>CM067085.1:63138101-63738101 GCA_034008185.1 Gorsachius magnificus
GCCCATTCCCTGCCCCATTGGCTTCATCTCAGGGTACCAGTTTTGTACTGATCAACTTCCAGTGGGCCAGAAACCTGAATTTCAGTAAGCGTAACTGCATTGACTTAAGTTTTTTGGGGAGGCCATTACTGAAACCAATCTGTTACAACTTCATATCTTGTTGTGACTGAGGTTTTGAAGAAGCTGCAAACTGACTGAGAAATTTACCACTGCTGAGGCATTTATAATGCTTCTTTTTGGCATGGATTACTTCCAGTAGGCAGAGAGCTTATGCTGTGGCATTTACCCCGGAAAGGAAATTCAACTTTCTGTTCAAAGCGCAGAGGTGCCAGTGAGCCCTCAGGGGGAGAGGAGGTCGGGCTCCCAGTGCACTGCCCAGCTGCTCTGGGCAGGCAGAACCGCCACGGGCACCAGACCTCCTGTGTCTTCAAAGACTAATTGCAAAACGTGTGCTGCAGATCCGTAAGGCAGGTTGGAGAAGAGGCAGGGCTGGCAGCCCCTGGTTCTTATTTCAAGGAAATACTAGAAGCACACAGATTATTTCTTTCCTGTATTCAGCCATATAGTTTCACAGACCTTACAGGAACCTAATTATCTCTTTCAGAGCCTTCCATCCCCTCTATATAATTTGAGATAAAAATGAATTAAAATATTATTAGTAAGGGCTCTCACACACGCAGAGTTTGACTGCATAAGCCTTGCTTCTACAGAAAAACAGGCTAAAGCCACAGTTACACAGGTTTACACCAGCCAAACTTAGTGGGTTCTTTCTGTCTTGTACATCTACCTGTATATGTAGTAGAATATTGCATCCTTTATCTCAACACCCTCCCTGTTTATATGATTAAGCTTTTCTCTGGTAATAGATTTAGGGCCCAGTTTTCCATGACTATGATTAGCAGTAAGCACTGAGACTATTTGTGGGAAAGAGTTGTCAGGGCAGAATTGAACCGTTCAGCTGTGTAACAGGCTTGTAACCCCAGTGAATATTCCTTTTAGAAAAAGCAGTTTGTTTTGTTTAAGCTTAGGATAATTATTACATTTTTTTTAAATGTATTTACCACTAACTGTTTTCTAGACAATTGAGAAATAATGTTTAGCAGAGATTTGATCCTTTTCTATATGCAGAATCTGTTAAAGAAAGATTGTTCCCTTTACAGTCAAATCTAAACAATGGATTTGACCTGTTTTTTAAAACTATAAATCTCATTTCACTAAGTATGTTGTGCCTGATACAAGCAAGTGTATGCTAATAAAATTTTATATTTATTAGAAGACTCATCTGGGGGTAGTAATAAATATTTTTTACTATTGGGGTTTTGGTGCTGAATTAAATACGATGTGCTAAATATAGAACTGTCTTTCTTTAAGGGGATTCCTGTCCATAATGCCATCATTTCTGGTAATCCCTTATCCTTCTGCTCAGATTCCTGAGTGGGTCATTCTTACTCATGCTGTTAAAGCCTAGTATTTAATTAGAACTTACTCCATTATAGAACCCTTTTCCCCATATAATTTTTTTTCACAGTTCTCCAATTTGGGGGATGCATTGGCATTTTACCAGCCTACTAATGAAAAATATTGCTCATTGGGTTTTAATGGAATTCTGTCATTGTTCAGCGGTACAGTGCCATACCAAATTTTGCCTCTCAGGACTCATTAGTTACATTTGAAGAGTTGGCAACTGTATAAACTCTGCAAGAGGATGTGGAGGTGTGCTGGGTGCAAGCAGATGTGAACACACTTAGCCCACGAGCCAAACTGGGCAGACCGGTGCCAGGTCCTTGCCGGAAGCCGTATAGCCGCATTAGCGTGGCTTTGCGCCCAAGCTCGTATGTGAAGGGCTCATGTGGCTATATGGCTTCCAGACCAGCCCTGGAAGCTCAGAGTGAAGGCAGAGCAAGTTCCTCTCTGTCTGCAGTTGTCTGTGCATATCCTAAGGAGCTTCACAGCAAAGGGTTATTCTTTGGGAGTTCAGGGTTTGGTTAAAAACATGCTGTGAGAGAGACCATTAGCTTGGGTAAATTGTGTTGTGCACTGTTTTGCTTGCTGCCAGCTGTAGGTGAAACTGGTAATAGACCACAGACTGGAAATTATTTGTCTGTTTTACTACTTAAGCTTACAATTTGTTAGGGATGAAAAATTTGACCCAAACACTTGGAGGCCAGTACTGAAATTTGCAATCTAAATCTTCTACCATGCTATGGTCAATATAATGTCTACCCAAAGGAAAATGCAGATCTTTAGAAGCCTATGAAATCTATCTTTTTTCTTATTTATCATTAAATTTAAACCAAGAGACAGCTAAAATTAATTCACTCAATATTACTGATTTATGTGAATGGCAATATGTGGGGTACTAGTTCTTCTAATCCATTCCTGGTACTGAGAGATACTTTCTATGTTGTCTTGCCAAATTCACGTAATTTAACTGAAGACTGAATGGAAAAGGATAGATAATATAAGCTTCTGGTCAGTTTTGGCTTGGTCTTTTCTGCTACTTAAGAGTTAAACTACTCCCTCTGGTCATTCTTTCCTAAATACCAGTCGCTCTGTTCTTATGCTTGTGCAGCTGCCAAACTGGGACATAATCAAGGGCAATCAAATTTATGTACTGCATTATCTAGTGAGATGTTGAGGAGCAGCTTCAAAATGCTGCTTATGGCGCTCTAAGGAACCTGCTCAGAACAATGTTTTATGATATACCAAAGCACCTGTCTTTTCCCATAGAATTAAATTGCTCTTGGAAACATGGGGCTTTTTCTTCATACGATTAGACTCTGGGCTTCCCCCTCTATTTCACCTGTGTTACCTTCCCAAGAGAAAAATATCGGCACTTGGGAACCGGTATTCCCCAACAGAGGAGGGTAAACTTGCTGCTGGGTTAATATGGGAAAATCTGTGGGCTACCTGAATGATAATCTAAAGTGTGTATAATGACTAATTTCTGAGCTATCTGACATGTATATCACTGTAATGTAAATAATAATAAAAATACATTTCATCCCAGTGAGAATGAGCTGTTAGCCCTTTCCCGGGATATGCAGTCTACATTCTTTATTGTGGAGAAAGTCGGTCTAGAGATGTGAGTTTTAAGGAGATGACCAGAGGGGATAAATACATTTACTTTCAGAGTGAAAAGCAAAACTGCACTTGGATGGAACTGGAAGGGAAGGGTAACTCAAGGGTAAGAAGAACTAGTCAGAGAGCAATCTCACTTGACACCATTTATTACTTTAAATTACCCATATTGCTGTTATATTGCAGAACTGATGTCAGATTACCTCAAAAGTTCTCCAAAGAATGCTTTGAGATTGCCTGAGCTTGTAGAAGAAAATTCCATTCTACTTTCTTAGGAAACCTTACTAAGAATCCCTCCTCCATGCCTCAGACATCTTCAGAAGTTTCACTACATTATAATCTGTAACATTGTCAATGTTCTTAGGAGTGTTTAGGAATACGGAGTCTAATGGTCCGATCCCATACTGTCTTCTTGTGTTTTCTTTCACTTGTGCAACCTAGAGGTCCAAACTGTTTCAGTGAAAAATGACATGTTGCAGAGTTATGCATGTCGTAATGACAAAATTGGACCAACCCAGTACAATTTCTTTAGGCAGTGTCATCAGGGATCTAGTGTTGTGCAATAGACATCTGTGGTCACAAAGTGAATGGGTGTGGAAAGCACTGAAGTGGTTACAGATGGGTGATGAGCAGCTTGTGACCCAGCAGAATTTTTCTGTAGTCCTCTAAGAGGTCTGAAGTACTTAGTGTCGTGCAAAAGAAACAGCGATGACGTGGAGCTTGAGGGGCTGGCTGGATTCCCTCTTTCCTTAGGATAGAAACATGTTTGAACTATAAACAGTTGAATAAATCTGAGATTTGTTTATAATCCAAATTTGTGTTTCAAATCTTTTTGCCTGTTTCTTAATCTAAAAACACGTGAAAGAAGTGACAGAACAGAAAATCAAGTGTTATCAAAGTTCTTGGCTCTTTCCACAGGTGTGAAGGTGCACATCCATATTTAATAGATAATTTTTGTTTCCATCCTGACCTTTGAATTTAGAAAATACCTTTTTTTAGCAGAACAGCTAAGGTCAGCAAGCCAGCCTGAATTCTGTGTGGGCTCTACTGCAGTGTCTCAGATCTCCTTTATCAGACAGTCATCAAAGGTTGCTGTTCATCCCTTCCAGCATTCCTAGAGGTATTGCAGTAGCCTCGCATATTGGGCTATTTGGGAGGAAGCAGTGACAGAATAGCTGTTGGACATTGATCTTTACTGTGTGCTGTACAAAGTCCCGCCTTGGTTACATTAGTCCATAAAAACAGATTTCCTGTTGCGCACTAAGAAAATACAATGCATGATGTGAATTCCTGGCAGGATTTTTACTGTCAGTTTATCATTAGCAGTTACAAGTGTTAGATAACAAGGCAAAGGAGATCTCAACATCTTGGGTAAAAAAAATAAAACTTTTATATTTTATAAAGCATTATTTAAAGACAGAATCTCAAAAAGCTGCATGTTATGATGTACTAGAAATTGTAGATTTGGTTTCTTTTGTAGCTTCAAGTTTCTATTCCAGCAGCCTGTCTGTGAAATTAAACACAATCACTGCAAATAGTGTATTGCAGACAGTGAGAACTTCTAACATATTGTTCATTTGCTGTTGTTTGAAGATCAAGAGCCAGGCTTTCCATCATGTCTGACACCTTTGAGCTTCCACTATGTTTAGTAAAATAGCTATATACTGAGGCTCTCTGAAAAGTTAATTCACAATTCAAGTGCTATTTACAGCTGATAAGCTAACCATACAGAAACTGCTGCAATGATCCTATTTCTAAAAAAGCTTCCACTTTTTGTATTTGTTTTTTTTGGGCATAGACACTATTTTCATTTATATCAAGATACCTAAACTTTAAAAATGCTGTTTCCTATTACTTGATTTTCAAAGGAGACGAACCTTAGTAGCCCCCTGGACCTTCAGGGGGATTCTAGACTTCTTATCTCCTTTGAAAATAATGTTATAATACTATGAAACTTCTAATAATATATGACCTTGGGGATCATTCCACTGACTACAAGTGATCGCAATAGTTCCTCAGTTGTGTTGAGATCAGTGGAAGCCTGTTAGTACTCTGGTAGTCTGCAAAACTATTACGTCTGAGTAAAATTCACAGAGCCTAGGTGTCACTTTATTGCCTGTCTGGTCTGTACACAAACATACACGGAGTGCTCATCTGTACAAATGGGTTGTCCTTCTACAAATGCACAACACGTACCTGATCCAGCTTAGTTCAGAGCGCAAACATGGATTATTGCAGGATTTTATCTTCCTGTGTATACAGACAAATGGTGTCATGCCACGTGAGTGGTCCTGGCAACACCCAAAAGTGGGTGAAAGGGACTGGAGGTGTAGGGTGGCACCAGCTTCCAACCAAGACGCCACTTTATTGTCTGTAATATGTGTACAGGTACAGACCAACAGATATGCCAACTATCTATCTGTCTGCACATGCCTGGGCAGGAGGCATTTTTTCCTGTGCAGTCTAGTACAACATCTGTAGATTAAAAAACTAAACTCTAATATATCACTGTAAGGGCAGACCATGTAGGGTGAAGCAGAGACAGGGGTGGGCTATGGTTCTCCCACCAGTACCACGGTCACTCCAGCATGTGATGAGAGCAGCAGGCTTCTCTATCGCAGCCACAGCAGTGTGTTGCTCTGTAGGTATTCTGTCATTTTAGAAGAAAGCAAAGAATATCCTGGAAAACAAAAGTCATTCTGATCCCTCTTTCTCACCGCTGGAATAATTTTAACTACACTGGAGACTAAGAGAAAAATCAAGCATCAAACTATAGAAAGAGACAGAGAAAGTTGCTTATCTCTTTCCCTTGTTGCTGTAAAGAGTCTTATTTTCTTTGTTGCAAACTGTTCCTCCATGGAAGACAAGCAGCCTGTCATGAAAGCACAGATAGCTGGGCACAGATGAGCAAAAGTCTGATGGTCCACCGCAGTAGTGAAGAGATCACTTCAGGCGTATCTTTCTTCACTGCAAATTGTTTGTCTTTAAAGTGCCTTGATTTCTCTGTTTCCTTGCCGGTAAAATGGAGATACTGACTTCCTGTGTGATAGTAGGTTATATTAATAAAGCATTTTAAGATGATTAAATGGCTTGTGCTATGGAAATGGAGATTATTACCATGTTGAAACTTGAAGGCACTGACCTTGACAAAAAGGTAAGCGACAGCCTGTCTGCATGATCAAGCAGCATTAGTGGGGCCCAGCACTTCACTTTCATGATGCTCAACTATAATATAATAATCTCTAATGTAGCTGTTAGAGGAGCTTCCCAGCCTCACTGGGAGAACTTGCTTAGCAAGGTCTTTTCTACAGCATGCAATTACAAAATGAGAATGCGAGGGAGGGTATGGGATGAATGAAAACAAACATGACTCTAGGAACAACTGTTGGTGGTTAATACTTGACCATTACTTCTTCACAGGATTAATGTCTTTCTAATCACACTAATCCCTTCTGATAACTTTATCCATAATCCATCTATTTCAAAGCAACATCCAGATGGCTTCTGGTGGAGAGGAAGACAAAATAAACATGCAGAATGGGGTCTTAACAGCAGCTTCTTATATTTTCCCTTTCTCAGGATATAGGTTCTGATTTTGAGACAGGTCAAAAAATGTGGGTTTTATCAGAGAGCAACAGAAAAAACTAGAGAATTGTAGAGAAGATAGAAAGTTCTGTTTTTATTTGTAAATAAAATACTTCATAAGTACTCTGATGCTTATCAGTGACAGCCAGAACAAGCCTAGAGGTGCTCATAAGGGTTTAGCTACTTGTTTGTATGGGACTAATTAGATTTCCAAGATATTGAAAGAATTCCCTTCCTCATGTCAAAATTGCTATGGTAGTTTTGGGGGGTTTACGCAGATTTCTCTCAAAGCACATGTGAAACTTACTACTTAATAGTTTCATTGGTTTGTACTATTATCAATATTTTAAACACCCTAGTAACTGACTAAATTTTTAATTAGTCACATATAATAATAATAATTCCTGGAGTTGCTGAGGTCTTCCTCTTCCCTTAATAGCTTAATCTAGGTTTCATTAGCTCTTCCACTGATCCTGGCTTTGTTCTTCCACCTTCCTCCCTCTACATGGACCCCATAAAGAAATAATTTATTGTAACCTTTCATAAATTATATGAAGACTGTCCAAAAAAAGTAAACAAACTTTAATCAAGCCATCCTAGATAAAATAATTTAGCTAGAATTTTTTTACTAACAATCACCAATAAAACAATCAAAGTCTTAGTTAAATAATTGTCTTAAATATCTGTCCCACTAAAATGCTGCAAGTAAATAAACTTTTTTGAATTATTGGCCATATCCAGCTTTTGATCAAAATGCTGCTGTTTGGCTTATTGCCTTTCTGACTTTCTTTCTCCAATAAAAATGTTGCTAGATAGTTCAAAGACAAGACAAGACAGATTTGGCTGCATCAGAACCACTTATTTCCCAGAAAACAAAGCAGAGTACATTTAGAATTACCTAAGTGCCAACAAAAAAGCCAACTATCTTTTACTTGCTAAGTATAAAAATATAAACCTTAGAAAGACTGTAAGCCTGTAAATACTGTGGAGCATCAGGTTTGCATTGTGTAGAGATCTTCAGATTATCAGAACACAACTTTGAAGAGGCTTGAAAACCACAGACATGTAAGGACCATAGGACAGATATACAGCAGATGTAACAATTTTGGAGTCTATTCTTCAAATCATGTGCAGTGTCTGAGAACACACAATTTCATCCAAGATTTGTTGGATAAACCAGATAGAATAAAAAAAAAACCCTGAAGCAGACTGTTCTAGACAGCAGAAAGAAAAGCCACAGTAAGATCATTTTTACATGTAATTGGAAAAATCTATGCAGGAGATAAAGAGGTCATGGGGCTATTTAGTTTATTATGGTGTCTGTTATTATATCCAGCACCAGATGTTTCAAAGCAAGGTGCAAGAAACCTCTTAAATCATAATAATCAGAGATTTCACTTAAATCCTGCACTACAAGATTTAATGTCTCATCCAAAACTCGTTAAGATGTATTTTGGAAGCCTTAGGCTTGACATAATTTTTTTTCTATACAAACTAAGAAAATTATATGAACTTACACTTTTGTGGGAATTTTTTTGCCAGACTGATCAAATGAGAGAGATGTACTGTAATTATTCAGAAAAGCTGCAGATTGTTGTTCATTGTCTTAATCCTGTTTTATCCATTTGTCAATCATTAAAACATGTTATGGGAGCTACACATGAAACGTACCTGTGCAAGCTACTTAGTTACATAGTAAGTCAAACAATTTTAATCTATGAATCCAATATCTGTCCTGTTATTTCAAACCTAACCAGATTCTGAGGCTTGACTAGAATTAAAGGTACACTGTTTTTCATTCCATTGCGTTTCATGAGAGTCTAGTGGATGGCATGGGAACATCTTTGTTCAGTCCTAGACTAAGTTTGGGAAACTGTTGGGGAAGATTTTATATAGCTGAGAATGTCTGGTGAAAATTAGACTTAAAGGGAAAACCTGAACATGATACAGTGATCTTAAGTTAAACCATCTGGAAGTGTATTCCTCCTGACTTCCTTAGAAATAAGTAAAGTACTTTTTCTTGTCATTCTTTGGCTACATTATGTGAATGTTAGACCTCTAGAGACCAACGGTGAGGAACTCCTGTGATGTAACTGTGTATTACTTACTTCTTATTACTTATTACTGTGATAATCAATACGTCTCTTAATCTTTACGTCTTCTGTCCTGTTCCCTCTGACATCAAACATATGAAGCCAAATGAAAAATAGTCAATGAGTGATTACTGTCTCATACTAGTTACAGGCATTCCTTTCTGAAAATTATTCTGAGCAATTGCTTAAAATGACATGACCAGCATTACTCCACAGCCTTTGGAGAGCTACTTCCACTGGTCCTTCTTAAAACTCAGCATTGCAGGCCATGAAAAGCACAGGGCTTTCTCTGAACCCAGGCCTTTGTTCATGCATCTGTCACACCACAGTTACCCCTGTTGCACCTCCATAGTTAATTACTTTTGAGGACTTTCTCATCACAGCATGAACTGAGCATGACTTTATCTGGTGACAGGATAATCTCATTATAGATGATGATCTTGTTAATGAATATCCCCAAGACAGAGCAATCTCATTATTAGCCCCCTTCAGGATTTGTCACCTAAGAGCCAATGTATGATTAGATTCTAGCTGCACAACATCCCCCCGGATCCTAACAGCCCAACATCTTGAGGCTGAGGTAGCACACCCAAAGGCACATGAATCACTGGACATAATTAATTAGGATTTTTGTCCCAAAGTACTTCTGGACATACTTGTTAGGTGAACAATAAAGACAGTTCAGGTGCTATGTGCAGGGATCATCTCCGTGTTGTTTTGCAGAACAAACACAATGCAATGGCATCAAGGACAACAGAAACAGTGTGGCTTTACCACATTGACAGTGCCTTCAGGGCAGTACCAGGAGGAGAAGCGTACTGTCTGCCTCCTCGGTAGTGCCCCCTCCAAGTAGTAACTCTGCATGGTGTCCTACCTGCAAGTTACAGATCTGCTTGTCAACTGTCAGGCTTTTATACCACTGGTGTCTGTTTCCCTGCAAAAATACGTCTATAAAGAACATTGAAAATTATTACCATGAAAAACATCCAGTTAGTTAAAAATCAACATGATTTTAATTTTTCCTATTTTTTCTGGGAAGGTTAGGGTGGGGGATGGAACAGTGCTGAAGTCTAGTACAATATAGGTATCTCCTTTGGGCCTCAACAAGTTGTTGAATTGGTTCAGTGGCCTGTGAAACCTCAGCCTGCAAGAAGACTTCAGTACTAGAAATTTAATAACAACATAGAGATTGTTTTACAGAAAGAAAGCATGTTAAATGAGCTAAATGTATTTAACTCAACTGTTGTTTCAAAAAAATATTTTAGAATATTTACTCTCCCTTATGGACCCATCCAAGGGAAATTCCAAGGAACTAAGTATCATTGCTGCGACTGTTTTTTTTTAATATGTAGTGCTGTGTTTGTACACAGACATGCAGAAAGGTGGAATTTTTATCAAATACAATGATAAAAGAGAGGGAAGAACAATGGTTACAAGAATGAGAGTTATCGAGATGCTCATTTTCATAAATGATCCATATTACAGTGCAGCCAATGTTTCCCCTTGCTCCTATAGTGTTAACAAAACCCATGCTAGATGAGAGACTGCCAATGCAGAAAAGCAATACATTTTCTTAATTAATCTAGTGGATAGCAGGAACCTGAGCACTAAATCCCACCCATTTGATTTCATTAAATCTACTATAAAGGCTAAGCTGCACTTTAGCATTGGCTCTAGACAACCTCACTCAGCAAAGGGAGGTCAAGGAGATCTCATTCAAGGAGGTGCAGCTTAGTAAATGACTATTTGTGAGGAAAGACTTGATAAACGGTTCTGTTTCGATGAGAAAGCTAGACAGTGGGGTACACCAAATAGTAAATGTGGCATTTTATTTCACCTGCAGTTTTCCCAAGATGTATGCTTTGAAGAGTTTACAGAGAATTATTCATAGAAACATAGAATCATTTAGGTTGAAAAGCAGCTTTAAGTCCAACTCTCACCCTCACACTGCCAACGCCATCACTAAACCATGTCCCTAAGCACCACATCTACACATCTTTGAAATACCTCCAGGGATAGTGACTCCACCACTTCCCTGGGCAGCCTGTTCCAAAGTTTGACAACCCTTTCAGGGAAGAAATTTTTCATAGTATCCAATCTAAACCTCCCCTGGTGCAACTTGAGGCCATTTCCTCTTGTCCTATCACTTGTGAATTGGGAGAAGAGACCGACATCCACCTCACTACAACCTCCTTTCAGGTAGTTGTAGAGAGCAATAAGGTCTCCCCTCAGCCTCCTCTTCTCCAGGCTAAACAACCCCAGGTCCCACAGCCGTGCCTCATAAGACTTGTACTCCAGACTCAGCACCAGCTTCGTTGCCCTTCTCTGGACATGCTCCAGCACTTCAATGTCTTTCTTGTAGTGAGGGGCCCAAAACTGAACACAGTATTTGAGGTGCGACCTCACCAGTGCCCAGTACAGAGGGATGATCACTTCTTTGTCCTGCTGGTCACACTATTTCTGATACAACCCAGAAGCCCCAAGCAACACTGGTGTCACTGGAAACCTAAATCTCAACCTCAGGTCACTTGGAAACAGCATCGGAGTCTATGTCAGACCGGCCTGGAGCAAGTTCAGGGACCAAACAGTGCCCTGTCTTATTTGCCTATAAAAGAGGGTCAGTGGGAGCTAAAGCACTTATAGAATCATAGAATCCTAGAATGTTCTGGGTTGGAAGGGACCCCTAGAGGTCATCTAGTCCAACCCCCCTGCAGTGAGCAGGGACACTGTTAACTAGATAAGGTTGCTCAGACCCCCATCCAACCTGGTCTTGAATGTTTCCAGGGATGGGGACTCACTTGGCAGAGAGTTGTATAGCTTGGCAGAGGCAAGCTATACAAGCAAGAGAATGACTCCTGGTCATCCTCTGGAGGTGGTAGGCAGGGAGCTAAGGGGGAAAGGAAAGGGTGAAGCAACCATAGCATTTTCTTTGCTTGCACTGTACAGCCACACCTGCCCTTGAAGGAGTTTCCTCTACACACCATACACCATCTCCACTTCAACTGGAGGCACATTGAGTCACAGTCCACTCCCCAGTGTGCCCCCTGGTAAAGCAAAAATGTATTGTGCTTTGTATTGGTTTAGAAAGAAAAAAAGTTATTCTTTTAGGTAGAAAATGGACTATCTGACAAAATTACTCCTTAACGTTTTTCATTTTGAAGTTGTGGTCTGGCACAGGAAAGGGCTTCACCAGATTTCCTTCAGAGGTCCATTCTGACCTCTATTATTCTATGATTCTGTAAAATTATGTGTAGAGTTTCATACTTCAGTTTCTATGACTGATTATTGCCATTGCATCTGTGAACTGAGCTGTCACATGTGCAGGTTATGTAAAACTATCCCTCGAGCTTCAGGGAACAGTCGATAGGATTTAGTCCCCATGTGTGCAGCCTGAGCTTGCAAGTTCCTTCAAGTAACCAGGATCTTGCATGGCAATTGGGAAACATCCCTTTAGGCACAGAGGCTATAGCTTTAGTGTTACTGGCCAGCTTGTAAGAGCTCTGATATGCAAGCAATCCTGAGAAAAGCAGGTAAACCGCAATAATTAGGAATTTAGGTTTTCAGTTGCATTAATGGTATGCAAAAGATACCATTTGTGTTGTGTTTTCTTTCCACAGCTTAATGTCTGGGCTAGCAGCCCTGGATGCCAAGACTTCCAGTCGATTAGGTATCATAACCGTCACTTACTACTTGTGGACAACATTCGTGGCTGTGATTGTGGGAATAATTATGGTCTCCATTATCCATCCCGGTGGAGCGGCACAGAAGGAAAGCACTGAAGAGGGTGGAAAGCCCATCATGAGCTCTGCAGATGCACTGCTTGACTTAATTCGGTAACTACATCCCTTCTTTCTGCTTTCTGAAGGTAACATTTTGTACTTAACTGCATGAGGAACTGTGGCCTGAGGAGAAGTTCTGAACCTAAGGATGAACATTTTGTTTAAATCAAGAAAAATTCAGATTATTTTCAAGTTATCAGAAGTTTATACTGGCTGTTTCTAGTAAAATTTAAATGAATGGCCACCGGATGTATCAGAAGTACTAGTAACACTGGGGTAGCGTTTTTTTTACCCCCACAGAATCACATGTAACCTGTGGAGCTCATCATGAAATCTATTATTAAGGCCAAGACAGTATTAAAATGTAATGTTAATTTAAATAAGGGCAGATAGTTGTAATAAGCAAAACCTTAAATATAAGAGCTGAAATCCACATTTTCAGGAAATAATTCTTAAAAGTGCTGTTACAACTGCTCATAGCAACTCTCAGATGGACAACACAATTAGAAAGACCACTGCTGTGATCTTTTTATTCCTTATTTTTATCACATTATTTGTTCTGCTTTGCGGCTTTTTCTTGTTTGTTTTACTTTGTTTGGCAGAAGGGAAGGTTGTTCTTTCAGACCAGCATAGCATTAGAGCACTGATGGCATTTTTATAGCCTTGCCTGAATATCCCTCTTTGTCTCAACATTTCAGGTGCTAGTGGGATTAGTTTCCTGACCAAACATAGTATGTGCCTCAGATTTATTTTGCTCATGCAGAAAGACTAAGTTTAGACTAAGTTTTGCCTTTGGTTGGTAGTTTCTCAAGCTGGTGATCTCATACCATATTGGGCAGGGGCATCTAGGCCCAGTGTGTGTCTAAAACATAAAGAGTTCTCTTTGGAGTTTGGCTTATTAAAATTAAAAATGTTGCACAGTTTGTCTTTCAAAAATCCAGATTCCTGACCCTGACAGGGTGTCAACACACAAAGTACTTTATTTAGAGATACCGGGACCTCAAATCAGAAGAAACTGGGATGAAAAAGCTTATAAAAATCTTATTTTTCTTCTTCAAGTTGCACTTAGCCAGGCCATCTGAAACCCGCATGTTTTTCTATTGTATCAATGTCTTACTGAGAATGGGCCAAACTGTATTAGTCATGGAGCAGCAGCTGAGCATACTCTCTTTTGTAGCTTTCCACAAACCCACCTTCTTCATCTGCAGTGGGAAGATGCCCACTTCATGGCATCTGTATCTCCCCAGTGACTTTGCCCTGATGTACATGCAGTGGAATTCATGGGTGTGTGTTTGTGATGTAATGTTAAGTCACATTATTGTGTTTCTGCTGCATAAAAAGTACTATAATTCCTACACCAAGACGAAGGAACTGAGCAAGTTGCTGGAGCTTTGAATCCCTTAGTACGACAGAGTAGCATAAGAAGTAAAAGGGAATTTAAGAAAACTGTAACATTAATGATTGTCTTCATAGTGGCAGTGTTTGGAAACCCTTTCTTGCGTGCTGAGCTGTTCCTAAGGCCTCGGTCTTAGACAGGTAAAGCCATAATGAGACACGGTGCAATGTTACATCAAAACTGACCTTACAGCTGCCACTGGAAAGGGTCTCCCTCGCCATAGATTCCCATCCCATTCCTCGCACCAGCCCAATTGCTTTTGAGACCCAGAGTAAGCCAGTTCATGGACATGAGTCAGATGAAAAGCAATTTGAGCGTGCAAAGTCTAAATTCAGTTCTATAGTATCATGTTTGCATAAAACAACCTGCGTGACTGGAACCTGAGATCTGAGTCACTATTTCATCTCTTCATCTCTGTCTGGCTAGTCCCTGTACACCACAGGTTTAGTGGTGAGGTTTGGGAACACTTTATTCTGCTGAGCCTTGTTGCAGGTAAAATACTGTGTCTTGATCTAAATATTTGCAAATATCATCTATAATTTCACTTCCTACAAACATTTACCTGAGCAAATTGTAAGTTTGCATGCATATTTCAGGTATTCATGTTTCCAACCAGGCATGTGCTTTTGGTCTGAGAAACCTTAAAGCCTTCACTGGTTTGGGCAGATGTCAACAACGACAGGCCAACGAGCCACTCTCATTATCAAAGCTTAAAAAGAGAGAATAAATCTCACTCTCCCTTTGCTGTGCTAACCAGCAGTCACAGCTGCAATCTTTCTACCCCGAGTGCACAAACTGATGGTTTTTAATCCTCCACTACGGAAATAACCACATTTACTAAATAAATAAGAATAACTCAACTGTGGGGAATGGGCTTTCAGCCTAGGCAAACACTATGGGTGAAATCCTGGCTCTGCCGAAGTCAGTTGCAAAACTCCTAAGTATCTATGTGGAAGTCTGGATTAAATGTAATGATGTATCTGCTGGTTTGAGCTACAAAAGCTGATCCTTTAGCTCAATGATAAATCACTTCCATTCGCAGCTGGAGACCATCTTTTTCAGCCCAGATTGGCTTATCTTCTCAATTCATTAATTTCCTCTCAATTTATCAATTGCATATGTGCACAGAAGTTTACACAGGAAACATCTGGTATTCTTCAAATGAAGAATGCTAAATGTACAAGTGGAGAGATGATATATGTGACATAATTGAGGGGTTTATTTTAAAAGCATGAATATTGGCATGGTGATACACATATTCACCCTCACTGATTTCAGATTTGAAGCCACTTTGAAATGATGAAATACATTATTATTTCTTGTGATGTTATATACGACATTGTTAGGTCTGGAATTTTTGGCAGGGATGGTGTTGCTAGAAATTTAATTTCTTGAATTTTGGGGTGAGGATTTTGCTTTTGGAAGTGGTTTTAATCAGAAATGAAAGAATGTATTGACTTAGCAATAAATGAAACCATGAACTGCTGCAGAGCCTCATGGTCATCCTAAACACTTGCAGCATTAATCAATAATCACGTTATTATTCTGCATTATTTTGCAGGTGGTTCTTTCCCTGTATATTTGTCTGTTATATAAAAAAAACCCCACCAATAAAACCTCCAGTATATATGACTTGATTAGGACGTAACAGTGACACTGTACTGCATAATTCTGAAATGGCTCTAAACCTCACATCAGCCAGGAAATACACAATCTCATCAATGTACTGAATTTCATGAATTATGTCCACAAGTCAACCATTTTTTGCAACGCTAAACAGCAGTACTTGAAAGGGAACCCCAAGAGACTGGGGACAAGATCTGTGATGTGAATCTGCCCCTGCCGATTCCCTCCTAGATTCAGTCTGGACAGAGAGGCCACTGAATGCAGCGTAATAGAAGTGTTTTCAACATTCAGTTAGCCTTTACACCTAGTATCTTTAGTGCTGCTTTGGCCTTAAATGTCTGAATTTTTTATTTAATCTGATATAGCTTTAAACCAAATAAATCTTCTGCTGTCTGTGGACGAGACCCATTTAACCAGGTAGTTCACCTTCGTACCCGTGCGGGAATCTCCCCTTCCATAACTTGCCCCTCTCTATTGGCAGTGTGCCAGGATCTGGGCTACGGACAAGTAATTCAGAAGACATCTGTGAGTCTGAAGCTGTGCAGGACATGCTGCTCTGAAGATACTTCTCTCTTTAGCTGCCACTTTATTACTATGTTGAGACAAATATACAAATCTGCCTTAATTATATTCAAGGTTTCTGGTGCAAGCAATGCAAGGCTCATGAAAGTATATTTTCTTCCATATTTAAAACTATACTTTCGCAGGCTAAGGATCCCCTTGTTCTTTTTAACACACTGAAGTACCTGGTACTTAATGAATTTTAATGGATTTATCCTCATGGTGTGCAATACTTCCATGAGGTAGGCAAGGACCATTTTCCTTTTTTACAGCTAGACAACCAAGATATATGGAAAAGAAATTACCTCACTGAGGATTGTTCAGAAAAATCTGTGATGCCATAGCAAATATTCCCAGCTCGTACAAGACCTAGTGGGAGTCTTGTTCTAGGAATCTGGCTTTTGGGGCACCTCAATGGAAGTAATAGGAATGAATCAACACACATTTTTACCTTCTTTTTCCTGGATGAATTATCAAAATTAACTCTGTTCTATGTCCCCAAGAATAAAAGAGTGAATTTTTAGTAGTGTTTTGTGAGTTAAGAAATTAAGAAAGGGAAGATATAGATTTTTTAAAATAATCCAGGCTTTGAGTGTCTTATTCAAAAGGACAAAAAGGGGCATACTTAGAGGAGTAGCATTCATTTTAAAATATTAGGTTTGTTTAATTCTATAACTTATATTCACCTGACAAGCAGAATAGAAAATGACTATAATTTGGGGACAAACATTTGTAAAACAAGATATATGACTCACACAGGACCACACTGTTTACATTAGCAGTTAATATTTCCACCACATTCTGTTACTGTTATCAAAATACCTTTGATTTAGGAGGGTAAATCTTGTTGCAACTTAAATCATGCTACTTGCATTTGTCACCAAGGGAAACAAAATTTGCCTAATGAGATAAAAACAAATAAACACCATAAGCATTCACATGAGGAAACAAATCCCAGCCAAACTAGGGATTCACCCTCCTGTTTTACATTAGAGTGACAGCATGTGCAAATCTGGGCACCAGCAAGTGCAGGGTTCACATACATTTTTAGTCTTTCTCAAGCCTAACCAGACAGCATGACAACACAAGCTTATTCAGCTCAAAAGCTCCAGATAAAACAATTCAGTGGATACACTCAGGATCAAATCATGCCTTAGCCCATGACACACAAATTTGTACATTTCTGGAGTTTACTGGAAGGCTAAGTCAGAGCATTTTACCACTGAATATTCAGGATTGCATCCAATTTAATAGCAGGTACCGGGAAACTCAATCTGGCTTAACCAAGAGAGGGGTTTTTTTTATACCATTAATAATTAGAAGAGGATATAAACACTGTAGAGGATTTATGTTTTCAGGGAATCCTGAGCAGTCTTTAAAATAATTTCCTCTCCCTCTTTCCAAGCTAAGGCCTATATGCTATTTTATGGAAATTGTGTTTCTTGAAAATAGGGCAGGAGAAACCCAAAATCTGCTGTAATTTGGAAAGAGTCCAAGCTGTGCAGAACCAGAAATCATGCTTTAAAATGTTTACAGCTGAAGTCTGAATTGTATATATACACAGTAAGATATTTAATAGTGCATTAAATGATCCAGAGTTTAAACTATGAAAGAACTTTTTTAAATAATTTTGCCTTACATGAATGTATGTATCTTTTGCCAAGAGCCACTGTGATAGAAATATTTATCTGTCCCTTATGGCAAACTACCATTTTTACTTGTTTCAGATTGCCAGTTTTCTTTTACCTCACAAAACCAGCCTGGTGCCAGCACTGTTCTGCACTGTATGTGACCAGATGTTCACTTCTGGTTAATTTTTAAGCAGTTCAAGCTGCACAGAAGCCTGAACCTCAAGTATTTACAAAGGACTTTGAAGCCCCTAGATGTGTGGTTCCTATTTGGCACAAAAGGAAACCAACATGGAAAAAAGATAATTCCATGATGAAAACAACACTGACGAGACGGACTACGAAGCAGTTTCTGCTCTCTGGTCAGGATGCCTTAGTCACAGAAGAGGAGGTGCATGGGGGCCAGGAGTAAATACTGCATTAGGAAAGCAGTAAAGAGATTTATTTCCTAACAGGAAATAAATTGTCCATCCTCCTGACAATTGGCCTGGACATCCTCCAATGTAAATGTACACTTTTTATGAAATAACTTTGCTTTGCTGGAACCATAGTGGAAATGCATTGGGCCTGTCATGTTACCTTTGATATGATTCAGGCTTTTCAAAATTCCTAAAGATGTGATGTACTTATGCTTCCACTCCAAAGAATGATTTTCTCAGAAAGCCATAGCCCTCTTGGGGCTGTGTAAGGACTTTTTCTTCCAGAAGAAGCAGGGTAAGGAGGTTCACCCTCCAGATCCCTTACTGGAAGTGAAAGGCCTTGCAACAGTGTCACCTTCAGGACAGATAAAAAGTCCCCATGTTTGGCAAAATGATTCCACAATATGAGTTCTGCTCTGATCTGCAAAAAAGACAAGCAAGACAAAATGGCTTAGACCTGATTAGTGATTCTTGCATTCTATTAGTATCTTTTACCACAATAATGAGGATTTAAATGCTTCATTAATTCTGCAAAAGCCTTCTTTGGTCCTTTTAGCAGGAGGTAGTAAGATTGATACTGAGAAATGAGATGAGGCACTGGAGGTAACTACTGAGTGCAAGATGTATCCTCCCATGGGCCCTGAAACAGGTCATTTGTTCAGTCTTGCTGAATTAAATTTTGCCCTTGATTTCAGGAGTGCAAACCCTGATGACTGACTGACACCAGTGGGGAAGTGTTTCAGATGTATACCCATATGACTAAGGACAGGATCTGTGGCTTTTGTGGTACAGTAACAGTAGTCAGGAGTCTACGCAGCTGATGATGAAGTCATGCAGAGGACAGCAAAAGCAAATGAATTTTTGAGATTATATCACTGAGAAGGACCTCAGCCTATAGAAAATAGGAGCCATAGTGCTGTTCATTATTGTGCACATCTATAAACCCTGGAAACTACAGCTGTCATGTCAAGCTACTCAGATTCCATTTTTGACAGGATAAGATCTCAAACACTGAAGTATTAGAATACGATCAAATACCCAGTCTTAAAACCATGTTCTTACAAGCTCGGCTATGCTAGTCCAAATCTGAGAGCAGAGTGTCCAAAGCTGTTTTATGCCCAGTGCAAATATAGGACAATAAAATATTATGAGGACACGTCTGTAGCAAAAACCTAGTCTGGTGGCTTCAATTCCACAGCATGGGAGACTACAGCCAAAGACTGTCTGGTGTGGCAGGGATTAGGTACCGATAACATCAGAGTCTGAGAGCAAAAGCAGATTGCTGCTGCAGAACACAGAGTGTCCCAGAGAGAATGGGTGTTCTGAGTGGAGGAAACAACAGCTGCCATACCTGTGGCTGCTCTTACGCTAGAGCAGCTGGCCTAATTTCTTATTAAAAAGATCTGAAAAAGCTGAATGCTTTGAATTAACAGATGTTGTAGTCAGGACTTAGAATGAGTATTTCAGATATTCAGTAGTATAACTGCAACCAGAATTTGGCCTATGATTTCCAATAGAAGTTATCCAGCAGCAATCAAACTGGCTATCCCAGTAGCTGTAGGCTCAGGTTCTGTGGACCATTCAGTAAACAACATGAGCAGTAAACCAGTTTAACAGTGCTGGTATTTGTATCACTACTGTAGTTCTCAGAGTCAGCAACCTTCTGAAGAGACAAGAGGGCTCCCACATCCTGAGGGCAGTGCCAAGGCATGGCCTGAGCTGAAAAGTGGCTTCCTAACACAATTCAGCTTCCTAAAGCAGTGGAATACTACAGAAGCAAAAATGAGTTAATAGTGTTAATTGGTAGGTTAAGTGCTGGGAAGCAATGAAGAAGGAAAGAAGACCTCCCACCTTTTGTAGTGGCAAGGTACTAAGGAGTTCTATGTGTCATGGGAAGCTGTACCCTTGGAGTTGCTCCTTAGACCAGGTCCTGTCTGTACTTGATACAAGTCTTCAGGATTTTCTTCAAATTCCATGGCTACCAACACATGTTTCCTTAGTCATACATACACATTTCTAGCTCAGTACATCCTTATGTCTGGATCTTCTTATCCCATACAGAATTAGAGAAGGACTCCAAAATTTGCCAGTAGAATGAACCAGCCTGTGCATCACAGCAGGATGCTTTCAGAGAAGGTGTTAGTAGGTCACTTGTGTGTATACACTGCTATCACAGCAAATGCAGGCCAGGCATGCTGTGCCAGCTGCGGCTCAATAGCTCATGGTCTGTAGAAGGTTCACTGAGCTGATACTGAAATTTCATACACATTCACTCTTTTAGCCTGTGTTGAACTTTCCTGCTTTATCTGGCAGAATTCCTGAAGCAGAAGATGCTCTGGGAAATGTTCTTTCTCAGGGCAGAGAGTATTTAGCTCTTAATTTTTTATGCAACCAGAAAACATATGTCTCAGTTTCTGTTTTACAATCATATCCTTGTCTTAGACGTAAATTTATCTATGTTCCACACCAGCCTCACTCAATGTTATTCACTGTATTTAATTCCCTATTATTACATGAAATAATTTTTGCTAGGAATGTTGAATTGTGCCACTGAGGTTAGAGACAACGTTGCATGTAGAGAAATGAATCCCAGATGACTTTAAGTTTCCCACACTATTATTTTGTGTCCTGTATCTTGTAAGCAATTGGAAAGTAATGCTGGATATTTAGAAGTATTTTATCTACTTAGCTCTCTTAACTGAATAAACACAACAGCACTTACAGCTGGTGACAGCAATGAGTAGCTCAGCTTGAATTATTGCTTCATAAGTACTGCCAGTGTCTTTAATTCAATATACGTCAGTGATAAACACAGTGCCTGTTCTGAGTAGAGAGACAGACTCACTTCATGATTCTGATACCAGATCCACATGGGTGGATCTTTATATTGTCCAGAATTGCAGTAAAGCTAGTAGAGATCTGCAGGGGCCAATCTGATTGCAGGCTGGATGCCTGGAAGATAGGTAGGCAGCACAAGGAGAGATCAACAGGCTGCAACATCCTGCCATTAATTTTGTAATATGTTTGGGCAAATGCAAGTGTCTGGATTTTGTGCTAGACTGAAGCTCCCACTCCAGCTAGTGTTTCACGATGCTTAGGTTTGGTGGGACAGAGACCCACAGGAGGGGGGCAGCCCTCATCCCAGTTCCATGGTAAAAAGTCAAATCCCCCACTCCCAGTGGTAACATTTCCAGGAGATGCCTGCCAAACATCCAGCTCATGGCTGAAAATATCAACATGCAGCAAAATATACCTCTAAAGCTCTGAAATGTTTCCAAAGGGGCCTGACTAAACCAACAAACAACTCCCAGTCATCTCCCAGCTCTAGGTGACAGTTTGATACTTCTCATTATTTGTTTTTAGTCCATTAGAGTTCTCATCCACAAATTGCTCTCTTGAATGTTTTTAATTAACAAAACCAAATTTTGGCTAGTACTGGATTTTTTCAATCCAAGTAAACCAGCTTAAAATAAAAAATAAGCTAAAGCTCTGGCAAACACATTCAGGTCAGCCCTTCACTAGATAAATTGTGTAATTTTGGTGAGGCTAGTCTCAAAGACTGGATCATAGTGCATAATATATTAAAAAATATTGGGAGAATTCCAGCATCCAGTATTAAGTGGGTAGTTGTAATTCCTCCAGGATAAAGAATGATAAAGAAACAAAATGCTTTAATCCTCCACAAATTTGTCTAACATTTAATCTAGCTACTAACCATATGATATTTCCTTTCTCAAGCAGTCTTAATTTGTTTTTAATTCTACTAATTAGGACTGTAACACTAAGGCAGAAAGTGGAAATCATCAGCAATTGAATTCATATTTCTTTGTAAAGCTACAGCTCATACGTGACGTTCATCTTCAGAGCTGTGCAAGAATCCTCAGTGTGGAGCTGTGCTTTCAGGATAATTCAGTCACTCAGGAGGTCAGAGCACAATCATCACACCAACACCATGCACTCCTGTAGCACCTTTCATCCGATCATCTCAAATCACAAAACAAAGACAATTTAATATCAATGAAGCCTTTAACAATCTGGAAGCAGAATTCCCTTATGAAGCATAATAAGGCAGTAACCATCTTTTCTCTCCAGTGCTTCCCCCTCCTATAAACATCCTCTCCATCTTTCCCAGGTCCAGCCCCATCCAGCTGTTTTTCAGTTAGTCCCCTGTCAGCCAAGGCCCTGGGGCTCGAGCAGAAGGTTGTGTCTGCATCTGATAGGAAAGCGATGCACAGCTGGCTGTTGTCTGTGTCTTGCTTTGGCTACGGATTCGACATTTGAATCAGAGAATCATCAGCTTTACGGATGATTTGCAGAGATAACCCAGTGCTTTGTGCTGTGGTTAGCAGGGTGAAAGCTCTGTTGATGGCAGCACAGCACTTGGATGTACAGCACTCCTTACAATGGAATAGTGAGTGGTGTTCATTGCTAAGCACGTCACTACACAGTGTCTTAAGTGTCTTAAGCTAAATCACTCCAATTAAGTGAAAGTGTGTACAAAGCGTCTGTGTTAATTTAACTAAACCTTGCTAACATGATAATTTCCTTATATGGCCAAAGCTGCTGTCTTGTGCTATCACATCCCCGTAGTGCACAGCCATCATCATTTCTGGGGCTCCTAAGCAGGACTGGTAAAATGGAAGCAAATGTTGCAGTGTACAGCACAGTCAGTGTATGCTGGTATCCCGCAGGAATGCCAGGTAGCAGATCAGGCTGCAAGGAGCAGGTAAACAACTGTCTCACCTGCACTGAGGTGAGGAAAGGCCAGAACAGTTAAAGAAGAATAACTGAAGTGCTGCACATCAACCTCATATCTTTCCTGGTAGTAACTTGTCTGTGTAATACTAGTTTGCCCTAAAGCAACAGCCTTACCAAAATGACCAATGCTGCTCTTATGTGGCTTATCTGTTCTCACACAGCGGGCCAACAAAACCCCCTCATTTTCAATCTTCTGTTGCAATCATTGGATGGTACTACTACCCTTTAATTAAAATTTTTCTCCCTCTGCTTTACCCTGGAAAGGATAATTAATTATCTCTTTGTAGCAATTGCTCTCAGTGCCTGATGCTACTGAAACAGACTCTGCCTCATAATGTCACATTATGATCACTTAAAATAGCAATAAAATTGTTATTTCTAAGCCAGTGCTGCACAGCATGCTCTTGCTGCGACTCCATAGCAGCAGGCATATGCTGCTGCTGCTGCAAAGAGGAAAGCAGGTCCAGAAAATGTCTGTTTAGTATGCATTTAACTGTTCATATATATAGCAATTCTCTTTGGAATGAGAATGGGCTTTTCACATATACCTAAGTATTGCCCTGTCTTGGATTTTGAGCAGGACTTTGAATAAAAAGTCTTTTGATTAGAGAATTCAGGAGTTTCTCCTTGCATAAATATATGTATATGAAAGCCTATAATCAGGTAATAGGCTGTCACTGTCTTCTGCTTCTAGTTTCAGAGGCTTTGGGTTGAAAATGAATCAGTTCAGAAAATGATCCTATTAGAACCACCACACAAATCTTGATTCCCAAATGCTGCATGGAAATACATGACTTCTTAGCTTTTTTGACCAAGTATACTATGATTCCTCTTTGAAGCCTGTAGAGGGTGTGCTCTCCATTTCAAATTAGGATTGAAAGTCTTTCTGCAAAGTAGTAATCTAGCTCAACCCAAAGCTATAAATTAGCTCCAGATATTACTGGGTGAAATGTTGTGGACTGAGATACACAGGTCAGAAAAGATAACAACAAGGGTCCCTTTTGGAATTAAAAATCTATCGGTCTCACACAGATCTCACAGTGTATGGTCATTGCCTTCCTCTGTAGCTCATGTGGGAGCAAAGATGAAGATGTTGGCCTCACTTTGGACCCTTGTTCTGCAGTCCCAGAACCACATTAAAATAAAACTTAGCAGAGACTGTATAGCTCTAGTCTCAATTCTTTTAATCAGGAATGAGATCCTCTTTTTGAAAAGAAAACTGTTCTTGACCAAATCACTGCAAAGTCTACATCACTTGTAATTTTAGCGATGAATGTATATCAGGAGGTACTAAAGCTTATGGATCATCTTACAGGAGTACTTCAAAGTCCCAAAGTAGATTACAGCACCCAGGGGTCTCAGGAATACATCCCTGAATGCTGACTCTGTCTTGAACAGGTTATTATCTAAGTAGGGAAGACAAAATATGCAATAAAGGGATATTCTTCTCCCCATTTAGCAGATGGGGAAGGGAATGATAGCAATTACGTCACCCCAGTTACAACATGGAGACTGTGGCAGAGCCAGAAACTGAAACTAGAACTCCTGTGTCTTGCTCCAGGTATTTAGAAGCAAGTCCCAAAACTAATTCTGAGGAACTGTCTCTCTGTTGAGCCTTCCTCAGTCAGGGACAGCTGTATGGCATACGGTGGGAGAGAATGGCAGTCTTCTGCACCCATCCAGCCCTTGCTCTCCAGGAGGGTAAATAATTAATTTACCATGGGAGACCCAAGACACAGTAAACAGACGTTGTTTTCAGTTCCATAGAAATTATTCTTTTATTTGTTCATTTTTAGGAACATGTTTCCAGCCAATCTTGTTGAGGCCACATTCAAGCAGGTAAGTGGCTATATTCCTTTTACCACTGATGAAAGAGATGAGCCAGCATCACATAAAACATGTATCTTAGTAAAACAGAATCCAGATACAGACATTGCATATTACTTCAGATACTGTTAGTACCTTCAGCATTTAGGAATGAATGAGTCCCTTTCCATTAGCCTCAGCAGCCTTGGTATCTGAAGGCAAAACAGGCAAGCATGAAATGCACAGTGTGACTACAGAATAGACATGCACACCTATGTCAGCTCCACCTCCACCTGAGGCCAGATCTTTGAGGACCTTAAGAAAGTTGCTGAAGGGAAACAGAACAATTTATGCCAGTATGCCTAGAGCATGGTTTCTCTTACCAGGGGACTGCATTCACAGAGTAGCTGGAATCTCTTTAAGACCACACAGTAACACCCCACAAAGGAATAACAAAATACCGTGTCCAATTAAAGTAAAAAAATCATGTATTTGGGAAGACTCTAATTACTCAGATTGGAATTTGGCCAGAAAAACCTCATCTAAAAGTTCTGAGTGAGCAGGAGGCATGGCTACGTTTATTTCACCTGGGAGAATATTTCATGGGAACCTTACAGGTGAGGCAAAGAGAAGGGCACTCAGAACCTCTAGGGAGTCATTCCCAATTATGTCTTATAGTAGCTCTGTCAGGAGACAGTGTGTTTGCTGCACAAGGGTCTGATTATAGGAAACTCTGATTTTGTTATGCTTTTCCAAAAATTCAACTATTTTCACAGATTTTAGCAGCATAGGGACAGGAAATATCATTCTTCTTTTTATGCTTGTCCCTTTAACATGCAGCCTTGTTGAAACAGAGCACTTAGGAGGCCTCATTAAACTATGCATTCCTTCTGGGATATTATAATAAAAACTATTTTGTTTTCTTTCAGTATCGCACCAAGAGTATTCCCATCATTAAATCTAACAAAGCATCATCTGAAAGCACCACTCGTCGCATTATAATTTATGGGGTCCAGGATGAGAATGGATCCAATGTCCAGAATTTTGCCTTGGATATCACTCCCCCTCCTGAAGTGATTTACAAGTCAGAACCAGGCACTAGTGACGGCATGAATGTGCTAGGGATTGTGATATTCTCTGCCACAATGGGTAGGTTTCAGACATGTTTGGTTTGCAATAATCCAAGTACCCATTTAAGAGAAAAAGATAGGGGTTGGGTTGTTCAGTTTGTTGATTCACCTTTTTTAACCGCTTCTATCTACACTCTGTGGGGAACAGGGCAAGACTGTTACAGAGCTGTTCTCCCAATCTTTCAAAGATAAACCTTCAAAATCCTTGATGGCTTTTGCTCCATGCAGTTCTGTTTTCTGTGCATGTACTTAGATTCTTTTTCTTTTCTTTTTTCTGGATTATTTTGAGCTTTTGTTTATGAACCATTTTTTCCCAACTATAAGAAACACTCATACAGTGTGCTTAGAGGAGGTAGGAATTACTATGCCAGCTCAGACCCAATATTCTGTTTCACTCTCTGGACAGTGGCAAAATCTCAGACAAAGTTTCAAGAAATTCTGAAATAAACAAGTCCGTAGAGACTTTCTTTCCAAAGCTCAGGAAGTTATTATACTTCTAATACCCAGAGCTCCAGGTGTTTTATCACAGAAATAAGGAACTTCCCGCACTGCTCTTGGTTCGGGGGCATCAGGCTGAGACACCCCCCGCTCTCACGGCTGGATGTTTCACCCTTGCAGCTGGCAACCCAAGCAAAACCTGCTCCCAGACCAACTCCTTGGCTAAAGTTCCCCTCACCAGACAGAAAATTACTTTAGCCCTGGAACCTGCCCTGCTTGTTGTTCTTACCCATTCTTAGTCATATTTTACCACATGTCTGGCTAATTTATTCAGTTTAATTTGCTGGAGGAACTCGTTGGTGCCATGTGTATTATATTATGTTTATGGATTTGGAAGAAAGAATTTAAACAAATACACCCTAGTTAATGATAAAGTTTTGATGTTTTTTACAAGAAATTGCTGATCAAATTTTCTTTATCTAAATTTATTCTTGGAAATTAATCTAGTCAGCAGAGGTAGTTCCATAAAGCAACTTTGACTGTATTTATTATATTATGGTTCATACCACTACAAGGGGTCAAAAATCAAGCCTGGAATTAGCGGATTTGTCTCTTTTTGTTTCTCCAGTGGCTGGTGTTCCACATGCAACACTGGTGGAAACTGGCTGTCCCCCGGTTCATAGTATTTTATAGCCAATTCCCAAAGTACAATGTCACAGCAAACACTATTCCAGTCAAAAAGTATTGGATATGAACAAATTAGTTACATGTGCTTTATTAGGATCAACGGCATATCTATACTTCTGAACACAGAAGATCATTCATTGTCTTCCCAGAAGTGAATGTATTACTTTTACCGTGCCCCTAAGTCCTGCTGGCCTGGGGCTCAAGAGATGGAAGCTGAGAGCTGGTTTCTTCCTGGCTGACGTACAGAAAATGTACTGCTGGTACTGCCACATGCAGCATAGTCCCAGCTGCTGTGTCCCCTGTGACTGTATCAGCCATGAAGAAACCTGAGACACTAAACCCTCAAAACTTGTCATCTACCGGTGACTATTTCAGACTGTCGTTTTGAACAAAGGATGCAGACAAGCATTTATCACTGTCTTCAGCTTTCTGCACTCCCAGAAAAAATGGAAGCAATGAGACAGGAGACGTGTGGCTTGAATCTCTAGAAAAGAAGAGCATCCTTCAAGATTTTTTGTTCCTTGCAAAAGGATGCATACAGGCCTTAGTGCTTGGTAACAGTTTTGCTCGCTTTGGCTGAGTCTTATTTGCACAAAGGTCTTTTTACACCACTTTAGCACAGAAAAATGGCATTAGGGTGGGTATGAATTCCTATTTCTGCCTTGATGCTGGGCTCAGCTGTGATTAGCTGTACTACCTCTTCTCACACAGTGTGCAGGAATTTCTGTTAAAGATTATGGCAAGTGGCTAAGAGCTGAGACATTTGATCTTTTTTTCTTGGAGGAGCACACATTATTTATTCACTACAAGGAAGATGTTTGCACTGAAATGGCCCATCAGGGCTGCAGACAGGAGGCCCCAGTCCTGCCCGCTCCCCTGTCTGTCCCCACCAATAGCCACATGCTCAAGTGGGACAGTGTTTTAAAGAGCAAATTTCAGTTATTCCTGTAAAATAAAAAGAACGTGTTCCTTCTTTTTTGCATTATACAGAATTAGAAGTTAAGACTCTTGTAAAACTGCCCCCAACCAGGCTACAAAGCTGAGCTATATTTAATGTCCTGTTACCAAAGATGAGCAACATGCTTAATATAAGTATGTTGTTTTCTGACCTAAAAGTTACAGCTTAGATGAATATTAACAGGATTATAAACCCACATCTTGAATGCACTGTTATTGTGAAATCCCTGGATAAAACAGCTGAGAGCCTCCCTCACTGCCTCAGGAAGGGGTCGCCCTGGAAGTGGTGCTGCCTGAGACCTGGCTCGCCAGTGCAGATGTGGGGTCTGAGGGACAGAGCCCGGGCTCCTGCTCAAAGCAAGGACAGTGCATATCCAGAGCAAGTGGCAGTACACACCCCACTCATAGCCCCCTGCTTCCTCATGAAATTCCCTTCAAAGGCAGTCTCCCCTGGTGCAGCTATCTTTTGAAGTGTTTCCTCGAGCAATTAACTCCATCACTTATAATCCTTTCAGGGAGTGATGGCAGAAAATTAATAAAATAGAAAATTATGCCTATATATACACATTATTAGAAACTAACACTGTCTGGAGAATATATAGTTAGATGACACATTCTAGAGCTGTATTATTTTCCTTTCTGAGTGCTGGGTGCACATAAATTTGCTTTCTCTTTGCTGGTTAGTCTGTATAGCACTCTGGCTTTTCTTCTCATGAACTTGCATTTCCTTATCCCCCCCAAGTTTGTAAAGCCTCACTGATTATGAGGGTTGGTTGTTATTATGTGGACAGATATCTACTAAAAATAGGATGGAGACCCCGGTTTAACTCCCTGTTAGCAGAACAAACCACAATACTGGCTTTGCCCCATGAGTGTCTCGTGGATGCTTCCCAGTTCTACGCAGCACACAGCAGTAAGGCAGACTGCAGGCAGAGACAGCTTCCCTCGTTAGAAAAATGTTTTTCAGTTTGTCTTCCATGGATCCCTCTGAGCAAGTAAATCCATCTCAGGGGGCTCTATGAAAGATAGTTAAGGGAACAGTCTTGCTGCCAGGGGTGCTAAATCTACAGTAAAATAGTAGGTCCACAGGGAAACTTTCAGGGAATTGCAAACCACCGAGCCAGGGGACAGAGCCCCAGACAGAGCTAAAGCACAGGGCTGTGGCCTGGCTCCCCCACGCTCTCGTTGTGTTTGTGTGAGATTTTCAGATACCATGTCTGTTTCTACAGCATGAACATCTATATTCATCCAGTCATTTCCCGCTTAGTTCACTTTAAATTACAACAAGAGGGGAAAGCTCTGGGGATTTGCATTGAAGGCACCTGAGATATTGAACCTGAATGCCTTTGTTTGCAGGTATAATGTTGGGAAGAATGGGAAACAGTGGTGTTCCTTTGGTCAGCTTTTGCCAGTGTTTAAATGAATCTGTCATGAAGATAGTGGCAGTCGCTGTTTGGTAAGTAACTGTTTTAGTAAGGAAATCAATATTTTTTTTAAAAGAGTAAGAAAATTTCAACAGAAGAGAATGCACAGAAATGCCATAAACTTATTTCCAGGGAAATAAATGAGGGTGAGCAATCCTTAGCTTTGCAGGGCCTCAACATTTGAAGGAAGATACATACATACACATCCTGTCCCTGGCTTGTATTGTCATTTTGACAGAGGCACCCTATATATTACACCCAAATAACAAAACATGGTATAGCTGGGTGGATGTGTGCTTATGCACTTAGGAGCACTGCCAATCCTCAGGCAGGCCAGGAGGGATTATAATACACCCATCCCACACAGGGGAGGAGCATGATGAGATCCTCAAACTGGTACTTCCATCCCTTACACTGCTCAACTACAAATACTAGCCTGACTTCAGCTTGCTCAGGAGAGGACTGGGCTCTTGTGCTGACGTGACTCTACTGTCGTTAGTGTGGTTGCTGCTATCTTGGCTATCTTTGCACTGAACAACACAGTGGAGATCATATACCCAGAGTGCTTGGCACTTAGGATGTCTCCAAGCCAATAAAATAGCCCTCAGTAAAACATCCTGGGCCATGTTCACTTAGGAAAAGCCTTCAGAGCAATCCTAAATTACACTGAAAGCCAGCTAGACCTGCCAGCCTGCCTGCCCCAAAGATCAGAGGAACAGTAGGTGACTGCCAAAAGCAAAACCTATCAGCTTAGCATCTTCCCCACATTTCAGAAAGTCCCCCAGTGTGTTTCAGACCAACATGGAGGGGATCCCACTTCCAGCACTCAGCCTTTGTTTCCAGCTACCTGGTCCAGTCTGACTGAGCTGGGTCAGGGAATGATCGCATGGTTAGATGGGTCCAAGAGGGTAGTAATTTCTGGAAGGATTTGAAGGGGAAGTGGCAAGTCTCTGGAAAGGGCACAGCTGCCAGTGGAAGTTAGCTGGATGCCCCCAGATTCTATTTTATTTTAATCTTAAACTCTTTTGGCACCCATGGCTTTGTATCTAGCCATGCACAGCACAACAGTTTTGACAAAGCACCTATCCCACATCAAGTTCAGAGGGGGTTCAGAAACTAAATATTCTTCTGCCTATCTATCAAGCAAACTCCCAGGCAGTCCAATACGTATTGGTATTTCTCCTGTGTCTTCCAAAGGCAACATAAACATTTACTTAACAGCATCCAACTAAAATCTATGAACAGTCACACGAGCACGAGCAGATGAGCAGAGCTTAGGATTCATTCCCCCTCTCCCTAGTAAATGACCTGCCTTAAGCTAACAAGTCAGAGCTGCCTTCTGAACCAAAACATTTTAAAGTCATTCCTGACCAGCACCATAACCTCAGCTGTGCTGAGGAGTACCCAGCATAAAAGAGTGTTTAGCCCGGTGCTTTGGGCACACTCCTCGAGTGTGGGAGAGAGGGGCTTAGTCTGATAAAACAACTGAACCCAGCTGTGCCGCTTCCAGACAGGGTACTGGGAAGTACAAGGCTTTCCCATCTCATACTGTTTGATGGAAGTGAGCTGTCTCCTAATAATGACTGTCTTTCTTTTTGCTCAGGTATTTTCCATTTGGAATTGTGTTCCTAATTGCTGGTAAAATCTTAGAAATGGATGACCCTTCAGCCATTGGGAAGAAACTGGGTTTCTATGCCATTACAGTGGTTTGTGGCCTAGTGGTGCATGGGCTGTTTATTCTGCCAATGATGTACTTCTTTATCACCAAGAAAAATCCCATTGTCTTCATCAGAGGGATTCTTCAAGCCTTGCTCATTGCTCTGGCCACGTCCTCCAGGTATTACACAGTTTCTAGACAGATGCAACAAATACTTGCTAGATCCTTACTCCAGCTGTCTCTTGGGAACAGCATGCTCTGGCTATACTAGAGCAGATATATTTGTATCTGAACAATGTCCTATGTCAAATTCACTGGTATAGTTGTAAAAGATGTGTCTCTCAACATTTGGAAGTTATGTGTAGGAGCCATTTGACAATAGTATTTGTCACATTGTTTTCCCTCAGTTTAAAAAATACTGGACAAAAATGTTTTTTCTTAGAGGACTAGAAAGGAAATAAGGGTATTTTTCCATAAAAACAAACATTGTGCTTCTATAAAGTTAATATATTAAGAGACATACAGTTTGTCCGGACGTAATTTTTGGTGTTAGTGGAGAACCTCCTAGTTAAGTCATGTGGAAATGTTTTACCCTTTCTACTAATCTTAGTCTTTGTTTCTTGGTACATTAAGAAAAGACTGTGGTTGCAAGCTATTGTCCAGCACTGGGAAAATATTTAGCTGTTCTGCTCAAGGAATAATATTTTTGCATCCTTTTTAGGGAGGAGGTACAATGGGTTTTAACCATAGCTGAACAAAGGTACAGTGAAAATGAGAAACAGCTTGTGAATTGGTTATGAAAATGACTCCCAACATGGATAAACTGGTGCATGAGAAGTGCTTGAAAGGGCTGGGATTGACTTGCATGGAATGGAGACAAGAGCAACAACTAAAAAAACATTTCCCTGTAGCCAATATAATGAAAACACAGTTTCATAGCATCTGTGGCTGGAGGCTTGTTACTCTGAAGTAAAAAGAGCAGCTATATCTACCACTTTTTATGCAGTAATACAAGTACAAGTACAAGCACAATACAAGCAGAAAATGCTAGGTAAATAGGTCTCTTTAGCACATCTCACATATTTATTATTCCTACCATCAGCTGTAAAAGAAGAGGGCTAAAGAAAGGAAAAGATAACTTTCTTTTATCTCATTTTTGCTTTTGGACTTCTAAAGTTATCACTGTTACTTTACAGAGAGACTGGAAAATACCAAATTCTTATCCAGATTTTGAAATTATGACAGCTGGTGACAAACACCTATCTTCCTCTACCTAATTTAGACTTCAAATTAGTAATTAGTACAAAATCAATGATAAATTGGGAATGTCTGTTTATAAACAAATGAAAAATTAAAAGGTTTTATTAATCTGAAAATATTTATTCTAATTAACAATAAAGACCAAGGAGTACTTCATCTAGTTAAATACTGATTCCTTCTTTCATCTTACAGTAATTTCTATAACAAGTTGAGCTCTGATGACTAATATATCCTTTCCAGCAATAGTATTGTACCAGCTTCTTATCCCTTGTGCCTCTTATCTTACTTTTCTCCATAACTTCCCAAGCTCCTTGAGAAAGAGTTCATGCAATCTCTCCTACAATGGAGCGACCCACTTAGAAGTGCATTTGTAATTGGTGGGATTACAGGAGGGAAAGGCAGGAATGACATACAGATAAAAAGTTCTGGGAAAGTAGACAAACTATTGATTTAAGTAACTTCTTTTTAGTAGTCTAATAAGGCCTGTTACGTAATCAGTGCACGTGGCTTTCCATAGGGCATCACCACCGATAAATAATTATGTGAGCTCTGCAGAAATCTGGGGCTCTTCTGAGAATTATCTAAATAAATAAATACATGGACAAGTAACAATGTAACTTCCCTGAAGATAGATCAGTTGATGTCATTCATTTTTGCTGTAATCTTCTGCAAATCTTATTTTTGTTCTAAAACATTACTTTGCAATGCAGTAATTACAGTCAGTGTTCAAAGAGAAATAATGTCTATTCTACTGAAGGGACAATGAAAAAGAGAAAACTTAAGTCGTACTACTTGTGCCAGACTTGGGAAAAGAGCCTAAAACTTTTATCCCCAGCCCATTGGCCTGATTAGGCTCATTATAGTTCTAGCAAAGTCCAACAAGGTAATTTGGGGCAGGAAGGTCAGATGCAGATGACTGTTTCTCTCATGAATATATGTACAGTGGTTAGGGCAGGAGTAAGCAGAGCAGAAGGAATGTATAGGAATGAAAAGAAAGAACAGGAGGGAATGATTATTTCAGTACAGTTGGAAGGTATTGGCTTTCCACTATGTTTCATTTTACAAGGTGTTTTCACACATAACTGTTTGCTCCAAAATTACCTATAAAGAGCAACATACTGTGAAACACAAAGTCAAGAAAAAATTATGTGCTGGCTGGTGTTTTAAACTTTAATTAGGCTTAAATAGTTAAGGCAATCTTTTCTATTATAACATTAAAAGTTTGTAGTTTGAGGTGTTGTCACATCCCCAGATTCAAGTTAGATGTTAATTTTGCACTCAAAGATGTTGGTGTTGGAAAAGGTTCATCAGGTTCACATTTGACACACTTGACTACCTGCCCTGCTCCTTTAAGAATTCTGTTTCTGAAGAACTCTATTGCTGAGAACTCAGGTTTTTTAATCTGTGCTTTTTCCAAAAAAGAAATTTTTCTTAAAAATCTAAAATGTTCCTCATTTTACCTTTAGCATATATAGAAGAATTTGTCCTTTTATTTTCTGTTAATAAGCAACAAAAATAACCAACTTTTTCACCAGTATAGATCCTTTTATCAAGGGAGGTTTAATCAAGACTTAAAAGATCAGTACCTACTCCACCATTTTCAAAAACAGATTACTTTTCTTAATTTTCCCTATTTTGTATCAGCATTGCATTTTGATTTTATAACCAGTTTACTAATCCTTTACTGCTCTGGAAGCTTTCAGGGCTTGTGCTTGTTTCTTCATTGGATCTCATCTCTTTACTCTGTCTCTAGCTCTGAGAGTATCCAGCCACTTTACAATCATGAAGGGCCCTCTTCGCAGTTCATAATATATTCAGGTCCAGGTTGCTTCTGGTATATTTTGAGTTAGAAATGTTCTAATGCCAATGTCATCAATCACAGTAATAAAACAAAAAGTCAGGTGTGATATGTAGTAACCAAAATACACAACCAGATATACAAAGGTATGCTTGTTTTACACGAGTGCCTGAGTTATATTACTACTTGGAGAAAGACCAACAATGGTTGCTTTGAGAATTTTTAGATCAGTTTTGGGGTTTTTTTCTCCATTACTTGTAGAAGCATAAGGAAAGAACATGCACGCTCTCTAGCAAATGTGAGCTAGCTCACAGCGGTCATCATTGCAAAGCTTAACTCTTAGGCAACTTTCAGCCATGTAGGATGCCTATGGTTCATCTAGGAACTCAGCTGCTTATGGGGAGAGTTGGACTCCTAGGAAAGAGCCCCAAAATCCAGCATGGTAAGGAGAGCTAGGCAGGCATCAGGCATAGCTATAAAGCAAAAATCTCAACCTACAGAACTGGTGGGAGAGAGGTGTCTCTCCAAGGTAAAGCAATCCTTCCTTGAGGTTTTCTCTGGCCCCATTTCTTTACCCCAAGCTGATATGAGAGTGCCTGCTGACAGTAGAGAATGCACTGGGAATTCAGCTTTCCTTAAACCTGTGCTGACTTTGATTCTCCTCAGCTCTGACTCCCAGGAGAGAGACCCTCTCCTGGGGATATTGAGTACTTTGAGATAGCACTCTCTCCCCTTCCACTGTGCAAGGAATAAGCACAGAGAAGGTGCAGTTTGGGAACAGAGCTCTGGTGCCAGCTGGCAGCTCAGCCTGTCAAGAATCACCAGCAGGACTTGCTACCAGAAGACTTTATTGATTCAGTATCTTTATTGTCAGAAGCTAATGTACCACCAAAGTTAAGGTGAGTCCTGAGGAAAGGCTTTGAACTTATGGATCTGGTGCTTGGACATGTTTGATGGACTTAGCTCTGTTTGCCCCTTCTTTCTAGTGTGTATATTTTGCAAATCCACACAGGCCCAGCATGGTTTTTAATGTTTTTCTGCTCAAATAGCAGTGCCTTGTCTAGAGATAGCTGAACTTTTCACCTTTGTTGCACTGAAAGGAATGGATACTGCACATAACTGAGCTGTTGCCAAAAGAACATGCACAAATAATTGGGGCTGGACAAGAGAGCTGCTTCTCCTGACAGTCAACACATCTGTATTTGGTTAAGTAATACTTGCCACGGGGGCATTATATAACACTCATAATGTGGGTATTGGATTTTCAGATCATCTTAGAGGAGAACAAAGAGTTGGTTTTAAGTGTACTGATGTGTTTCTTGCAGATGTTTCTGTGTCAGTTCATGTCTACATCTAAAGACAGAAAGAAAACCATAGATCAGTGTCCTGATATTCATTCCAGCTAGTCTGCACCTGTGGAAAGCTTTCTTTTTAAGCTAAAAGTCAAACTGCAGGAATTGAAAACAATACCACGTACAAAACCTGAGAATGTAACATAAGGGAACCTGAAAGCCACTAAACAGCTGTTTCATGGCAATGATTTTATTGAATCTCAACATTATTTCAAGCCATTTCCCTTTCACAAAAGGTTTTGCACCCCATTCTCAATGCCCTTATATATTTCTGCAAATCCCAGTCACAGCAGTATTCTGGTTTGCACAGGCATTACTGGAGAGGTAGTAACAGAGAAGGAGATCTCTTATTCCTTTGGTGTATCATTTAGGACACGATGAACCCAATCCCTATGACTAGCACCAAGCCCCAGCACCAGTCACCTGGCCAGCCAGCCCCTGAAGTCAAACCCCTGGCCCCAGTGCGGGCTGGCTTTGGCAACAGGTGCCCATACCAATGTACACAGCTCCTCTTCACTAATTCAGTAAGGTGTGTATAGCACGGACTGCTGTTGCCCACCTTGCCCTGCTCTGTGGTGTTCAGGCCACATAGCTGTGGGTTTCTGACTTGCTGCTTTCTAAACCCCATGTTGCCCCCGATCTTGTCACCTCTTACTGTATTGAAAAAGCAGTATTTGGCCTACAGGCAAAATTCCTCTTGATTTAGCTTTCCTTATTCCAGCAACATGATGGAATTTTATTTTTCTAGGTCATCTTTCCATATCATTAATGAATTAAAGCATCATTTTCTCAGTGGTACACCCCATCAAAAGAAGCAATTTTCATCTTCTCTGAAGACAAATGATAAAACATGAGTTTTTCAAGGGTTTTGCTGCTTATGAAACACTAAGATCTTGGCTATTGCACAGTGTAAATTAAAGGCAGATTTAGCAAAAGGGAGATGAGATCAGTTTGTTGATTTTTTGGAGCAAATATCAAAATGCATTTGAATGATAAGATAAACAGAGCAGGCTGAACAGCTGTTCTTCCACGGTGACTAGCTGTCTTTGTGGCTCACACTAGTAAGAGCTTGGCCTGATCCAGCATTAGCTTATGCTCAGTCTCTGCAGCTGCAACATTTTATCCCACAACTGAGATAAGACACAAAAAATGTATTTTTGTTAGAGTTAGTGCTGGAAGAAGATACCTCTCCTCTTAGCTGAAAGCTTTAGGACAGTTTTTAAAAGACTTAACAGATTAAGATCAGTGCTTTAGAGTATTTTTTCTTCCTAATGAATGTTACATGTCAGGCTTTCATGCTACTGCTCCACTGTTTAACACCAGATAAAGCAATTTTCAAGAAAACAAACTTCACCTAATTTAATTGGAAAGACAAATTAAAGTATTTATTTGAGATTTTTTTTTCTTCAGCCATTGAAATTATATATTGATATAACTCAAAAATGATACTAGGAATGTTTTTTTTTTCTCTGCCACTTTTAAGTCACCAACAGCCAAAGCCTTACATGAGACACATATTTTCTGATATGTGCCAGAGGATACATTGTGAGTAAAAATGAACCATCATTGAACAAGACAACCTCTCCTAGGATACTCCACATAACTTTGTAACTTGTATGCAGGAAAAGTTCATTCAGATTGAAACAGGTGTCGAACCGGTAATCACGGATTTGCAGTCTTCTAAGAGAAGTCTTTGAAAATTCTGGTTGGGTCAATCCAGGCTGAGAGGGGACAGAACTGATTTCTAATAATACCTGTTGTAACAGCTGGACTGATTTGTGCAAGGAGAAATGCACAAAGCACATAAAAGCAAATTTAATGTAAACTGAAAAGAGTACATTTAGATCATAAATTAAATTCCTCATCTGAACAGTGGATTCTGGAAAGCCTTTTGACAGGAATAGTTAGGATAGACAGTCTACTAGCTCTAAATTTGAGTGAGACTGTATGTAGTAGTTGCCTGTGCTAGGAAGGTACAACAATCTGTGACCTGGAAATTTGCTTCCTTTCAATAACTTGCACAATGTTTTTCATTGTCATTGCACTTACATTCTGCCCATTTTCTTTTTTATTATAATGTTTAGTAAACAACAAAACCAACATCTAGTTATGTGCCCTAGAAATTTTACTTCTAACAGCACAAAATTAAAATAAAAGAAGCAGCTGTCTCTGGGAGATAATGCACAAGTTTAAAAGTTGAATTCTTGGAATAACAGTGTCATACATTCTGTTTACAACAGTGGAAACAGATACAGATTTTGCTGGTTGTGCCATTGGTATTATGGGATTGTTTTTCACAATCTTTGTCACATCTCAACCAAATCGGAAGATGTCAGTCTGTTAAACTTTGCACATTTCACAGCTCAGCTCTCTGCCCTCAGAACAGGAAGGCATTTAGGTTTAAAATTCTGGTATGCCAAAGTGTGAGCAAGGTGGAAAAGGACTTGTAAGATTACCTTTTTCTCCTCTTTTTCCCACAAAGAAATTAGATAGGGTTTTGTTACAGAAAAGCCAAATGGCCAAGGAAAGACTGTCTAAAAAGAAGTAACCCACCACAACTGAAGTAGCTGCAGGGAAGGAAGGCAATGAATAGTAAGTTTAGCAATTGCTTCCTGGCCATGCCTATAGTTAAGAACATCCCCAAGTGTTATTGTGGCAGTCTGCTCCTAGTTACAGCTACACCATTCTACGTTATCTGTGAGCCTCAGCCTCACCCTTTTATGTTATGAACATTTTATGGTAAACAAGACATAAAGAAGTTCAGTCATTCACAAATGAATGTGTGAAAATTTATAGGCAAGCCCAAGAGAGAAATGACTTCTAATGTGTCGTTTGGGGGCGGGGGATATGCTTTGCTGAGTTTGTTTTTCAAAGTAAATATTGATGAAATATTAGGCTTGCCAGACTTAAAAAGTTGAATATACCCAAGTTACCAGAGGAAATCAGATTTCTGTTGCTTCCTTGACATTTCAGTTTATTTGTGTACTTAGAGAATTACTTTTGTCCAGATTCTTGTGGCAGTGATTGCCAGTCTGTAGTAAAACATTCACCAGTCAGACTTTATAAGGTTAGAGACAACTGAGATACTGTAATGAAAGCATAGACTTGTCTTGTTCCTTGTATTTCTGTTGTAGGAAGCTACTTTTCCTTTCCAAACACTGTTACTTTCCTCAAACAGCTTGCACAAATACAAAATGACAACTCCTACACGTGGAAACCTTTTGCTAATGCATTCCTGCAAACTTGGGGTTATGATTTCAGAGCTTTCAGAATCTCTCTGTGATTTTGTAGGTCACATGTAATGATTGAGAAAGAATTTGTAGATTAAATGTGTTATCCTCCATTAGGAACAGATAATGGTCATTATAAGATTTAGATATCAGAGCCACATCACTCATTGCTCACTACACACAGCGACTGAGCAACCTGAAGTGTCCAAACTAATGGAAAGACACCTATATTTCATGACTCAGGGCACATCGATCACAAGAGAACAGAACATTAAAGACCTTAGTATCATGATACCAATATTTCCCCTGTAATTACTTATCTTTTTAAAGAGATAATTTTGGAATAATTTTGAAGGAGTTTGCTATTTCACATCTATTTAAATAGTCTCAGATACTGAGCAATATATCAAAATGAGCATCATAACAAGGAAAATATTTTGCCATTTGTATATTTTCTTCAGTGACATTACCTATTTTCTGTACAAACTGACGTACATAAAAAATACCACCTCACTCACTTGAATGCAGTTTAATTACTCATGACATATTAATGAATGTGACAGCATATGGTAAAATGCAGAAAGTTACAAAAAGGCTGATAACATATATAGATAAACATGTTTAGGTGTATTAATATTTAAAAATGCATGCATCTTATTGAAAATGAGGAAATTCACAATTAGATAATGTTTAATTAATTGTCTAAGTTAATTAAAACAAAAATCAATTTTTTCTGAGAGAGTATAAAATCAAGGGTTAAAGTTTGGAAGAGGTCAAGCTCATTTTAAAATTAATACCTGTCAAACAGTCCTATACAATTCCACTCCATTCCATTTTATTCCACACACATACATATTTATATCTCATTTACATATGCACACATTATTACATGATGTGTAATTATGTGATTGTTATATGATCACACAAGGGACATGAGCAGATCTGAACCAGAGAGCAAATGGGATTGTATATCCCTGAATACAGAAGCTTTGTCTGCAGCTTTTATTTTCAGTCATGCTGTTGATAAGATTTTTGTCTAACCCCTTGCAGAAATAAGAAATTGCTTATGGATGAGGTAGGATGTTACTGCATTAATGCATTCTGTGGCAAAAGAAGGAGTAATTTCTTGGTCCGAGCTGTTGCTGACTGGGATGTTCCAGAGTATAACCCAGTCTCTTGTAAGCTCTCACTACCATTATAATTTGTTGTCTAAACTGGGCATCTAATTAATGTCAATATGCAGTGAGAACTGGAACAATCATATAGCAATATAGCAATTCCTTACAGTGAGTTAAGAGCCTTTCTTGCTTTATACCTTTCCTTTGTTTATGGTTACCCTTGTGGTTTAAAAATGGCTTTCTATTTCAGAAGGCTTGGAAGGAACTTTTTAGAAACCATGAGTGCACAACAGTTTTCAGATTTAATAATAAGCTGCACAGGGTGTTTCCCCTGTCTTGCATTTGAGTGTACAATACTGCCTCTGCAGTATTTTTATCCCTTTTCTGAATAAAGAGGGAAAGAGAACAATATTTTTAATTTGGGGGAAGCAAAATTTGCACTAACTCTAGCATTTATATATGTAACTGTCTTTATCCCCCTCAAGCAAAGAAATTACAGGGTGAGTTACGCCTTCATACCAAAGAATGAGAAGCAGGGCTCACGTGGTTAATGTAAAATTTACCCTGCCTGGAGAGGGTTTGCTACAATTCGTTCTATTCCCCAGAAATAAAAATAATTCAATGTGTGCTACTCTCTGCTGTTTTGCAGCTCAGCCACACTGCCTATCACTTTCAAGTGCTTGTTGGAGAATAACCACGTGGACAGGAGGATTGCAAGGTTTGTGCTGCCTGTTGGAGCCACCATCAACATGGATGGGACAGCACTCTACGAGGCGGTGGCTGCCATCTTTATTGCGCAAGTAAACAACTATGAGCTGGACTTTGGGCAGATTATCACTATAAGGTATAAACTTCAAATTCTACATGTTGTGGTTTGTTTGTCTTGTTGAGCTTGACACTCTTACGATTCTTGTATGTAGCAATGTTCAGAACAAAACTCATCTTTGCTATTATCAAAGAATGCCTTCCTCAGAGGATGGTTATCTTTAATTAATGCAGAGATCAGGGACTGTACAAAGGGAAATTGTACTGGTACCATGCAATAGAAGCATGCGGACACCAGGAAATGTGTTTCTGTTTGTGGATAACTGTCTCATTTTTACTTTTAGGCAACCCATTGATAGTTTACTAGGATTGTAACATTTTACTATTATTATTGGTGTTTAAAACTTTTAAATGTCAGAATTGTTTTCACCTTCAAGTCTGGTTTGCATCTTTACATGAGAGGAAAAGGTTAAAAAAACCACAGAACACTAACACAAAAAAGCCTATATCAGATAACAGGGAATAATGTGCATTAGGAAGCTCTTTGTCAAACCTTGGAGGGGTAGGGGAAGAGGGAAGGAGGACAGATGCTGCTATCAGGGCAGGTTGTCATAAAGATATCATGTCACTCAGAGATTTTTTTAAATGTCTTCTCTGCTGCTTTTTAAAGCAGAAACTTCATAAGCAGCCATGCTTCCAGTGGATAGAGAGTGCTATATCTGCATACTCCATCCTTGAAAGGTCTGTAATGGATCCAAAAGACTAGAAGATCCAGCTGAACAATTACTGCCAGAATAACTCCAGTGGCTGCCAAAGAATGCCTTGGGGACTGAAACCTGCAGGTTTCCAGCAGGGAACAAATTATTAGAAAAACATTCCTCATAGTCAGAGCCTTGAGCAACATATTTGAGATCTGCTTACCTACCCACCCAGTGACCTCATCACTATCTCGTTTACACTGCTGGGCCTTGCCCATCTTCTGCTGGACTTGCAAACCTTCATGACAAGAGGAGGGGAGTCCTGAAACTAACCCCAGATGACAGCTGAGGTTTGTTAATGGGCTTCTGGCAAGATCTGGTTAGACTAGAAGCAGAAGAAACAAATTGTGCCCATATGAGCTCTTGCTTCAGGCTCTCTCTCTCTGAAAAATTATTGGAATAACCCTGAGCTAAAATTTAATCTTTGGTGATTTTGAAATTAGAGATGTTTTTAGAATATGGTCCCAAAATATGGCCCAGAGCATGGACAGGCATTACATACACCTTGAGAAAGAGAACGGTGATTTGAAAAATGAAGGAAAAGGAGGGTGATAGTAAATAGAAAGAAGTTCTAACTTTCTCTTAGCAGAACTCTGTTTTATCTCTTTATTTTCACTCCCCATATTAAGTTCTAGTACATAAGGACCAGAAAGAAGTAAAGGCAGTAGAAGGAAAATACAAAGATTGGAAAAATCCAAGAAAAGAAAATAAATAAAAAGACTGACTTACAAAAGAAGGAGGTAAATAGGAAATCACAGTGGATTCAGTACCTTGAATATCTGAAGCCAAATTCTAACTGTATTCTATGGGCCAAACCTGCCCCAGTTCTTGATACTTTAGGATCTGGAGATTTGAAATTCAAATATTCCATAGTGCCAGGATATTTGTGCCAGAGTGGACAAAATGTTAGAAAAATTATCAGTCTACTTTGCTCATAATCTGTAAAATCCAGCTTGACAGTTTATTGCAATGTGATCATGCAAACTTAAATGTAGCAGAAAAAGAGAGTTAAGAACCTATTCCCATCAGTTAAGCATATTATAGGAAGAAACATCTACATTAAGGTAAAAATTCAATGGAATAGCAGATGAGTTTGCCTGTACAATCTTGGTTAATCATTCCTATTTTTTTGCTCCCAATTAAATCATGAGACTTTCTGGCCTGAACTGTCTTAGGAGACTGAAGCAGTCCTAATCAGCTAGCCAGTTTATAGCACTAACTAGAGAACCTGTTAACGTTCATTATATTTATCTCTTACTGAGCATCTGAGCTTCTGCTGCTTGCTTTCTATCTATACTCTATTACAGTGGTCTTAGGATGCTATACAAGCTAAGTCTTTGAAAAAGTAGTTTTTAAATCTTTCTCATTCCCCATCACACCCACATGCAATTTTTTATTTTTTTTTTTTATTGCAGGAAAGGGCTCTAATTATAAATACTGATGCTGTCTTACTGGTACACTGTCCAGCTGTGAGCAAGTTACTGGATATCTCTGTGTCTCAGTTTCCATAGGGTTGAATACTGTTGCCCTCATTTTCCATCAAGGAGGTTGATGAGATTTAACTGCTTGCCAAAAGCTCTGAATTTCTGGATTGATGAATGCAGTGGATTATCAGTGTATATGCTTTATGTCATCCTTTTACAATTGTCAACATTCAGTTTTTGTCTTTCTGCTGGATGGCCTAGCTCTTGGAAGTGACCAGATGGGTGGAAATTAATACATCCAGTCACTTTTGCTCCTGGAAAAAGGAATGAAAACCCTCCCCTAAAAATAGCATTACGAAAATAATGTTAAGCCTGCCAGATCCACTCTTGCCCTGGTCTCCCATTCATTTCTGCTTGCCTGGCTGAAAAAAGGGTGTGAAGGTCAAGTAAAAATACTTTCCAGAAACTGAAGAGGTACAGTCACATTCATGCATGCTTCCTATTTAGATCCAAGTATGCAAAGCCATGTGCTATGCAAGGACTTCACCCTTGGCCCAGCCTCTTCACCCTTGGCCTAGCCTCTTTGAATGGATTGACATTAAAGGCCCTAGCTGCAGCCAGCCGCGGATTTGCCTGGCACGGGAACTGCTGATGATGACTCAAAGATGTCTGCGGGGAGCTCTGCTGCCAAGGGTGAAGCAGGGATGAGGAGTGCTGGCAGATTCGTGGCACACAGTAGTGCCATGAGCAATGAGAAGATGACATAACTCAGTGAAGCTCACAGCCTGGCTGCCCCCTTTTCTCTGCACTTCTGATATTAAGAGATAACAGAACTGCCCCACCAGCGCCAAGGGTGCAAAGGTAGAGGGTGAGAATTTAGCACTCAGGTGACAGTTTGGCTTGTTCTTGCCCTCTGACCTGGCTTCTGTCCATAAAATACTGGCAGTTCTGTGCAGTGGCTTGTGTAAGAAGGATTATGGTTTAGGAAAGGTCGTGTAGAAACATGGTGTGGTTTCTTGCAGCGCAACCCATCACTGGTAAAGCTTATTCCTTTCTTTCTTTGTTGAAGTATCACAGCAACCGCTGCAAGCATAGGTGCTGCAGGTATCCCGCAAGCTGGCCTTGTGACAATGGTCATTGTTCTGACCTCGGTTGGTCTCCCAACAGATGACATCACGTTGATTATTGCTGTCGACTGGGCACTGTAAGTAACATTAAGATTTTGAGGTTTCCAGTGTGGCAACATTGCTAAAAAGGCAAATGGTCTCCAGGGGTAGAGTAATACAAAGATAAATAAAAGGCATGGGAAGTAATTATTTTACTTGAAATGGTGTTACTGTGGCCTCAGATTAAATACTCTGCCAAAGTGGGCATTATATTGAAAAAGACATAGACAAATTAGAGAGAGTCTAGATGAGACTGGGACAACATGACCTACATGGAAAAGCTGAAGAAGCAGAGTTAGATTAGTCTAAAACCAGAGCAGGATGAAAGAGGTCACCACAGCAGTTTCTGATATAGATAATTTTGTCCTGAAGAGGACAGTGATCAATTGTTCTTCACATTCACAGGGAGGAAGGCTGAAGAAGCAGTCCAAAGTAATTACCTTAAGTCATATCACAGGAAAACTTAAATATTATTTCTATCTAGAAGGATAGTCAGGCAATGGAAATGGCTGCACCTAGCCAGACTGGAGGATGACCTTCACGAGAAGTTTTAAGGTCAGGCCAGACAAATATCTGTCAGGTGCAACTCCGACACCTTGCCTTGGACAAGGCCAAAGGGCCGACATTCTTAGGAAACGTGGTTTGCCTGCACTCTGCTCATCAGCCCACTGACACTTCAAGGACATCATCCCAATGTAGTGAAGCACTCCGAAAAGAGGCATGAGCCAGTGCCAAAGCAGGCAAGTACTCCCGCACCACAGATACCACTCGGCCTGAAATAGCCGTGATAGTGCAGTAGTGGTTTGTGCTGTATATAGCTACTGCTACTGTAAGTAGAACCATGATACAGTCAACCTAAATGTAATAGCTGCAATGCATTAGGACTAATAATGTCTTCCTTTTATCACGGATCCTGATGCAATTCTGCTCTTTCTGATTTCAGTGCCAAATAGGCAGCAACAATTTGTAGCTCCCTGTGCGGAGCCGTGTTTTGCAAGCGGTGCCATTCTGTATAAAGGTTACTTTGCTGCATCCCTAATCACTGAGGATTTAACAGCAGAGGCAGAGGCTAAAACTTAACACACTCAGAATAAAAGAGATTCATGTCACCCATGAGAAGAGCCACTTTAAAAACTCATAATGAGCAGTTTATTTGAACTCTTTTATGTAAATGTCCATAAACCAATCAAACAATTTTGAATAGTCTAGGAAGATGAATCATAAAATACTGGTCCCTAGCTCATTAGCATTTCAATTAACTACATAACTAGTGTATGCATCCACAGGGAAACAGTCCAAATTATTTTTTATTTAATCTCTATAAAATATATCTCCATTAATACTGTCGAGTTTCATTACATCAAGGTTCTGGGTAAAAATGTCTTACAAGATCATTCTGTTATATATCCTGTTTTACTCAACTTTAAGCCACTGATTTTTTTGCCCAAAGAACTGTGAGAAGAAATTATTTACTTTCCTGTTCAGTGTTATAGAATATAATTATTATTAATAGGAGTCATGTGTTGTATGCATATTTTCAGACATATTTTATTTTAGGAATATCAGGAATATTATTCTGTGAAGGATAAATAATATCTGCTGTGGGCACCTAAACTTGGGAATGCAGTTCAGATTTTAGTAAAGCAGCCTTTCTAATGCTAGTCACTGAAGCTCAATAGTTAATGAAGCACAACAAAATCAAAGTGTTTTAAACTGTATTACAAAAGCCTTTTCGTTCTGTATTGCTCAGTTTTCTCCCAGCTCTTGCAACATCAACATTTCATTGTTTTTTCAGTAAGTCTTCCAGTGTATATGGAAATTATGCTTCTTTTTGTCTTACAAAACTTTTCAAAACAACAGACAAAAAACCTTTTCAGGCTATAGTTCCAGATGGTATTAAAAAGTGAGCAGGAACAGATCCAATTTTCTGTCTTTTGCAGATGACCTTTCATACAAAAAGTATATTTCTATATTTCGGCACTTGGTGGTTTCAAGAGCCTGCAAATGCAAAGTGTCAACATGGTTGACATGATTAATATTTTCAATATTAGTTTTGGAAGTACTGGAGTATGAAGAATGCTTAAAGAAGGCCGATTAGATGATCTCACGAGACTGAAATACTCATTGCAATGCACTGCAGGTATTACAACTCGTTTAGGTAGCCATAACATGTATGTGAACTTTATACCTTTAACTAGTGCCTAGAGAAAATAAAAACATTTCACAGCTAATTTATTAAACACAATGTAAAAATTTTGCATCTTTAATTTTGCATCTTTAATAACATAATCTAAAGCTAAAATACCACTGCAACACCTGACTTGCGTGTTTGCACTGAAAGAAATGCCACTAGCAGCGGGCTGGCCCCTTAGTGAAGAAATGTCAGTGATCTCCAGTGTGGTTCTACTTGGGCGTAGTGCAGACTACTCCATACACACAGAAACATGGAATAGAACTGCTCAAACAGTGTGCTAGGCAATCCATTTTCTTAAGACTTTCAGTATGATGCACTGTTTCCTCGGAAACATTCTGTCTTCAGGAGAGATGCTAATCAGAGCCCAAAAGGGAATGCAAACTCTTGAGCTCTGCTCATACAGCTGACTCTTTGCACAATCCAAAATGAACAACTCAGAATATCTTTCCAAGAATCAAAATTTGAGGACCAATCAAGGAAAAAAAAGGTCGATGTGCAACAGGAACATCTCTCAGTATGTGCTGTAAGAAATTACTCACAATTGCATGTATAATTTGGGTAACTGCACATGCAAATAACCTTTCATCCAGGAACTTTCATGCTAATTAGGCAAGCAAATGCATAAACATTTGCATGCACAGAGTACATGCCTAAAATATCTGAAAAAAAATCAGCACACAGTTTCAATTCTTTTCTATATTAAGATACAGGGTCAGAAATCTGGGCAGTGTTGATATTGGACCGTCACTGACTTTAATAAGCCAAACATCTGGAGATTTCTGAACCTCCATTTTATAACCCACATTTATAAATTAAGTTACCAATATGACACAGTTTTCAGATGTGTATGTTTTTCTTGGAAAAGACACTATATATTTCAGACTTAAAAGCTATATCGTCTATGAAGTCTCATCAGTTTTAACTAATAGATTCCAAGCTGTTTCAAGTGCAAAACTTGTCTATGACAACCACTTACTTTTGTGTATTTACACACAGTCTGTATTTTAATGGATTTATTTTTTAGACAGTGGGTAGAAAGTGTAAACAGGGAGGAAATGATCCCATAAACGAATAAATGAAAAATAGTGAAACTGTATATATACACAGTACTGTCAAGCATACAAATTTAAATTGGAAAAGATGATAACTGCAAATGAAGAAACTTTAAGCACCCATAGCTTTTTCAGAAATGAACATGATTTAAATATGGTCAGTGCCTGCTTAGTTTGTGAGTATAGTTTTTTTAGAATCTTCTAAGTAATTTTGATTGTATCCTGCATATTCTACCAATACAATAATCTTCTTAGCTAGCACTTTGGTTGTTGAGATTGGGACCTTGATAACTAATACAAGGTACAGGTTTTAGTGGCTGCCCTCTACTTTTATTGAATTAAGACATTTGCAGCACCAGCCTCCAAATCAGGCCATAATACTGGACCTTAACATAAAAACTCACACATAAATGCAACCTTGATCTGCTGTGTTAAACCTTTTTAGTGCTGAATCAGCTTGCACATATAGGGAGGCATAGCTGCTCTAGTTAGCTCAGTTACAAATTAAAGTATGTGGCAGCACAGGGCACTGAGGTCTGAAAAGGCTGGAAAACCTAACTGAGCAGCTCAGTAACTAGTGGCTGCCCTGTACCAAACTCCTTACTACTGTTTCTAAACTTGTTAGCTCCATATGAAAACCAGCCAAACTGGTCTTCAGCTATAATTACCTCAGTGATGAAGGCGTAGGCATGTACCCAAAGAGCCAACAACTTACCGTAACTATTTCATTTTCCAGAGACAGGTTTAGAACAATGATCAATGTCCTGGGTGATGCGCTGGCTGCTGGGATCATGGCCCACATCTGCCGGAAGGAGTTCATCAAGGACGGTGATGAGGTAACAATGCCATGAGCCAGGGTGTGCCAGTGTGTGCCATATTCCGGCAGAGAACCTGTGAACCCTCACCCTCCCACATTTGTTTCATCTAGTTTATAAAAGGTGTTTCAGAGAGAGGACAGAATTGGGCAATGTGCTGCTTAGCCAGATGGGGTAGAGGGGTCCTTTTCCATGAAGTCATGCAAAAAGCCACTCAAGTTCAAAGCTTGCCAGCCAGCTGCATCTGGCACACTGGGGCTCGGAGCAGGAGAAGCAGCTGCACATTTATCCTGCAAATGCAGAAGATGCTGGAATAGTGAGTCCCACACTCAGTACCAAAGCCCTGACTGACTTTCTAAAAATGTGACCAGCAACAGAACAGGGTGACAAACATCCTTGAGTATTTGTGTATAGGTAAAGGTATCTATGGGTGTGTATATGTATAATCAATAAGCTCACAACAAAAGCAACTACCCTGGGTGTTTTGAGCCTCTGAAGCCACCATTGCAATAATTTCCTTTCTGGACTAGCACAAGCACATTGCTGCATTCTTGACTTCATTCTCAGGCATCTTCATGCCTTCTACATTTAATACAAGTCTCTCCCTACATCTTTGTTTTTCCTTCTCTGTCTTATTCCATACACCACATGTACCTCTGTATTCTGCCCCTGCGTCCCGCCAATCCTATGCTTCCTTTCTTTCCTCCTTGACATGCATCAGTCAGCCTTTCCTTATACCAGGAACTCCTTCTCATGCTCTTCCTTCAAATCCTTGACAAAGGAGATTCCCAATTCCACAAGCCCATCATGCTTGGAGGTGCTAATCTCCAGCCATTTCAGCTCATGGCAAACTCTCACTACCTTTCTTCCACAAAGACAGAATAGTTTATGCAGAAAAGTTTCTTCATCAGGTCTGATTTTCACAAGGCATGTTTCATTTCTGTGCATAATTTGTAGTATTCTACAAAATTAATAGTAAAGTTTTATTTCTATTATCATTTCTCCCATTTTACAGACAGTCTTTCTGGTAAATCCCATTCTCATGCCTTCCTGCAACATGCATTTAAAATTCCCGCTCTTTTGAGTTTCATATAGAAAGATACGCCTCATCCTCTGAGGTACCTACCACCTGCAGTAATTACTGATGACAGGATTAGGCCCGAATATATGGGCTACACAGAAAGCTAGCTACAAAAAACCTAAACATACACCTAATGGAAAGGTATGTCATCTGTTACAAAGCCATAAATGTAGTCTGAGTTCCTGCATAACACAGGCCTCCTGGTATTTCATTGCTGTATTTAGAACTCAGTCTGAACTCAAGAAGAGATTTTTCAAGAATATAGAATCCCTCCTAAGGGATTATTTAGTCATCCGTGATGAGATTTTTTTTTGCATCATGCTCTATAATTGTACTAAAATGTACTATTAGTCTGCTATATGTTTTGGCTGCATAATTTGTGGAGTTAGTAATGTATACCCAAAGGCCAGGTTTTCTCAGCTGCAAGCCCACCTCTTTTCTCTGCCAGTATTTGCATCTTATTTTCCCCACCAGAACCTCTGGTTTGATTTAAAGGACATTTCAGTATTTAACTGGTGAATCAGTCAGTAAAATCTTCTATTCCTTTTGAGATATTGCAAACTGAAAAGACAGGTGTTAGTTTATTGGTTTAGAATAAAGGCAGAAGACAACAACAAATACTTACTGGTCTATGTAATCGCACTCAAGAGCAAGCACTGCTCAAAGCTCAGCATACTGGTCATTGAGAGTCCATATCTTTCAAACTTAGCCCTGAAATTCTAGTCTTTATTTACCCTACTTTTATTGCTTTACTGATGCAAGCAGTTATTACTGTGGGTATAAGTTAAATTAGAGTTGTGACAGAATTTGAATTTTTACATAGAGACACCTTCACTTTATCCAGACGGTGCAAAGATGCTTTAGTGTATATGAGAAACAGGTCCTGAAAGTCTATGGAGCCCTGGATAATCCTGGTGAATGTAAAGCAGACCACAGGCTTTGAAAGCAAAAAATCCTTTCCTATTGTATACAGCAAACAGTGGCAGTATTCCAAATCTTAATGCTTTTCACATAGGCGCCGTTGATCTGTGAAACTAAGCCTATTAACATCCATCAGATTGTGGCTTACCAGAGAAATGGCTGTGTGAAGACCATGAATGAAACTCGTGGACCAGAAACAGTGAAAGGGTTTCATCACCACATACCCGTACAAGTGGAGCAAGAAGAAAGTCCAGTGGAGAATCACACTAAGAAATCCAACAGTAAAGACCACTGCACTATTGAAATAAATGAACTAGAAACAAATGTGTAACTGCTACACTCAGTGGTATCTCATACCCCAGTGACCTGATACCCAATCTCTACCTCACAGCTGGAAGAGGGACTCTTTGCCTTGAACAGGAAAACGTGGAATTATCACCACCCTGCTTGTACTGGAGCTTGGAGACCAGCTGTGAACGTCAGGAAAGACACACAGCTTGCAAGAGACATGGGCTTCTTTAGGTGGAAGATTTTAACACTGAAAAATTTACTAATGGACGACTACTGTTTTATTCTGCACTCATTTCACTCCAATGTAGTATTTGACACTCCTTTGGCTTTTTTTTTTTAAAGTTTTTTTTATTTGACCCTTTTTGATTTTTTAACCAAAGCCTTTTTTGTGAATCTCAGTAACTATGAACACTGTATTTATGTAGATCTTTTGCTATGTGAAAATGTTTCACCAAAACTGCTAAGGATACTAATTGTGTCTAATGTTCACTAAGTAGAGAGTTTGTGCTTAGTTTTAGAAGAGCAGTAAGAAGATCGCATTGATTTCATGATCTCAAAGGGTTACATATATTACTAAATAACACTTCAAGCAGAGGTGAAGCAAAGCATGCGTTTTTGCAAGAAAGCACATTAAGGTAATTCTGATGGGCAGCCTTCAGAGACAGGCATTCAAGTGTGATATATAACACAAAGAATTCCTAGGTCACTGCAGAGTACAGTTCGCCTTCCAAGTGCCAGATTTATTAACCTTTTTTAACCTAATTCCTCAGTAGAGTCAGTACCATGCACATGCATTCACAGAGGCAATGTGATCCCTAATCCATAAGCACTGGTGCTAATGTGCCCTCTCCTGTAATCTGTAGGCTGTTCTACTGTAAATATGTATAAACCCAAAGCTCAAGCTCGTGAACCATGCACTTCATCCTAAGGGCAGACGGAACACAAACTGGAAACCAATGATGCCGAGTAATACTGGGATTTTGTGAGGACTTAGCTGTGGGAACTGGCCTGTTTCTCATAATTCAGTGGTTGATCTACATTGACAGTTACTCCCTTTCCACTGTCTACTGAATCTTACAGTTACAATAAAATCTGCTGAGTATGTTTCCAATGTTTGTTGTAGAGAACATTTTTAATAAACCTGCCATTTAAAAATGGAGTGTCTGTGCACTTCTGCTGTTAGTGTCTTCTTATTTCTCTGCCAAAATGGAGAGTGGAAGTGAGGAGACCTTTTGAAAAGTTGGGATTTGATCCAGAGATTACATACTAGTTCATACCAATACATATTATATTTAGCTACTTGTGGCATATCAGTTTCAGATCACATGTGCCTGGTACTATAATATGTTCCTCTCATCTTTAGTGAAAAAAACTAATTCAGTCAAAAAGGACATTTTCTGCACTCACCAGAAGCAGAAGTGCTTCATACACATGATTAATAGTTTTCCTGGGATGTGCATATTCACCTCTTCTTTGAGGGCTCCTCTTCAGGCTATTTATTTTGTCATACACTAATTAGTTGCCTCAGAAGGCTATGGTACAGGTAGTTTAAATATCAAATGGTAAAGCCAGAAAGAACAAACATACATCTTATTTGCCTATAATTCCTCAGAAATGTTGTATTAATTTGAAAATACATACAGTTGGTAACTATCTTCCTGATTTGATCCTAGAGTGGAAGAAACAAACACAGAATACAAAGAATAGGGAAGAACTGAAATTATTCAGAACAATTTGCTCCTGAACAAGTCCTGTAATGGACCTGCTCTACAGAGTGCAGTTAAAATGAATGATCTGGGAGAGCTGAGGCTGGTCTGTGCCTCTCTGAACAGGCAGAAGTACTAGCTGACAAACACAGCATCTGATACTTTCATCTCAGCAGCACTGTCAGCTCCAGGAAGTCCCCTTCCTCTTTCCCCAGCTGTCCATTCCTCCCCGTGCTGCCTCCCCTCCTCTCCCAGCTGTACAGACCCAGTTATTTATGAGGCCAGATGAAGAATCAGATGAGAAGTATTTTTAATTCAAACCAGTTCACATATGTTTTTAGCACAGTCCTAACAAACAGTTGTGTCAACACAAGTGAAGGGGTGACGCAGGGACAAGAACAAGCGGCCAGGGATGAAACAGCCTAAAGTGCATGTGGAGAAGGCAGGACCTCTGCATGCTGACTTTGCCAGCAAAGAGAACATAACATAAAGTTTTAACTTCACACAGTCAATTACAGCTATGCGAAGTGATAATAAAATCCTGCCAGTCATCTGTCACTTTACAATCACTTTGCATAGATGAAAATAATGAAGAAAGAAGCCAAGTAGATCCAAGATTTGGAAAGGGTAGTTCCAAACTAAGTCGTTTTGGATGAGTCTGCCCACACACCATGCCCAGGTGCCATGGTCTGCCAAGCAGAAAGTGCTGCAGGCCTTACCACCACCTTCTTCTCCAGCCAGCTACAACCTTTGGCTAACTACAAAGTGCAAATCCTTTTGCTTGCTTGCCTGAGAGAGCTTACTTAGTCTGACACGCTTCAGCTTAGTTTTGTCTCAAGAGGTCTAAGCCAACTCCAGTGCTAGAGAACTTCAGATGAGATAAAGCATCAGAGACCAGAAGAAGCAACTGGTTGAGCTACACAAGTCCTACACAATAAAGGAAACCATAGTTTTGCCCTATACACTCTGGCAAGTAGGGAATGCTGAAGTCTCATGTGTGAAGGCATATTTGTATGGAATCAACAGGCTGTTTTAAAATCAGCCTTCTGCATCCAAATCCTATTCATAGACCTTTCAATTTTGCTTTGCAAATTTGAAATGCATTATTTTTTTTTTACATTATATTGTTTGGCTCTTTAAAACTTGGGTTTCATACCAATGTATGCCTCCCATTCACCCTAAAAATTACACCAACCATAACTTACCATTATCTTTTTGAGTCACTGTCTTCTGTAGTTTGGAGCATTTGGTGTCTTAAGCTTTGCTTTTACAAACTCTTTTGGGGGCAAGTGTATTTTCTGTTGATGTTGTCTCAGGCCTTGCACCACAGCAGCAGCTGCAATGTGAACCAGCTGGGAGAAAGGCAGTGGTCCAGTTTCTCACCTGACCTTTATCATTTGTAGTATCAAATACCACTAACTAGAAGCCTACAGCGCTTTAGTTCTTTGTTCTGGTAAATATACATTGCTTAGTGTAGTGTGACCTTAACTGGAACATCTGACTGCTACTACAGTCATGCTGTACTAAGAACACAAGACACCACTTTAACTGTGGGGAGGTAAACACTGAAGTTAAAATAATGTTTACAGTAAGGTTTCCTCCATGTTAGCTATCTTTTGTGTCTCATGGTGTTTGTTGTCAAGCAGCTTGACACACAGTACAATTAGGCTAGCAGTAGATTCCACATCATATTTGCACGTATGGATTCATTAACTTTTTCCAGCTATAATCACTCTTCCTTCCAATAAAAATAATGAAGCTGTTGATTGAGTTGGAGTGCAAGCTTTGTGTGGGTAAATATGTTTCTCCTACTCTCAGAGCATAAAAACAAACATGTGACCTTTATAGTCTCAAAACTTTTATATTAAAAAAATCAATCAACCAATCAACCACTAATTACAACATTTTGCATGGAATACTTTCAAGTATATGTGGAAAGAACATATTTCTTAACTGGCAACATTCAACCCTATTTTGAAGTTGCTTCCCCCTGCTAAAAAGCAAGGGAACTCAGCCAATTTAAGTATACTCAAGACACACTAGGAGAGAGTGTTGAGGAGGGAGAGAAGATAATTAAGAAAGGTGGTGCACTGTATACAGCTATGGAAGAAATAATTTGGGAATTAACCCAAATTAACACATACTTATCAGAGACAGTTGTTTTATGCTGCTTAATTTGCAACTGCATTGCTCTAGAGATTCTACTGAGAAGAAATAAGCCACTGCAGATTGTTGTGGCCTAAAACATTATTAAAGACATCTTAAAACAGGTTCTTGAGGATTTTGCCAATGCCAAGGAAGTTTTGAAGTGTTTAATTGCTGTAATAAATCCCTGTGCAAGAATTAGAGCTGGGAGAAAGAAACACAACCAGGGCACTTAGCATCCCACTAACTCCCAAGAGCTTTTGGCTGCCAGCCCAAATATAGAAGTTTATGGAACTAATACAGTTACTCATATTCTCAGCTAGTCTTAATTGATGCCACTTAAATGACTTAATTTCAGCTAAGCTTATTTGTGCCACCTGAATATGTATCCCAACATACAAATAAGATGATCTAAATAATTAGCTGAAACATTAAATTGTAGACCCCCTCCATGCTATACTAGCAATTCTAAGGCACTTAGAAAATACAGTAACTCTGTAACATCACCATTAGATGAGCTCTCTCTTTCAATTCTACAACAAGCATTAGTTTTAGTCCCTTTTTAACACCAGTGAACTGATTTGTAATACTTTCAAAGCAGATGGAAAGCTTCATCTTCAAGCCAGATGGATAGTCTTGGAAATGACCTCAGTCCTTTCTGTGCTTTCCATAAAAATGAGTAACTACTAGCAGAAGGTGGTTGATGTGTGCAAGCAAAATGTGTAACCTGGGAAATGAATTGAATCTGGAAAACTCAGGCTGCCTTTGATCTTGCCCATGCTAAGTACCCCTGTGACTGTGTCTCTACTGAATGACCAGGTGCATTTTCACATCAAGACAGCTATCTTTCATTACAGTCACTGTGGCAATGAGGAATTACTGGTTTTCCTCTCCAGGCATTAAGCTGTCTGAGATCACAGCACTCCAACTGAGGACTAAATACAGTGAGGAGAGAAAGCAAGGTAGGTTTTTCCACAGGGATGCTACTGCTGCCTATCTTGCATTGGAGGAGCACATCTTTTTGCAATCATAATGACTGGAAAATATCTGACTTTGCTACATTTGAAAAAGAGGCCACAGAATAGACAAATTTAATGCATCCATTCACTAAGGGCCGAGCTGCAAATGAAATACATGTATTAAGTTTCTCACTTTAGCCCATGATTTTCCATACAAGGAGGCAATATATGCTCAAAATTACATTCCTCACTAACTACTTTGGAGTACACTCATTGATACTTCTGGAATTTATAAGAGGGTTTGTCCCACAAAACCCCAAATGGATGAGATCAATAGAACAGGAAGGGTGGTCACTGCTTAAGTTCAGTTCATTATTCACTATCTCAGACTTCTCGTGATGTCATGGTCAAGTGACCACAAGAACGCAGGGTTTGCTTCCCATCTACAAGCAGCAACAGGGTGTTGCATGGTAGGGAAAAACCAGATGAAGACTGAGACAGTTACATAACACATTAAAGGGTACTCATACAATTACCTTGGATTAGCCACTTCCATCTCTCTGGAGGCTCAGGATCACTACCCACAATGTTCATAGGAATTGCCAGACTCCTGTTTCAAGTGAAAAAACCTCAGATTCCATCATTTATAAAGTAGCAACAGTTACATCTCCATAGCCTAGAAGATGATATATGGGAATGGATTTGGCACAGCTGAGACTTTTGGCAGATATGTGTCACAGGATATTTCAGATATTTTACAGGCTGTCAAAGTAAAATCATAGCAGTCTGTTACTGAGAGAGTGGTATTTTGGGGAAGGAATAAAGAAGGCTTTGGGAAGACAAGATGGTGAGTATTGCTAGGTGAAGAGGAATAGTGTTTAGTCACTTCTCCTGCAATAGAATCAAACCTCCTTTCCTTGTTGGCTCCAAGATGAGAGGGTACCAACAGTTGGAGATGTAGGGATGGAGAAAGCCACCCCTTTCCTTGCAGAGCTTCTGCTTGCAGACAGCCACAAAGACAAAGCAGACAGGTCTGCACGTGTCCACAAGCATTTGTGACTCAATGGTCACCACTTCACAGCTAATTTTTGGCTTCATCTCACTCACTGAAAACTATTGGAACAGACTATGCAATTAATGGAACAACTCTTTTCCTTATCCTACTTGTAATACCATGACAACTTACTTGTACTCCCACAAAGAGGTCCTTCCTTCCAAAATAGCATAGAGTATTCAGTACAGCACAAGAACAAGTAAATATTGTTGCTGAAGTGTTTTCAATTAAGTCATTACAAAACCATCAACTTCTCATGCCACTGGGAATTACAGATGTGCTGAGGGTAGGTCACAGTTCTGCTTTTCAGGTTCCATCACAGGAGCTTTTCTTCTGTAAGGTACAGAGTTCTGCATCTGTTGCTTTAAAGGCAGCCATCATTCATCACAAAGAGGAATCTGCATTTCATTTAGGAATTAAACATATGCTTGTATGTGTCTGCACACAACACTAGCTGAAAGCCAGGATTTGACCCATCACATGAAACTTACTGTAAATTGTTGCTTTTGAACTTTCCTAATAAGGATATAATATCTCTAGCTGTTTTTTCTTTTTCCCCAAAGAAGGGTATTTTAATAAGATGGAAAAAGCAGGGGAAGGAAAACAAGAAGTGTTTTATGTTCACAGATATCTCACATTACATCTGCTACAAATACTGTATGGGCTGGATGGCAAAACCAAAAGAAAAACAAGACCGACCTTGAGATGTTTCATTATGATTTCATTGCTTCTAGTGGTTTTATTGGGTTTTACCACTAGGCTATTAAAAACATGTGGAAATTATACAGAACTAAGTCAAACTGAGGATTTTCAACCCTAATCTTCCATCTTCTTTTCCATTTAAATACTTTAAATAGTTCTTTTATATTTCATTATTTTTCTTGCAAACAAATTTGAAGTACAGAGATTTGGATAGTCTCTATTTTATTGATGGTTTAATCAGTAAGTGTATGATCTTTGTTTCAGAATAAATCATCCAGTCTTCTGGGTTTTTTTTAATAGAAGAAAGCATTTCTCTGACATGAAATCCTTCCTAACCAAATATCCGGGGAGGGAGGAATCAGAATGGACAGGAGGTTATCAGTCCAGCACTGTGGTTGGAGCTATCTCTAGCAGAAAGTTTGGAAAGGAAGTCTCAAAACTCTCCAATGGAGAGAATTTCCACTGTGACTGCCCATTCTCAGTTGTTGTTTTCTCACTGGTGGTGTGCACAGGACTAATGTACAGCTCCATACTGAACTTTTTACGCAAGTGATCTGTAGCTCTCCAGAGTAAACTTCACAAAAGGTATTAGAGACTATCTGCATCCCAGACGTTTTGTTTGTCCCCTCTCTGTAAAGTAGGTGGGAACAATGTGGAAGACTCACTTTGCGTGTTCCTGCTTGATTTGGCATTGGAAGATTCACTTTGGTTCTTCCGACCTGCTTTACAGAGAGAGTAGGAACAATAAAAGTGAGTCTTCCAGTGCCAAATCTTATAAGCTGTGGATGATGAGGGTGCCTCATGGTGCAGCAGCTCTACTGTCTTCAGCACATCGGTAAGGTGCTTTGGGTTTTATCCCACTGCTGCGTTTGAATTAAACAGACCTGAAACAGAGGTCCACCATAAAAAAGGGAAGAGACCTGGAGTGCTATATAAGTAATCAAAGTTAATTTTAATCCTATATCAAGTATATATCCTAAGTAAAGGTTTTTTAAAGCTAATTTCTTTGATGATTGTAAACAAGCATGCAATTATATCTTAAGCAATAAAAGCATTCATTTCTTGTCTGCAACTGGAGCTGAGAATACTGCAGATCAATCTGAATTTTTATGGGAAGCAACATTCTTGACAGTATGACAATCATATGCTAAAAACAGGTTCTGGAACTACCATGGGGAAAACCTGAGATAGACTGTACAACTGTACATTAAACCAGCCTTTGCCTGATTCAAAACTGTTTAAAGAAGGACTTTATTGATGGACTGTTTAATGTCCTTGGATACTACTGAAGAATTTTTATGGAAACACTTTGTATACTGAATTATTAGAACACATTTATCATCCGCTGCCTCCACATATATCTCACAGCTGGCTGACTTTACAATAGCAGCATGAATCAGAGCTACAGGGCACACCAATATTTTCCTCACTAAAGGAAATGGAGTTCTTTAGGGAATTTACTCACTGTTCTTATATTAGCAACATTATAAAGCAAATACAATGATCTCCATAAATTAATCCCATTAGAGAAGGAAATATCTTGAAAAAACAAGGCTAAATTCATATTATATAAAGCTCTACATACGTTTAAGTTTTTAGGACAACTATTCCCAAACCCAGGGAGAAAGACTCACCAATATTACAGTATAGAGTGAAATCAATTAATAGGATATCAGACTAGATTATAGAAGCTTTCCAAGAGACTGCTTCCCTCAAAAATATTATTTGTGAAATATGTCTTCATTCTTATTACTTTTTTATAAGCAAAATTTGTAAAAATGTTAGTGGGCTCAGTCAACAGGGCAACAAACAGCACTGTAAACTAAGCTCTTATTGACCATCAGAACTACTGTCAAAAGAGAACAAATGTGAAGTTTTGATCAGACCCCTCCTGCCTCCCCTCTCTGCACAGACCACCGAGGAGCAGAAGAAATCGCAGTTGGGTCCCAGGGAGGAGGACACTTCCCATTCTCATCCACTTTGTTAATGCAGGTCTGTAGCTCCACTTCTAACTTCTGCTACTCCAGTTCCTCAGCCTTTTCAGGAAGAAGTCTCCTCTATCCTTCTTGCAAAGCAGCAGAAGAGGAGGAGGGGGCTTGTACTACAGATGCCTTAGGAGCAGGGCTGCCAGACCAACTCTTCAGCACCTGCAGAAGTTGGAGGATCCTTTCCCCAACAGCCCTTTTAATGGACAATCATGTAGTGTTTATGGAAGGGAACTAATGAGCATAATCTCCAAGTCCCCAAAGCTCAAACACTCAAACATACAGCAGATCTTCACCCCGGAGTGGCTGACTGACCCAGAGCCGGCTGTGAGGAGGGTGGTTGGCAACTCTCGGAGGAAGCAGCCCCGCAGAGATGCTGCACCACTGCCAGAGGTCTGCTGGTGGTGGTTCAGCAGGAGCTGCCGCCACTCCCCCAAGGGAGCACTTTGCAGCCTTCCTCCTGCCCCACCACATCCCTGTTCAAATTTGGTCAAAAGTTTTCCTTTGGAGGTTTTTTTTTTTGTTCTTTCTTAACTCATTTTTCCTTAGAATAGTATCTACTTACTGTATAAAGCACCCCTTTTTCATTAAAAACAGCATTTAAACCCCAAACACCATGGCATGGTGTGGTGGGGCCTTTGAGCCTCCTCACCACACCACAAAGGTACTTCACTCCCCAACCCCTCCCAGCCTCTCACCCTGCCTCCCTCCCTGGCAGCATGGCCACTGGCGTCCCCCACAACTCACCCCTCCTGCCAGCCAAGGCTGGGGACATCCAGTCACTCACAAGGTCCTGCTGTCCCTCGCAGAGGGGCTCGCAGGGGACCATCTTGGAGGAGGGAAGGCCTCGGCCTCATGCCACCTCCCTCCCCACAGACAAGCCACCATGGCTGGGGCCTCTCCTCTCCTCACAGCAGGTGGAACATCGCCAGCTCCTTTGTGGGGCCTTTTTGCCTGTTTGGGGCAGGAGAAGGCCTCCACTTCTGTCAGCGTGGGGAGCAGAGGGAAAGAGGCTCCCTGGATCCAGGGATCCAGGGATCCTCAGCACCTCAGCACAGGCCCTGCAGCCCTTCCCGGCACCCAGGGATGTAAAAGGGGCCATAACCCCCTTGTGGGGAGATAAAACCTCTGGAGTATATACAATTATCCTTGACCTTTTTTCCCAGAAGCCCCCAGATAACAAGCCCCCGGGGTTACCTGACAGGGGAGCGGTGCGGAGCAGGAGGAGAGGGCATGCAGAGGCAGGAGCGGGAAGGGAGCAGGCGCTGGGTGCCCCAGTGCTTGGGAGGGGACACAAGGAGGAGCCTGAAGGAATGGGGATGAGGAGCAGCTGCAGAGCAGCCTGTCCACATTGCAGCCACAGCCAGGCTACATGCCCACCGTCTGATATAAAAGCTCATTATCCAGGGGCTATTTTTGGCGCCCACTGAGTCCTTGATAGCTCACGTGCTGCATTTGTACTCCTGTTGCTGTGAAATATCGTATCCAATCTCAGAAAAATCCCATTTCCCCCCCATTTTGTGCAGTATCCTCTGTAACGAGGAAACATGGCCTTTAAAAGAAAATCAGCAAATAAACTCAGGCTTCAGTTTGCATACAGGCCATCCATGAGTAACAAGCATGTGCAAATGCATATTTGGGAATAAAGGTGCCAACTGAATGTTTTAGACTTCAAGTTTTCACTATCCATACATCTATCTCAGCCTCAAAAACCTTCTATTCTTCTCTTTTCCAAATTCAGGGCATTCACAAGAAGAAAGTTACATGAAAACACCAATTGTCTCCTCTCTTTCTCACCCAATTTGTGGCCTAAGGCAAGGCCAATTTCCCAACTCTTGTAATTTTCACTAAAGGAAATAATTAAGTTAGACCCTGTTCCTGGGTCCTGCTCCACCCAAGGTCTGGATTGGATCTTTGGATTACAGGTACCACTCACAGCTAAAAAAATATGTGGGCTTCGTCCCATGGACTCCTGATTCTTCCTTATCATGTCTAATGGAGCCTCTTATTCCTTTGAAAGAAAGAAACAAACTACCATTTTGGTTTGACAGTTTTATGTCCAATGTCATAGGTGCTGATGATACCAGATAAGCAAGGAATCAAGCCTATGATTCTGCCTCATCAATCTCTCATGTGACAATCAAAAGACATCCCTTTTGGGGGCAGTTGAGGCTTTTACTGGGGGGAAGTGGTGGGTTTGGTTTTGGGTTTTTTTTCTGCTGAGAAACATTGTCCCCTTTAAAGGACAGATTCAGTGTGCAATTATTTTGAAATAAACTTGGGAAAGGGTTTCCTAACTCTGCTTGGTTCTACAGGATATGCTCCTTCAACTGTAGGTGGGTCTCCTTTGGCAAAGGCTGATCCTTTATTAAGAAGTTTAACAGTCTATGTATCCTCCTGAAATTTTGGGCCTGATTCTACAAGGTGCTAAAATGTACCTTCACTCCCACATCACCACATCAGACTCTCAAGGGATTCAAAAGGAATCTGGGGCACCTGACTTCTCACACTGTAAGGGACCAAAGTTTAAAGATGATCAAACATTTCTCAAAAAAACTGTACAGATCTGCATATTCTCAATTTGTTCAGGAGTATAATAAATTGGTCTGTTTCACCAAAGGCTTGCAAAACTTCCACTGGGGTTTGCTGGAGATAGCTAATTGATTTGAGCTATATTCTGTAGACATTTTACACAGAAATCTATCCCAAAAGTCAGCTGGAAGGCTATTTGATTGCTCAGCTGTACAGCTGAGACTCAGAAATGTGGGGATTTTTTCAATTTTTAGGGCCAAGCTTTTTTTTTTCCCAGGAAGCAGTCTTTCCTTCTATGATTCATGATCATGTTGAATTGTCTAAGGTAGGAAATATCAACTTGAAATTACTGTCATGTGCTATGGGAACCCAAAGGGAGAGTGTGGAACTAGATCTTCTCCAGCAGGAAAAACAGATGGTAAAAAATTAAGCCAACCGTGTTTCCAAGTAAATCCTGGAATGCAGTATGCAAAACAACACGTGTTCAGTCAGAAATCCTCAAAAGAAAAGATCATTTCCTCAAGCAGATTAGTTACCTCAGATGAAGGGCATTATAATCAAATAAGCAGCTTACCATCCAGGTACCTCTGTAAGTCGTGTTTTCCTTGGTTTCCTTATTTTCTGTGATTTCAACAGGAGCTGAGAATACTCAACACCATAAAACGGGCTTTGAGTATGATGATAGGCACTGCCTCCAGACTCGAACTAAACAAAGACATTTCTCTTGATGCTTAACAGTTTTCTCCTAAGACGGCCCACACTCATGTATCTCTTTTGCATCATTAGTCTCACTTCTGCCTCTTACTGTGAATGATACATAGTATGTGAAAAATTCTACCACATATATTAAACTGCATACTGTTACTCAGTCTTCTGGACATACCTTCAGAGACATTCACACAACTGCCACACGGGCAAAAAACAGGTAGACAGAAACTTTACCAAATATCTAGAAGGCAGACATACACATTTTTTTATATATATTCACAAGAGCAATTGTTTTATCTTAAAACCTTTCTAAAACAGGCATATACTGCAGGCTTTGGCAGTAGAGATATAATATTATGGGATCCAGCCTTACTTTGTTTTTCTCATCCAAATATACACATTGTTATAACAGAGGAATAGTTGCATCCAGAATTATTACTGCTGCTTGATGACCAAAATGCCTCATATACTGCTCCGCACATGAAGCTACTGCAAATATCTATCTCACCTGATCAATTACAGCTTCTTTGGGGTGGAGGAAAAGAAAAGAAGCGTATACATGGTTCACTTAAAATGCAGTGACAAAAACAGCATTTGAAGGCATGTGTTCAAAACAGTCCCATATTGTTATTACAGATGGAAACAGTGAAGGAAGAGAAACAGAAGAAACAAAAGCCAGCTTTTGTGAGTTCCAGATCCAGGGTCTTGTATAAGATGATTTGGAAGCTTTGGAAAGGCATTCAGGGTCTTTCCCTGAATAAGGCACTGTAACACACTCTCTTCCATGAGCCTGGCCCAGTGCCATAACAGCTTCTGCGTAATTCATTGCACGTTTTGCTGAGTTCTCTGTATATCTATATAGATATATATACACATAGACATATATGTAATTTTCCATATGCTTTCCTGCAAAACATCAGAAAAACAAAATCAATTACATAATGGAATAGAGAATCCAGAATATGCTAAACTTAGTACCTACTGACATGTCACGTGTGCCCCAAACTAAACCAGAGATGTGTTGATTCGGAAGTTATATGTACTCTAAATCTGCAGATGTAAATTATTTCTTCTCTCACAAAGTTTTCATATAGCCCAGCCAGGAGGTCTAATGTTTGACTTTCCAAGTAGCTTCTACCCTTTTCAAGCCCCATCATCTTTTCAGCATATTAGCACTATTCCTAGCACTTCCCTGGGTCATTCTCCGTGACAAAACGTTGATTTGGGACAAAACTAAACATTTTTTTTTCAAGTCTTAGAGTTTAGATCTCCAAAAGTAGAGGGTAGTGTCTTGAACCTCATCATCTTTCAATATAAAATGCTTAAGAGATGCATAAAGCAGATCCCTATTCTTCTTTTGGAAAAATGCATATCCTTCAAACATCACTCTCCCTTCATCTTTCCTTCTGCAGCTGAAAAAAGAAGTTCAACTAGAGAGATCAAGCGGCTGGCCAGATTGTTTATGGAACACTGAGATCTTAATCTCAAGATTACCAGCCTGAAATCAAAGTCAGCAGCAATCATAACCTGTAACTGGCCAGAGGCCTTACAGTGAATGTGGGTGAAGTGAGCAATGAACCCTCACCAAGACTTATCAGTAGCAAAAGCCTGGGCTGTTGTGAGAACTGGCTATTATCAATCCAGTCCTGCATACCACCTCCAAAAGTGACCTGAAGCAGATATTCTTTCCATAAAAAATATGCCAAGAGTAGTATTATCTTCCCACTCCAACTGGTCAGTGATTTAAAGACTGCCTGTGCTACAGGTCATAATTTTAATGCCATGTTCAACAGACACCTATCTATCTTTCTTTAATTTGTCTAGGTTTTTTAATACATTTTCAGCTCACACAGTCTTCTGCATCAGTAAGCTTCACAATTCGTTCTTTGTTTTCCTTTTCAACCAGTTGCTTAAAAATTTCATTAAATACCTTTTCATTTTTTCTTATCAGAACTAGTAAATAATGACCTTCATATTAACCTATTGTGTCTGCTGTGGCCATAAGCAGAAGCCACTGCCTCTGATAAAACACAGATATACACTGACTCTTTCATTTTACAAAATAATGTATTTTCAACCCTTTTTGATTCGGCAATTCCTAGTCATATTTTAGTGAAAGTCTTTGAGTCTAGGGCTCAGATACCCACTTGTTATGTTTCAACCATACTTGTAAATTGGAATTTTTTACACAAGAATCTGAAAACCAGGTCCTTGATTTAACTAAACTACAGTTGTTACCTCCCACATGATGTGCTTGTGTGAGTTGACATTTTATCTCAGTTCTTCTTCCTCTTCCTCATCTTCTATTTCCTCTTCTGAGTCGTCCTTGTTCTTTGAACTGTTGCTGAATTCAAGGTTTCCTTCAATATCCAGTACCTGTAAGTGCTTTAGGTTTTGGAAGGTACTTTCCTTCAGTGCTCCAACTGCAATCTTATTAAACCTTTAAACAAACAAGCAAAAAGGCTTTCCTATTAAAATAAGCCCATTTTTATATCCAGCACAGAAATGAAGAGACTAGGAGGAAACCATTCTGTAGAGTTACTCTGACCCAAGATCTAATTTACACTGACTCGCAACAGCACTCCAAGAGTACTGACTCCTCTGGATGGAAAAAAGAAGGGAAAACAGGTACTGATCAACAAGCAGGTAAATGCAGTGACTGAACAAATTTTGCTCACAGCACTCTGTATCATCACAAAGGACCCTGAAGGAAAATACTGAGAAACATTAAGTATCTCCCATTGATTTCAAGTTCACTGACCAACTGTTCAAAAAACTCCTACTTTTCTCTGCCCCAGGCTCTTCTCCCTTCTATACTTGTGTTTTGCAAGGAAAAAAAATCATAATATTGGAATTCCTCCCCCAGAAATTCTTTCTCTTGGTATTCTGCTTTCTCCTTCCCAGAGAGGAAAGGTATCTGCTCCATAGCCCACATTTCAAATTGCTTTTTCATGAGATTCTGTGTCTCCCCTTGGTAGTTTAATTCTTCTCCCACAGAACTCAAAACACTAGTACAAAGTATCCCTTTAGAAACAAAGCAACATGCAGTATTTTTTCATCTGTTATTTGGGTTTGTAAGAAAGTAAATAAACTAATCTGCACTTTAAGAACCTCTCATATATACTGCTTGGTCTGTTACTTTTGAACATTCTTGAAATCATATTCTGCCTAATATTCCAGATGTATATTATTGTTGCAGAGCATTGCAGTGATTAATAGCCTTCCATTAAGAAATACAATTTAGCTTGGGTGGAGCTGCCTCCTAAATATGTTAGCAAAACAGTTTTGCAAATTCCTTTTTTCTTTTTATATAGAAATATAGAATGTGGTATGTGGTTTTTGGTTTGCATCCAAGCATTCACTAAAATCTCATAAATGTGAGCAGCTGAATAGACAGACTGCTCTAATTTACACCAGACTGTAATTTTATTTGCTTGGTATGGAATCATTCATCCAAAAAGGTATGATTCAGAACTATTCAGAACTACAGCAGTTTATTTGCATACAGACAAAACAAGGCCTTATTTAGTCTCACGAAGCAGGCAGCCTAGGCTGTTTGAACACATCCATGGGATCAGCTTAATCAAATATTCTGTAAGATTTAATAAATTACTTCTAAGCAATATTTTCAATAATGATCCACCAGATTAAAATTTAATATATTACTGGGCCAGATTCTTTCTCCACTTTTTGTGGTATAAATCTTCACTTAAATCAGTTACAATACTGTGACTTCACATTATATGTAAAAAAGGTCAGTGTCTGTCACCTATAAAAACAAGGTCCTCATCCATCTGACAGAGTAGGAAAAAAACCAGAAAAGCATTCTATAGTTACATAACTGTCGCAGTTGTAACTTGTCATCTCTTTCTGACAAAACTATCAAGGGAATGAGCACAACTTCAAGATTAGCCATACCCGCCTCACTAGAGGGGGGGTGAGGGTGTGTGTCAAAATCCAGGGTTAACAGACACAGGTGAAACTGTAGTCCTACAAGTGGACTGTAAACTATTAGCTCACAGCTGTATATTGGAATATGACCTTAATTTCCCAGAATTTCTAACATGTCTTATACATTCTAATAAGCACAAAAAGGACAACTCTCCAAACAGAACATATTATGCGTATCCATGTCTTTTCTGAGCAGGCAGACATAGTTTCATCATACATTGCTATAAAACAAAGTTGCTTATTTAGGAAGTTAGGAATTTAAATGCTTTCTAAAAAGTAAGCAATTATAAAGCGGATAAAGAAGAAAAAGTCTTGTGTGTTGAAGTGGAAATTCGACCTTACCTGAGGTAAATCCCCTTTATTTTGGGTGTGGATTCAAAAGCATTCTCTGAAACCATTGTGATCTTGTTGTTCTGAAGATACAGATATTCTAGAGATTCTGGCAGGCCTGATGGGATAGAAGTTAGCTGGTTGCCAGCCATGTCTAGTGACTGCACAGAAGAGACAACAAGGGGTCAAATAAATAATTGTATTTAAATATTAGCAGCAGTCCAAAAAGAGATTTAAGTTTGACAGCAAATAAGCTTCCAAAGGATGGCTGTACATACACACCCCTCGCCCTGTTTTGGAAATTTATCCACTGTTTTATATATATACACACAAGCCTATAAAAATACATATATATATATGTATGCACTTGTAAAAAACTTAGTATGGTGACAGTGCAGAAGTGAGATGTTTATGCAAAGCTTATCCAGGATTTGTTGTGTTTGAAAATCATCTGGAAATGGGCTTTATTTTTCAGATGGTACTTTGGTGAGTCTGCTTCGGATCCTCTCCCTTCTAGTGAGGTCAGGAAAAAGATAAACACTGTGTGTACAGTGGAAACTGCAAATTGCCAGCCATGCAGAAAGGTTCAGTTTGCATTCATGGTAAAAAACTGAAGTGATATTTAGTGTAGCATAAACTAATTTACTTTACCTCTAATTTGCACCAAGGTAGGTGTGGCCACGACAATTCTGCTCTCTTACATTTAGCATCATGATTTCACATGAGACATCATACAGTTCTGTTTAGGAATCCAAACATTTCTTTATCTCTGTCCCTAGGCTTTAGCCCATGCCTGCTTAAAGTGAATTAAAAGCACACTGCGTCTCAGGTATGCATGGGAATTCCTTGGTTGCTGCTACTGCAAACACTTCACTAGCTAAGGTTACATTAGTTAGACTGATAGGTAAAAATACATGGTCCTAACATGGACCAAGTTATGAAGATATCAGGACTAAAGGCCATGATCATTTCTCAGATGAATTTTAAGGAAGGAAATGGATCAAAGTGGGTTTTTTATCCTGTATTGTGCATTTGGAATGGCAGTGTTAGGTTAACAGTTGGACTTGATCTCAAAGGTCTTTTCCAACCTAAACAATTCTATGACTATCATTCTATGATACAATTTTCAACAGCACCAAGCTGACACACTAGTTACACATTATTCAGAGCAAATTATTGTCATGTTTTCAGTGGGTTTATTCTCCACATAATCCCAGTCTGGCAAACAATTATGTAAACGTCTAGCTTTGCAATTGCAGATAGTCTTCAGTGATTTCCATGGAAACAGTGTGGACTGAAGCGTGTGCTAAGTACATGCATGACCAGGATCTTATGTGATGGTTATTTGTCAAATCCACTCTAGTGCACCAATTCATAAACCAATTGCACAGTTAAGCCCTTAATGATAAACAAGATTCATGTATCCTATCATGGCAATAATTAACAAGTAGTAATGCTGTTCCAGAAAAAAAAGCAACAGCTAAAAATGTACCCTTAGCCTAACAAAATTTTAAGTATGTGCTATTATCTTAACCTTGCTTAATATGAACTGCAGGGTAGGTACAACTAAAGGGCCAATGTTTGATTCAGCAAAATGTTTCTGTGGCTTGACATTGACTACAAGGGAGTGACAGTAAAATAAAAGTAACGTGAAGTAGCTATGAATCAGGCTTTTCAAGAAGGAAAGCTTGTCATTCCAACCAATAAGTAAAGCTGCCTGATGGATGTCATGACCTGTTTTGAAAAAAAAAACCCGAGGTGACAGTGCCTACATTTCATTAAGCTACTGCAGTGAAACAATTCCAGCATCTGTAATTCGCAACAGCATCTTCCTTCCAGACTACTTTCCATCTTAGGATTTGCATGCATGCACACACCTACACACCCACCAATCACCAAGGCACCAAACAAATGCAAAATGTAGTAATAAAGCCATGGACCAAATCTGCAGCTGATGCAAACCAACAGCTCTACAGATACTGTTGCTGCATTGCTGGTTTACATTAACTGAAAAACAATCTATTGTTTATTCCCAGAAACACCCGAAAGAGATATGTTCACATACATAAATGTTTGGATTGTCTGCAAACACACTCGCGGCCAGTGTAACATATGCTCCATGACCCTTATCCCTGATCTGCTCTGAGATGTACAAGCTTCGTCTGTAGTGACCTGACCATATGCACCATAGATGGCTGCCATATGACATAGGTAATACCTTTTACTGCAGGAAACGGGCTGTTGCCTAAAAGGAAATGCAGACAAATCCTTCAGCCAGTCTAACAATTCTGAAAGGTCTTTTTGCACAGCACAAATGCAATTGTTCCCGACTGCCTTATGGTTTGTGTTTAACTTTCTCCAACAATTAAGAAAATGAGAAGACTGCTGATTGAATCCAGACCTCCTAGCTGCTATCCAGGTGCCTTAGCCAGCTGAGCTGCTAAATCCTACAGCTTGGCCTGTCTGACTATAAGCTGATGTGGGGGCTTTGAGAATTAAGAGTGGTTTTGCTTATGCATTCCTTCCTCCTGCTGTCTCTCTTCAGAGCTGATTTTAAATCTTTTGGGAAACAAGCTATTTGAAAGGCATAATTTCAGTTTTAATGACAACATTCACTGATGTTTATCTGAAACTCTAGGACACCATTAGTGTTCAGAAACAAGATGTCTCTACATTTCCCAGAGTTAGCAGTACATAGTGGACCACCACCCTGGTCAGCAGTGGGAGTACCCACCTCTGGCACAACAGCACATCATTTCTACCCTAGAAACAACATGTAGCACTTACAGTGCAAGCCCAAAACATGAGGACCAAGCACACCTAGTATTGGTGCTATACAAATTGGCTTTGGCAGAGAGACAAGGACATCAGCATTACTAAAAGAATTAGAGAAGGTGATGTTTCTACCTGGAGACTGCTGAGTTCTCTCCACGCTCTTGAATAAATGGAATTTACTTTCAGTTTATTGTTGCTCAAATACAGTTCCCGCAGCTTTGTCATCCCAGACAAAGTCCCTCTTGGGATGATGCTTATCTCATTCTCCTTCAGCTTCAGAATCTGCAAGTTCTTTGGAAAGCCAAAGGGCACTGTGTGGAGATTGTTTCCAGAAAGATCCAAGGACTTCAGTTGCCTCAATTTACGGAAGGCCTCCCGATGGATCTGGGGACTTTTGAGCTTATTGTAGCTCAGGTTCAGCTCTTCAAGGAAGTAAGTGGTAGCAAAGTCATTCCTGTTAATCTCAGAGATCTGGTTATGAAGGATCATAAGTGTTTTCACTCGCCGGGGCAGCCCACTGGGAATCCTTTCCAGCATGTTGTTGTACAGGTGGACAGTGTGCAACTTCTTTAAGCCGTGGAAGGCTAATGGGTGAATACCTCTGGCTTTTAATTTGTTATTGTGGAGCAGAAGGTACTCCAGGTTCTTAATTTGGGTCAAGACATCTCTGCCAATCACCTTAATTGCATTCTTCTCCAGGTGGAGGAGGACAATGTTTCGAGGTAAACCACTTGGAATTTGTGAGAGGTTATTGCTGGACAAATCCAGATATTCAAGACTAGACAATTTCCTTGGGAAAGCAGGAAAGAAAACACTCTCCATTTAGAATCTGCAAGGTGAAATGGTAACCAGCTTCCCCTATGATTTTACAATCTTTGCTTTAGAGTCTTAACGGCACAGTTCCCGTTACTGCCCTTTTTTGTCTTGTGATATGACTGATGTGGACAGCAAAACAGGGAGCTCCCATACGGCCATTAGGGACTAAGACTAGGTGCTGCCACTGCTCCCCAGACACACTAGCAAGAGAACCTGCTAGAGTCCACAGACATCCAAACTGCCACCGGGCTGAGACCTGAGATCAGTTTTGCAGTCTACTGTCCTCTCCTTTGACACCACAGATAGCAACACATGAGCAATTCCAGTGAACAAATACCCCAAGAAAGATGCCATGGGAGTGCCATTAGAACACAATTTAGCTCTATTTTTCCCAGAAATATAGCCTGAGCATGAGTAATTTCTGTCTCTCTGAAAGTGTATATTGAAACTAAAAAGCAGGCCTGCTTTTTAGATGATGAAATATTACTCTTATGAAAAGCTAATTCAGTGTCCTAGGCTGAGGTAGTGAACTTCTCCTGACCCTCCAGCATTATGGAAGTGAGTCAGGGATAGAGCTGCTTTGTGTAAGCTACTGAATCTGGATTCCACAGACTCAGTTGAAGCTAAAATAAATCCTCAGACCAGCCACTTATACCAACTGGATGTGGATCAATGGTATTATATGCCAGGACTGAGAAGCCCTCTATTCCCTTGTATTTCAAGTCAGTCTCTCAGTTCAAATGAGACTGTAATCTGCATGGCACTACATAACCCACTGCAGATGACTAGAAAGTTTTCAGGAAATGTGAGAACTAATGCCTTACAGACATTACTTACTGGTTACTACACTGCTGTTCACAACTATCCAAGTATGCTCTGAATGAGCAAATATACTCTCTGGGTAAAGCATTTCATTGCTGCAAGCTGTAACGCTTCCTCAGCTTGGGTACATCTCAATAACACTGCACTGTGCTGTACAGACAGTATTCATGAGAGCAAGGAGCAATATCCACCCCCACTGCTGACTGACTGGTGCCTTACCTATAGCCATTGTACTCTGATCATCAAATCTTAACAGAAATTGTATGTCCAACATGACCTGGAGGTGGACACAACACAGTTACGGCAAATTACTAAGGGGGGTTTCTGGGAGTGGGATGCGGAAAAGGAAAGCATAGTTTGATACACTTTCATGTCTGGAGATCAGAAAAGTTTACAGAATTAAGTTATGGGCAGGCCAGATTATGTGATCTGGATTTTTGGGTAGAACAAGGGCAGTAATTAGCACAAAAGGAGACACAAATGTTAACTTTTTGAATTGCTGTGTCCCAGGCTAAATTTAGGACAGCCAAAGGCTATTTCAGTTGCACCCAGTTTGTAGCAAAGCTTTTGCAGCCATCTGGCTATTGAGCGGCACCACTGCATCCCCTCCTACTCCTGCAATCCATCTGCACTGGGGTACAGCTGTGCCAGATGAATTCACAACTGCGTATCTGTGGCTGCTTTCAAGTCACCTTCACAAAAACACAGAAGTGGCCTTAGCGAAGATGAAGGTCTGGCCTTAACTTCCAGTGAACTTCCCTTCAAACTCGAAAGTCCCAAGTAACCTCACTTTTGACTGGTTTGGAAGAACAGAGACCAGCTTTCAACATTGTTCTAGGTGGCCCTTTTCCAGAAGGCACTTAATACCTGGTGTGACTGGGTCTGTGGCAATCAGGGAGTGATGCAGTCTGATGTTCAGTGTTGTGGGTTTTGTATAAAAGTATCCTGCAGTGTGAATTCAAATCTCTCACTCAGACCTTTGTTTTTGAATGGCAGCATCTGAATCTAAGTCTTTTCATATAGACTTAGCAGAGAAATGCAGCTTCTCATAAATATACTTTTTAAGATATAATTTTTTTAGTCGATATATTACTGTACCAGAAGAGATAGACAGACACAAACAGAGGTGCAAACTACAGATCTAAATCTTACCAGAAAGTTTCATTGTCCATTCCTTCATTAGTCAAGTAGTTATTCTGTAAATACAGCTCCCGCAGACCTGTAAGTTCACTGAAGGCTCCTTTGGGAATCTTCTCTAGCTTGTTGTTCTGGAGTCACCAGAAGCACAAAGCACATTATTTGACATGCAATGACATAGGACATTCAGGTTCTGCTCAACAGGCAATTAAACTTCAAAAGGACTAGACATAAGCTATTTCAGGGGCCATTATATTTCTGCTTGAGAAATAAATACAAGTACTAGACTGAAATATTAAAACCTATTTTTATTGATTCCCCATGGAATCTTTGGGCTAAGGAGTTAGAAATTGCCCCTATGCCAGATGGTTTTATTTTGTATTCTTAGTCCTTCAACCTATGTGCAAATATATAATTTAATCTAGGCAACTACCTCTGGAGTTTGCTCAAAATTTCTGCATTTTATAAGACAGATTTCACCATGAAGAAGAATTAGGTTGGAAGCTGGGAACCAGCCATCCTTCCAGCATTCATGGCATTCCAAAAGGTACAGTTCCTGCAATGTAGATTCCAAAACAATTAGTCCTGTTGCCTTAGTGTGGCTTTGGAGTAGCCAGCAGGCAGATGTGAACAAAATATAAAATTATATATTTATATATATATTTAGAAATTCCATACAGTAACTGTAGGAATTACAGAAGGACATATAAAAAACTAGGAATTATAAAAGGATATATAAAACACTGACAATGAATTTGTTAAAATTCTCACAATCTACATATACACAATAATGTGATGGGCAGACTGGACTAGATTCATGTGCTGACTAATATAAAGTGGGTACCACCACAGAGAGATTTGGCTGAGTGTCTCAATGAACAGTGAAAGAAAAAAAAAAATCTGTCTCCTCTAAAGTACACCTTTTGGACACTTTTGGTCCACTATTGGCTGTCTCTCATTTCTCATTGCCCTGTTTTTTTCCAGTCAAAATATCAAGGTAAACATTACTACTGACAGGCAGTGCACTTGAAAACAAAATGCTCATTTCTCTCTTCAGCTCCTCTTCCCTTAGCACAACTGGTGACATCAGGGAAGGATACGAGTTCAAAGTGTATTTCTCAAAGTCTGAGATGCCTTTGGGAGATAATGATTACCTATAAATGGCAATAAAATGCCATAACTTCACACTTCGCAGAGAAATTCCAGCAATTTAAAGGATCAGACTGTTTGCCTTTACTTTTCTTCAAGCTGGAGAAGCCTGTTTTCTAGAAGACTTTAATGGGAATTAGCGGTGAAACCTTCAAGGGAAAAGAAAGCTGGGAGGCAACACAGAACGGCCTAAGTCCAGGGGCTGATAACAGACTCCAGTCTACACACGTCCAAGGAACTGTCAACACTAGAGGCAAGCGGAACCAGGATCCCCCACTGCCGCAGCTCTCCCATTGTTAATAAGGCTGAGACCTCTAGCACAGACATGATGAAGTGTTTTTAACAAAATCAGATGACACAAAATTAAAAATGCTGGAGACTAGTTAATGCCACAACTTCTACTATTGCACTGTTGCTGGAGAAGCTGTAGTAGTCAAGATGATCCAAACTTTCTCTGTGTTGTCTGAATTGCCAGTTCAGTAGCAAAAAAAACCCACTGATGCTAGGAAACAGTGGTCTATGTGAGATGAGTTAGTGAGCAAAGCCTGTACATAGTGCGTGAGCAGCTGTCAGGAAAAACAGCATCATCAGTGGCAAACTTAACTGGGAGACCAATCACTGGAAGGCCATGGAGAATGATCTACCTTTTTGTACTAATATGTATTAATATTATTATAGGCAGGGAAGAAACCAACAGTGCTACCACACAGGCATTTGCAATACATTCCCCTGAAAACACAGAAAAGCATTTTTGTCCCCTGTGAGCATTTTGGTGTTTTGCAGAAACACACTGTTACTTACGAACAAAAAAGTGAGGACACAGGAGACAGCTACTGTTGAGGATATAGCAGATGAGACTTACAATGGGCCTGGGAACATGTCCAAGTGTGCTGAAATGGCTTGGCTGTGTAGTTTGAATCCCATACAAACACAATACTTCAACACAATCGTAAAGGAATACAAAACCTTGTTGTCATTACCTTTAAGTGTAATTTATATAGTGCTGGAGGGAGATTCTTTGGAACGTACTTCAAGAAATTGCTGGACATGATGAGTATCTCCACATTATCAGAGCCATTGAACATATTATCAGGTAACCCAGCATCTGAAAGTTTGTTGTTGTGAAGATAGACAGATCTGTTGGAAGGAGAAAAAAGATTAAGTTAAATAGAGTGTGAGACCTGGGGTTTTCTGTTTACCAAGAGAATGCCATTTAAAAACTGTATTTCAATCTTTTTTTCTTTCCTTGAGACAACTAGTTTTGTTTTTAAAATGTGCCCTTTAATTTAGCAAGGGATATAGATGCAAAACCAAATGGTTGGTCCAAATACTATCTGAAATTTGGGTCTACTAAAAATCCAACCCTGCGTTTGAATACAAATTTCACAAGTAGCCTTACCTTCTTAACAAGAAACTGAGTGCAAGTCTGGGATTGTGCAGTGCTTTGAAACAAAGAATGTCAGTTTGGTGGCCTCCCTCCAGAGGGTTAGAACTCATATCTGATTAATAGATAATGCCCCCAATTTTAACTTCTATTTGGAATCAAATCTGGGCTTCTTGGCCTTGCAAAATCAACCTGTAGATCTCTTAAGAAAGGGCCATCTCTCACCCCTCCATTCTTTCTGCTCCCATGAAGGCTGGAAATACCCCAGGAAACAGTTTCTCTCCTATTCCTAGAACTCAGAAAGGCATAGAGTACAGACAGCAAGACAGAGCAGATTTACTCAGTCTGGAAGAATTTTGGTTTTTAATGAACCTTTGGGATCAAGAGAAAGAGGGTTTCTTATTTTCCCTTTGCCCTTCTTACTTTTAATCTTTAATATTCACAAAGAGTTTCTCCAATCAGATTTTTAAAAATTGATTCATTTCTTTCTTACACCGGTTTTAATTCTGTATCAAACAATTGACCCCTATGAAGTTATTCCTGCTTTTCATTGGCTTAACTGCTAATTGAATTCATTTGACTTCTTTTTAACAAAAGACATTATAGGATTTTACTAACTTCCTTTTACTGATTTACCCTTTCCTTTCCTGTGTTCATCCCAAGATGCAGCAGGCAGCTAAAATTGTAGAGAAAGGTTAATACTGCAAAAGAGCACAGTGTCAAAGTGCGCTTTTTTAACTTCTTGGATTCTCTACCAGTTGCAGAGAACTTGGCAACATCTTTCTGGAAGGAAGGAAAGGCTCAGTATGGAAACACAATCATGTGATCACACACTCCAGGGAGTTCAGAGCCACACTGAAAATATTGTTCACCCTGCATGGTCAGCTGTACTTTTAACTCACAAATATTTGCCTTTCTAAAAACCTTGCTTTCCAAATAATCAGTCTGAACTCTGCTGGGGGCAAATAAACCAACTGAAACAAATGTATTAGGATTTTGTATCAGCAATCTTGGAAATCAATGAGTTACTATTCTAATTAAAAATAGTGTTGGTATAGGAAAGTGTGAAAATCACTTCAGAAGAGCGCAAGAATTTTAATATGAAGTCAAAACACAGCAGCTTCTGCAACTCAGATTAAGGAACAACACATGTATAAATCTAGCTTCTTTCATTATGAGATATTGCCAGAAATCAGTGAGCAATTCAGCCTTTTCAGCTACCAAGAGCCTACACAACTAAAGGCCTAGTAAGTACAGAGCAGCTTCAGCTCTCAACGAATTCAGTGGGAAAAGAGTTCTTCCGTTTGTTACAAGACTGGGCTCTAGAAGCTCAACTGGGTCAGCTATTATTAACTGCTTTCAAACCTGGATGCATAAATTGCTACCAACAGTGTTTGAGATGTCTCTGCAGGATTTAGATGCTGCAGTGTCCATATAGATTATTCAAAATGCCTTTGGAAAAGACCATATCTCACAGAAGGCGGCCTATATGCATCTGAATTTGAGATGGGGCAATGTACTGCACTAGATCCAGCTGAGAAAAATCACAACCTGAAATGAGTTGAGACCTCTGAAACCTGACCTGAGGGTATGAACCACTTCTGAAGGTGCTAAAGTGCTTAGCTTTAATATAGTTAAGTTATACTCAACTGCATTGAGTAGTGTACTCTCGACCTATGTTTCTAAATGACTGGACTATAATAAAACTAAGCATTTCTAAACAGTTAATCTCCATTTTGAGAAACCAAAGCTGTCCCTTTCAGCTCATAACTGATACACACATAAAATGGAGACAATTTAATTTTTATCTATGCAAAAGTGTCTGGCAGCAAGTAAAAGCCCTTGGAATGTGTTTGTCTGAGAGTATTTGATCTTTCATGCTGAGAATAACAAACCATCACTTTCTTTCCAAAAAACATAAGTAGGCAATAACATGGATTAGCCCGATAGTTTCTTATCACTTACCAACTTCCTCCAAGCAGTGGCAGAACACTATTATTGTTTTACTTCCCGATCCCTTACCTCAAGTTTGGTTTCTGTCCAAATGTGAGCCCATATATCTTAGTGAGATAATTGGCTGCAAAATCTGCACTGATCAAGGTATTTGGTAGGAATTTCGGAGCCACTGTTAACTGTAAAAGAAATATACAGGGGAATTCCAATTAAATGCCAGAAATGTTTTAACCAAGTATTAGACCAGCAACAAAACATTTGCAAATTTATTTTCTCTAAACAGGCAAAAATAAATGAAACTGAATACAGATTGCATGAACAAAAACAAATTGTCCCCACTCACTAATCTCTCCAGGAAGGAGACAGACTTTTGCTCTAAGATATGTGAATGTTTGTTTTGGTTGGAAGAGTCCTGTCTCTTTTTGGTGGAAGAAATAAAAAAATTATTATTCAGAGAGCAAACATGTTGATTATTATTGTTCCTAATTCCCCGGTCTTCTCTGCCAAAAAAATCCGACCCACCCCACAGTGGCCCACTACTTACTCCCGTATGAAAGTATATTGTGAGGGTAGGTGTCACTTCATATGCCTGTTCCAATATTACATCCATTTACAATGATCTTTTCAACAGAGGATTCAGGTTCTCAAAGGACAGGGATGCTTCTGAGCCAAATGATGGAATATCAAATGGGACTTCAAAACAAAGACCTACTGTACAGGACACTTTGTTCATTGAACAAGTGATGTATCAGAAACAAAATACAGAAAGGTCCTGTCTCCAAAACTTTATAGTTGACAAGAAGTATAGGATTTGATGTGTTTGCTCTTGGCCTATTGTTATTTTGACCAGTGATTAATGCTAGGAATGTCTGCATCTGAACAAAAATAGGTGGGGTGAAAACTAATGATCAAAAAAGCTCCAGTTTACAGAGCATCCAGATAATACAATAGCTAGGTGCCCTGAGTGGCTGCTAATAGCAAAGTCACTTGTCTAGAAATCAAGAATATGGGTTGGAGGGCGTTTTTCTGGAATACAGGCTGGTTATGCATCAAATTTAAGCCCTTGGGAAATAAATTCTTAACATGGTGCTGTAGTAGGTATGATCCTTGAGTGCATACATAAGCAGAAGACTATTGAATTGCAGTAGGCAGGTGCAATCACCATGGTTACAGATGTCAACTATAGTACTAATGAGACCACTGAATATTTTATATACACTCTGAAAGGCTAGTTTATATACATTCTGAAAGGCTCTGGAGAGAACATCTTTTCTAGGGAGATACTGAAATCTTTATCATCTAAAGCTGAGATCAGGATGGGAAACTCTGGGCAATAAAAGAGATCTGCCTCCTAGCTTGAAATTCTTTGAATCTGTAAAGCTTCTTCCTCACAGCACTGTTGCATGAAAGAGAACTTAGTCCTTACAGCCAGCAAGGCACAGCAAGACTCACATGATAAAAAAACACATTTTTCAAAGTTTTATTACAATAAAACTGCAGTTGCTTATTAATAATAGTGGAAAGCAAAAAATATTTAAAAGATGAACAACGTGTGAAAGAACAGACACTTTACCAGAGAACTGTCTAACCCAAGCCTTAAACTATGTGTTACCTAAAGGGTGCCTACATCTCTCTCTACTAGTTTATCAAATGTACACTGGTGGACTATATCCATGAACTTGCAATTTACTGGACTCATAATACAGTCCTATTTTTTAAAAGATGAAAGTGTATTATTTGCTGTTTTTCATTTTTACCTGTGCCAAAACCTCCATCCTTAAGCTGTCTTAAATGTTTAATGGTCACAAACACAAGAAAGATCTTTCCCACGAATCAAACTCCTATCAGTATTTCCTGATAGTATGTAAGCAGTGGAAATAGGCATTTTACACGTTACTACAGTTGCCATAGTACTGATTGTGGCTTTACCAGCAATCTCTCGCCTCCTGACCTGGGGGATATGATTTCAGGGAAGTGGATGAAGGCATTCATCTCTGACTAGGATGGTCTGACAGTGCCTCAGAAGGAAAGAAGTCTTTACCATGACATAATATTGAGAATTCAGACACAGGAAATAGACTTAATCACTTTCCATACATGGTGGCACATTAAAGCTTTTCTCCTGAAACACGGTCTATTAGGTCATAACTTTTATACAAAACAAAGGGCATGGCTCAGATATGTGAAATGAAAGCCATCAGAACCACAAGAAAGAGGAAAAAGAAAGAGAAATTTCATCCAAAAGGAGTTTTCACTTGCTGAGGACTTTGCTTTGGCATTTCAGCACTTATTCATGAGACTAATTGATCTCCATTGGTTGACTGCTTGGAGGATTAATGCTGGATTGATGTAACTGTTAGCAAAAATAAAATCGACTGTGTAGCTTTGTCTAGTATATTGCCTGAATTTCTCCAGCTGCAATTTTCTTGCAGCTTTACTGCTGGATCTTCCTTTCCATATGGCAGACTGTTTCTGCACTGTTAACTAATGAGATAACCAATAGACTCAGAAGGATAATACAAAAGTTATTACCAGTTTTGGAACAAGTTTTCTTGCTTATAACAAGCCTTGATATAAACAGAAGTACTGGATCCCAGTGAATCCCATAACACTTTGGGAATACGGAGAAATGGAAAACCTTCTGTCACCCAAACCACCCAAATCACCAGCTTACTGTGGCTACCACATGATAGATACAAATTATGAGAGCGAAAAATTAAAAAGGAAAATACAGCATCCGTTCTTTACTTGAAGTTCTTGCTACTCATAAGCCACAGAAGGCTTTTAGCCTATTGATAAATTTCTTTTCTCCAACCAACTACGCTAGTTTAACAGAAGATAATTTAGCTACATCTGATGGGATCACAACAGAAGATAAAGCAGCATTAAGATAATCCATAAAACAAGGAGCAAACTACCAGCAAATCCTTGCTCTCCTCCAGACACCACAGTTACTTGATCTGCAGTGTTGCCTGCTGCAGAGTGGATGCAGTTTGAAGCCAATCTGGTTTGTCCTGGCTTGTGATTTATAAAGAGATGTGTTATTTTTGTGGGTCCACAACTTCTCACTATAACTAGTTCTGACATTCGCTGATGTTTGCATTTTCTTTTGGGATCTTTTTCTCTCTGCAGTAAAGCCAGAAAAACCAAACACTTTGTTTTGTCACACAGGGAAAATTGGAGTGCAAAGTTCTGGAATATTAGTCACAGTCTGGCTTGTTCCTTTTTATGGAGTTATTAACTGCCAAGATTGTTATATGGAAATGGTGCTTGAAAGGGAGAAAAGAACACAATGTTACTGTACTAAGGAATGGGTTCTATTCTCAATCACTCCATACAGAAATCTATGGAGTGATTCTGGATACATCTTGGCCCGAGTGAAACCTGAATGTGGTCTCATGTATATAAACAAAACATCAAAAGGTTACGGATTTCAAGAGGATAATAAAATATATATATAGACATGCATACAAATATATACAGAGAGAGAGGGAGGGAGGGAGGGAGGCTAGGGCAGGGGTTTTGTAGACAAAAGAAGCTCTGCCTGATGTTTTAACATTTTTCTGTGGCATCCCAGTTCCATCTGTAGCAAATATTTGTGGACAATCACCAGGAAAAAAGAAAGCCATAATGGGAGCCACACGGATATAAGGGTATGTAAGAAGGTATTTCATTTCCTAGCCTTGGCAGGAAAGATGTGCTTCTGTCATGACATCCAACTTGGGTCATTAATTGGAAAGCACCGACGATCTTCTCCATTAAAAAAGAAATTCAGTTCCTACCCCTGCAGCTAAAATAAAAAATTCATTACTTGCTCAGTTTCACTGTGTGTGGGCATCCCCCACACACATCAAACCTCATGAGTCAGGAAAAACAGGATAGCTTTTTACAGATCTTGATGGCTCAAACATGGGAATCAGGGTTTGCTTATTCACAGTTTTTTCAACCAGGCTCATCTGGTGAGATTTCCAGCATTTCACATCATTACCCCACAGCTTATTTGCATACAGGCAACTACCAACTCTGTGTGCAGCTGATCCAAAGCCTACTGAAAAGAGTGGTAATTTATAAATGCAGGGGTTGTCTGTACCTCCCTGCACACACAAGGGAAACCTTTCACCAGTTGCAGAAATAAATAAGTGTTCAAAATAGACTGGCATGTGTACCCTCTAGTTTTTTAGCATACTAACTCATTGCCTTCACCTTAGATGAACATGCATTAGAATACCACTTCAGCACTATTTTACTTATGTAGGACACGTATGTTAAAAGAATTGAAGACTGGCTTGTTTAACATTCAGAACCCAATTAGAAAAGAACTCCGAAAGCCCTGTGAGCCTCTTACCTTATTGTTTGCCAGGTACAGGTAATTCAGGTTCTCCAGATGCTCAAACGCTTCCTCTGGCAACCCTTAAAAACAGGAACAACTAATCAGTGACATTGGCATCTCACTGCCTCTCTGACTGAAAATACTAGAGGGTAGCTTTCTCTCTCACATAATATCTTTAATGTGAGATTTAAATATTTTTCATTGCCACTGAAACAATCTGACTCAGACCTACTGTTTTCTTTGGGGTTTTTTCTTTAATTAAAGAAAAAAAAAAAACAACACCCACAAACAAAAAACCCCAGACTGTCAAAAGCAATGGAAGACCACTAAAAACCCTAAGCATGAAAGGCCTGTGGCCAACCTTGTTGGCAAGGGTCAGGTACAGAGCTGTGTAGACTTGCTGTATGGCTGATTATCGGTGCTTGCAGCAACCATGCTGAGAAGTTTCTTTTGTCATTTGCTCATGAATCTGCAAATCATTTTTCTTGGAAGGACATAATCTGAGGTTGTTTAATGATCAGATCAATCTGATCTATGACCATGATGTTGCCAAAATAATGCCAGTATCCGTATGTCATAACCATTCCTTTGTTCTGCTCCCTGACAATCCAGATAGCCAAGCAGTAACCAGCTCAGAGAGCTGATCCAACTCACAGCTTACCCTCCTCCAATAATTATTAATTTTCAGCTGAATCACTCCCCATCCAGCTGATCACACAAGCACAATTGCTGTCACAATGGAAAGGCTGCAAATAACATTTCCACCTGGCACTTAGATAACCGTAAGTCAAAGGTGAAGCTATTTCCCACGTCAAAGCATGTTGGAAACTCAGGGCTGCACTGAAGCTTGTGAAAGAAACATCAAGCCCCAAAGGTAATAAAGTCACGGTCTGAATCTACTAAGCACAACCTTCCTTGTGCTATGTAAGAGAGTTTTGTTTTGGGTCCCACACATAATATGCTCACATTCTCAATAAAGGGTGTTCTCTGTCACTGGAAAAAGGATAGCAGCAGCATTCAGACCAACTGGGTGATGCACAAGTTAACAATTATACCTTTTGTATTGCATATCCTCTTCTCTTACTATTTACTCCAATTCCTCTGTTTCTTTTGCTTCCCTTACTAACCCCTTGTCAAGTTTCTCTAACAAGTGTGTGACTTCACAAGCAAAACCTGCCTGCAAAAATCAAAACAGTTTTAGAAGGGCAGAAGCTGGCTTATTTGTAATATGTGTTATTTATATTAAATTCAACAAGGACTGAAGTGGACTAAACTGCACTCACTGACTAACTAGACTGAACTAAACAAGTGGATTAAGAAACAAGGTCAGTCAGAAGGAAATCATTCAGCATGTAGACATTTCTGGTTCTCAAGGCATTGATGTGCCTGTGGGACTGGAGGGAGTTTCCTGGACGAGAAGATCTCACGCCACAGTACACAGTGCTGCTGCCAGGTCTCCTCCACTGGTTCCGTAAGGGTGCATTCTTATACACTGAGTATTATGTTTCAGATGATAAAGTGCCTCCATGATCTGTGGGACGGCCAAAGGAGTGAGGGTTATAGCTAACGCACTCCAGCCAAGTCAATCCATCGCTCTGCGGCTTTCCTTGTCGGCTGTCACTGGTCTCACTGCATAAGCTGGTGGTGTGGAGGCACAGGCTCTGTCCACTTCACAGCTCTGCCAGCTCACCTTTTGAAGTTAGCCTGTTGTTCTGCAAATTGAGAGTTTCCAGTCTGTAAAGACGAGCAAGCTCTTCTGGAAAGATTTCTTCTATCTGGTTATTCTAAGAAAACGGAGAGTATTAATCATCAGCAAAGTAATCCAAGAAGGATCCCAATAAACCCAGACACTGAACTCCAATAAAATTTGGAAATGAACCCACCATGTCAAACCATTGTCAACAGACTTCTCTCCATAATGAGCCAAGCTCAGATTTCAAAACCAAGACATCCAAACCCAGCAACATTTGAAGGCATGAACCAAGTTCTGTAGCTTGTGCTCCTCTCCAGAAATACCCGGCTTATGCACTGGTAGTGCACAAAGAGTGTGATAATGCCTGGCAAGGCCTATAATCCATCTGCTTCATCCAAACCTCGTAGCTGCAGCAAAGCATTTGCTACAATGTTGGCACCGCAGATTCCCAAGTTTATTACTTCTGTTATTTATGTGTTGTTTTAAAAACAAATCGTCATGAGCAGGGAGAGTCAAACCTGGCTCACTTCCTCTGGTTCTACTGTCAGGGGTGACTGCCATCAGATTTTCATTAACATGCTGACTACCATTTTGACCATTAATGAGCGATTCTCGTGTTTTAGCATCTAGGGGACTAGTCAAGGACCCACTGTGCTGGAAACCAGGCCAATACACAGAAAGCGACAGCTGCTGCTACAAAAAACTTCTCTGCTGTTGGCAGTAGAGGTGGGAGCCATGGCTAGCACACGCCCAGGACAGATCTGCTGAGAAAGGTGACAGCTTACATTACAGTTTTTCTAACTATGCTGCACTTGGATGGAAAGCTCTGAACAAAATCTGCAATTCACCCATTGAAGAGAATTGGCAAATGGGAGCAATAAACAAAAAGCAGTTGGCTAAGGGCCAAAGAGGCACTGAAAAGCCTGGAACTACTGCCACCGCTCGGAGGAGGAATGACCAGGGGGCTGCCACGCTCCAGCCCTGCCCACATCCTCAGCCGTCAGAGCACAAGCAGGGAAAGGATGCCTGCCCAAACGCTGGTCATGGGGATCAATTAACAGCAGAGCAGGGAAACCTGCTGACAGTCTAGGGCAGACTGCTGCTTCTACCTGAAGCTTCAATCTCATATCCTTACATGTCCTACTCCCTAAAAGGCATGAAGTCTCCGCAGCACAACCATTTGCTGCAGGTGTGACTTTCCCGGGTAAAATGACCCAAGAGTCCCCCGGCCGCATGCAGCCCTGCAAGCACAGCACCCACTCTCTGGGCGTCACAGGCAGCGCTGCCCGCCGGGATGGATGCCTTCGGCCACGTTACGCCTGCTCCTTGCCAAGTCCACGTACTGCAGGGAGAGACGGGACACCGTGGGACACTGGTTGGGTCTGTGGCCGGACTGGTACACTCCGTTCACACCACTTTAACCGAACACATAGTGCTGCCAGGAAAATTCTCATTAATGAAGTAATTTAGCCCCTCCTTATGAAAGACACCTCAAAATGAAAGGCTTTCACCAGAAACAGCAGTTATTAGTTCGGACAAAAATTCTTCACTTGGGGCTGGGAGAGAGAATAAGGAGAAACATTTCCTATCGTTCTTCCTCCCTCGATCAGTGGGGAAGAGAACTCATGCCCGCAACCAGGCGCATTTGGCGAGCGCGAGCGCTGGGGCCTGCTGCACCCCCTGCTTCCCACGGCAAGCCGAGGAGCTGCTGAGGGAAGTGGAAAGGTGCCGGGTTCAGGCGGAGGCAAGGACTCGGGCCTGCCTGGCCCAGGGAGACCCCTGAGGTGGCCGGGGGCGCCTGTGGCAGCCGGGTGGTCCGTGCCGGCCTGGGCACCCGCGGCCGGGGCTCGGCTCCCTTACCTGCAGGGAGAGGTGGTTGGTCAGCTCCGGCAGCTGGAGCGGGAACTCCTGGCCCCCCAGGCCCGGCCGCCGGCGGGCATCGCCCCTGGAAGCCGCGAGCAGGGCGCGGGGTCAGGCCCCGGCGGGGGAGGGCAGCAGCGCCAGGGCCCGGCCCGGCCCGGCGGAGCCCCCCCGCCCCGCCGGCCCCCGCCGCCCCGCCGGCCGCTCGCCGCCCGCCTTCCCGCCTTCCCGGGGAGCTCCCATGCGCTCTCAAGGCGGCCGGGGGCCGGGGGGGCCCCCGGCCACGGGCCGCCAGCCGGGCGCTGCCTCGTCGGCCTGCCCCGCCAGCGGGTCCCCGGCTGCAGCCGGCGGGCGGGCAGCATGCCCCGCACCGCCCCCGACTCCTGAGGTTGTTTATTGCTTTTTTCACATTGAGAAATGCCAGATGATCCCGGAGATTTACAGAGGGGGCTATGCCATGTTGCTGCTATGCAACTCTTGGCCGTATGGTTCCTCAGAGTTTTGCATCGGGAAGAAACTCCTGTCGTTCGTGCGAACAAGGTTGGCTGGAAGGGCTGCTAGGACACTTCTCGGAGGGGCTGCCTCACGGGCACTGAACAACAAAATCTCGTGGCTACTGAAAACAAAATGGGCTTCCTATTGATTTTGGACAGTGCTGATCTGAACCTGAGAGGCCTGGCTAATGTTCAGGTTTTATCTTTCTGGCAGCAGGTTAAAATAATTCAAACAGAAGTTGAGTATCTACTGGACTGGCCAGCTGGCCATAATCCAGCCCCCTCGGTCTCATTTGTTGCCCTTCTCAGATTTCATATGTAAGGATTTGCAGTAAGGGCTGGTAATGGCTTGTCTTTTATCCTTTCAGCTATTCTTCGCCGAAATACTCGACAGTGATGAGAAATTCTTACTTACACTGATCTTTTAAAGTGAAAAAGCACACTGGATTCATGACCTTAATATGAAATAAGTACTCTGTTCAACTCTGCCAGCTCAGGTTCCTTCTTTGTATCGGAAAGAAGAACTTCCCAGAGCCAGGCTGGCAGCAGTCAGAACTGGCACATCTCTGTCTACATCCGCGGGGCTTTGCTGCTTTGCACCAGCTGAAACTTTCTCTGGGACTCTCACAGACTTTGGATGCTTGTGAAGCATTGGAGAGATCCTGCTCTCAGTCACAGTCACAAAACTCTTAAATAATTTCTTCAAATGCTGACTTACACTTGAAGAAATGGGAGAAGGTGGGACTATAGGACAGAGCATCCCGAGACATGGATGGTTTTGCTTTGGTCCTGGTCTTTGCTACCAACATGTGGGGTGATTTTAAGTGTTTAACATTCTTTGCTTGATCCCTCTTCCCCCTGCTCCACTATTCCACAGCTTCCGTATCTGTGAAAGCTGAATATAATGAAATTAATCTCCTTTATAAAACATTCCAGAGATCAGATGGTGTTCCTTATACGGCAGCTAGATATTAATAGTGAGATCAAAATTGGCCATATGAATATGCCAACAGAGGATTTGTAAAATCCTTAGTGTTTGGTGACCTAATCTCAGAAAGTATTTCAGAAATCTTAGAGAAAATAAATTATCTCAGAAAGTATGATAAATCAGATCCCTAACAAAGTAATTTTCCTATATATCAGCTTACCCTTATAGCTACATACAAAAGAAACTAAAAAAACTTCTTATATGCAGGTCACAACCAGCCCTGCTGTAACAATACCAGCATTGTTCCCATAGCACACAGTTACGTCATGGTTGGTATTGAGCTCTATAGATTTGCAACACACTGACTTTTCCACATATATAGCTGAAAAGATGTTAAAAAAATAACATGAAATATTGTATCTATTGCACACTAAAATTTCTGAGGCAGTCTCACCCTGTTGTCTTCAATATGCATGCTTCTGCTACAGTGCCTTTGAAGTGAATGCTGCTCCGGTGCCACAGGGAGACACTTTGGATGCAGAAACATCTGCTTGCATCTGGAGTGCAGGCAGTAAAACCAGGCATGATTTTGATTTTCTTTTAGTTCAAAGTCTGAAGTAACTTACTCCATTTAAACTCATTCCCATGGGCCTGATCCAAAGCCTGATTAAGAAACATTAAAGGAGTAGCTGAAAACCCACTAGAAAGTGTCCCTCTTCCCTTGCTGTCAGTGGGCTTTGGATCAGGTCCTTCCACCTGAAGACTGAAGTTACACTGAAACCAGTTCAGGGGTTTCTGTGGTTGCATCCTGAGTCCAGACGGAACCACCACTGATTTCTGCACTTTGCTGCCACACAGCAACAGAGGCAGGGTGCTACAAAAGGCACAGTCTCAAGAAGCAGCTGAAGTTTTAGGAGTTACCGTATGCTTCTCAGTGATTACAGCTACCTCAATAAACAACAGAATCATATTCAAAATATCTCATCTCTGTGTCTATTATTCTCCACACACATTCTCAGAGGACACACACATACAGATGGAAAAACATCCTCTCCTTCAGTATCAACAGGTTAACTGAATTTGTTACTTACATTTAATATCCTTTCTAAAAGCTGCAGCTGAAAGGCAGGCTGCTGGACATTGTCTGACAACCCAGCATTTAATAAAGTGCTGAAAAACTCACCTTTGCTGTCAGAAATCGGATGAATGGAGAAGAACATTTCTCTTGCCCCCACAGGCTCCCTCGGCTCATGCCATGTCAGTTACACGCGCTGAGCTCAGAGCGAGTCTCCCCTTTCCAAGCCAGATCCTTTCCAGATGTGAGCAGCAGAATTAGAGAGAGTAATAGGCAACCCTCTACCAACGAGAGTTTCCTGCACTTCCCAACAAAATCAGAGAGAAATTTTCCAAAGTCACCATATGGGAAAATGTGAGTAGGAAAGAGGAAGCAGCTATAGTCTGAATATAAAGACTTGGGCAAGAAACAATCTCCCATTGCTTTTTGTCAACACAGTTTGCAAGATCCATGAGAAATGCCAAAAGAAAGCATGCTGGAATTGACAGAAGAGAAGCAGAGACGGTGCATGCTTTAGAATTTCATTGCAGGATACTGGAGCTGTTACTAAATCCTTCTAATATCTGTTACTAAGTCTTTAATTTTAGCTGCATTAAACACAAAATCTGAATTCCAGGTGGGATGTCCTCCCATTCCCATTCCCTGGGGGTCTGGTTCAAATTAGCCAGGAACAGACAGACCAGCAGTTCTTCTTGCATTTCATCTCCCTCCCCTTTAACTCCCCCTGGTTTTCAACCCATCCCCTTCAGGGACCAGGGGTACATAGGCTGAAACTACAAATTTCTTAGAGGCAAAGTCCCCAAATTTGATATAACACCCCATCTACCCAATCTCTTTTTTTATCTTCTAAACATCAAAACAACCCTCTCTCCCCCACATACACACTCCAGCCCTCATCATATTTAGCCCAGAAGCCTCCCGTTTCTTATTTCTCCCCTCTTCGTAAAAAAGAGAGGAACATGCTGTTTATAACACAGAATGCTCTAAGCACAGCAATACTTCCAAGAAAGCAACACAGCTTTTTGTCACTGACAGCAGAGTTACTATTTTAAATATAAAGCCACCTGTTTTGTAAATGCCCCGCAGCGCTCCATACAGTACCTCCACAAAATCTACAGAGGATCTGTCCTCACCAAGAACACAAACTTCTTGCTGAATTCCAAAAAAGGGACACTGATTCTTTCCTCTTGACTCCAGCTGAACTAAAGTCTAAGGCAATTAAGTTATTTCCTCCCTCTCTTCTTCCAGGCTCGTATCAACTGGAACTGATCCCCCTCTGTGCCACGTGTAAGTTTCAAAAGTTAGTGTGGGAAGTGTGGTGTTTTTACTAAAACAGAAATAAAAACAAAACAAAGCTGGCTGCTTTTTTTTTAGTGATTCAGAGATCCAGGATGGATTTGCCTGCTGCCCCTTCTATATTACAGTACCCGGAGTCCATAGAACAAAATTTACACAAGTGCTTTCAGGGAGGAGAAAAAAAGTGTGCTTATGTTGGGGGACTGCAGACTGAGAGAAGGAAGAGTAGGGCTATGACCTGGCTCACTATTGATGCCAGAGCAGCCCACAAGGGAGAGAACAGAGCAGGATTTACCCTTCCCCAAAAGTGCATTTTTATCTGTGTTTTTGTTGTATAAGCATAGTACTTAGCTGTCATGTAGCATCTAGAGGTACTCCAGGACATTAGAAAAAGGAGGACATTATGCCTCCTTTAGTGGGGAAACAGAGGCACACAGATGTCACAACCAACCCAGGGTTATCCAGCAGGACAGAGCCTGTACTGGAAACCAGATATCCCATGTACGTGCAAAACACTTATAGCCTTACACTATGCTACAAATTACCTATATAGGCTATTTTTTCCCCAGGTTTCACTTCCTCCACATCTTACCCTCTTACCTCAACACATCCCAAACTCATGATCTCCTACCTCCAGGCCCAGTGCTGCTTTTCCATCATCAGAACCCACAAAACACACAGGAAAACCAGAGCTGGAGTCAAACCTATCTAAAGGTGTTCTGACCCACCACTAAGCCAAAGGCTATGCCCCTAGCATGGTATATGCATGCAGGCAACCACTGTTTCCATCACTGCAGTTTTCTGAGGAAAGAATTTCCACTGCAAGACTTGCAACCTGGGATTAATTGCAGGAAACATTTCCAGTCAAACTTGAGTCATTGTATTCCTGCATGCTTCCTGTTGATGGGTGACAGTGGTGGTTGCAGCCTAAATGAAGAAACATTTTCAGGTTTAAAAACTGAAGCTAAAGACTCAGTTTAAACTGGGGTACAATCACTTCTTCAGATCACACAGATAGCAGAGAAGCAGGTCCTTGGGCAGCCAGCTGCGAGGGTACTTTATTGAACGACTGGCAGCTATCACAGACCGCCTGTGCCAGAGCATGCCATGGTGCTTTTGCAATGGGCCTGGCACACGGTGCTCTGTGCAAGACCCAACCTTCTGCACTGGCTCCAGCAGAAAAAAGCCCCAGTGAGTGGTGGTCAAGGACAGACTTTGCTAACTTGAGCTCTTATTTTTCAAAGATACTCTTTCAGCATAAGAACATGTCCAGGGCCAAGCCGCAGTATGCAGTACACTGTATTCCAATACTGTAACTGAGAAAAGCGGACAACTTACCCAAGTCATACCAAGGCTACACTTGCTTTGTGGAACTACAAAGGATCAGGACAGCACAGAGGTAGCTCAAACCCATGAGACCTGCTCAGCTCTGACTTTGCAACTATCATCACTGTCCTAAAGAGATTATAGGCTAAATTTAGATGTGATATGATAAATAACAGACACCCCAGTCAAGCAACAACATGGCAGAGAACAAAAGGTATAAGCAAATCCATTGAAGTATGATCTCCAAGAACAGTGGTTCTACAGGCAGCTGCACATAAGCTCACTTGTGATCGGCATGGAATGAGACATGAGGTATTCAGGAGATTTAAGGTTTAGTCATATCTTAAAAGGTAGTAAAACTACCTTTATTTATCTGATTTAAATAAGACTCTACAGAGATACTGGCATTCCTGAAGTGTCCACTGCTATATGCTGATACTGTCCTTTTATTTGAAATGAGAGAAAGAAGCCCATTAAAATTTTTTTAAGCAACTTGCCCTCATTTGCTTTAAAAAATGAATAATCAAAACACAAAGAGTAAAAGGGGGTTTTGTCTCTAAAGCAGGAAGGGAAGTATTTTTCAAACCTAAGTATGCACAACAGAGCCTGGCCATGAGCCTATTGGCAGCTGTGTGTTGATCCGAATGAACTTTAAGATGTCTGTTCTCCCAGAGGACATGTACTGTTTAAAAAAAAAAAAAAAAGACTGCTTTTAATCTACCTGAAATATGGGATACAGACACAGCATATTTTGTACTTGTTTTATACTAGCCACGTTCCTTTTAGCCTGCTGCAGCATTATGAGGATATTTCTGTTCCTGTATCACAATATATAACATTTCCCAGAGAACCCACCCAGGGCCATATAAAGGCATCTGCTGTTAAGTCAGCAGTGAATTCTTCTTACAGATACAGGGTACAGAACAGCTCACACTGTCACTCCAACAAATTACGCTGTTGTTTATTTAAGTAATAAAGGAATTTGTTCCAAACAGTTGGGGTTTTTTTCCAGCATTTGTTCTCCACATGTGGTTTGCTTCCTCAAGTGATGATTTTTCATAGTTAAGAGACTTTTTCCTGCCTTTTATCCACCAGGCTAATTGCACTCTTATTCTTTTCTGTTTAACTAGAGCTGACATCCAGCTCAGTGCTCTGTAAAACAGGAAGCAATGCAGTTCCTGTTCCAAGGAGGTAACAGTTTAAACTGACCTCAGATGAATTAGACATATGGGAAATGGACAAATCCAGCCTTGTGATAATTTGAAATTTTGTCTGTTGTGAAAGGGAAGATGTAGTTGAGTCCCTTTATCCCATCCTCCCACATGGTGCAATGATCTATTGCCCAAAAGAATAGCTCCTAGGCCCAGCTGCCACAAACCATGCTCAGCTGTTCACAACCACCTCACCTGAGCAAACTAATCTCTCTGCTGCTTACCAAAGGGATCCCAGATTATCTCCTACTAGGACAACTTGCTTTACACAAATAAAGCCACGATGAGCCACCTGCCAGATTCTCTGTTCCCCTTTTAACACCTGTACTAGGCACCCTGTGTCACATGGCCCCATGAAGTTATTCAAGAGGCAAGGTCAGCCCCATACAACAACATACAGCTGCAGTAACTGCCTTCTCCTAGATCCTATCTGCAAACTCCTATTTGTTATCCTGATCAGCATAAGAACTGAGATTTATTGAAGCAGCACATTTTCTTAAGGAAAGGACCATCAGCTTTTCTTCTGACGACTCAAATTAATTATAAGAAAAGCAGCAATCACTTTTGAAAAGGCGTATGGTATAAAGGGTGTAACACACTGCACTGTACCTATTTTTGACTAGGCAAAGCAGCAGGACTGAAACACAAAACTCAAGTAAAAATTTAAAAAGAAAATCTATGCTCCAAAACCAAAGCATTCACTCAAATTCCTGCAAGCCAGATCTGCTGAGTCAGGCATCACTCTGCTCACTGGCTCCAACCCTGGCAAATCTATTTCCTTCTCTTAAAGCAATGAAATGTGTTTTACTTTTTTCTTTATTTATGAAAATTCGTATCTGAAAGAATTACATTAATTTTACAAAAGAATGTGAAGACAAGATACGCCTACCAACCTGACAGCATCTCTGGCTGTCAGATGATCAGCCCATTTATCACAGCTGGTAAAAAAACCCCAATAGCTACAAAGGGTAGTCACCAGAGCCCATGAAGGAAGAACAACCCTCCTGAGCATTTTAATATCTAAAGCTGAAATTTCATCTCATGTGAACTGGAAGTCTGAGAACACTAAACCTTCTGCCTAGAGGATTAGTATTTTTTTTTCTTTGCGCAAGGCCTTTGAAACCAAAAATTTAAACTTTGCTATGTTCAGTGACTAGCCACCTCTTGGTATCTCTAGGTACCTTTCTGCCCTCAAGGAATTGAGCTAACATAACAGAACTGCAGTAACACATAAACTTCAGAAGAAAGGCTGAGCTATAATTACACAGGATTTTAGCTGGCGAAGAGGTGCTTAATGCTGCTTGGTCAAGAGAGCATTATTGAGTCAGAAAGAAAACCTTTGTAGAGATTTCTAAAATGGTACAAACTTAGGTAATGCTTTGAATTATGCAAAAAATAAGTAACAGAACTTAATGTCAAAATCTGGTCTGTATCACTGAGCTTTGCCTACTCCTCATCATGATGAACAGAGCAAATTACTTTTGTCCACTGAGGAATTTATTTGTTCAAAGTTATCAGATTCTAAGACTGCAGAATCTAAATGGGGGATCTGGAAATTTAGAAAAGACCCCTCACACACACCTCACTCCCAGAAAAAGGAAAATTAGAAAAAGTATTATATTTTAAAAATTCTCAGCAAGTTATGACACAAAGAAGGTGCTAAAAGTGAAGGAGTGACGCAAGACAGATGTCTAAATAAGACATTAACTAATAGATGGGGTAAACATATGACTTTGTCCTTTAGCATCTTCTTAAATACTGCAGAAGAAATACAAAGCTGACTAGTTCTCTTACTTCCCAGCAGAGAAAGTAGGCTGTGCATTGCTCCCTCTAGCTACAGCTGGTAAGCAAACTCAACACCTACATTTGATCTGGGATCTTTCTGTTGTAACAGCGTATCTGCAAATGCCCAAAGTCCTGTTCAAACCTAGAGATTTCTCTGAAGGTCATGTCTCAGACTTGGATATTCTTTCTCTTGGTAGCGAACAAACTCCAAATATTTACACTGGGTTTGGTTTGGGGTTTTTTTGTATATTCCTGTGCAGCTTTTTTTACTCCTTAAAAAGTGTTCTCAATCTGCAGGTGAGCACATCTTAGCCCAACTTTTATTGGTATGTACTACTATGATCCATTTTAGCTTGTTTACACTTCAAAATTAATTTGCTTCTTTAATTAAACAGCAGCCAAGAATATGTTGTGTCTATGCGCAAAATTCTTGGGAAAGGCAGGTTCTTAGCTTGCAAACAGACATCTACCCAAAACTCTTCTGGTGGTATCAGATTTAAAAGGAGGACAAAGCTTGCCAATGAAAGGGTGTGTATGCAACTGCGTAGAGGAATAAATTGTTTTCAGTACAGAACTACTGCTGCAGTCCTGTAGCTCCCCTTTATTTTAGCCCACAAGCTAAATAGCAAGAATTTAGGAAAAAGCAGTGGATACATTAGCAAATGTTATTTTGTAGAGAGCTAACCCTGCTTTTTTTTTGAGAGACAGGACTCCTATCTACTACAATCCTTTAGGTAGGTCAATAAACAAGTATACAAGAGGAATGTGATTCATGTGACCAGATTGTATTTTAAGTTTTCAGTGGAGAAAGGCAACATCTGTCCTATTCAACACTAAACCAATGCCTTGGAAAATAAGATGAACAGTGGGATGATAAAAGTTGATTCATCCAGATAAAGATGAGGGCTGAGTACAAGAGCTGCAGGCAGGTCTGAACACTGAGCACTTGGACAGTAAAACAGACAGTTGAAATTCAGTATAAATAAAGCAATGAATATGAAGTAATTTTAAAAAAGTTTCAGCTTCACAGTGCAGAAATAAGCAGAGTTAATATGAAAGAAATGAGGACCCAGTTTTAAGATATTTAGGAAAGCATCAGCTCAAAACTAGCAGTGGTCAAAAAAGCAACTGGGGAAAGAAAAACAAAAGCAGACAATGCTCTTGTATCTTGAAAACTTTTTAACAGGACAATCAGAATGCAGCATAAAGGAAGGACACATGGATGGCCAAAAGGTTACAAGGGCCTCTCCATGTGGCAGAGTGAAATAGAACGTCCTCTTCTTTAAGCTGTGAAGCCTGAAGGTGATAGAGCAAGACTATAAATACCAGGAGTGCTTCAAAGCTGTTCACTGTTTCTTCCAGTTAAAAACAAACAAAAAGCCACCACAACAACAAAAAAAAGCAGCTAAGAGGTATAAATTCAATTCCACATGACATGTAGGTAAGCTACAGAAATTCCTGACCCATGCTAAAAAGCTGTCAAGGATTCAAAAAGGGACTGGACAAACTCATGGAAGACTATCCATCAAGAACTTTAGACACAGACATACCACTTCTGGCTCAAATTCATGAACTGGAAAGAAGAAAATTAAAATCAGTGGCAGCTAGGAAAGTATTCTGGGTAAAGAAATGCTTGGGCCATCTTAATATTCCTTCCAAGGTATCAAGAGTCAGAAAATGTAAGGGGCTAGACTGATTTTTGATCTGATTCAGTACAGCTATTCTTACTGCTCAGCAATCTGCTAACCATTCACACCAGATACGCAGAATTATTGGCTTGAATTAGCTAATTCTCATGATGATTTTAGTTAAACCAGGAAAGTGAAAGTTTATGCATAAAGTTCCTTGATCATGGCCCACATATGTGAGGATGTATGGTGTATATATTGGACTGAGATGTAGTTATGGAGTAGCTACTGACAATGCCCAAGGAGGAAAAAATGCATGACTGAAGGAGCCCTTCATGACAATCTGTATAAATAGTCAATTCATAGCATTAACACAAAATCCATGTTTATAAATCCAAAGAAGCAACACACAGAAGAACAGGAAAAGTATATTTAATTTTCTATTAAACTTCCAACCAGAATACATTTTCCCGAAACAGAAGTTAAAGCTTTTACGTTACTGATAAGAATTTCATAATGATCAACAGCAGATTTTCTCAGGAGAAAACAGGTAAAATGGCAGTTGTACTCCCTCTCTGCTCTCCTGGCAAACCTAATTTTTTTTCAAGGAAAAATTATTATCAAATCCTGTGAATCTCACAGCAACATTCCTAGTTCCTACTTACTTCTGGATATTTTATTTTTTAATTCCAAAGTAGTAATAAGAAAAGTATTTTATAGCAAATTCCTAAAGCCTATTCTAAAAAAATGTTGTTAGAGATCCCCCTTGTAAGACCATTTTAGTTTAAGCAGCAGCAAATTTGTTAGAATGGAAATCTGAAAGCATTTGTATGACCTGCAATTATAGCTTTTCAAAAAATGCAACTCACTTAATTGATATGTCAAACTATTTATAACCTTTCCCACTCTATTCCCAACCAACCTGAACAACAGTAAGCAGCCTCGCTCAAGTCTAAGGTTTTATAAAATTTTTTGTATTGATTAAAACAAAAATTGTCACAAATACCCACCATACACCATTTGTAAGAGTTAGTGCCTCAAGCTTAGCCTAAAGATCTTTGCCACAAACAAACTGATGGAATTTATTAAGATAATTAAAGTCTTTAACCACAGAATCTAGGTGAAAGAGGTCCAGTCAAACCCAGCCTGCGCCGTATTACTGATGTCGTCTAGTTTCATTCTACTTTTTTGCCAAGAATATCAAGTACTGACTGTTTAATGAGCTCAAAGTTTAGCTTTGCCTGGCTGCAACTGTAGATTCTGAAGTTTCATTGCCATGCCCATGTTCCCAGAAACCTTCAACTTGCCTTGAAAGAATGCCTAAAAAGAAAAAAAGATTATATGAAATGCAATACAACATATTACCCCAAATGCACCCCTCCCAGAAGTTATGAACTATTATGCATGTGCAGGTCCTGGCCTGCAATTTTATAATTGCAACAGTTCTAAGTAGGTATCTTGCATTCATCAACAAATGTGTTTTCTGACACTAGAAGGTAGAATAGTAAATTGAGGAAGTTGTATGCATATTATATTTGTGACACCTAAAGAGAATAAACTTGGTATTGCATGTTTCTTGCATTATCATAACGATGGATCTGCATACAAAGCAGGGCAGAATACCCAATGTTTTGGTGATGACAATTCATAGAATAGAAGTTCACTATTTCAACTGAAGATGATAAAGCAATAGTGTATAGTAAATGCCACAACTGATTTCTACTCAAATCCCCCCCCAAACATTACTGATTTTGTTACTGATTAGTTCAGTTATACAAATCTAGTTTGTGAGGCAGACATGTTAAGGATTTGGGTTTTTTCCTCCAGACCTTGTAAGAAGATGAACTGCAGGCACTAAAATAACCAAATTGTAGATGTAAAACTGCAATTGCTTCTGAATTTCCTACTGTACATCACAACATTTCTATAACATGCTTTACCTTCAAACTTCTCCCAGACACATTTTAGTTTGTGAAAATTGTTATTTACCCTGTGATTACCAGACCAAAAACTTAAGAGAATGTTACTCAGAGCATTTCAAATTTAGAAGTACAGAATAGCAACTTAAACTTAAAATTAACTTAAACATCCAGTTTATTTATACACTATGGCTGCTTTTGACACACTGAGGAATAAAAAAAACCCCAAATACTCATAGGCATTCAATGGATGCTCACCCCAATTTCCATTTTTCAGCATCAAGATTTTTCATTGCCAGCTATGAGCGTAAAGCCCTCCAAACAGAGGGCCAACATTCCCCCTTTCTTCAGTCACACCGCCAACACTAGTTTCCCTCTCTTGTATGCAAACCAAGCACTGTTATATCCCCTTCTGGATTACCTATAGGATGTCTGAGATAATATGTACCTGTTCAGAAGAGTAGATACTGTCGTTCTTGATTAATCTTACTTTGACCAATTTGTTCAGAGAAAGTCAAGAACTGCCACTTTTCAGATTAGCCACGGCAGTTTTGAGGAGAGGATTTACTGAAATTATGTCAACGTAGACACACTCAAAACAAAGAAGTCAGTCCTCTTATCTCATCTTTGCTATACTTACTGTCTGAGGATTCATTTTGCCAGTCATGAGAGCTAACAGATCAGCATCAGCCATTGTAATTGTACAATCCGCCTTCTGATCTGTAAGACAGAGTTGACTATGAAGATTCAAACTGAGAGATGAAACAGTAATAGAAGCTGCAACTCCATGAAGAATCTGTTGATACTACAGGTTAGCAAAATGGTTACCTGAAGTACATACAAATAAGGGCCATAATAAAAATTTCAGCAGGAGATCATCCAATAACCAACAGGCATCTGTGCCACCTTGTAGCACAGACCATCCCAACGCTGAAGAAAGGTGGACCTTTCTGAGAGGTGCTAAGCAAATTCATTCCTTGAAAAGAAATAATAATCTACTTGTAATCAGATAGAATGTTAATTGAAGCACTGACAGTCATTTTATCAAGCTTAAATTTGCTAGTATTAAGATCAACTCAGAATAAATGTGTTTTCCCCTGTGACACTCATCACTGAAATTTCAGGCATTTCCTGCCCTGTCCTTCAATGGGAACAACATGTGCATTCTGAAAGCACTCATTTGGAATAATTAAAATCCAGAAGTTTTTAGGATCTTCTTACCAGAAATAAAATTATTTTAATAAGCTCTGACAGAAATATAATGTATATACCAAAGGGCTAAAAACCACACACATCTTTTCCTAGAGTCATCTTATTATTACTAAAGATTTCTTTTTGAAAAAATGTTGTCCATACAACAGGTAAGAGTACTTTTCTTTTTGTGATAACTTAGATCAATGAATTCCAAATCAAACACCTGTCCTGTTTTTAATTAAAAGCTTTATGATGCAGGTTCATAGATATAGAAGATTCCGAGGACAGACTGTTGTCTTTGGCTTTTTATTTACATTACTAGGATGCATAACTTCAAATACACGATGACATTTTCATGGCAAGGGTACAAATCCTTTGTTTCCAATAGCTTTATGGGGCTCCCCACCACCACCCAATCTGTGTCTTATTTAGGTCTGCCTTTTTTAAAATGGAACTTTAAGTTTATGTCAGCTCGTACAGTATTGAAATCAGTCAAGTTTTATTGCTTAACTAGTGGCAGAGGAAAAGTAACTTTACAAGACAGACCAGCTTACCGCCTACCAGTGTCTCCAACAAAGCAACTGAAGAAACAGCTACGTATTACAGTTCTGGCCCAGATTTTAAGAGGAGAGAACAATAAAACCCCTGAGGTTTGATTTTTTTTTTTTGAGTTTTTTTTTTTTTTAATTCCAATTCCTGTAACAGTCATATGACAGACCTGTCTGGAGCCTCTAAGAAAACATGCAATTATCTAGACAGAATTCAGAGTAGATGTTGTTTAATTCTAGTTCCAAAATATCATGGATGAAAAGTGTCAGTAATAAGAAAAATTTAAAATTAAGGTAGCTCTACACCACTGTTGCTCAAGGTCACTATAACTTAAACAGAATATGATTTTATATTCTTTTAATTAGTTTTATGTGTTTTCTTTATGTACTACTGACCTGAATTAATTGCCACAGAGCCTTTACCATTTTTCACATCTACTATCCAAGTTGCTTCTTTCCCACCAGGACCATCTTTTATTTTGAAGGCAAAGACTCCACCGATTTTCTTGACAAATTGCTCTCCTTCCTGTAATGACCATGTAATGTGCAAATTATTCATTTACTTCAAAATAATTTTAAAATACTTTGAATTAAACAGAAAGTAATGTAAAAACCTTTCTCGTTTCTACTAACATAGAAATAGCTACTTCCCTCTATTAGATTTCATTTAAATAATCCATTTTAAAACCGAAAAAAACCTCCCACAAACACAAACTCAACTATCTATATTAAAGTCTATCAACTAAAAAAAAATACCACTGTCCTAACAGTTTTGTCTTGCTGTAAGTCTAACAAAATGTGATTTATTCTTCTAACCACATTTATAAAGCAAGCAACAAACACCAAACGCAAGGTTTCTTGTGTTAGTTAGCAAGCTCCTCACATACAATCTAAACTTGCCTTTACTGAAATATCATTATGTAGGTAAGAACTGTCTGAAAAAAATAGTTTAAAATCATGGCACAGCATAGAAAGATTTCTGAAATTGAAAGCTGTGACACTTGTTTCAATGAGCAGTACTGAGGAAGTGATTGAGGCTACCTTATTCCCATCAGGTTTCACACATGTTCTGTCATAAATAAAAATCCTGCTGCAGGTAAAAGAAGTAGTCAAATACCTCTTGGAGTTTCTTTTCAATCTCTTGGAAGATCAATTGTGACTTAAATCCATCAACAGCTGCGCTGAGAGGCACTGCCGCAATACGGCCGGTGCTGAAATGAAAAACCCATTCATTTACATACCTTTAGTCACATTTTCAACATCTTCACATTATCATGAATATGCCTAAAAACAGCGAAAACAGCCACACTGAAACACTTTAGCAGCATAGAGCAACGACATGATACCAAAGTGAAGCTTACTCTCTGATGGGCTTGACAGCTTGAAGTACAATCACTTCAAGATCTTTTTGCATGTATGGACAGGACACTAATTTTATAATGAAAGTAAATCATTAGTCTTGTTTGCCGATTTATCTTAACGCTACTGACACACCTTGTGTGAAGAGAGAGCAGAACATGCATCATCTCAGAGTGCTACCTTTTTTGGGGGGCAAAACAAATCCCCTTTTCACTCCCAATTCATGTGGGTCTCTTAACAGTCACAAGAGGCACTATGCATTATTCCTGATTCTCTGGAGCAAGTATCGCATTATTCCTGATTCTCTGGAGCAAGTATCGCATTATTCCTGATTCTCTGGAGCAAGTATCCTGCATGGCCTGACAGTAGCATGAAACCTAATTCTTCATTTCTGCAGAGGCACCCAGAGCCAAAGTAAGTACAGAGATGACCAAAGAAACGGTAATTCAAGCAGCAGGAAAAACAAGTTTACAATTATTACCATCTCTTGGCAGCAGATTTCAAAACTGTGGTCAGGTTTGATGTTGTTAATGTGACAGAATCACTTAAAAAATGTTTCTAGGACCTACATTTGTGTGGTACTAACACTACCCTATAGATGTACGCTAGGGTAGCAACAGTAGGAACTGTCTCATCTGAAGAAAACACATCAATTTTGCTAATAAACCAAGGCTGTACTAACAGGATGTAAAACTCTAAGGTGTCAGGAAAAAAAAGAAGAACTGTTTCAAAGACTAATCCAAAATGGGTCAAATCCTGCTGTCATTTACCTTGATGTACATTCTTAACAGCTGTTACTAAAGCCACTAATTACAGGCTAGATCTGAATCCAAAGATTAAGTCTATTTGCATTGCTGTAGAAAAAATGGTATGAAGTATCTTCATAAACATGAAATGCCACCACCTTTCCCCTACTTACACAATACATAACATCATTCAGTTACATAAGTGGCATCCGAACAGATTAGTTGCGCTGTTTCATTATGAAGTCTGACATACACTGGCGCAACTCCTTGTGTCAGGTATCTCCCACACACAAAGCCTTTGGAAGAACTAAAGGGTTTTAAGCTTCTCTAATGTGAAATGAAACTAGTACTGCTAAGACTTCTCTGCACTGAGTTGTACCTAAGAAAGAATTTTAAAAATTCTCAATGCCAATGAAGGTGAAGCGAGCTGTAGTCCATTAGACTTAATTTCTTCAGGAGAAATATATCTATACATGCAAAGCTTTACCTTACTTCTAGCAGCGCCTCAAGGTTAACAGTATACAAAGAGCAACAGATTCCCTGTTCCATAAAATCGCAGTATTTTTAAAGACAAAGCTCAAAGCAATGGAAAATAGTATATTCCCTATAACAGTCCTTTCCCCTGTGATTTAAAACTGTGTAGCAACACTCAGTGCCAAGGGTTGTGAGCATGTGTGAAGAGAATCCATGAGAAGATATGATTTTTCCTGTATCACATCTATTTTCTCATATGGTCTGACCTCTTACAGATTACAGAAGTGATAAGATTATTACTTCTGACACTGTACTACAAAAAGTTACTGCTGCAGCCCTTCAAAGTTCAATTACTTCTCTCATTACCTCTTCCACCGATTATATTGTCACCTCCCAGGAACTGTACAGGTCTAGCTAAAACAGACATTAGAAATATGAGTTGGGAGGGGAATATTTCTGTCTGGAAGTCCAGTACACGACAGATTTTACTGTTCACAGGTTTTTAGAGCAAATATAAAGTATTGGCTTCGAGCTTTAAAACCACAACCGTAATACTCACAACAAGTAGCTCAATCTTTCTAAGCGAGGTTGAAAATGAAAAAGGGAACTGGGTATTAAAAACATATCTCCCAAAATTCTGGTGTATTTACAAATTTTAAGCACTTTCTCTCAATTCCTGTCTATCCTAGCACAGAACTACAGCACACTGCAGAACAGCTGCTTAGCAGTGTTCTCTGCTCGCTCTGAAGTATGCTGCAATTGCAAGCGCAAATTCTCTAGCCAGGACCAGATGAGTAACATGCCTGAATTATAATGAGTACTTAGAATACCACATGTAACACATACAGCTGAAAGCAGTTCTTCATGAAACCAAACTAGCAACCATTTTAGTAGTGAAAGTAGTGGGTATCCTTATTCCCATGGATGTCTTGCTTTTTTTGGCAAGTCCCTAGTTTCAATGAATTCATTTGAACATGGCCTGTTTTGTTCTTGGAAGGGTTTTTCTTGTGTGTTTTGTTGGCTTTTTTTCCGCCCAACCATTAGCCTTTTCCTTACAAGAAATCACGCGAGCCATTTTTATGGGCCAGTAGAGCAAACTGTTATACTGAGAAGAGCAATTTCAATAACTTGTAACTCACAGAGCACATTGTTTACCAGGAATAAGACACTGTGTAAATTATAACCTCTGTATATGCCCGCAGTGCTGTAGGCGCTCAACAGTTCCAACTGCTGAGCAAGTTTTAGTTTACAGTGCAATTTCTTCCTTGCACAGAGGCAAAAAATAATTCTAAAGGAAATAAATTCTGAAACCCAAAGATACGGAAGCACAGTCAACGCAAAGCGAGCTTAGTTTACACCACGACTGCACCCACAGTGAAAGTTTCCAACGAGAGCATAACCGGTACCTGTACACGAATGCCGAACGAGCACTTTCATTCAGCCGTGCACTTTCTTGGCTCTACAGAGCCAGAGGCTGAAAGGTGACTATTTTGCAAGGTCTTTCCGTACACATGGCGATTTTTTTTTTTTTTTTTTCTCCTCGAGAAGCCAGCTACACGCAGAGGGCAGACCCCACTGCCCCACCACTCCGTCTCCCGGGGCATCGCGCAGCGGAACCGGACCGCCTCGCCTCCGCCAAGCGCTGGGGGCAGCCACGGCCCCGCGGCTCTCACCTGGCGGCTCCGGGGAAGCCCATGCCGTAGAGGGTCACCACCACGGCCCCGCCGAGGCCCAGGTTGTGCTGCAGCGCGACCTTTGCCCCGGGGACCTGCCTCCTCCCGGCCAGGCCGCGCAGCTGCCAGCAGAGTTCGGCGCACTGCGCCAGGCCTGAAAAATCGAGCACAGAGCGCGTGGGCGCCGGCCCCTCGGCAGCGGGAGGAGCGAGCGCGCCCCCGCCCCCTGCCCGCCGGGGATCCGCGGTGAGGGCGGGAGCTTGGGTCTGCCCGCCGGCCGGCTTAGTGCCGGGCCAGCACCGGCGCCGGGGGGAAGGTGCAGAACAGTTGGTCCTTACAGAAGCTCTGCACGCCCTTGAGTGAGCGCCAGGCTGAAACTCCACGTTACCCATTTTTCACGTTTCTACAAGACTGCGTAGAGAGAAGCCAGATAAAGCTACTGCCGAAGGGGTCACGTGCCTGGAGGGACGGTGTGCGCTATCTTCCGAACCCCCAATTCTCCAAAGGGCCCTTTATCAAACAGACAACTCGGCATAGACACAACTACGCGACAATCGTAAGCATTTTAAAGTAGTTTTATGTGCCACGGCGTCTTCAGCGCAAAGCTGTAGTGACAGCTACTAAAGACACCTCAGAAGCATTAGTGGAGCTCACCTCGCTGTGCTGGCACCCATCTCGGAGCAGCAATCTGAATCCAACATTAGTTTGCTAAATCTAACAAACATAAAAATGCAACCAAAGATCTTCTGGAAAATTGGGGGGGTTTCTTTGTGATACAAATGCCTACTACAAAAAATGCCCGTAGTAAGTACATGTTACACTACAAGGTAAGAAAAAGCCCTAGAATACACAACTGAATTGTGATTAAAATTAGTGCTGGGCATAGCTGGTTAAATGAAGTAAGGAATATGCAACAGGCATGGTCCATAAACTTCCTTCCCTAGTACGGTATTAAATGAATACATGCAGTAAGATTTGAGAAAGTTAGTTCTTGACAACTCAGAAACCTGGAAATATATGTTATTGGGAGGCCCAAAATTAAGGTGAATCCCTTTTCACTATAGCCTTGATTTTCAGATTATATTTACCCTCAGTCTCCCCCTACTATTCTATTAGCTATTTCTGCAATTATGATCGAGTTCCACCACATGCACATTTCTTCTTCCCTCCATCATCCACAGAGCTCTGTCCCTTCCTCTCCCTTCCCCTAGACAACTGTGTAGGCCTTTGGGCAAGGTGGAGGAGGAATCTGCATTTTATGCACTGAATTTTACGCATTGCCAAGTGAAACATTACGAAGAGGATGAGTTAGAAGTTTTATAATTCCAGTCAAAGATGAGAGTTAAGAGATTTCATTTACACTCTCTCAGCCTTAAGGAGAATGTGTACCGCAGTACCTCCTGCCCCGTGGAAGATGACTGGTATGACCACTGATTAGCATATAGGTAGCCTCAAGACTGTTTATAGTGAAATTAAGCTGACAATCTGTAGACATGCAATTTTCTGCATTTTAATGACTCTTTCCCCCCCCCATCTGTTGGCCATAGAGGCATGAATACCAGTAATTGCCTCTACATTTATCACTGTGTAACTGACAAAACTTTAACACATACCTAGCAGTGTAATACTCTCATTTTGTTACAGATACCCACGGTCTCATTTAGCTGGAATGTTTTTCTTCCAGAGTTTCCTAATACTTCCCCCACACACTAACTGCAGATTCTCTAGCTGTTCCAGCTGTTTACGTTAAGGTTTGTTGTTTTACAAGGCTTCCTCTTCTCCAGTTTTCTGACAATTTCTCATTTCTAAACAAGGAAGGAGTATTATCTTCACAAATCCAAAGACATTTTATCCAAGAGCCATCTCATTTGGAAGCAAGCATAGCAGTTTAAAGAAAACAAAAAAAAACAAAACAAAAAAAAAGGAAGCCCTGTGTTGCTGGGAAACAGGGACTAACTGAGCTTCTGTTGTAAACATTAGATAAATATTTTGACATCCAAGGTTCAACACAAATAGCTTTTACTACAGCTAATAAGGGAGCAGGCTCTTCAGATGCAGTAAAAACCTCCAAAATCTGATTTTTAAAGGATGACAACATACAAAAATGGTTATTTAAACTACATGCATCAGAAGTTGTACTACTAAGCAATTATTTAGCAAAAAGTAAAGCTGTTTCATGGGTTGCTTTAACAACAACAGAAACAGTAGCACCATAAAATTAAATAAAAGTGCTAATGATCAAATTCACACTCCAACTCTTTTGCTTTGAGCAATCCTGCATGGTCAACCTGCCCTAATGCTTGCCTTAGTTGGAAATGAGAATCAGCTCCAGAGCTTCCTTCTAATCTTAGGAAGCCCTCATGTTTCATACAGATAGATACAAGTGGGAAGCATCTGCCTGCTCAAGAGCTGTATCTCCTATCTAACTGGCATGACTAAATTAAATGGTTTTGCATACCTGTAGCACCAAGTGGATGTCCCTTTGAAATCAAGCCACCACTAGGATTAATAACCCATTTTCCTCCATAAGTATTGTCTCCTCTGTCAATCAGGTCACATGCTCTTCCTAGAAAACAGTAGTTACAAAACAAAAATGTTCCTTTTTCAGTGATTTTTCACTTCTACTGTCACTTACTAAAGATGCTGCATGTCAGTCAAAACCTAGGAAATATTACACCACAGATTTTGCAAAGGGCAGACTGAAATTAGCCAAACTACATTAATGAGACTTGCTTATGCTACTGGAGAAAGAGCAACATGGAAAAGAAGTAAAAGGGCTAGCCTTTGATACAAAAGCTTTTTTAAATTTGCTGTTTTGTTGATATACAGTATTATGATATAGTTGATATAATGCTGTTCATTATTATTTCATTAATGAAATTGCAGTGATAATTATGTTTTTCGTAAAAGAGGGGTTAGTCATAATTTGTGACCCCCAGGACCCCAGGTCCTGGTGAACACCAGGCTGAACATGAGCCCTTGCCACAAAGAAGGCTAACGGTACCCTGGGCTGCATTAAGTCATTAAGATAGTAAATACAACCACTCATAAGACTAGTGCTTAGAATTGCTTAGCTTTCCAGACTATTAGTTCCCATGCCTTCAGCAGACAGTTCCCCTCTTTAACCAGTCCCTTACTCTTTTATTATTGTAGCAGCTTTTTCAGCCTACACTATTAACATCAAAGTCTAAAAAAGATCTGCCACCTTTCCCGTACTTATAACTTGCTTCTGCCATTAAATGAGAATAGCAGGTTAGTCTTGCACATCTAAATCCACAATGTGGTTTATGCCATTTCACTAATCTCTATGTCTAATTAGTCTATTGTTCCCAGGTAAGTTTCACATACTAGTAAGGTCAGACTGACTGACTGAAAGGTGGTGGGAATTGCACTATTAAATTACCACACACAAGACTTATTGATGAAATAGACAAGTACCATCAGGATTCTTCTGTATCTTCAAAGGAAAGAAGCTTAAAAAGCTTAATGTACCTATTTAAATAATGTCAAACATTTACCATTTTTCCCGCAGATACCATAAAAACACAGCAAAGACAACAGTAACAAGCAAGCGTTCAAAGGCAAATATTTGAAGACCTACGAACACATAAAAAGTCTTCCTGAAGATCTATGAACTCTGTTTCAGTGAGAAAGCTTAGACTTAATACAATACACCATCTAGTGACCAAGTATGATATTTTCTCAAATTAGTTAAAAACAAATTAGAGAAAGAGTACATCAGATGATTATTTATGCACAGCAAGAATACATTTAGAGTTTAAATATATCAGATACTGAAGTAGCAGTTCAATGCACGATTTATTTGAAATCAAAGAAAAACCTCTTCAGTAGAAAGTTTGAATGATTTGACAGAGAACTAAACTCCACTGCCATTTAATCTGTTGTAAATCCACTCACTTCAATCAAATTAAGCTAATCTGGGCAGGTTGTGCATCGTTATACAGTTGACTTTAGAGGCATGTTCACAACTTGCCCACAACTCTGTATTTTCAAAGGCAAAGATGTTTCACGATGTAAAAAAAAAGTTGGATCAAAGATAAGTAACTTGGTGAGGCCCTCTACAGGTAATTCTTGTCTGATTTTTATCTTCTTAAAAGGAAATAGAAAGATGAAGGGAAATCTTGGGGCACGTAAGTATATAGTCCTGAAAAAGGGGCATCATACTGAGAAAGATCACAGGAGGCCTTAATTTCCTGGCTCTGCTTGCTTAAAAGAGCCATCCCTGCACAAGCTAGCCGTGTGATTTCTCGTAGTTGTCTAACGCTTTAATTTGCCTTGTATATTTCTTCAGAAATCACAGTAACACGCTAATTTGTTAATCTAATTCTAGAGTTTGCAGGTCTCACTTATGTTACTACAGTGGTAACTTGCTTTTCCCTTTTATGAGGTTAGCTAATAAGATTTTCAAATATAGAAGATCCGTCCAGTAGACAACTCAAAGTTCTAATTATATGAACAGATAAAAAGATACTTTTAATACTTTCCATTTCAATAAAACAAGGATGCAATTACCTTCTGGACAGAGTCCCAGAGCTTCGTAGGTAATGAACTCATTAACTGAGAAACAGTCATGAAGTTCGATCACGTTGACATCTGTAGGTTTTAGGCCTGCTTTTTCAAAACATTTTTCTGCAGCTTTTTTAGTCATATCATAGCCAGCCTGCAGCCAGAAGAAATTGTACGTTAAAACATCATTAAAGAAACATAGCTAGCCATTTCATTTCTACACTTCCATTTTAAACATGCTTCTGTATATTCTGTAAGTGAAGGTAACCTGCAGGAGGTGGCATTCTAATTTATTTTAATGCATCACATATCACAGCATTTAATATTCATACAGTATGAATTGTATAGAAAGAAATACATTCCAAGTCTCATTGTTGGCATGTGGAAACTTTTCTGGGGAATATCCTCTATTTTCTCAACCTTGCTCACAAGCCAAATTGCTCCTCTGCATGACACAGACCAACAGCTTGAATCAAATCCTTCAACTGTCTTGCTACCTTTTTCTGTCAGCCACCTGACTAGAATTGTATTTGAAACCTAGACAGAACAGGACTAGAGTAGAAACTATTGGGTATTCTAATGGTTTAATTTACATCCAATTATTTTAGTCAATTTGCAGTGGGATCCAAATTTTGCAGTTCACGTCTTTCCCTTCATTCTACTTAAGCAAGTAATCATGACTATACCCAATGGGTTATTTCAGCTTCAGTATTACACAGACATAAGTAAAGTTATTTTAAGTGTCACCACTCTCATAAACAGAAAAATCAAAGAAATGTGTTTCTTGCTGTTCAAATTGTTTAAAAAGTGGCCTTTAAATTATTTGTTGAAAACTAGGTTTTTGATAGCCTGTTTATAAATTTCTTGCTGTTATTCCATAACTATACTCTGCCTACTCCACCTGCCCAAATTAAATTATCTTTACATTCACCACAAAGTATAATTTGTTTGCTTACTGACATGGAAATGTCTACAGTATCACCATTAGGACTTGCAGGTATTAAAAAAGAAACCCTGAGGGTGATCAGGGAATACAGAATTGTAAACCTACCATCTTCATACAGCTGTTTTCTTCAAATGTGCTCGGATAATCAGTAACCATCACCTGGGCTAGAATTTCCACAGCTTTTGACTGCAACTTATGCCTTTTTACAAACTCCTCACTACTCAAAATTGCAGCTGCAGCACCACTTGATGTTGGACTGGTTAAAAGAAAAATAGTTATGTCATTATTCTCAGTAATGTGAATCTTTCATAGAATTATCCTTTAATACAAACACAAAGACCAAAAAAGGCCAAACGAAAAACCACTTTCTTTGGCTGATGCCACTGAAACTATAAATTCCATTGGTATTTGCTGGACACTTTCAGTAACATTTATAACAGACATTTGAAAAGCATGACATCAAAAAAGAAACTTATCATTAAGGTTTTTCAATTTAGAAAAAAATCAAAGCTTCTACTTGGCTATAAACATTATTAACAACAAATCTTTCAGAAGTGTACAGGACAGGCTGAAAAGAAGAATTAACATTTAACAGCAATGGATGCACACTGGTAAAAGATACAAATGACGCGAAAGCCCCAAAGTACAAAACATACTTCAGCTTATTGTATGATACTGTGAACAAGTATCTAGATAGTGTTTGGTCCATACAGAGATTCCACATTTGTTTTATTTAAAGAAGTTTTACTTAAAATAATCTGTAAATTTTAATTTACATACAAGCAGACTTTTATTTAAATAGATGTCCTACCATATTTGTCTTAACATCAAGATTTATTTTACAATGCTAAGTCCTCTCCTTACCAACACTGTAAGACAGTCAAGAATTCAAAAATTTTGCGAGACTGCAGAACTTCATCTAGTGTGTACTCCTTTTGGAACTGGGAATACCTAAGAAAAACATACAGATGCCATCTTAGTTTTAGCACAGCCCTTAGCAGTAGACATCCTAATATCATACTATTAGGCAGCTGTAGAGCTGTTTCTACAAAGTGTAAGGCACTGGATGTAGAATTTATGCTGGGTATAATTCTCATTCTGTAATAAAGAATATACCCTGCAAAGTATTTATAAAAATAATACTCAGTTTTGCTTTTTTTTTTTTAACAGCAACATATGTTCAATATAGAGGTAGAGTACTAATAACTCACGGGTTATTAGTTGAATGGGTATGATTCTTCCATGCAATTTTTGCAAAGTATTCTGGATTTGTCCCTGGAAGGGGAAAGAAAGCTCTCTTGAAATACTTTGTTTACCCAAACAGTGCTAACATAGCATTTTAAGTATTGTGTCATAAGAATTTGACCGTTAGAAGCATCTTTACAAGAAACTCATTGTTATAAGGCTATCCTTAGAATTCAACTTACATCTAAAAATTAGATAAAGACTACTAAACATGGTTGAGTTTTAGCTAACAGAACATCCTACTTGGATATTTAACACTTACTAACGTAAAAATACAGAAAATAAGTGCATTTTATTTGAGGTATTATTATATTGCTGAAACTTGAATGCTCATTTTTCCTATCAGTGCAAAACAGCTGCAGTGAAATACTGGAGTCTAAGTCTAAAGTTTTTCCATATACTAGTCTAAAACTAAGTGCAAATAAAAGATGCTCAACAGGCCAGCCTATTACCTTGGAGCCAATTCCCTTGTCTGGTGAGAGGGTAAGAAATGGCAGTGGCAGCAATCTAGTACTATACATTGAATCAAATACCTGAAAAGTTTTGTCAAACAGCTCAGTCCTAAGCCTATCTACCCATCCTAAGACACAAGGAAAAAATGCAGGAAGTTATGCAACCTTATTGCCCAGAGTTTATGGAAGGTCCAAACTATACCATTAGCATGATTACCAGACACTCCGCATCACAGTCTTAATTTTGTCTCCTGATGGTTTTGTTTGACCACACATCACCAACTTTTCTGTAGATAATTATTTATCCAAATGTGTTTTCGTACATGTTATCTGTAGATATTGCAGTTGTAGTACTTGGGTAAAAGAAAGGACACTGAATGCTAACAGTTTTTAAAAACAAAACCCTATTATATATATATTTTTAAATCACTTCTTTAAAAAAGGACAATGAAAAAATGTATTTTAACATACCATATTTCTCCATATATTCTTTGCCAGCACTTGCAAATATCTGAGGTGCTACTGGAGCACTTGCTAAACCATATTTATTTATCAAAACTTCCAAATGTTTGTCCATTGGATTAGTTCTGTCAAAAAACTAAAAAAAAAATTAAAAAATCAAATTTCCTTTTCTTTACAACACCGCCACAGAAGTGCCATGGATTTCAAGCAAAATAGAGGTTTTTCTGATATTTTAACAATTCCACTGGTCAGTATTGTTGCACTTCAGTGACGTTTTGAATCATTCATAATTTCCCAACTATAAGAAAGAGTAAATAAGCAGAAAATGTTTAGCATTATAATCACCGCACTGAGTCATGGCAAGGACCACTCCTATGTGATTTCTATCAATCACTATTTTCAGCAGAGGACTCCAGGTAATTTTCACCTCTGCTTAAAATCCTATAGTTAATGTAGTTCCAAGTTATAAAATTAATACTGTATTAATGTTATCAATGAAGCTTAGATGAAGTATCGTAAAGCGTGTTAAAGATAACTCTTACTCATTTCAATCAGTTGTTAAATTTAACATTTCTCACCCAAATCTCTGCATAAGTTACCAAATTTGGCAGTTCTGTAGTTAAATGACATATGGGCTCTAATATTGCTTGCCATAAGGCAAAATACAAACAACCCACATACACAATTCTCCAGTAAAAACAAAGAAGAGACAACAAAGAAAGGTTTACAGAAGCCTTTAGCTTTTGGGAAAGTGTGTTACCTGGTCAACTGAGTAAGCATCAAGCCAAAAGGCAGAAGACCCAGACTCTTTCTTTGATATGATGTATCATTTTGAGAAAGACACTTCAATTGCTCAATGCTTCAGTATTCTATCTGGTATTTTCATTATTCCCTATTAACCCTGCCTTTAGCATATTCTTGGCAAAATACCAAAAGCATGACATACTACATAAAATTAATTCTAAAATTTTCCATACAAAACTTGTATATCATAGCTGCAATCAGAATTGTAAAACTCATTAAAAGTTTCTGTGGATCAAAATAATGGTTTATTTTGTAATCACCTACAGCAACATCTTAAAGCAACTGGTATTTATGAGAATATGTCTCAGAGGATGAGGAGATGTATTTCATCTACAAATACAATGAAATGTATGAAGTGTTTCAGACACTTACACCTGCAGGAAGGGATCCTTTTGCCATCCTCTCAAAGCCAAGAGCCAGAACGCAATCTGCCAAACCTTAAAATAAAATTTGTGGCTATTTAAAACACAATGTAATTAGAAATGACATTATGTACTAACAACTATTCAATTACAAGAAATATACATAAACACCTAGCAGCTGCTCTTCCTCCTTCGTTTTTGAAAGAGAGTCAAATTGGGATGGGAATGGTATTGGTACAAACATATTGGTACTGAAGAATGAGAGAACACTGAGGTTTGAGTTTATTTTTTTAACTGTTTGACAGCAATTATCTTAGATGACCAAGCACGTATGTGTCTGCTACAGATACTAGAATAATCATACAGAATGTTACTATAGTTTTCATTACAGAAACATCAGCACTGAAGTGCAAGAAAGTATCAAAGTCCACAAAGGAACTGCAGAAACAGAAGGAAATGCCCATCTGTCAATTCAAAGCAGTCTGTCACAATGCATTACTCTCTTCCCCCCCCTTCCAAAAATGTTAGTCAAACACTTGTGTTAACTTCAAGTTAAAAAAAAAAAGAAAAAAAAAAAGCTAATTTTTTTTAGCAGATTCTTCTCTCCTTCTCATCCTGCAGAATCTGGTGTCTTGCAATACTGTAATGCAACTCGTTCTGCACTACTGCAAACAATTCTTCCAGAAAAAACTTAGCCAGCTCACTACTTACTAGGTTCATACAGCTTATGACACAGAAAGGCCATTGATATCCATATACACCATCTTACTGCATCACAGACACGGTCTCTTTGGTGCACATATAATGCTTTAGTTCATAGTGACAGCTTTACTCTTTTAAGTGCCTGGTCTTATATTTGCATATACAACTGACCAACCTTTTCAGCTGAGTGGGGCAGAAAACCAATTCTGCCTCTTAGGATAGGACATTTACAACTCAAGAGTACTCACACATTCACTAGTCCAGTTCTTAATTCTAGTTATATTTATAGAAATAGAGAATATGTATTACCCTACCCCAGAGCAAAACAACTCACCTCCTTCTATTAGTTGTCTGGCCATGAACAAAGCAGTTGATCCAGTAGCACAGTTGTTGTTAACATTAATGATAGGAATGCCAGTTAAACCCAAATTATGATAGATAGCCCGTTGTCCACTGGTTGACTCACCTTTATACAGAGACACAACATTAAAATAAGGTACATACTCAAACTTCACTAGCAAAAAGAAATCCCACCATCTATGTGCAATGCTACCACTTAAACTGCAAACTTGAACTTTTGAATTGTCATCTTGGGTATGTCTCTCAAGTACCCATAGTACAAGAACCTCAGAAACAAGATGAAAATCATCAGATTTTAAAAACAGAACTTTGTCCTGCTTCTGTGATAACAGGCCATGGATTAACAGAAGGTAACTGGTCTGAACAGAGTGGCTTGGAAGCTGCTATCACAGCTGACTGACCCTACTTCAGTTGCCGTAATAGAGTCTTATATTAATAGAGAATCAGTAAGAGAGTAAATGGAAGACTTTCTTTGGAATGGGAACGAATTTCTCCATGATAGAAATCTGATTTTGACTGCTTTGAGAAATATATCAGACATCTGTGAATTAGAGTGACAGGAAAAGGTTCAAACCAGCCATTTAACACCATGTCCTCTCACTACAATAAGCAGTGACTGCAAGTTAAAAGCTGTTGAGGGTGTCTACTAGAAATCTGTTTAAGGGTTGTGCTGGTTTGGGCTGTGGTAGAGTTAATTATCTTCATAGTAGACAGGATGGGGCTGTGTTTTCAATTCATGCTGAAAACAGCGTTGATAATGCAGGCATGTTTTAGTTACTGCTGAGCAAGGCTTACACAGAGTCAAGGCCTTTTCTGCTTCTCATCCCACCCTACCAGCAAGTAGCCTGGGGGGCTCAAGAAGCTGGGAGAGGGCACAGCCAGGACAGCTGACCCCAACTGACCAAAGGGATATTCCAGACCATATGGCATCATGCTCAGCGTATAAAGCTGGGGGAAGAAGAACAAAGGGGGGGATGTTCAGAGTGATGGTGTTTGTCTTCCCAAGTCACCATTATGTGTGATGGAGCCCTGCTTTCCTGGAGATGGCTGAACACCTGCCTGTCAGTGGGAAGCAGGGAATGAACTCCTTGTTTTACTTTGCTTGTCTGTGCGGCTTCTGCTTTACTTGTTAAACTGTCTTTATCTCAACCCACAAGTTTTCTCACTTTTACTCTTTGGATTCCCTCCTCGTCCCACCACAGGGGAAATGAGTGAGCAGCTGTATGGTGCTTAGCTGCCAGCTAGAGTTAAAACACAACAGTCCTTTTTGGCACCCAACATGGGGCTCAAAGGGTTTGAGATAACAACAGATTTGATTGGAATGTGCTAGATCAAATTTATAACTGTTATTGCTGTTTAGCTATTAATCAGCAGGCTTCTGTGCTTGCCATGGGGCTTGCTTGCCTTACTGTACATTAGAGTCTAGTGCTCGTTAGTGGCTGCTTTTTGCTTTCACTGCTTATCATCTTACTATACTGTGCCTGGGAACATTTGGTAACAGCCATGGCCACACGCCTGGGCTGGCAGATGATGAGGACATCGCTGCTGTTTCTGTGCTGCTGTACTGGACAGGCTGGAACTCCAGTGTGAACTCAAGTCAAAGGGACTGTGACCCGTGGGTGAGTCCACGTGGAAGCAGGATACCCTGAAACATCTGTAGCCATGCATAAGTCCACACCAGAGCAGGAACATCTCAAAGCATCTGTGGCCGTGGTGATGTCTGTGTCGGCCTGCACCTCAAAGCAACTGTGGCTGTGAAGTCTTGCCACAGCAGGTGGCCACATGCTCCTGGGGAGACTGCGGCTCACAGATAAGGCTCCACAGATAAGTTAGAGCAGGTACAACCCTAAGGGACTGCAGCCTAGGGATCAGTCTAAGCTGGAGCAGGGGCAAGGTGTGTGTGTGGGGGGTTCATTGCAATGTTAAACACAATGGTCAGGTCCAAAAGAACCAGGGGTAGAGATTGTAATGGAAATACCTTTAAATTGTTGCAACCCAGGATTTGAGTTGCATGTTACAGGAATTACTATAGCAGGAACCCCTTTTCCGGAAAAGGGGAGAAGTTCATTGCAAACCCGGCCCAAAGGGACCTGGAGTGGGGATTATAATAGAAATACCTTTAAATTGTTGCAACCCATGATTTAAGTTGCATGTTATGGGAATTACTATAGCAGGAACCACCTGAACCAATGGAGGACAAGCCTTACAAGAAGCAGTGCAAGTGCAGCAGTAACCTGACCTGAGCTGGCTTGGGTGCCCAGTAACTCCACACAACACACCACCTCTCCTGTCCTGAGTGACCAGCATAACAGATGGAGCCCAAATTCATGGACTAAATGAACTCAATGCACATTTTGCAGACATTTTACAGGTGTGGTCCATAGACTAAGGAAATTATATCTGTGTATCATATCCAAGGACGGGAAAGGGGGTAGAGGTTGGTGAGAACCTATTGGATAGCATGATGTACATGGTATGGAATAAGGGGTGGAGAAGGTGCTGGTTTGGGCTGTGGTAGAGTTAATTATCTTCATAGTAGACAGGATGGGGCTGTGTTTTCAATTCATGCTGGAAACAGCGTTGATAATGCAGGCATGTTTTAGTTACTGCTGAGCAAGGCTTACACAGAGTCAAGGCCTTTTCTGCTTCTCATCCCACCCTACCAGCAAGTAGCCTGGGGGGCTCAAGAAGCTGGGAGAGGGCACAGCCAGGACAGCTGACCCCAACTGACCAAAGGGATATTCCAGACCATATGGCATCATGCTCAGCATATAAAGCTGGGGGAAGAAGAACAAAGGGGGGGGATGTTCGGAGTGATGGTGTTTGTCTTCCCAAGTCACCGTTACGTGTGATGGAGCCCTGCTTTCCTGGGGATGGCTGAACACCTGCCTGCCAGTGGGAAGCAGGGAATGAATTCCTTGTCTTACTCTGCTTGTCTGTGCAGCTTTTGCTTTACCTGTTGAACTGTCTTTATCTCAACCCATGAGTTCTCTCACTTTTACCCTTTGGATTCTGTCCCCCATCCCACTGGGGGGGATGTGTGGGAGGGGAGGAGGCAGTGAGTGACTGAGTGGGGCTTAGTTGCCAGCTGGGGTTAAACCACAACAAGGGTCCTGCTGGTAAGGAAGGCAGAGCAGCACCATGTTGGTATGTAAACAACTCAGTTTTGTCTACATCAGCTGCGAAGAATTATTCTGGAGCCATACGAATGCATGTGCTCTCAATAATCTTATATAGTACAGTAAACCATGGTGATGTTTCTATATATGTTCATAGGATTAACATAGTTATGAACCTCTCAGAGTAGATCTCATCTATCACTTAGAATTGAGTCCAAGCAGATATCTCTTATGTTCTCTTGGGCTGAAAGTGCAAGGACACAGTAAGTGTTTGGTCCCCAAAATACCCCTAAGCAAGCATCTTCAACTCAAGAGCAGTGGATAAACAAGCATATCCATTTTAGTATACACACAGCATTATGCAAAAAATAAAAGCATTTTCAAGTCTATTGCCATAAACACTATAATACATAAGTTTTGTACCACTTGAAAAAATATACCGCCTGATCTTACTCAAAGAGCTACTTGTATACAACACATTTGCAAGACATGAAATTATGGCAGTCTTTCCATACCCGTGACTAGAACTGCAAACTCCGCAGATAAACAGACATAGATCTGTGATCACTAAAACCAGTAATTTTTTTAAAAGTTTGAAACAGTTCTGAACTGACACAATTAAATATTATAACCTGAAATTGATGGGATCCTCCACACTGTATCCACACAGATGTCTCCAAATGTCACATCCCAAACAAATGACATTACTTACCATAAACATAACCCACACATGCCTGCTCCACCGCTGAATAAGGAATCCCGGCATCAGCTAAAGCCTTCTGGCCTGAAAAAAAGTTTAAAGTTGAAGGGGGGGGGCGCAGGGAAAAGCAGCTCTCACAACCATAACAAGCCAACCTAGAGTAGCATGTAGGATTCATGCATTCACAAAAAAAGCATGATGTAAAAATTCCTTATTATACGATGGGAATGGTTAATATAGTTTTGCATCTTAAATCTTGTCAGGACAATTTTGCAGTATTTCAAGTTCTGAACAAGCTCCTTTATCAGAAGCTTTCATTCTGTCAATTCTGTGTTCATGCACAGAGGTTGTTTGCCCCAGTGAAAGTATGCTTGAATAATGTAAGTAGGTATGAAATTATGTAAGTGTCCAATTCAGTTTTAAGCTATCCTTCAGTACTGGAAGGTATTGAGTTGATCAGGTCAGTTATGGATTTTTTTTTTAAGTGTTCTTTTTTATCAGTTTTAGAATTGCTTCTTATATGTACCTATTTACTGAACAGTAGCTGTTCCTTCATATGTATAATAAAAATATTAAATGTAAGACTTAGAGTAAGTGCCAGCAAGCAAACTAATCTTTTCTTTATTATTACCTGCCTCCTTCACCATGTCAGGATAATCAATGCCATCATCAGGTTTTGTGAACTGACAAGAAAAAAAGGAAAAACCCAAGAACAAATCACAGTGAGATTTAATACATTCTTTGCTCAAATTGGTACATTTAAAGAATTTAACTTAGCAACAGGTTTGTGAACAATCGGTTTTAAATAATGCAAACAATTTAATTGACCCAAAAGTGCATGCACAAAATCTGCACAATTCCCAAGTGCTACTGCCAAACCCTGTGATGGCTAAAACCAGAAACCAGTGCAGTTTTATGGAAGCTGAAGACCATTTCTGCTCAGTCTTAAAGAAGATCCTTTACTTATATGGAAAGGGACAATAACAGCATTCAAAGCCTGTGGGTGGGACAGATAGTTATAACTGTCATCTTCACTGATTCATTATAATACATGACAATCTTCATTAAGGGTTTGATAAATACGTCCCATCCACTTTACTTTGTTGTACTCCTATCAGCAACAGGAAAATGCTTGCTCTTTGTATGGAAGTTAATTCTACATAATCCTCCCTTTCCCAAGCCTTATTCCACTTTGTTACAAATCATATCGTACCTTACCCCTCACCATTGTAGTAGTGGTATTTCCATTTTCTTTGTAGTATGACTCATTAGCATTCACCAACAAATACATGTGGTTTGCATTTTTACATCATTTACAAAGAGTGTCTCTGCTAAAAAATCCTCATGCTAACTACTTAGAATTCTACAAATGATTTGACATTCGCTGTAAGTATATAAAAGTTAGTTTGCTACCTCCTTATGCTTACCTCCCCAACTCCAGTCTTTCGCAACACTTAGCTGTGCTTTCTGTAGTGCCTCCTTCCCTTAATTTAGACAGAGAACCTTCATACTGAAGGTCATAAGAAAAATCAGTCAGTGAATTAATCATTGTAAAAGTCTGTAAGAGCGATTGACATTATTTGGGCTAACAAAGAGTGAAAGAGTATTGTCAATTCCTCAAATCACACTAAACTAGTAACTGAGATGATCCACTTTTGCAAGCGATAGGCATGGTCTGTGTAACTGTCAGTTCCACACACAAGAGACACGGATGGTTGTTTTGAGAATGTATACCAATTTTTAGCAGACATTACATCATCAAGATTAAAAGAGATGAAGGACACAATCCTAAAAGACTTCATAATAAAATGCTTAAGACACAATATGGTGTCTGACAAGTTTTAGTTGTCTCTACCCGCTATTGCTCCTTCCTTGAGCACATCACAAATGGGTTTAAGGTGAGGTCCAGTAACTTCCAAAACTACATTCTGTGATCCAATAAACACAACTAGCAGAATGAAGTCTTGTACCTTTTATTTCCTCCCTTATCACATCACATGCTGGAGAAATACCCATGCATCAACAACGACAAAAAAAGTTATTTAAGAAGTGGGTGTTTTTTTCTGACTACTCTAGCAAATATCAAAGTCATCTTAAGTTTCATCCACCGAGGTAAAAAAAAAAAGGTTCGCTTAGGTTTTGTTCACCCTTGAAAGCGTGCCACGCCGTGTGAACTCTGCGCTGGCCACCGAGTGACCAGGCACAGCAAGGCATCGCGAGTGTCCCCCGTAGGGCGCCTGCTCTGCTGCCTCCGGCCCCCCCTCAGCCCGCCGGCTCCCCGGCCCGTCAAAGCGAGGGGCCGAGCCCTCGGCCAGAGGTCGCAGGATCGCGGGGGCACGCTCTGGCGGCTCTCGGCCCGTTACATCGACCTGCTCAAAGGCAGCTCCCGAACGTTTAACTTGGCCGGCGGATCCGTCCTCCCCCACACACCAACCAACGGCGAACTTTGCACGGAGGGCGGCGGAGCCGCGGTCGCCCAGGCCCGACCCGCAGGCTCAGGCTAGCACCGCACGCCTCTCCCCTCGGCAAACGCGCTCCCCAGGCAGCGACCGCACTTTGCGAGGGGCCTTACCCCCTTCTGGGGAGGGAGCGCACGGCTCCCACACCGCCGCCGTCCCCCCACCCCGCGCCCCCCTCGGCCGTCGCCGCCAACCGGGGATGCCCGGAGGGGAGATGCCTCAGGAGGGCGCCCAGGCAGGACCCGCCCGGGCCGAGCCACGCACACACACACACACGCGCGCACGCGCGCACACGCGCACGCGCGCCAAGTTTGGCTCTGCCCTCCCGCACCGCCTCGGCCGTGCCGGGGAGGGGAGGGCGCAGGCCGGCGGCGCGGAGCTGGGCCGGCGCGGCGGACAGCCCCGTACCTTGGTCATGCCAACGCCCACCACGAACACCCGGCGCTGCATGACGGCGACGGTGGCGGCGACGGGCGCGCCCCCTCCTCCCGCTCGCCTCCGGCCCAGGCAGCGCCGAGACCCCTCGCGCGGGCAGCAGCGCGCGACAGCTGAGCGGAGGGACGGGACAGCCGCAGCCCTCCCTCTCACCCCTCCTTCTTAAAGGCGCAGCGCCCCGCTGCCCGGCCCCCGAGGCCCGGCCCCTCGCTGCCCGGCCCCGCAGGCAGGGGAGCCCGGCGAGCGGCGCCATGATGCGGCTGGGGCGGGCAGGACGAGAGCTGCTGCGCTGGGGTCGCGGCGGGGCCCCCGCGGCCGCCCCGCGGCGGGGCGGGGTGCTGGGAGCGCGGCCGGCGGGGAGAGCAGCGGTGAGTGCGGCGGCGCCGCCGGCGGCCCGGGGTGCGAGGGGAGCGCGGGGGCCGGGGTTAGGCCCCGGCACTCATTTAACGCCAGTTCCGAGGGGTCCGTGGGGCTGATCTGGTGCCAGAGCCGTTTTTCTGGTGCTGCAGGGAAGGGGCATGTCGATTTTTACCGATTCCTGGGAAAAACACGGCAGCTCCCGACCTGACACGAGCGGGACCGTGTGTGTTGCCAGCCCCTCCCGGGACCTCTGCTCTGCCGGCCCTCGCCGTGCCTCAGGCAGGGCCTGCCAACACTCGAGCTGTCCCTGCAGCTCTGCCCGGACATCCTGCGCTGGCCTCCGCACGGGGGCGCGGGGGTCCCGGGGCCGCCGAACCTTCCCTCGCCCTAAAGCCCTCGTAGCCTGAAAGGCGAGGGACTGCCTCCCAGGGTCCGCAGCAGGCAGGGTGCTTGTTGTCTCTTTGCTTTAAGTTATGCCTTCATACTTTTTTTTCCAGAACACGGCTGCCGAATAAATAGCTAGTTGCCTTTTTTTAAAAAAAAAGTTATGTATGCAGGAGATCTCAATACAAGAAGTTCTGGTTTGCATACCTTAGAATTTTCTGATATCCATAATGTACACTGCTAAAAGTAGGGTACGACCATGGTGTGTCTGTGCATATTTATGCATGAGAGTCACTAAGTGATTTGAGTTTTGGTTCAGATCGCCAACGTAATTACTTTCTGGTAAGGGCAAATATTGCAAGATCTTATAAATAGTTCTTGTTAGTTTTCCTAGTTACATGTACGTGAATGTAGTTACCCGAATTGGCGATTTCCAGTTTGCTGGTGCCCACTGTTACCTGGGTCTTTGTTCCTATTTGACACAGCTCTTGTTTACTAACTGGCTGCTGGCATAGGCAGAGGAATAAAGACAGAGACCCTCTAGCAGGGAAGAAGGACCTGGCACGACGGATGCGAGGTGTGTCTGTGCACCGACAGCAGCAGCAACAGCTTCTTAGAATGTTAAGGCCTGCGAAGGGAGCAGAGGTCCAGCCAAGGAAACAGATCTGCTTTTTCTCTCCAAAGCGTACACAAACCATTGGATAGTAATTTACAAAACATAAGTGGAAGGGAGAAGTAGGTAGATGTTGTGGACTTATTTTTCTGCTTGGACTTAGGAACTTCATTGAAATCCTTTCCACTGATGAGCTTATTAATTAGCTTGTCTAAATTGAATGGAGCTGCAATTTCAAAACTGTTCTGGAACGCAAACTGAGAATGACCAGTTTGTGCTATTCTCATGCAAACAGCAATTCCAAGAGGATGGTTTTATTCATTAAGGAATATACTTGAGCACAGTAAGACTGTACAATAAAAACTGAATTAAGTAACATTCGAAACAGAAACCTGAGATGGATCACTGGGGTTTGGGGTTTTTTCCATTCCTGCAGTGGTTCTAAGACATGTTCTTGGATGTCATGTTCACTTTTTAAGTCTACTTACTTAAATTATTTGCAGTGCTACTGAATTTTACAGTTGACCTGCATAACTGGGTTTCGTAGACGTGATCTACCACCTCCACTTTTAAAATAACTGTTTTAGAATATACTTTATATGCATTTTCAGGAAAGAGAAGATGCAGCACATGCAGATATTGTTCCCAGTTGAATTACTGTGTCAGAGAATTAAATGAAGTGTAACTGAAATTGTCTCCTATTACTAAGGTATTGCTGAAATCCTAATGAACCGACCCCACGCAAGAAATTCATTGGGAAAAGTATTTGTAAATGAAGTGAGTATGGGCCTGGCCTGTGAACATGTTTGGAATCATGATCAATAACTAAATGCAATAAGAATAGTTGTGGGAGATCTGAAACAAAACCTTAATCGCTTCCTGAAGGTCAGTGGGAGACTGCATTGGGGCAAGGCAGGTTAGCCTGAAGAAAAAGTGATCATGATATGTCTATATTGCAGTAACTTCAGGTGCAGACTGGACAGAAATATTAGAGGAGTTACTTAAGTTAGCTAATTCTGATGCAAGTTAATATCCTCACTTGCATAATTATAACAAAAACATACTCATTGTCAGACCTTAGCAGATGATCTGTTCAGGGTTGATACATTCTAGACAAAGTCTGGCTCATGCCTGGACACGGGAGTTTAAAATACAGCAAAGGTTAATCTCTGAATGGAAGAAAAAAAAAAAGAGATGGGGAAACATGTAACTCTGAGACTGTCATGGAAGGATCCTGCTTGCTCCACATCTATGATTTCCAGGAAATTCCTGGCACCTGCAGGGGAAAAAAAAAAAAAAAAAAAAGAAACTTTTATCATAGATTAGGAGCTTGCTATAATTTAGGTATATACATCCATATGCTTAAAGTTGTTCTTCTCTTGTTTGTACTCCCTCCCTCGTAGCTGTTCAGTGCTCTGGAACAGCTCCGCTTTGATGAGAAGGTTCGCGTGGTGCTGTTCAAGAGTGAGGTGAAAGGTGTATTTTGTGCTGGTAAGTGGCAAAGGCTTTGCAAACTCTTGTTAAAAAATTTCACGTCTCTTAGGGCTGTGTGCTGATCAGATCACACAGAAAAGCAGTTGGAAATGCCTGCTGAAAGAAAAACGGGCTCACTTTTGTGTAGCAAATAACAAACACATTGTTATCTCTTTTGCCTCTCTGTCTCTCAGCTTCAGTGATGAAGACGTGTGTGATGGAGTGAGCCACAAAGGCTGTGTGGTGCTACTACTTGTTTTCCATCTATAACCATCTTCAAGGACAGGTGCCTCTGGTATTGGAGTCCTTGTTTCAAGTTTTATGGATTATTGTCCTTACATACAGTGACTGGTGCTCCTCTGTGAAGTCTGTTCAAAGGGCACAGAGGAGCACCCTGGCCACTGCTCCAGCTCAAATGTCCACACTCCAGCTACCACTGACCTTACTTAACCGGAATACTGACTTCTGAAGTGGTTGGATTTCTGGGATGGACAGGAGGGAACACAGTTCAGATGTCTTTTCCCTGTTTTGGATTCTAAGCTTTTTCTCCTCTATTTAGGTGCAGACTTAAAGGAGCGTGCAAAGATGGATGACGCAGAAGTTGGACACTTTGTTAAAAGGCTGAGAAATCTCATGGATGAAATAGGTAGATTATCTCGGTTGGGAATTGTGTCCTAGACTGCCTGTACTGAGACATTTAGAAGTGCTGCAGGAGGGGAAGGATGCTAGCCCCAGCAGGTTATCCATTTAGGAGTAACTTCCCAAATGGCTCCAGCTTATGCCCAAAACAAAGATCTAATTAGAATTAAATACCAGCTATGCTGCTGCCACTGGAAGGAAAAGATGCATTTCAGTACTGCTTTTTCCATGCTGAAGAGCAGCACACACCATTGCATATAAGTACCTGCTATAACATATTCTATATACAGTTCTGTGTAATCCTTGGGAGATTGTGCTAGACAAAATGAGTAATGTTGGTTGTCCCACTTTTAATACACACTCTGAAACACTCATGATATGGAGATGACCTAAGAACATGGATTTTGATCTCTGAATGGATTTGTTGAACATCAGGGGTTTTGTAGCTACAGCTCCCCCTGCCCCCCTGCCCTTTTTTTTTCCCCAAAGGAATATGGACTTCTGCAATTGGTTTTCTTCCACTGCTCTCACTAGAGAGGAATACCAATGTGAAATCTGACTAAAATACCAATCAGAATTGCAGTAATTACAAAACAAACAACAATGTAAAGAGAATGACCCTGTCTCACAAACCAGAGAAGCAGTCGGGGCGGGAGGGGGTGGTAGTTACAGCATAAGAACTAACACACGTCTGAAGTCTGCTTCCAGCTCCCTGAGTATTTGAAAAGGTATCTTATCAAGCAGCTAATTGCCAGGTACGTCAGGTTCCACAACTGTGAGGTGACAACAGTGTGTACCAAGTTAAGGAGCCCTGGCTAACAAAAGCACCAGAAAAGCTAATCCTTGTAACAGTGACTAGAGATGATGGCTTTGTTTTGACTGTTTAACTGCAATAGCTGGATATTTGTGTCATAAATTTGCAAGGAGACAATTCATCATATTTTGTGTTGCAGTACCTTGTATTTGCATGCTTCTTTGCATGTAAGAATGTTTTGCATTCTTACAGAGAAGGGAGAAATGTGAAAAGGCATAGTTTCTACTATTTAGACAGAAAGTTTGTGGCAGAAGATGAATTCTTGAGCAATTTTGAATTGGAGAACTACTAAAAGCCTTAGAATTTAAGCATTTAAACAGGACTTCTGGGACGTAACTATATAATCTGTGTTGTCTTCTCTAGCTGCCTTGCCTGTACCCACAATTGCTGCAATAGATGGCTACGCTCTGGGTGGTGGATTAGAGCTGGCATTAGCTTGTGACCTTCGAGTAGCAGGTTTGTGTGATGCTTAATGTAGGATTCTTGTAATTGGTGACTATATTTTAATGAGAACTTAGACACATGATAGCTGACTTAATGGAATCCAGTAGGCTAAGAGAGGAACTTACACAGTTCAGGAAATGAGTAGGCATTTGTCCAGAAATTGTGACATTTAGTTACTATTAGGAAAGCAGTTTCCTTGCTTAAAAAGTAAAGCCTATTTTTAGACAGGATTAGGATTCCTTCAGAAAACTATTTATTGGTACAATTAAATAGTTACAATCATGTAATACTGGATTAGCACTCTGGCTAGATCTAATCTTCCCTACTTCAGTTTGGAGTGGAAGCTTTCCTCCTTCTGTTTCCATTCTTCCATTACATTTCATCTAGGATGGACCCAAGGTTCATTTTTCTAGATAAAATTGTTACATTAGGAGTACGCAGCCATACTACACATCCCTCATCTGACTTGAGACAGACACTGATTAAGCATTGTAGTATTCAGACTTTCTAGCTACCTGGAGAAATGGAGCTCCACTTCAGTATTAGACAGTTTGTAGTTTTATTAATCAGTTCAGTATGGAAAATTTGTAGTTCTACAGATCAAAAACTAAACCCTATCTTTACTTTTTTAATAGCTTCATCAGCTAAAATGGGGCTTATTGAGACCACAAGAGGGCTTCTTCCTGGAGCAGGTAACCTTCATTAAATCTTCAATCTCTTACTTTCTCAGCTGTATATTAAATATTTTGCCATTAGAGCACTTAAAGTGATTTGAATGTAAATTAAAAGTAGCATCTTGCAGTGACCCGAGAGATCTATGAATCCAGAGTTCTGTTCCAAGTCCTTTCTCAGACTTGTTATGGATTTAGGGAAGTCCCTTTACAGCTTTTCCTGTTTATCAAAATCCTCAAAAGGATGCTGAAGCCTTTCAGATGCCATGCAAAATGCTGACATACTCAGCTATCAGTTATTAAAAAAACACATGATCCCTTTGTTTTTCAAACCTTCTTGTTATATAAGAGAGAAAATACTGTTGGTTTTTTGGCATTTCTCAGAAATGGAAAATGGTGTTTTTGCTGTTGTCGTAAGGTGGAACCCAGCGCCTGCCTAGATGTGTTGGAACAGGTCTTGCAAAGGAACTCATTTTCACTGGTAGACAGATTGATGGAAAACAGGCTGCTTCAATGGGATTAGTAAATCACACAGTGCCACAAAACAATGAGGGAGATGCAGCTTACCAAAGAGCGTTAACTTTGGCTAGAGAAATCCTTCCTCAGGTAAGTGTATTATTCATGTGGTCAATGTAAAGAAGGCATTTCTGCTTCCCCTAAGAGAGGGCGAACAACCCATGGAAATTCCTTTCTATGAAATTAAATTAAAGTCTTGGTTCCCGATATTTAAGTCTCTTAACTGTCCTTTTTTGTAATGCAGTTTCTGTAGGAACAAGTGTTAACATCCAGCTGCTTAAACCGTAGGACAGTTTTACCTCCCAGCTGTGGTTATGCAGACGTGCAGGACAAACTGAAACCTTGCCCCATGCACATCTGTTAACTGTAGATAACCCCAAATTGTTTTTTAAAAATACTTACTTACTGCAAATTTCTGTAGACTCAAAGGTCATATCATTATCCTACCTCCAAATAACAACTACAATATTACGAACTGATGTGGCTTTAATTATTTTAAAATGTTTCTTGTGTTTTGGTTTTGTTGTTTTTTTTTTAATAAAGGCTCCATTTGCTGTGAAAATGGGAAAACTGGCAATAAACAGAGGAATGGAGGTAATACTTCTTTTTTTTAAAATACTGAGGTAAATGAAGCAGACAGGCAGCTTTTACAAATTACTACAATAAAAACAGTTAGAACAGATGAGTTATAATCCCTGTTTAGACAAGACATTTAAAACTGTTTCAAGGGTTTTAAAGATTTGCTTTGAAGACGAATTAACGTGGCAGGATTTTTTTTCTACAGATGCTAGGACTGTAGTTCTAATACAGGAGTGAAGGTGACTCGCTACAAGTGAACGCTTACTGATTTGAGGGCTGTACTTCAGACAAATCTCACTCCTCCTCTCTCATCCCCAGGTTGACATTGCGTCAGGGATGGCTATTGAGGGGATGTGTTATGCCCAGGTAGGTTACCTTCAGAATACATTCCTGAAAGGAACACCTGTACATTTTCTAAAGCCAGGTATTCACAGCATCCTCTTTTATTTTCCTCTCTATATAAAGGAACACTAACAGCTAAATCCAAAGCTTTGAGAACATACTTGCGTGCAGTTCCAGATACCTATTTCAGAATATTAACTGTTGACGTCATGCATAGCTGCTTCTCAGCCTGCCTGAGACCAAAGTCCTTCCTTAAATATCATTCTGTCTAAAGTAATTGTATATTCTTAGTTTCAAAAATATGCTAATTATAGGATGAGCTTTACAAATGGTTATAGTTCTAGCAAATTAAAAAACCAGATTCCTCCTGTAGTCATTCTTTTTCTTTTCTTTGAGAGCATGCACCTTTCTCAGCTAATGGAACAATGTAGTTCCTGTGTGTCTCAGTGTATTTTAAGATGGCAAACTATTAAATTTTTGGAAGACTTGTTTTCCTATATAGTTCTCTGGTCTATGGTCTTTGTCTTAGATGTTTTGCTTGTGATTTACACTACAACCCAGTCTCTTTATTTTCCTAATGTGAAAGGTGGAACTTAATGTATCACTGAAAGAAAAGCCATCTTAGTTTTAGACCACTACTGCCAAATTAGTCAGTACTTAAAAACACAGACTTGTCATTGAAAAACATACCACCAATTTTTATTTTTTTTTTTTAAATGTAGAATATTCCCACAAGAGACCGTCAGGAAGGGATGGCTGCCTTCAGGGAGAAACGACCACCTCAGTTTATCGGCAAATAATGCTTCCTAGCTTCCCCTTGATTTTTTTGAAGGTAAAGGAGGACTGAAGAGGACCCTCTGATTTCTTGGGATTATTCTTATGACTGCATTCTGTGTACTTAGCTCCTTCTGAATACTCCACTGAATCATTTCGCCATAAGAATTCCCAAATAAAGATTTAACTTTGTACAGCTGATCTTTTTAAAGGGCATACATCTTGAGTCAGTGGTTATGGCCCTCAAACAGATGTCAAGTAAGGAGAATGGAGAAGCTTTGACTCACCATAAGCAAATTGAGAAAAAAAAAAATCAGGAAGCATGCTGCATCTAAACATGGATAGGAAGAAAAAAAAGTCACTGTGAAGAGAAAGTAAATTTAGAAAGAAAACCTTTCTAAGCTTGCTTCCCATTATCAGTGCTCTTCTAACTAATCAGACAGAACTAGCAGTATTAACGCAGTGTTTCACTCCAGATCTGCTGTGAGTAGTTACCACCATGCTATCACTCCAGCCAACTGAACTTAATGTCTCTGGTATCAGTGCTTGAGAAAAATAGAAGGCCTGTATGTGCATATATATATATATATATATATATATCCACCATATCAGCCTATACCAGACATCTCAAGCATGTCACCACGCTCCCATCGCCTGTTTTCCCTCTGTTGCCTGACTGGAAGTTGAAATCACTATCTCCCTCTTCTTAGAGGTTCTCCAGCACACACACACAGTTTAGCTCTATGGCTTCTTACTTCCCTAGACTGGGGCTTTCAAGCAAAAGTGAGTTAGTATATTTCTCTAAATGTATTTTTAGTAAATATTTTATAAGTTATCAAAATATACTTCAAAAATGTACCTTACCTCATTGGATCTGGGCATCAATTCAGGTTATGATAGTCTTAAAGCACACCACAATTTCATTTGTGCCAAAAGTTAACCAAACAATTCTGCGGGTGAGGTAACCGTACCAGATTATATACGTACAAGTTTCTTATGTAAAGATCTGCAAAGGTAAAGCAGTCATGATCTTCAGCCTTCACAAAAAAAAAGATGGCAAATGCCACAGGTGAAATACAAGAGTTTAAAAGTTGCTTCCAGAATTACTCTACCCTGGCAGGAACTCCTGAAGCTGCACAGGAATGTGAAGAGACCTTTCTGTAACTGGCACATGCAAGTAAATTGAGTGGATTTATATCTTGTAGGCATTCATACTTTTCAGCTTAAAAGAATTCTGCTCACTGTTTGTTTGCCTGAAGCACATAGGAACAAAACAAGAAAGGTATAGAAAATCATTTATAATCTCTCCTTGCTGGTTGCAGAACTTCATAAAGTGGACATCTTCACCATCTGGACTGATGCCAGTATCACATTCAGTTTGTGCTGCATGTAATTGTAGATTTTTTTTTCCCCATGGTTTTAGTTAAGATGCTTCAGCAAGTTCTCCTGTTATTAGGAAAAAACAGTACTGTAAGGAGAGTTGTCATCTTTATTTTAAAATCTTGTAGCAAGTGATTTATATTCATTCTCTTAACACCAATTCCAACAAGCTTTGAGTTCCATTTCATGTAACGGAAATTTCATAGTAGAAGTACCATAGCAGACATCTCAGAAGGGTGGCAGGTAAAGGCTTGCAGGCCATTTTTCATTTTTTAAACCACCTTCCTAATTCAAACCTACAACCAATTTAATTGCTTTCTGAATCAAGAAAACTGTATATAACCAGACACACACATGAAAATGATGCTAGCCAAATTATACCTTCATACAAAAAGCAATTATACAACATTGATTAAATTACTGGATCAGTACCTTTTGAAGTTGCTGAAACATACAGTAACTAGATTATTGAAGATTAGCGGTGATATTTTTATTTGAAGGATGGGAGTTGGGAGACAGAAGGAGTTAAAAATAGTAAAATATGGTCATGATGAAGAAGCCATCCCTGCTAGTAAGCTACCAAACATCCAATATATTTACAGAAGAGTCTCTGAATATCGATCAGTTGCCATGGAAATATGGAGACTAACCAGGTAAACAAAAACAATACCTGAAATAAAACAGAATTTGAACAGGCATGCAGTTTGTTTCCATCACTTGTATTTTATCAGACATCTGTATGCTGTGCAATGTTTCATTCAACACATGATTTGAAACCCGTAGGTAACCAAGAAAGAAGTAAGTTGTTACAGTTAGCATCTTTATGTAAAATTTCACACTCCACAAAACAATGAGATTGACACAGGGCTTACACAGAACATGTGATGACTTGGAAATATAATTCACTGCACAATACTGACAGAATATTTACAGAAAACAGAGCAATCATTAATCTCTTATTTAATAAGGTGACCAAATATCCTGGGCCTCCTGGCAAGACATGCAATCCCTTTCATGGTGAAGGCAGGTCAGTATTTTGCCCTAATGAGCCTTCTCCTTTCCCTCTCAGTATTCTAAAAACAAAAGACACACACTCACACACTCCCCCAAAAGTAGTCAAACAATAACAAATTCCCCTTCTTGCTATCAAGTTTAAAATCTCAAGCTTAGTTCATCCTTTTAATATTGAGTCTCCTTTTCATCCTGTTTCTATTGCTTTACTTTTAGCAAGTTTCCCCTTTCCCTGATGTAATGCAGATCCCACCTTCCTGAGAGCAGGGAAAACTCAGAAGAGCTGAACTGCAAAAAGGCATTGCTCTAGCAGTAAGGAAAACAAAAGGACACAGCTTCCAGGCAAAAGAAAAAGGAAGTTGAAGACCCCATTTGTGTTTAGAAGGGTTATTAGACAGTGGACATTTTGGTCGCCTTAGTTACAAATCTCGTAGCCTGCATGCACGTACTTTTGTTTTAATCTGTGAAAGTGTTGAATCTCACAACCACACACAGTTCTATTCAAACACCAAACTGGTAAACAATGTTAGGAACAGCAATCATAGGTATGAAATAACTTTCTCTCCCAGAAGTCACAAAACAAGATATTCCTAGAAGTCGTCTTTTCAGATGTGCATATAGATCTGTACAAGTCCCATCTCTCTGTAGCCAGCAGTAATCCTACAGGTATGACCAGCTCAAGCAGTGACCCTTTACAAGTTGCATATGCGGTTGCCATTAAAGTTGACATTCACCAAAGGTACATGGTTCTGGGTGCCACAATTATCGGCAAATCACTTTAATGGTGACCACTATATTACAAGTTACTCCCAACTACACACACGTCAGAAAGGATTATTACAGAGACAATACTTTACACTCATATACCTGCAGCTTTCAGTTTGGTTTATTTTGTTGCTGTTTTCTACATGGAGGTGGTCTCCCATGACGCATAATATGTTTTTCCAAACTATCCAGGATGGCAATAGCAATCCTTTGGACATGTGGATCAGTCTGGACGTTTTCCTTGATGTTGTATAAGTGTTGTAAACCACCTTCTTCAATTAACATGCTGCAGTACCTGGCAGCTGTAATAAGATTTTTAAAAAGGGAATTAAAAAAAAAAAATATCTAGGGTAAATGTAGCAGACGCTGTAAACACTGCTTCAAAATTGACTTTCATCTCATAGACCAGGCAGCATTTAGAACACTCCCTAAAGTGTCTGCAGAAGTGCATTTGTACTTCAACAAGTGACAACAGAACAACGGTTGTTTGGACAGGACTACAATTGTAATCAGATCTGATTCCATGTCCGTCTTAGCTGAATGGTAAGTGCCTTGTAATATACGCAGTATTCGCTCTCTCCCCCATCTCCTCTACAGGCATTTTAAGTGCACATATATAAATTTTAAGAAATGGGAATCAGAAGTACTATAGTATCTATGAGTACCCAGGTAAAAATATCACCTTTGCCAAAAACCTTGGTACAGAACAGTTACCAAAAAACGGTATCAGTTATACCACATCATTTGTACAGGCTTGTAGAGTGAATCGGAACTAGTTCCTTTGAAAACAGTTTGCCAAATACTATTGTTGGTGGACTTTAACTAGTTATAAGTTGCTATGAATGCCTTTTCAGGGATAAAATTATACTTTTCTTTCCACTTCCATTATCAATTTTAGAAAGTTGAAAGGGCACCTACATCAGCTCCAGTGTTATTACATGCAGGGACCAGCTATAAAAAGAGTCATATGTTTAATGTAACATGCAAGCTTCAGAAGTTGTTACAAAAAGGTCAGGATGACTGTAATGCAATCCACAGAATGTTACCTCAGATGTGCCCAGTTTCACCATTCATCTCGGTGAAGCAACACCAGAGTTTAAATGCTGACATTAAGCATTTCACTGGGGATCACGTTTACTGCAGTGCTACTAATATTTTAGTTAACTCATTGTGGTGGATATGATATAGAGAAACAGAAAAGAGAAAAAAATAAACAAGAAAAATCAATCCCATTAATTCCAGACTATTTTCACCCTCAGGTAAAAGAGGCGGTCAAAATAAGTTGCATCTTCTCTCCAAGACAAAAAGCTGCCTTGGTGCCAAGCAGCAAAAGCTTAGGATTTTCCCCCCCAAATAAACCTCCATGTTTCAGAATTAAACGCATTTCCCCTCAGAGTAGGTTATTATATTTGGTTTCTCTGCAACTTTGTGTAGAAGCTTCTGGGACCAACTACTATCAGAACTAAACTTCAGGAATACTGTCATGATCTCAAATCAGGAGTATGCCATCCAAGTATTTCCAGCCTCTCCATTCTACAGAACAGTTATTCACTATCAGTACAAACCTCTGTGGCATGTTGAAAGCCCAGAGGTTAGGGCAGCACAAAATAAACAATAAAAATAAATAGAACAAATAGGGCCATACTAAGTTAAGAGGGCTGAGGCACAAAGAGAGGGAGAAAGCTTGTTTTAGTTTCATTAATACAGTTACAAGGTCTTAATCAAAAACTGTTACCCAGAGTCTGACCAGTAAAACAACTTTGTCAGAACAGTCCTACTTCAACATAGCAAAAGTCCTCACAGAACTCTGGACAGTGTATCCTGGGAACAGTGGCTCATTACAGTTATGAGCTGTATAAAGAGTAGGAAAACAGTACTTTCTGTGCAATTATTTATTATGCCATGTTATTGTTTGGTCTTGAATAGATGTCTTTTCACTGTAGAAATAGTGATTTATGGGACAGGACTAAACAAGCATAGATCTACTGCTGTCAAGAAGATTAAAAGAACGGCACAGAAAATACTTTTAATACTTTAGAGGAAAGCTGCTTTATATCTGGTAGAAGTTAACGACAATACACACATTCACGTCACACAAATTTATGTAAAAAAAAAAAAAAAGATTAAAAACCAGGAAGGTTTGTCCAGTCTTACATTTATGTATGTTCAAGGGATTTATTTCCTTTCCCAACACTTGCGCATTTCATCACATGCTCTCAAATCATTTTACAAACAAAACATTGGTGTTCTATTTTGCAGATGGGAAAGACAGATTAAGAAACTGACCTTCATGTCACAGCAAATCATTGCATAAAGGCGATTAGAGACAAGGATTACCTAAAACTTCTGTTCTGATAGTAAGAGATAGCTACCTGCTAGAATCATTGTTCTTAATTTAGAAGAAATTTGTTGCCCTTTATTAATATTTACATTTCTGAACAAAAACACCTGTGCAAGCCAAAAATGTAGTTAATCTTAAAACACATCCACCTTTTGGAATTAATACTGTGCATGTAACAGTAAAATTCCAGTAAATAAAAAGGAAATAAAGAACTTTTATTACTCTTTTCCTGCCCCATTTAGTCAAATGCAATTTCTCCAGAGGATTAAGAGTGAATACTCTAGGAATTCCTATTTTTCCCACTTCATACTAGTGAATAATATTAAGAAATAAGAATTTTAAGGGTAATATTATCTTAATACATACGATTTTTGCTGCAGACATGCTGCATGGCCCACACTGCCCATAACTGGACACCAGGTGTCATGAAACAACCAAGTAGTGGAAAAAACGGATTGAAAGACCTGTAAAAAAGGAGAGGAACAGCAACTCGCTTTACTACTACGTATTATTACTTCAGAGGTCACATGTTGTCTACTCATTCAGCCACAGGCTTAATAAGGAGAGACACTTGATAGCCTGGAGTTTTAGATGCAGCAGGTGAGCCTTTTAATGTTTAAGGCAATTACTAGCAAAAGTCATATATAGTGGATATGGGGTATGCTTTTACCATAGCATTTGGATGCCTCCTGCTCCTTAAAAACAGGAGTAAAGCCAGTGGAAATTATAAAGATTAGATAGACAGTAATTATGTAATTGCACTTTTTGGCCTTAAGCTTCTTTATCTAGAACAGATAGTGCTAACCTAGTGCTAGACAATACAACCTTACTAGTTAATCTTTGCATCCAAGTCTTTTAGATGTACAGCTGAATACCTTTAATAGAAAAGCAGGCAGAACAACATTTTATTTTTCTTTTACAGGAGTCCCTAGCCTTCTTTTGTCACAAAGGGATAATTAACATGCTGTATATTTTAAGCTGATAGGTGTTTTTCCACTGAACAAAGCCATGTCTGGCTAGCAGCTCACTCTGTTTTGGGAAAAAATTTTAAATCTAGTTCAATTTATTTTCCAAACTCTAAATCAAGACAATAGTTACCTGTAAGCCACCATCTCACATTCTGGGGTTGGCCAATTCAAAATGGCAGAATGCTGCAAAATACAGAACCAAGAACGCTCATTGTTAAATACAAACATTGAAAAAATATTAAGGAGTATGATAAAATTCACCGTCATTTCTGTACCAGCTGTTCAAGGAGAGATGTTCTCTGGCTGCGACTTAACGTCCAGGCCTGCTCTCCTCGAGATATCAAATGAGCAATAATCCCTGCTGCGAAGTAGCTAACTTCCACCTCCACACTGTGCAGTAATTTACTGATGTGGTCTATGAAGTCCTTCCACATTAATTCAGAATGGAGTTCTTTAACTTCAGCTATATTATTCTGGAGGGGGAGAGAAATGAAAGGAGAAAATATCAACAGAAAGAATATGACATGAGGGAGATAAACATATGAACTTGAACTACCTTGTGTAAGTAAACACATATAAACACCAGGATGCGATCTTCATACATCCAGGTGACCACCAGATGTCAAAATACTACTTTTGTTTTTGAAAACTTTTCCAGTCCAATCCAGGAATTTGCCTCAAAACAAAGAGGTTTTCTCGTAAGTAATTCTAGGCCATTAGCATGCAGATTACACTAAATTAAAGGCTAATTTTAACATTCTCAAGCACACTCAATTTCAGTAAACTTCAGCAGTGCACAATTCTGAATTCCATTTTCAACCTACTTTTTGCATTTGGACTCATCTGAAGCCTCACTCACTACCCTTTCTTAAAAGCTCTTTTTGTTTACTGTAACCATCAATTTCAATATAACTAGTGCTTTTGGAGAACTGGTAAAACAGTACAAACCAATGTCAGTTGTGAATAATGCACGCTATAAAGATTAAAGAAGAACGTAAAAATATTAGGCAAGCTTTCAGATTAACGTGGGGTAAAAAAAAAAATTTAAAAGTATGTATTTCAGACTACTTTTGTTGTCGTTCATCTCACCAGAAGTCCAAGAACTTTCTGTTGAATGGACGATTCAGATGGAAAAGACTGTGGAAAAAAGAAACTATAGGTAACCACTTATGCTTACTATTGAAACAATGTTAATTATAAATGTATGTTGATAATCCACCACCAAAACTGTACCCCTCACCTCTAAGACTCTCATGAAAAGTTCTAGCCCTTGATTCTCAATGAAGTGCCGACACGTTGTTGGAGATTCATCAGTGAGGTTCCAAAGTGCACTCAGTGTGAACTTAAGGGTAGTATCTACAAGATTCTGATTTGTTTTCTGTTTAACTATCTGTAGAAGTTGCTGGGGAAAAAAATATCCAAAAAACCCAGTTATGACTGTATAACAAAAAATGTATTCGCTTCTCTGCTTCTTTCTGTACTGACTGGGGTAATGCATAGCTATCATTTATATGCAGAGTAAAGATCTACATGTTCAGAGTCAAACTATAAAAAAGTTTATTAGCTGTTATATTTTGTACCTCCCATTTGAACATGGTTGCCTGCTAGAGGAATTCCTGTTTTCACTGTAGTACCATTACAGAGGGCACAAAGCCATCCACAGAATTCTGAACCCCATATGAACAATGACAGCACTAACCATTTCAAATATTCTCTTTTTGAGCATGTTTCATCTTACACAATGGATTTCAAATCAAGAGATGTCTTCTATTTTACTTTGTATTAATTGTGTCAAATTTTTCACTTTGGCTTCTTTTCATCTATGCTAATATGTCTCATTGCCACTGTCTCCAATACCATCTCTAATAAATTCTCGGGTTTCTCTCTTCTAAAGAGCTTTCAGATGAATACAGGTTAGTGTGTTCTTAGAATTTTATCTACTCATGTTTATTTTGTATCTTTAGGAATGCTGTTAGAATGAATAGCTGGAGAGGATGGTATTTTTGACTGTCAGGAAAGAAGCTGACTTACCCTAACAATGAAGAGCTCTGCGCCAAGTTGAGCGGTTTGCTCAGTTGAAAGCTGTAAACAAACAAAACCATAACAAAAATTTTTTAGACTTCAGAAATCTTATCCTATCACCTCAAAGCTTAGATTTTATACCTTTGCAGCAAGAATGGAAATTATGGCTACGGCCATCCTTTGCATGTTTTGATCTTCATGATTACACAGCCACTGCATAACAAGTTTGGCTGCTTCAAACCTGGAAATTAAAAATAAATGTAATTTTCAGGAGTTTCATAAGTCTTAGTAAAAAAAAAAAAATGTACACACACAACACATCAGGTAGAAATGCATGCAAGACAAAATAAACTGGAAGAAGTATGCCTCGTACCAAAAAAAGTAGAAATACACAGTGAAATTACAGGTATTACATGAGCTTCAGTCAGCTTTGATATATAATTAGAAGTAAGAGACCCAAAGCAAACAATGCAAAGTGCACAGAAATTGCTTCCAAGAAAGAAGAAAAAATTGGCACAACCTGCTGAAACATCAGACCAACATACTTCAAAGCATTTGGGCAAAACATTTAAGTAGAAAAATCTCTGCAAAAAGCAATCCTATAGCTCTCCAGAGAAATCCTGACTTCTGTTAAACACAATTAGTGATAGACCCATCCAGGTGAAGTAAAAAATACCTGTACACCAAAGGATTTTTTTCAGACCTATATTCAATTGTGAATTACAGGCCCAAAATAATATAGGCCAGACAAATCCAGCACACTTGAGTGATTTAAACTGAGCAAAACTGAGACCAGAAACAAACCTCCTGAAGGAACAGACAACAAAGAAAAATATTCTGCAATGCTACAACTCATTTTAACTGACATATAAAACTTGCCTGTTAAATGGAACATCCTGAAGGATTCTGTCACTGCATAGTGAAAGAAGGCAATTCTTTTGCAGCTATGAGAAATGAAAAAAATTACTTTATCAGACATATGCATATTTCAGCATACTTTCTTGCTACGTATCATTAAACATATTTCCATAAGGTCATGAGATATGGAGAAACTTTTTGTAAAATCCACAAGACAGGGAATCCTACAGAAAATAAATAAATTTTGTCTTTTACCTGTTGATGATTTGGGAAGTGTTCCATGGCCTTCAGGAGCAAGTGAGTGACATCGGCCAGAAGCCGCACAGGCATCCCTGCTGCTAAATCTTGCTTGGTGAGGTTAAAGACACACGCACTTGCTGCTAACTGCACAGGCAAGTTCAGTGGGTGATTTCTCATTCCAATAACCACAAGCTGAAATGCAAGAGTTTTGCCCACTTTAGTTAGTTAGTTACATGTTTGTGCACACAAACCAAGAGCCATCCGCTCTTGCTGGAAGCCATAACAGTGACTCACAGCACCCAATTTTTGCCTGCCTCCCTTAAGTGAAAAATCCATCTGGTTTCAACATTTCCTTCTGCTCAGTGATTCAAAGCTGACAACTTCTATTTCTCCAAGTCCTTCTGCACTGATTGCAGCAGCCTCTCAAAGGAGATGCTGCATGGAATGCAAGAGATTCCTAGAAAGATCCAAGGTTTGTTCTACACACTGGGATAAAAATCACCAAACCCTTTCAGAGATGAATGAGGTAGGACAGAGTTTCTGCAGCGTAATGGTAATGGTAATCATGTCATGGCTTGTTGGTTGGTGACTAGCCACTTCAGATCACATCCTAAACTGCTAGGTCAGGACATATTTTTCGCACCTTCTTCTCAATTTATGTTTTTGGCTATATATGTTGATTGTGATCTCACCTAAGAAACTATTTTTCTTGTTGATTGCCAAAGTGTTTTTAATACTGAAGCCAACAAACTAAGGTCACTTATTCAACTTCAAAGAGGATAGAAAAAACAAAAATCATCTCTCCTACTGGAGCCTCTTCTTACAATCACAGTGAAAATTAAACAATTTTTAGTGTTCTAGACATGGAAAGCCAATGCCTAGAATGGATTTCTAAAGAAGTTTCTAGAATTTTCCAAGTTAGAGCCCAATATAGAATACCAGCAACATTTATTCACTTGCTATCATACTGGAAGGTATGGTGTGGAGAGAATTATCACTGAATGCCTTCCTTATTATTATTGCTTTGTAAGCATCAGCAGAAGACACTGTTGTACCCAGGGAATATGTTCTAATGATAGAATTCAGCATCTGAAAAAAATTTCATATCATTTTCAAAATTATATGACAAAATTAATTTAGATGCTACTAAAATTAAATACTATACGTTAGTCCAGATCAATTTTACTTAACATAAAACACTACAGGGCATCTTGTATGTCACTATTATTTAAATAGTTGTTAATTTTTATCCAACATTAAAATTTTAATCTTAAAAATCACAACCAAAAGATTTAAAAGCTTAGAAAAAAATTACCAGGGGTTTGGGGGTGGGCTCAGTTTAAGGAACAATGCATAACAATCATCAAAACTATATTATTTTACCTTTAAAATTTCAGGCTTTGTTTTTTCCATTACATGCGTTAGGCTGAATAAATGAAAGAGTGCTTCTCTTACAAAGAAGGCCCGTTCACTGTAACGCTTCAGTGCTTCAGAAATCTGCGTTTCATTTGCTTCTCCTGACACCTACAAACAGAGAAATAATCTTTAGTTCAAGATGTCATCATTTTACTTTAAAAATGTTGTTCTTAAAAAGTGTAACGCTGCAGTTTCAAAGGTGGTGATGTTTTTAGCCAAATCCTTCAGTAAGCAAATGATTACTTTATCCAGAACTACACAATCTTCAAGTGTTCTTCATAAAGAAGAATCCACATTATAAGCCAAAACTAGGCTTCAGCCATGTCTTTAAGCAGAACTGCATGAAACCACTAAGTAAAAGTAGCACTTTGTAACTATCAAAAGCTGCTTATGATGCACCAAATGTCTAAAAGGACTATTTGTAACTGAATGCTCTGTCAAATGCAGCTGATAAACTGATGAAGATTCTATTTTGGCTGTAACTGTTTGGCTCCAGGTTCCAGCTCTGACAATAAAAAGATATTTCCATTCTTTCTCTACATCAAGTTTCCTCTAAGCTGTATCTGTAGCAATAACTTTCCAGCACCGTATTAAAGAACTAACTCATGCTCTCTGCAAAAGAAGCAATTCTTAAAACCAGACTTTAAATACTGGGAAAACTAAACAATGAGCTAGGCGAAGACTGCATTAGAAACTATGAGCTGTTGACCAATACAAGCTTAAGTTCAAATAAAATCAGCAACTAGCTGCAAATTTTTCCACTTCCCAATCTGCTATATTTTCCACTTCAATATATTTTATCTACTTTATAACTGCAAGTTGTATAACTATAGATGGCTTGTTCCTCAGTCCTACTATTTAATGAATCATTTCTGCAATTACCATTTTTTAAAATTCTTAGGGAAGCATGCAGAGCTTGTTCTACTTAATGTGTCACATAAGGGAAAGCAAACATTCATAGACTGAAGTGTCACGTTCCCTGCATCCTGTATTGTACAGAGCCAAATTTTTAAAACTTGCTAGATCAGGAATAGATTACAGCCTTGAGAGAACTGATACCATCTTGGATTTTGTTTCATATTCTCTACTGATTAGAACAGGGCAATCATATTTACTGATATGTTTTGCAGCCAATTATACACTATACGAAGAATTTCCACTTGGCTTCATGTTCTCAACTACAACGTCTGCCAAGTGTTTAATCTTTCAAGAATTTCTATAATCAAATTTCACAGGACTGCTATAAAGACAGTAATATTTTACTTCTACTGTCTCCATGAGTGCTGTGTCCTGTTTCTTCGTTAGCATTATTTAGACTCAGCAGCTGAATATTTCAGTATAGTCACTAATGAATTTCAGGTCACAAAAAAAAATATCCAATCGCTGCCTACAGTCTCTTCTTGACAACCATGCCTAAAAAAAAAAAGGAAAGAAATGCAAGCTGCTTTTTGCTAACTGCACTATGCAAGTCCATCATGATTTTCACATTACTAGAATATTCTTCCTTGCTGCCTTTTCACAGCACAGTCACCTGTATGCAACATGTATTCTAAATAGCTAGGATTATATTGAATTACTTTACACCGCACATAAGGTATCATTTCCTGATGCTGTAAATCAAATCACACCAAATGGGAACTTGCTTTCTCCAACAATGCATTTCAACATTCATACACATCGCTGCCAGCTGTGACAACTAAATATTCAAGAGACTCAGCCACTGACAACTGCCAAAAGTTCCAGGAAAAGAAAATTATAAAATTGTGTAGCTGTGTTACCTCACTTGCCTATAACAAGAGCATTCTGAATTTTAAATCTGTGCAAAACTCAGCTTGCACAAGACACAGACTAAACTATGGACACATCACGCAAACTCTTTCTCATTCCCTCTGCAGTTTCCATCATCCTCATGGCACAGTAGAAAAAAAACCTCAAAGAGTCAAAGATCATGTATCACTGACACATCTAAGCCATCTCTCTTTCTTTTTTAATTCTGTTGCCTTCGTAGCAGGGACAGGATAGGCTCATTCTCCAGTAAGTGCATACATATTCTACAGAACATGGAACAACGTCTTGTTGCCTGCCACTAAAAGATAAATAAATGCACTTCAGCAAACATCATCTCATCCTGAAGGGCTAGGTAATATAGGATTTTGTTCACGAAGAGAAAGTTTTTCATCCTAAGTAATTGCTTCTTACATGTTCATTACCAAAATACCTTTCAAGGTGGGTAGAAATATTGTAACAGAAATGGTGATGGAGTACAACAGCAGCTCAGTTATTGTTTTATTGTAACTGCTGTGTTAATGATGAACTGCTCAAAGCTTATGCAAATTGTACATCCACCTCTTACATATTGCTGCCTTACGCTAGACACTGTGCTGGAAACCAGAGAACATTACTCCAGTAAACTACTTCAGACCAGACAAAGTTCTGTTCTCTTAGATCTGATATGTTAAATTGGGATCTAAAACGCACTAAAGAGGCACAGAAAATAGATGCTGCTTACAATAATATTATGTAAATTTAGCAATTTCTGTGCCAGAATTAAGTAGGAATTTGACATAGTCAGTACTCACAATTAACAGTTAAAAAATACGAACCTATAGCTTCCTTCTGAAACACCCACATAGATTTGCTACAAATGATTAGTTCTATTTTTCCTGCACGTTGTAATTTTTCAGTAAAATTAATGCCCCCACTTAACCTTTAGGTTTCCTTCTCCTGTTAGGAATTCTGAGTAGCCGGCATCAGTAGCTAGCAGTCCTACAAACTGCATTGTGGGACGTTGCTGAATAAATGCTTCTACAGCTTTATCCGTAACATGTTTCCTTCCAGAAATGTCCAAAGACACAAGGTTAGGCAAGATATCTTTCTGTTCCAGTAAACGAAGCGCTATGTCTGATGTGAACTGTTTGTCATCTGAAATATCAAGGTGATTCAGGTATTTTAGTTCTCTTATAACATCCAGAATCTGAGTTGTGGTCATTTTCAAGCATTTCAGGTGGTGCATGGTCAAAGACTTGAGTCGGTCTTTGCAGGTGAGGAGTGCTGTTACGTCAGTGACAGAGGTGTTTGATATATCCAGACTTTCTAATCTAGGAAGTGAAGCAACATCTGCCAAGTCCTCATTGTAGAACAGAACATTGGTAATACTCAGCGCACGAAGCCCAGACAACTGACTGAAGCACCTCTCATATGGGTCTTCCAAAGAAAGAGTTAGTGAGTTCAGCACAAGACATTGCAGATTTTGTTGGATCCATTTATTGCTGCCAAGTCCACTTATAATGTCTGTGATCGTTATATCAGCATTCACCCCAGTAGCATCAAGTTCTACCAGCTTGTGATGGCAGAATGCTTTCCGGAAAGCCACAGCGGAGATTTTCGCTTTCCGGATACAGGCTCGTTTCAAACGCATCTGGTTGCCTCGGAAGATGCCCACAGTTCCATCATTCAGAAGACCTGTTGGAAAACAGCATTAGTGTTTGGCTCCGATGTAACACAACACCACTTTTGTTTTAAGAACCCAAAGGGTACAAAGTGCTAACAAAGAAAATTAATTGCAAAGTGGTTCGTCTTGGATCATTATGCCATGATCCCAAAAGTTTATATTTGAGATTCCACTTTTAAGATTAAGATCGCACTTTTGGAAAATACCAGATTTAAGAATAGGACAATTAAATCAAGATGTAGTATATACACATTACCTGTTTTGTTCAGAACATGGAACATGCAATAAATAAAATGTGGATAAGATTCAAAAATAGTCAGGCTGCTTCCTGCATTTTCTGGATTTTCTCACTGAACTGGTTAGAAATGTGCTAAAAACAGAATTTCAAAATTTCTGAAAGTTATTCTTCCCTGGTCACAGTTCCATTAACATCAAGATAGTACCAGCAATCAATGACCAGTTTTCATTTTGATTTAACCCAACTGAATAATTTATCATTTGATGGCATTCGTAAGTAGGATCAATACGCTAAACTGAGCTAATTAAGTTCCTTCCATATACCCCTCATGAGGAAGGTAGGAGTTTTGCTCAGAGACAAGCTGAATGTGAGAAAGAAACCTAAAAAAGTGATTCAAAGAGGAGAAAGAGGAAGACAATGAAAGGGTGGGAAGGAGAGAAAGACAGCAATAAAAAAAGGAAATGCAACAATCTTGTTTGAGATTATTATCTTTCTGCTCGGTAGCAAGAAGACTGCATAAGTAGTCTTCTCTTGCAGCATACTGGCAACATCCTAACTGAAATAATACATTTAGTTCCATGCACAGGAGTATCCAAAACATACTGAAAACACCAAGATTTCTTATTTGTATTTTATCAATAGAAGGGTTACTGCTTTACAGAAAGCCGTATGAGAAGGGTATGGTTGCACAAGCATGCACACAAAAGGAGTAGGAAGATTATGTCCTTCTACTTTCACTCTAGTGGGTTATAAGTATCAACACTCCTGTTTTTTATCTCCTATCTTCAAGCATACTGAACATAGAAAAGAAACTAAAAATGCAATATATTTTAATAAAAATATCATTGCCTCTACAGTTTGGATTTAAGTCATGAGCTAGTAATTACCCCTGTGACAAAGTCAAATTAATATTAAGATTTGCAAACCTTTCTAAAGGGAAACTGGGTTAGGCATTTATGACCAAGCAGTCAAGAAAATCCTCTTTTGCAAAAAAAAAAAAAAAAAAAATTAAAAAGATGGGGTGAAACAATTGCTACCCAGAAAAAAAATTAAATATGATAAACAATTATAATTTGGTTAAAGTATTGCCAAATTACTACTTAACTTGTGCTAATCTTTTCATTTAAGGATCAAGGTAAGCTTTCTCACTGGCCTACCTTAGCCACACCCTGTTTACCTGGCATGCACTTTTTTTGACATCCTGCCCGCTGACACAGCATTTGTGATGTTTTAGCGTGTGGAACTGCCTTCATCACTACTAGTACTGGTAATTCAGTTTCCTTGAATTGGATTTCTTGGGACTACTCTAAACAATTTCTTATCAGAAAGTAATGTATATTGAAGATTAAGAGGTTTTTTAGTTTGTTGTTTTGGGGGTTTTTTTGTTTGTTTGGTTGGTTTTTTTTAGGACCGCTCCTTCTGTTGCATCTGACCAGAACTTAAGAAAACTAGAACACCAGTATTTGCACAATAAGACCCAATCAAATCTGCACCTATAGGACAGGGTGCTTGGTCTGCTTAAAGTAATTTTTCTAGCGTAATGTCTCATGTCTACATAAAAGTCTCCAGGATCTCCAGAAATTGGTCCCCTGCCTCTTCTTTAGAGTAATCTATATATTTACTCTTTTCATGCTAAGAAGCTTTTATTGAGACAACATTTTCCTTTGTCATGCTTAAAGCAAGGAAAGGAGAGGGAAGCCCTCTCAAAGATGTGCTGACAGAGAACATGATAGGCCAGTACCTAAAATGTAAGAACACCAAAATGTAGTTTTCACAGATGTTTATACTACTCTTGAAACTGACTGCTTTTGAGCAAATAATTCCACTTCAACAGAAGTTCCAAAAGAGATGAGAAACTATTTTAATTAAAATAATAAGATTATTTCCTAGTTTAATCACAAGGACACACAGTAAAGAAAATTCAATTAATTGCTCTGCAGGAGACACTCAAGTATTTCAGTGCTGCTAGAAGTATTAGAATCAAATAACTCTGGTTTTAAAAGTGATTGAAAGAAGATTTATTAAAGAATATTCAATTAAAAGAAAATTAAATTAAAATCATAAACCCAAGACAAAGGACTTGCTATTTAGAACTATCTATACAGCAATGCAACATTCAGCTAAAGCTGTGGAAAAGCCAAAAAACCACAAATTCTCTATGAAGAGATTAAGGAACACAGCTTTAACAGCTGCAACAGCAGATTCTATTAGAAAATACACCAGAACTGCAGTGTCACATTCCAGTAAAATATTTTCAGTGATGACCCACAAATAATTGTTTTTACCATGAAATGCCATTGTCTGCAGCAGTCGATCAGCCACTTCTTGAGGAAACATTCCTGGCTCCTGTAAGCATAGTGTTCCATCTTGCCTTTCCGTGCAAAACTTCTCTAGGTTGGCAGTCAGGAAATTCAAACAGATATCAAGTAAAGAGTAAGGAGAAGCTTCCTCCTGTCATACACAAAACACAATGAAACAATGGAGATTAAGTAAAATAATTCTCTCTGTCTATGAATCTTCCATTCCTCTGTAATGTTGTTTCTAGGCAAATCATTCTTTTTTGTTAGTCTAATCCTTACTGGAACAGGCAAATACTACAAAAGGTGACGTCCCCCTTAGAGCCATGCAAACATGTAAGTCGGGTCACACAATAAACAAATGGCCAAACTGATGGGCAGTCTCCTCTCCCAGTCAGCCCCAGAATCACATCCAGTCTGGTCTGTTCTGCTTGAGCCCTGCTTGCATTCACAGAGAAAGAAAAGTAATTGCTGGTAAGGTTATCTGAATTTATGAAGTCTACTAGGAAGCAATCGACCAAGACATACTGAAAGAAGATTTAAATAAAATTTTACTTCTTGATTTAAGCTATTTATTTTAATCTTTCATTTAGGTCAACCCACATTTGAAGTTTACTACCAACCTACATGAGAAATGTAGATAAATGTCATATTTTCACTGTCAAAAATTGCTCTGAACAAAGGCAGCTAGAGCTTCAGATCAAAAAAGGAAACTCAAAAAGAACTATTACATTGCTGCACAAAAGTTGGAATTAAAGTAACAACTATTACGGTATTCCTTCTGATTACAGATACCAGTTTCCTCCTTTTTATGCTAAGCACCTGTAATAATCTTTAGTAGAACCCTGGGTACAAAGGACAAGGCAGAATATAAACTTGAACTTTTCCTTCAGAGTTTGAGACTGTACAATGATATATGAAAATCTCAAAGGTTTTTTTATTCAATGTCTAATAATAGCCTACTGTTTTCAGTCACACAGATTAATCAACATAAAGAATGACTCGCAGCACTGTGAATCATCCCCAGCACCACACAAAAGAAGGCCGAGTGACTGGTACATACTCCCCCAGACAATTTTGAAAATAACAGCATCAACTGTTCCAGGTCTCATCTGCAGGAAAAATTGCAGCTTGCCTTTTATACTGGAAGTTCTGGATAATTTCACCTTTCTTTCCTGGCTCATTTAACCTCACTTCTGTTGCTTTATTTGCCTAATATGCTCATCACAGAAGTACAGAAATATATAAAAGGTTATATAGAAGAAATATAAAGAAAATGACAGAAATAAGTCTTCTAAAATAAGGTGCATATATTTGAAGACTGAGAGGTACCACCTTGGGGCAAAGATGGAATGGAGCTTATCTTTAATGAATCATGTATTGACAACAACGAGAGACTGCAGTTTAATAGCTCCTGAAGCCTTAAGTACAGGTTTGGGAAACAGAAACTCCAAGTTATTAAAATACAAGCTCTTTTTGCAGCTTTTGACATGCAACTTTCAACTCCTTTGACTCCATTTTGCCAAGTGCTTAATTTATTTTTTTTTAAAGCTCGGTTATTATATTTTATTGCTGAAGGAGTGATTTTCTGACGTGACTTGCTCGCGTTACCAGAAAACGGCAATTTTGGCTGCCTCCAGTCTTAAGCTGATATGAAAAGGAAGGGCAGAATTTGGAACTGTTGACGTCTTTTGTTTCTCTATAATGTGCAACGATGCCTGAAATACCTCTAAAGAGAAAAAACAACTAATTATTTTAAAACAGTTTTTTTGAAGGAGACGGGAAAATTTTCTTCTTGACCCGAAATGAATACACACGGCCAGGACTTACATGACAGATGGCAATTCAAACAAAAATCAGAATCCTTACTCAAAGGCATATGAAAATTATTCCCACTGAAGCAAAGACATCCTCATCTCCCATTAGATCTTGTGCTTCCAATTTGATGCTTAAATATGACAAAAACAGAGTACTGGCTCTCTTAATTCCTTCTGGCACTGTTCCAGTTTCCTGCCAGAAAATCTAAAATACTTTTATATATCAGTGAGCAAATTCCAATGAGAATTTTTTGCTTTGCAGATTGGCCGCTAGCATATGATTCAGAAAACTGTTTTTTCAACCAGTACCTCTAACCAGCTAATCTATAATTTGGAGATACTGTTCTAATTTTTGTATACAATAATCACTTTAGAAGTCCACACAGGACATCTCCATACAATAAAGGAACAAAATCCACAAGCAAGGATCAGTTATACTTGCAGACAACACAGTATCATTTTTATTAACTCCACTTATACCAGTTATAGCAGACATTTGTAACATTTCTTCAACTTGCTGCAAAAAGGCTGAAGAAACACACCTAACAGAGGCTCCTGAGGTAACCTGTGAATATAGGCAAAACATTTTTATCTGTATCTAATGCATCATAAAACCAATTTCCTAGACTGTCTGCTACTGAAATAGAACAGCTTGAATGCAGCCTGTAAACCTTTTATGTGAGCCAGCAGCACTCCTTTTCTCAATTTCTCTTTACTTAAGGAGAATATTGCCCAGTTAAAGACCTCATAGTAAAAGTCTTCAGTTGTATTTAAGCTCTTACAAGGTTAGGATTTAAGTGGTTCCTTTCTCTAGCTATACTTTTGAATGTCAACTTGAAGACAACCTGGCATTTATTTTCAGCTCATTTCACTTTCTGGTTCTAGTACTCTAATGAGATGCTGTAAATGTGTGTCAACACAGCGCTGGAATTTTTTTTTTATTTATTTAATAAAGACTATTCAGCAATATTTCAGTAGAACTTTTATTATGCATATCTGACTTTTTCATAGCCATCTTAACTATCTGATACTTCCACGTAACCTCAGTTTCTTTCATTCTATCAAATTAATTGTGACCATAAAATAAATATAAAAATAAATTCCCCAAACCACAGAATTATGCATTACATGATAAATTAAAATTAAAAGAGAATGGAAATTCAAACCAATTAGCTTATGGAATAGTAAAAAAAGTAGAATAATTTCATTTAGATGGGCTTTTCAAGGCTTACTTCAATGAGGTCTTTAAAAAACTGTAACTTTGCAAGTGTTTAATATAACCAAGGCAAACAAACAAACAAAGTGTCTGAGGGGGTGAGGGAGGAGTGAACTGCATGGGTACTGGCATCTCACAGTAATCCAAGACACGAGTGGACTGAAACGCAATACCAACTTCAGTATGATGTTACCCAGCTCAGCTTATAGCTCATACACTAGTGCAGTTGGAAAGGTTCTCACAAAGAACACTATCCTCCACATTTTCTTTTAAAAACTCCTTGAATCAACTTCAAATATTGCTAGAATATATTTACCCTATATTTCAATATGCAGTTAAAAAGATAAAAGAGCTTAAGGGGACATTTTAAAGTACCTGGAATAAATTAGAGAATCTTAAACCCAACATTATGCCTAGATTAACTGGCTGAGCACGAGCATAAAAACAAACCCCTGTTCCTTTGGGGAAGCATCACTATGCAACCACCTGCTTACACAACAATAACTAAAAAAGAGAGAGGTTTAACTGATGTTTTCCATCAGTAATTGCAATCTAACTTTGCACAAAAAGTAAATTCCATTGCTGTGCGGGCCTTTTTCTCTATAGGTATTGTGATCCTACCAACTCCAGCTGAAAGATTCAGTTCCTTCTAACTTTGTATCTCAGACTCATTAAAAAATAAAATCTTTTTTTCCCATAGGTAGCTTTTTTATTGTTTTTCCCCCTCAATAAGCCAGTATAAAACACTGAAAGGAGCTGGACTCGATGATCCTTATTGGTCCCTTCCAACTTGAGATATTCTGTGATTTTAAGACAAATACCAATTTCTGCTCTAATAGAATCACTTCTATGATATAATTCCCAATTTTTTCTCACTGATTGCAGACTCAATAAGAAAAAACCCAAATGTGTAAGGTCTCTGTATGCCAGGCCCATCTGCTTTTTTCTCTTTGAAATCTTAAAGAACGAGTTGGGGTACAGGATAAGGGACTTTTCAAAATGTGCCTATTATTTCTCTCAAAAAGTTAGCAGGAAATAAAAGGTAATTTAGACCGTTAATCTCTGGTCCTGGACATACCACATTTCTCACTGTTTTCCTCCTTTCCACAGCCCCAACACTTTACTTGCTTTCTTAAAAAGAACATTCTTAAAATTATCAAGAAATAGCAACTCAAGTAACTGTCATCAAAATTCTTCTGAATGCTAACAAAGGAAGAGAAAGGCAGTAAATAAACAGTTCAGTGATTTAGGTTACGAAGAAAACTTTATGATGATCCCACTTAAATGGAATGAAACAGAAGTAGGCAATTTATTAACCATACTCAAGGAAGGATTATGCTCAAAACTCAAATTTAACAATAACTATTCTGGCACAAGTGGGAACACACCAATGAAAGTTGCTAGCGACACAAAGCTGGCAGAGATCATGAGAGGTCTAAAATTAAGTAGTGCCACATTAAAATTACACATTTGAAGATAAATATCAAGAACTTCAGATATGAGTTCCTCAATTAGAAATGACTGGAGAGAAAAAACAGAATCGCTTGCTTAACCACAAGAAAACAATGTGAGGGAGCCAAAGAAGGTATCAGGAGAAGCATCAAGCAAAAATAAGGAAGTATTATGTCATTCTCTAGACACTCCGAGATCTCATTGGGCTATTTATGTTAAGAGATACCTGCACCATTTCAGTTTGAACACAGCAGCTACCAGAATGCTCTGGGGGGGGGGTGGGGGGGTGGGGAGGGTGGAAATGTTGGGAGCAGGAAACAAAACCAGCTTTTCTTAGCCTAGCAGATCGAAAGGTGAGATATGGATGCCACCTATAAATACAGCACAGCGAATACAAACTACAGAAGGAAAAAAAGCTATTGAGGTGAAGCACAGTGCCAGCAGAGCAACAAAGATGCATCGAAGTGCCATGAATTAGAATTTTTGCCATAAATAAATTTGTCAGTACATAGCTCCAAAACATCAAACAATAAAGTTCTACCCTATTCCACTGAATAGAACAGCAGGTGCAAAAGGTACCTACTTTTAAAATAGAGATGAAAAACTTCATTACAGGATTAAATGACATTAGGCTTTTAATAACAAGGGATGAGACTAGATAACCCAGAAAGTTCCTCCTAGCCCTTTAAAAGCAAATATATGCACACTCATCTCTCAAGAGGAGCAATCGCAACAGCACCCATATGTTCTGCTCTGAGGTCTGTCTTTAACAGAGAAAGGCTGTTTCTCCACCACCGGTTCTGACCAGCTCCGTGCTGTAAGAGCACGCCACCACACATTACACAGATCAGCAAAGCCCACGTACCGTACCGTGCATACCACAAAACCCGTGCTTTCGGTGGCACGGCTTTTTCCAGACAGCCCCTGGACAAAGCTGCCCCCAGTGGGAAAAGCTCTGTTTGAGGGCTGGACTGCACCCAGACTAGGGATGGTGGGGGGAAGGCATGAGCTGGGGGCGGCAGAGTCGGCTTGCCCTGTCCTGCCCTTCATGCCGGCCGGCTGAGGAGCTCAGCCCGCCGGGCTGCCCCGCGCTCCTGTGTGGCGGGAAGCCGGCCGCAGCCGACCGTCCTCGGCCCCACAAGGTGCTGTGAGAGGAGCTGGTCAGCGGCAGCGAGGCTGGGCTGGGCCGGGCCGGGCCGGGCATCACCCTCGCGGCGCTATGGGGACGCCGGGGCGCAGGGGCAAGGCGGCCGCTGCCCCTTCGCATTGCGCCGGGCTTGGACCTCCCCGCTGCCGGCTCTCCGTCGCCCCTTTATGTAACCGGTAGGGCGGCAGCCGCAGGGGTTACACAACAGCGAGGGGAGAGAGCGAGGGCCGCCGGCCCGGCGTGGGGGGGGGGGGGGGGAAGAGGCCCGCCCCGGGCCCCCCCCCCCCGGCCAACGCCCCCCTGCCCGGGGGGCCGCCCCCCCGCCGCCCCCCCCGCCTGACAGAGCGGGGCTCGCGGCGCCGCCGCCATAACGGCCCAGGGCGGCGACGGCGGCGCTTCACCTCGGGTCCCCTCCGCCGAGCTCTGTCACCCTGGGGCGGGGGGCAGCCTGCCCGCCCCCGCCGGGCGGCGACGACCCCCACCCACCCCGCGGCCGCCGGGGGGCCGGGGCGGCGCCCGCCCGGGCCCGGGCTTGGCCTTTTTTTTTTTTTTTTTTTTTTTTTTTTTTTTTTTACCCCCCCCCTGTTTTTTTACCCACCCCGACCTGGAAGTGAATTTCCCTCAGCCGGCCGGGAAGCGGCGCCGAGCCCGCCTCCCTTAAAGGGGCCGCGCCAGCCACACGGTGCCTGCTCTACGGGTGAGTGGGAACCTTAAACCGCAGGTTTAAGGATGAAAAGCGTAAGTGCCAGGAGAGGTTTTTATTACACAGCAAAGCGCATTGGGCTCGCGTGTTATGGCGTGTGAGAGACCTTCCCTGACGCCGAGCTGCTTTTATTTCGGAGCAACACCGAAGCGCCGGTGAGCCTGTCCAAGCAGCGGCTGCTGAGGACCGAAGCAGCTCTACAGCGGTTCCTTGTCTTTGGCAACCTCTCACAACCAGGAATTCAGCCTCGGCTTCACGCGTGTTGCTCACGGATTAACCTCTGCAATTTAAATCTGTTTCCTGCCCAAACTAGTTTCTTCTGGAAATATGAATAATAATCTCCAGTACAATCGGTTTTGCCACCCCCTTGGAAGTTGGAGAGGAGCTTTGCCATAAGCTTCTATGCAAAATAATTTCTGGTTCCAGTAGTAGTAGTGATGAGAACTTGTCTCCCAACAAATACATGCATTGTTGGTAAAGAGAATACAGTTACTTTTTGTTTTGGGATACAAAGTAAAGAGTGATACAATTACCCTGTCCAAGTAAAATGAAATTACAAAGAGTTTACTGTTAAACCTTTTCAGGAATTGCTGATATTACATACAGTGGCTTTGTTTGCAAACCAGAAAAATAAACATTAAGGAACAATTGCTAAAATAATTTATGTTTCTGCCATTAAAAAATAACAATATTCTACAAACATTATCAAATGCAATTTTGTCCATTTAAGGACTACATGGCAAAGGTCAGTTATGGTCCCAATTCTTTTGGATGTTGATGTAGAGAAAGTAAATGCCATGCTCAGGATCTGACAAGAACAGTATCAAAAGTCCTCGTGTTCTGAATTTAACCACTTAAATATCTAATCTGCTTAGAAGAAATGTTTTATCTAATTATGGAAACAGAAATTAGCTTAGAAAAATAAAGGGAGAGGCTAGTACTGTTCTTCTTAGTCCATTACGTGTTACTTCCACCTCCTAATGTCTTTTGGAGCTTCTGGGCTGTTCTTTCCATACCTATTAGCAAATTTTATTCATTCACTCCAACCTGAGTATCACCAGATCTCTTGTCTTTACCTTCTTTTTCTCATTCCATCTGGATTTACGATAGGAACTATCTTCCTTTCTCCCATCTGGGCTCAGACAGTGAAAACTTCCAAGTGACAGGCGGATCCCCAGCTCCCAGTGCCCGCTCTTGGCCTGCCCCGCCGTACTCAAGAGCCACAGCAGCGAGGGAAGCCTTGCTGTGCCACTTGGCTCCAAGTGTGGAGAGGCCGTACAGCTGAGTTGGCACTGACTCAACATCAGCATCAGAAACTGCAGAGACAAAATCCCAGCAAGAAGAGACTCTTCAGGGGTTTAAACCAACAAAGAGTTTCTACAGCGCCTGTGCAAACTGAGATTTTTTCAAAGCTGGATTTTCAGAGAAACAGGATTGCTGGTACAAAAGCGCTTCATCTTCCAAAGGTCTTCTCCGGAACAGAGGACACGATGCAAAATTTCTCAGATAGCAGTCAGCATGGGCCAAATGATGTGTGTCTTATTACTTGTCTTGTCGTAGACACGTCAGCAGTTTGGCTCGATACATTCTGAAAACAAGGTTTTAGCTTCATGTGGACCACGTGCGTTAACTCCAGCCCAACTACTGAAAAGTCGAAAAAGTTTTAAGGAAATGCTTTTAACCGAAGCTGTCGCCGGCATTTCGACAGCAAGCCCGGCAGGTGGTGCCACCGGTCCGACTGGCGGCGGTTCTTGCAATTAGCTCCAGCCGTTAATAGGCAACCAGGTTTCTTCCTACAGGAGCCTACGCGCAGGATTTAATGGAGTTTTATTTGTCCCAAAAGCTTAGCGAGCCGGCGTTCTGCTACTGAAATAATTCGGCACAAAGCATTCTCAAATATTCTTTGAAATTAATTTTAACTCCTAAGGATTTTGTCGCGTAAATTTCTAATGTGCTCAGAAAACTCAGTTTGTGCTCAAACCCGCTGGAATTGGATAGTCTGCCAGATTTTGTTTAAGTATCCTAAAATCACATCTGGCTTAAATTCATCCATAACTAGAGAACCAGGGTTTGTCGTGTGGTTGTTAATTGCTTCCCAGCCTCTGGGTGTTTTCAACAACCCTGGCATGGCCAGCTCTGGTGCAGGGTTCCATCTCTTCAAAAAGCATCTGTAAGATCTTTTGCCATACCACAAGGAGGAACAGTTGCTCATGACAGTCACTAGCAGCAACTCCCCCGTTGTAAAATTGAGTTGAAAACCCTTTAGCTCTTAATCCGAGGCAAAAACATGCAGGTAACAAGTTGCAGAATTGGTAAAGCAGCCCTGGCTTCTAGGCCGTGTGTAGTGTAGTAATGTATACAGTAATGTCTCAACTTATGGATTTGGTTGGCCTGAATAAGACCTCAGAAATATGTATCCAATGGTGCAAAACTCTGAAAGCGAAATACTAAAAATGCTAAAACTAAAATCTAATACAAAAAGCTAATACTAAAATCGCTTAAAACTTCGGAATGGTCAGTCTCTGGGGATCCCGTGAGGGAGAGACGAGGCAGCGCAGGCGGGCACGTGGCCTTCCACCCCGGAGCAGGCTCGGAGCGGTGCCGGGGTCGGGCGGCTCCGCGGCGGGGAAGGGGAGGGGAGCTGGCTCGGCCCCGCATCGATCGCTCGGCGCTCGCAGGAGGCGCCGGATGGATGGCTCGGCGCTCGCGGGCGGCCCTTGCGCGGCCGCCCCGTCAGCCCCGGCATGGGGGGGGGGAGGAGGGAAGAGCACCTGGAGAACTTGAGGGGGAGCTACCAGTGCTTCAAGGAGAAGGACCCGGACGGTAAGCGGCCCCGCCGAGACCCCCTGCCCGCCGCCCGGGGCCCGGCGGGAGCCTCAACCCCCGCACCGGTGCCTTGCAGGCTGCCAGCGTCTCGCCGACTACCTGGACGCCGTGAGGAAAGACTTCGCGGCGGCGGCGCGGGTGCTGCGCGACAACTGCGAGGCGCACGGGCACAGCGAGAGCTGCTACAAGCTGGGGGCCTACCAGGCCATCGGCAAAGGTGAGGCAGGGGGCAGCCCTGACGCCCGTCTCGCTGCCCCCGCGTCCCCCTCGGGGCCTCCCTTCCCTGCCCTCACGCCGTGGATCGCCTCCAAACCCCTCCTGCCCGTGCCTGAGCCTGAGCCGCTGGTGGCTTGGCAGGGTGCTGGGGTGTCGCGAGTTCCTCACCCGCAGCACAGAGGACGCCGGTCTGGTGGCCCTGCCTGCAGCCTGAGCGCCTCTGTGTGCGGGCACCGGGAGGGAGGGGGCGGGGAGGGCGGCTGATCCTGTGAGGAAACACAGCTTTTGCTTTTGCCAAGGTGCTGAACACGTGTGTTTCCTCCTGACCTTGAAGGAGGAACTACCTGTCCTGCCCCTTTTGTGGTCACATGATAAAAGCTGGGGAAGGGTGGAAAAATTGCTTCCTTCTGAAGAATCAACTTTAGGTTAACCATTAGCTTTGGGGTTTTTTTTTTTATAATTATGACTGTATAAGTGGTAAGTAGAATCATAGAATGTTTTGGGTTGGAAGGGACCCCTAGAGGTCATCTAGTCCAACCCCCCTGCAGTGAGCAGGGACACCACTAACTAGATCAGGTTGCTCAGAGCCCCATCCAACCTGGTCTTGAATGTTCCCAGGGATGGGGCCTCCACCACCTCTCTGGGCAACCCCTTCCAGTGTTTCACCACCCTCGTTGTAAAGAATTTCCTCCTTATATCCAGTCTAAACCTACCCTGGTTTAGTTTAAAACCATTACCCCTTGTCCTGTCACAGCTGGCCCTACTAAAAAGATTATCCCCATCTTTCCTATAGGCCCCCTTTAGATACTGAAAGGCCGTAATCAGGTCTCCCCGCAGCCTTCTCTTCTCCAGACTGAACAAGCCCAACTCCCTCAGCCTGTCCTCATAAGAGTGGTGCTCCAGCCCTCGGATCATTTTAGTAGCCCTCCTCTGGACCCGCTCCAACAGTTCCATGTCCTTCTTGTGCTGAGGGCTCCAGAGCTGGACGCAGTACTCTAGGTGAGGTCTCACCAGAGCAGAGTAGAGGGGCAGAATCACCTCCCTCGACCTGCTGGCCACACTTTTCCTGATGCAGCCCAGGGTACGGTTGGCCTTCTGGGCTGCCGGCGCACATTGCCGGCTCATGTCCAGCTTTTCATCCACCAGCACACCCAAGTCCCTCTCGGCAGGGCTGCTCTCGATCCTTTCTTCCCCCAGCCTGTACTGATACTGGGGGTTACCCCGACCCAGGTGCAGGACCTTGCACTTGGCCTTGTTGAACCTCATGAGGTTCACACAGGCCCACCTCTCCAGCCTGTCCAGGTCTCTCTGGATGACATCCCGTCCTTCTGGTGTGTCAACCGCACCACTCAGTTTGGTGTCGTCCGCAAACTTGCTGAGGGTGCATTCGATATTGCTGTCTAAGTCATTGATGAATATATTGAACAGCACCGGTCCCAGTACGGACCCCTGAGGGACACCACTCGTCACCAGTCTCCATCCGGACATCGAGCCATTGACCACTACCCTCTGGATGCGGCCATCCAGCCAGTTCCTTATCCACCGAACAGTCCACCCATCAAATCCATAGCTCTCCAATTTAGAGAGAAGGATGTTGTGGGGGACCGTGTCAAAGGCTTTGCAGAAGTCCAGATAGATGACATCCATTGGTTTTCCCTTGTCCACTGATGCTGTCACACCATCATAGAAAGACACTAGGTTCGTCAGGCAGGACTTGCCCTTGGTGAAGCCATGCTGGCTATCTCGAATTATCTCCCTGGCCTCCATGTGCTTTAGCATAGCTTCTAGGAGGATCTGTTCCATGATCTTCCCAGGCACAGAGGTGAGGCTGATAGGTCGGTAGTTCCCAGGGTCTTCCTTTCTACCCTTTTTGAAAATGGGCACAATGTTTCCCTTCTTCCAGTCACCAGGGACTTCACCTGACTGCCATGACTTTTCAAATATCATGGAGAGTGGCTTGGCGACTACATTGGCCAATTCCCTCAGGACTCTGGGATGCATCTCATCAGGTCCCATGGACTTATGTGCGTTCAGGTTCCTCAGGTGGTCATGAACCTGATCTTCTACAGCAGGAAGGGTTTTGCCCTCCCGGCCCCCCTCATGCCATCCATCAACTCGGGTGGGGTGGGGAGAGAGGTTCCCAGTGGAGACTGAGGCAAAAAAGTTGTTGAGTACCTCAGCCTTCTCCTCATCTGCTGTTACCAGCTTGCCAGTCTCACTCATCAGCGGGGGTACGCTTTCTTTAACCATCCTTTTCCGGCTGATATACCTGTAGAAACCCTTCTTGTTATTCTTTGCATCCCTAGCCAAGTTTAGCTCCAGCTGAGCCTTGGCTTTCCTGACCCCATTCCTACACAACCGGACCGCGTCCCTGTACTCTTCCCAGGATGCCTGTCCCTGCTTCCACTGCCTGTGCAGTTCCCTCTTCCTCCTTAGTTTGACCAGCATCTCTTGTCTCAATCACACCGGTCTCTTCCCTTCTTTGCCCGATTTCTTACACCTGGGGATCGAGAGCTCTTGCGCTCTGTGGATAACATCCTTAAAGATCTGCCAGCTCTGTTCTGTTCCCCTGTCCCTGAGGACCGTTTCCCAGGGAGTCCTTCCGACTATCTCCTTGAGGAGCTGGAATTTTGCTTTTCTAAAATTCAGGGTCCTGACTATACTCTTCATTCTTCCCATTTCCCTCTGGAGCGTGAGCTCTACCAGCGCATGATCACTGCAACCCAAGCTGCCTCCAATCTTGACAAGTATATCCAGTGCTGAACGTGGCTGTGTGTCCTGTTCTTGAAACTTGGATTTCTTCCTGTCTGGCTGGTTTTTTGTCTGGTTTGGGGGTTTTTTGCAAAAATAAGGAAGAAATAAACTTGCAGGCTGGTAATGCTCCCTACAGACACTTAAGCAGGCCCCAAGTCTGCCCAACATGTATCTGCTGGTACAGTTAAACTAGTGAGTTTTCTTCCAGATGACAATACTAGGAAGGAACATATTTTTGCTGTAGTTCAAAACTAGTAACAATCTTAGTGTTCCTGTAGGTATACTGGCAAAAGACTACTTTGCCTAGTGTAAGCTACTGAGAAATCCATAGATGTAGTAGTGGAAAGAATGTTCTGTGGTTTTGGGTTGTTCTTTGTCTAAGTAGTTACTGAGGAGTGGAGGAGGGTTTCCTAACATGAAAACATTAGCAAAATCTTTACAACTGAAACAATTATAGTGTCTCCGAAGTCCTAAATTTTGACTGTAGGAGCTAAAGTGAAGGATGCTGTATTTCCCAAAGAGCACTGGGAAGCATGCTGCAAAGCAGAGCGCTCCCATCTGTTTTAGCATGTCCTTACAGTAATCTTTTGGTTTCTTGGCTGACAGGTGGACTCGACCCAGATTTGAAAGCTGCCTACAAGTCTTTTATGAAGTCATGTGAGAAAGGTGGGAAGAAGTCAGTAAATGCATGTCACAATGTTGGGCTCTTGGCCCATGATGGGAGAGTAAATGATGATAAACCTGACCCCATTGTTGCTAGAGACTATTACACAAAAGCCTGTGATGGCAATTTTGCTCCTAGCTGCTTCAATCTCGGTGTAATATACCTCCAAGGAGCACCTGGGGTCCCTAAGGACATGAACCATGCTTTGAAGTACTCGCTGAAAGGGTGTGAGCTGGGTCACGTGTGGGCTTGTGCCAATGCCAGTCGAATGTACAAACTGGGAGATGGCGTTGAGAAGAATGATGCTAAGGCAGAGGATTTGAAGAACAGGGCAAAACAGTTGCATAAAGAACAGAAAGAAGCCTCAAGTTCTTTAACATTTGGGGAGTAAAACTGTCAGTTGCAGTTATTAAGACCACAGTTTTAAATGGCAAGTGAACTTGTTTAAATTATGAGCATAGTTTTCATTTATAATAAATAAATAGCCTGTAAGTATTTGCATACACAAATAAACTTCTGTTCTTACGGCAACAAACACGACCAACTCTGCTGTGCCTTTCTACATTTTAAATACACAAGTTCTTAAGTGTATTGCTTAGATCCCTCCTCTTCAGGGAAGGCAAAAATTTCTGTCCTTTTGGAATTTTGTCCCCATGGTTTCAAGTATGAAAGGCACTCATGTCTGGTGCTTCAGTACTTACGCTTATGCTTACACTGTAATCCCAGCTTGGGCATTCAAAACCGTGCCATCTCTCTTAGAAGCAGTTGTGGAACTTTGGTAGTGTGCGCTCGGGGGTGGTCTGCTCTAAGGCTGCTTTGTACCAGGATGGCTTGAGAAACTTGAGTAGGTTTATTTGCGGAGGGTGTTGTTATCCTCCTGTTGCATTTAGACTTGCTGATTTAGTTACTTTGTCGTCATGCCATCAAAACAGCACCTGTAACTAGGAGAAAAAAAAAAGAGATTACTTGTTACAGGGAGAAATAATAATTTTATTATCTTCATGACTTTTAAATTACGTATTCAATGTCATAATTTAATCTCTGAAGTTTCTCAATTCAGTCTGTAGGTTTTACAGGCTGTTAGTATAATTATTTCATTTTTGCAAATGTTTATTATTTGTTTGTAAGTCAATGCTATGGAATTACTGGATATATTCTGATTTCTAAATAATTAAGCATTTAACTGGAGCCAAGCCAAGAACTTATTGTCCAAGAACATCTTCAGTAAAAAACTGGGTTTGGGGAAAGAGGGCCAGGTGGGAAAGCTGTGGAGAAACTGAGAGGTGGATCATGTCAGCATACAAGTAAAAGCTGTCCTGTGGCAGCATGTAGTCTTGGGATGGAGTTCTGCTAAGCTGCCGTCTTCTTAAAACGAGGCCTAGCCTACAAAATTGAAACAGATTTCTGTTGGGTGACAACCTCTGATTGCTGGTGCTTTGCCATTCACGATATGGGCTGCATCCTGTGTGCTTGTTGATGTGAAATGCCCACCTGTGCAGGCCCCTGCTCAGTGTGTGTGCCTGGCTCTATCACAGGCCTCGCTTTACCAGGAATGCTGACTTGCACAGGGAGTGCCCATGCAAACCCCATTGCTACTAGTCTCCTTCCTGCTTGACTGCATGCTTTGGTGTTAGACTCAATCCAATGACTGCTTTTTGGTCCCATCTGCCATTTTTATATATTCACTGACATTTCTAAACATACGAATCTTCTGAAATACTCTTTAATACTTTTTTTTTTCTTCCTTACGGTAAAAAACAGTTCACAGTTGCATTGTATTACCTTTTAAATAAAAAATAATATCTCTCAATCTGAAAAAGAATCAAATGCCTTGGTAACTGAGAGTGAAAAATGACATTGAGAGTTCATCTACAACATGTATGGGATGTGGCACTCCCGTGCAAGTGCTGGATGCTGCACTCTGTTGCTGGTTTTGTGCTTTGTACATTCAGAACGCATGAAGAGGTTCTGTTAGAGCTGTTAATGATGTGGGCTCTCTAGTCCAAAATGAACACTATGCTGGAAGGACTGAAGGATAGTTCTGGATACTGAAAGGATGTCAGCTCACTTGACAAGTTAGCAAAGTACATGCATTCGCATGCTTCTCAGTATGCTCGTCATTTCAACTTGCATACAGCCATTGCAACAGCTGAAATAAAAGAATGATTTCGAACTAATTTTTACAGGATTTTTAGGAGGAATAGCCAAGTAAGTATGTTAGTAAGTTTCCTGCTACCTACTGCTTAAAAAAACTCAGAACATGCCAGATTTGCACAAACAGCAGCTGGCTCTTTCTTCCTCCTCTTAGGCTGTGGCTTGTAAGTCAAGCTGTTTAAGTCCTCTCTTAGTTCTTTCATAGCTGTTCTTAAACATCTCCATCACTGAAGCTTCACTATACTGAGAAAGCTTTGAAGTGTGTTAATTGATTTATGCAACTCTGCTATCACTCTTAAAAGCAGTATCAGCAAAGCTCACTGCAAGTGTCTTGGAAGGAAATGTTTTTCTTTTAAACTGAGATGTTTTAATATTTCTAGATTCAAAATTTAAATTTTACATTTATAAGTAAGGGTAATAGATCACCGAAAGATGCAAACTGAGAGGAAAACCGGAAGATTAGTCCAGTGTACAAATAAACCTTGATACTGTATGATTCGGTTTGTTTTGTTTTGCATGTGACAGCCCTGAGATAGAGAAGTGAAAGAAGGTCCTTATATATATTCTACTTCAAATGCATTGAACAGTATGAGCAGCCAGTTTCAAGATGGCTGTACATAGTTTTTATTGTGGAATTATATTGCCCCTAGATTTCCGTAGTATGTGAAGTAAGAATATAGGAATAGTCTGTGGAATATAGGAATGTAGCCTGTATTTTGAATATAAAAATCCATGGTGACCAGTGGAAATAAGACTCAGTGCAATACAGCATTAAACAGAACAAAGAGCAATCATACACACTGAGTTCTGAAAAATTAGTCCGTAACATCCTTTTTCTTTTTTTTTTTTTTTTCCTTCAGTGCAAATGTTTATAACCAGGAACTGTAATTCTGTACTGGGCTCAGGCTAAACAGCTTGCTGTCGTGTGAAGGTTTCTTCTGTTCAGAGGCTGATGTGAATCCCACGTACTTTCTGAGCTACCCCCCTGCTGGAACAAGCACAGATTTTGAGCTGCTTTCACATGATGTTTAAATCTCACCACTTCCATTTTAAAACCATGCTTATTGTGTTCTCTTTGGCTACAGAAATACTGTCCTCTGCTTGTACTGTCACCTCTGTTAACTGTGAGAAGTTCGTCCAGGCTGCCTGTTGATCCTGGACAGTGCCTCTTGCTGTCTGTGACATTTCCAGGTCCAGGGGTGCATGCTGCTTTAGGGCCTGAGACTGTGAAGCTCTTCACTGGTCAGTTTAGATCTAGAAACATTTAAGTCATGTTCAGATGATGCCAAGCCCAAAACAGTAATGAGCCTGTATGGCAATATGTACACAGAGACAGGTCTGCCTATGGATCTTGGAATTGAAATAGGAGAGAAAGGAACTTAATTGGTTCTGCTGGGCAGATGAGCTACAGAGGCAGAGCTTAAGAGAGCTGCCCCAGATTGTAGAGGAAGTAAGCAAAAGAGCTGGAATTTCCTAGATCTACTGAGCTACAGATAACTATTCAAGGCAGGAGACTCCCATTTCAGACAAGGCAGGCATGCAGGTTTTAAATACCTTCAGCCTGAATGTTGGTTTTAGCATCTTGCCAAGTGGTTTGTCACCATATATCTGAGTGCCATGCATGCCTGACTGCTTTAGGATTGCTCTCCAACGCACGGTGATCACCCCTTATTCGATTACACACAAATTGTTTTACTTTCCTGCCAGCTTCTAAAACATTATGTTCTATTTTTTATAATACAGCTTTAGGGAACAAGGTGTTAACTGATCAGATTTTGGACTCAAATCCATAGCTTATAGATATGCAAACCGTAACTAAACATACATGTTCTGAAACAGCAGTCCAAATAAGTAGGGCAGTACATGTAAATGTATTCATGCACTGACACGATCCTTTATAATTTCGGTGCATATAAATATATGCAAAGTTTATGATATGTGTGTGTATGTTTTGCTGTAAATTTACTGCTGATTTAGAACATGAATGCTCTGGCTGTGGCCTGAATAAAGAGACAAACTTACCTTTGAAGTAAATTCAGTGGGAGAAAAAACAACGCTAATTTGGCTGTATTCAGAATTGAAAGCAGAATTGTTAGAATGTCATTGCATGCCGCCTCAGGCAGAGCATGTATTAATTAAAGCAGTTCTAACTTCACTGCACTTTTAACCGACTTCTTGGAAGGGATATGCTTACTGCTGGAATAAAATCCCTGGCAGCATAGTGTAGTGCTGAAACGGGTACGTTGTAACATCAGGTGGCAGTATATGAAAACTTTTCCTGCATACTGTGGGTGTAAGGCCTGAGTCTCTTCAGCAGCCTGAAAAAAAAAAAAAAAAAAGCAGTGGTGACAAAAGTGAGATTAATTTTTCAGTTAGCAGTTAATATTTCATAGCAGTTCAAGCAGGTAAAGCTTTTTTGGAGGAAGGCACCTTACCTGATTCTTTGCTAGGTACTATTCTGGGCATTTGTTTGCTTGGGAAAGGTAAGTAAATGCTACCTCTGCGGAGTGTTACAGTCTAGTAGCAAAACAGTTGGGGAGCCATGTGTACAGAGGAAGCAATTCCAGGTGGCTTCAAGGGGTTGGAGAATCAGGTAACATTTTAAGCCCAGATCTTTTTTTTTTTTGGAGCTTGTAATGCTCATTGCCTCCAAGTGGCTTGTTCAGATGCTCAGTCCAGGTGATCCTGCCGCACTGGAGCAGGCTTTCTTCCACCAGGACTAATGATCTAATGATTGCCAGTAATCTTCCCTGGGAAACTTCCAGTCAGCACAGCAAACAGGCAGCTGGGAACATCCCAAGTAAAAGTGACACAGGTTGCAGATAATTAAAGTTACTTATAAAGTGCACGTTGCAGGGAGGGTTTTTTTCATGGCACTTGAGAGTTCAGAGACTTGCAGCGTTTAAATATTATAAAATGAACTATTTTCATAAAAGCTGTTAAGTGTGTTAGTACAGATAAGTTCATGAAGTATCATACAGTTTTGTACCACAGGTCAAAAAGGCAAACCCCAATTAAGGAAGGCTCTTTTGTTACACTAAAACACCATCAGAAACAGTTTAAAGTGTTTTCAGGCTGCCTCTGAACAGTTTGCTGCCTGTTCCAGACACACCTGTGTCTCTTTTACACAGATATCGATGGTGCTGTAACAGATCCATTAGATGGGTAAGGCCCTCTCCTATTTGACTATTTTCCCTCCAAAGTGACAAAGCATCAGAAAAAAAAAAAAAGATCAGCCAGTCTCATTTCAGCATATTATAAATTGTATGTGGTTAATGCAGCCTATAGCAGAGACTAATAGTGGTCTATTCGCAACCTAGAGATTATGTTTGGGAGATGTAATCAAAATCTGCTAAGAGGTGAAAATTATACTGCAACTCTTGGTTTATAAACCATCTTGCTCTGGTATTATGAGGGTATTACCAAAAGGCCTATATCTTCCTGCTTTTTCTTTTTACCTGATGATACAAAGGCTAAATTTCATGTCCTCTTGGGAAAAAAATTGTTCCTCTAAAGTCTATGAGGTCATAAAGAAAGAGTGATAGATATGTGATCATAATAGCATACTTGGAAATATGAAAGACCTGTTGATCTCTTCAGGATCAGTGGATTGTCTAAGAAATAAAGGAGTTTATCTCAGCTTCACAGCTCCTAAACTACTGTCTGTTTCTCTTTCATTTGCTTGTTTTGATCTAGGCATACAGCCATCTTCCTTTAATGGTTGCAGCAATGTACTTCAGAAGGAATGGTGACCAACTCCAGTTAATTACAAATACAGAGCTTTAAATGATGAAAGCATTCACTGCAGGATGCTTCCTGCAGCTGTGAAAAGATAGCCAGCAGAGTGCTGGTTTTGTACCAAGATGTAAAAAGCACTGGCGCCACATCATGTTGTGTCGTTAAGTGTCATTTGGATTAATTCAGGACAAAAGATGCTGTCCGGTAAAGAAGCCGCATGACATTGTAGAACCAGAAAAACAGTCTTGTTCTGGTGGTTCTTTTCCTGTGTTATTTGTCATCAGAGCAATTTTGCAGCTTGCTTAACTTTTATTCAGCTGTCAGTAACATCTCTCTGCAATGTATGGGTGAAGGTAGTTCTTGTAGCGGTACGCACCCACCTAGATGGACAGTCTGGGAGACTGTAATCGCCACACCAAGAAAGCAAAATAATAGTGTTCCTTGTTACAGTGCAAACTTTTTGTTCAGTGCACAAAGAAATTCACTCTGTCGGCAATTTGTCCCTTCATCATGAGAGAGAGGAACTCTCCCAGGTAGCTCCTCTCCTCCTTTGGTAGACAGAGAAGGAAGAATTCCTCCTTCCTTTGCTCTTCCCAGCACCTCATCCACTAGACCTCAGAATGATACAGCTCTGATCAGGGTTGGGCTTTTTCAGGGGTAAAGCAAGAAGGCAGAGGGAGGAAAAGGAGTCATGGCACAGCAGGAAACAGATTCAAAAATAAGCAGTATATCCAGTTGTATTATTATTGCCATCATTTGTGTTGGGGTAATGCCCAGGGGTTCAGTTCAGGTCCTGATATTAGGCCATTTGTGTGCACCCGTAATGACACCCCCAATCCAGAGGTCCACAGTCAGGATTGTACAAAGTCCCTAGTATGTATTTCATTATCAAACACTAGTATCCTGCTCTGATTTTCCAGACACTGTACCAACAATATAGCCCAGAATCCACATTTCTCCAAGACTCTTAAGACTTTAATGATCAATTCTGTGCCAAATTTTCGATGTCTAATTTCATATGCCATATCTGTAGCCTCCTAGTGCTTTCAGTTTTCAGTATCCACACTTGAAGCAAACACAATAACCACTAATTACACTGATTTCAGCCTATAACACATATTTCTAATTTGTTGTTATTGCCTTCTACTCTAACATTAGTTACAATTACCAATGGTATATTTGTTCCAAATATGTTGGTTTATACTTATATACACACTTTGGTTTACAGTCTTTTTTGTAACAGAGTAATGTGATTTTGTAATATAGTCTTTTTTTTTTGCAATCTTTTTTTCCCCTAGATGAACTAGTAAGAAATTTGTGTGATATGGAATTACAAAGTTTAGGCCACTTTGGAGTGGTGATTTCAGATGGGGATTTCTGAACAGCATAATCGTAATGCATACATACGCTCCAATTCATGAGTATGGTAGGCATTCTTTATAAGATCTCATTCTGTCTATGCAAAACTGGAATACAATCCTTTAAACATGCCCTGGAGAGTTTTTGTTAACAATGGAGAGGCTTCTGGTAAAACAGAAGAAAGAAAGAAGATGAAAACCCCGCATGTTTATACAAAAGTTGTCAATGCAGCACTCCAGTGCACTTCACCCAGTGAATCACAAGAAACACAGAGTTGCTTTTCAGCTCACAGAACCATCACATACAGAGTTGGGGTAAGAAAGCCATCAAAGAAAAATGTTAATTGTTTGGCCATGATGTAATTTCATAACTTGAAGATGAGGCTAGCCTGAATTTATGTTAGAAGCTCCTTATTTTGACAGTCCTTGTCTGACACTTAATGGCCTGGTCTGAGCATTTCATTGTCTCACAAAAAATCACCGAAAAGAAGTGAGCTGGAGCGCTTCTGCGACTGGAAGCATGCCATGTTCCTACAGAGCTCCCTGCCCAGGAAACTCCCATTGCTTTGCAACAACCTTTTCTGCAAACTCCTGAGAAGGAGACCTGTATTATCTCTATAGCACAAGGCACTGAACGGCTATTGATTAACTTCAGGTCACACAAAGTCCGTAGGGGCCCAAACTGATTATTCTCCAAACAATATTTAGCATGGCAAGGATATGTCAATTCTTTACAAGCTAAGAAACACTTAAGATGGAAAACTGGCCTTTCAATGTTATTCTGATAATATTTGTGGAGTGTTATTCCAGAAAGATGCAATAGCCACCTCAGCACAAGTGTTATTAATAACTGCTGAAGAGAAAATAATCAGCTGTGACACTGTCAACACTGCAAGCAGTCTTGCTGTGTTACCTTCTGGGAAGTTATTTTGTGCGCCTTCTTAAGTGGAACGTTTTCTCTATGGCATTGTTTTGCTTATTTGCTCTGCAGTTGGTACAAAGGAAATATATAGTATCTTACTTGTCAGGCTGAGACAGAGTGACGCGAGCTGTCAGAGGGACCCGAACCTGCCTCAGACTGGCAGCTCACTCACCATGGTATCTATGATGAACAGACACTGGCCCTCAGAGATTATGTATCATTTGAGGTAAAAAGCTTTAGATCTTTTCAAAACTCCAAGCTTATTCTAAATTCCTTTCTGCTGGGTTTTTCGAGTTTTACATGCTCCTCAGAACCCAGAGGCTGATACAGTTACAAAAGCCACAATGTGTGAACAAATTCAATGCAAGGGATGGTTTCTATAGGAGCAGCACAAAGGTTTTGTTATAGCAAATGGTAAAAACTTCCCACACCTTTTAACAGTTAACCAAAATGTCTCTGCAGTGTATTTGGCTTTGCAATTTCTGTTTTCTGTGTATTACAGCATGAAACACCTAAGTGTGATGTTTGCTGACTGTTCTGTTCATTGCTCCCACAACAGGCTATGGACATTTCCAGATTATGCAATCACAGCGTAGTGGCAATGCTGATCCATTGATGGTTTAAACTGCAACACGAATTAAAAGCTAGTTAATATAGTTCTATAAATGAGAGGACATAGGTGATCCCTAGTGATCAATTCCACTTCTCTATGAACTTTCTTTCCTAATCTAACGCCATCCTAATACGTGTGTTAACCTAAAGCCTATAGTCAGAATGTATTTTCTTATGCAGTACCTGTATGTGTCCCTAGTGGTCTTTATGTAAAAATGTAAAGCATTCAGTCCTTTGAAATGCAGGAAGATTTTGCCTTAGACATTGTACAGTTACAAGTTGCAACATAAAGATATATTTATACCATAGCAGAGTCCTGGAAACATTTTATATATACTATTTTCCCCATTATAATCTTTGGGGAACAATTTCAAGCAAGGGTTTTGATCTATGACTTGAGTAAATAAATAACCTCCGCTTGATTTCAATTAACATTTTCCCTCAGCATTTTGCAGCACTGAGCCAGAATACTTGCTGTCACCCCGCAACCAGATATGTTGCAACAATCTATGAGAACCTGGAGCCAAATTGTGAGAAAGTTTTACATCGTACAAGCACCAGTCAAAATGTTGCGGTCTGGAGAGCCAAAGTTCAGGTCCTTTGTCAGAGTGCAATGCCAGCATCACAGACAACACAACCTGGGAAAATGGCATACAGAGGCAAGCGAAGACACCTGGTGCGCAGGAGCCTACTGCTAACACTACGGAACAGCAACAAGCTTCAGGCTGCTCACGCTTCACTTAGTGCTCTTGAAAGGCATTAATGTTTCCTGGAGACATACATAAGGTGACAGAAAGAAAGTTAGTAACATCTTTTGATGTTTAAGTATGAAAGGACAAAGCTTTTTGATTCAGTTCCTGTTCACTAGGCTGAATCAGAGATACTGTGAGACTGGGAAACAGATATAACCTTGAAAACCAATTGCATTGAACCATAATACTGGAAAAATTTCTTTCAGAAAGGTCCTTGTGCAATCTGGGATATGGGATATTTCTCTGCTTCTGTCATGACACTGCAAATTGATCAGATGTATGTGTGGAGAGGAATTGATTGAGTACTCTCTGTGCTTGGAGGCTTGAACTAATAAGTGACAAACAAAAATGCTGTTTCTTGTTAGAAATTGCTATGTGCAATACTTCTCAACCTATGAATATAGTTAAAACCAAAGGGAGTCTGCACACTTTCTGCAGCACATCAAGCATCAGCTTCCCTCAGCTGGGACCTATGTGATTGTTTTAAAGGAGTATAACTTAGCTTGGCCCAAACACTCCAAGAAGATAGTTCATAGCAGAGCTGTAAAAGAAAAACAGGATCAAAATACTAGAGAGTCTGAAAAGAAGGATGGGTTCACAACAAAAATGAGCCAGAATAAATTGCATAGCAGAGGAATTATTTCTAGCTAGAACTTACCTGTCCTTATACAAAATGAGCTCAACTGATTAATTAATTGAAAGTGAAATCTATTTTTTTCCATTGTTCAATCAGTAAAAGAAAAGGACAAGTAATTCAACTTGGCCCTTGAAGCATCACCTGATCCCAGGAAAGCATCAGATCAAATTGCTTTATTCCCTGATGTCTCCAGAGTGCAGCAAGAGCTACGGTAACACTGTGTGCAACAGAAAGCCTGCTAGGACTCTGTATAGATGCTGGACTACCTTCTTTAGCTCTGGAGTTAAACAGATGACGATTTCCAGAGCCTGGTCCCAAGTGCATCTGTTCCTAAAGGAAAGCATCACAATCCAAAGCCTATTTTACTAATTTAACAAAGGAACCAGATCCAGATCATGGCATATTCAGATCAGGTTTTTCCTGGAATATAATCCCAAATCAGATCAGATTAGCTCTCCAATATCTATGAAGTGTCTGGACCACCTGAAAGAGAAATCATTCACAAGTTCAAGATCTCCTCTGTTAGTTCCTCTACAATCCATACAGGGTGAAACTCCCAGCAGGAATACGCCCCTGTGGCACCAACACAAGGCTGTTAATGTGCATTTATTAAATAAGGGCCTGCACAGAGTTTAAACCCCTGTGGGGCAGAGAAGGTGACAGCTGGCAAAACCACAGTCTTTCATCATGGGCTTCTTCACTTTCTATCTGTAGCCAGGGCTGAACCAGTAGGTAGGTGCACAAACACACAGAGGTCTGATTTTTGGAAACTGAGCAAGTTTTTTAGTTCAGACCCAGCTGTGCATTTATTTGATGGGATTGCAATAGCTGTTTGAAGCATTCCCAGAACCCATTAAAGGCTGAAGAGTGCCCCAGCACTTTAGATTGCAGGCAGTCTAAGCACTCGTAATGGATAAAAGATTAGAGCTAGCCATATATATTTAAAAAAACCCAACCCTAACCCCACAACAAAATCCAATGTTCTCATGATCTGGCGAGCCTTTTGTGTGCTGTCCTCTCTACATGCTGTTCAGCTGTGTTTTTCTTATTTTCCTGTGGGAGGACTGTTCCCTTGGCTACCAGTCCTGGCCTCTAATAGTTGGCATTTGGGCACTCAGAGCTAACAGGATGAAAACATTGCTCTGTTTTTCTTTCATTCCTGCAGGAGCACAGGGAACACAACTGGACAGGTTTCTGGTAGGCAACAGCTCCACTGCTTCAAGTTACCTGATTTTGCTCTGCTACACCCTTCCCTTCCAGGTGCTGCTCTGGTCAATCTCTGCATTTCTGCTGGCCACTGACTTGTCAGACAAGGTTAGATATTAGGAAAAATTTCTTCACAGAAAGGGTTGTCAGGCTCTGGAATGGGCTGCCCAGGGAGGTGGTCGAGTCTCCATCCCTAGAGGTCTTTAAAAGAAGGGTAGATGAGGTGCTTAGGGACATGATTTAGTGGGGGGATGGCGGTGTTAGGTTAACGGTTGGACTTGATGATCCTAACGGTCTTTTCCAACCTAGACGATTCTATGATTCTATCATTCTATAAGTGCTAATGGGAGGTGAGGTTTGGGGCTTGTTTCTCTGCCCTCCTGCACAGGAGATAGCACACACTACCTTCGGCTGCTCCAGCCAGATGTATTTCTTTTTAGCCACATGCATCATCATCATCATCATCAGTACATCATGAGGCGTAACATGCACAGCCAGGCTCACGCTAACAGGAGGGGCAGGTCACAGCAGACACAGCTAATGCCTGGGAGCTATAATCAGTGTCTCTTAATCGTCCTGGCTTTCTGTATTAAGGACATTGTTGCTTTTGCATTAGAGGAATGAGAATAGTTTTGTCTCCTCTCGAGACCTCAAGGTCCCGCCTTCATTTGCCATCAAGTGCTCCATGAAACTCGGTTTCATTAAAGTCTCTGCACAGTGACCTTTACGCAATAACCTGCTCTCTGTAGTCCCTCCATAGCCTGAGGCTGCTCTCATTTAAATTACTGTTATGCTGAGGGAATCAAATACATCTTTTTCTCTACTTAAGTGCCCAGAGCAAACTAATGTCCTTCTGCAGTCATGAAACGCAACAAAGGGACCCTGATTCAGAGGGCAAGGTGAGGCTTGCTGTCTCTATGGAAACTGGAGACCAGTCTAATGACAGGGCAGATGAGGAAGCAAGAGCACAGGTCCATCAGATGAACATCATCTCAGACAAAAGTTGAGAAAACGAGGCAGTAAATGTGGTGAGTGGATGAAGAGTTCTACACTAAGCTTCTGGGAACCTGGTAAAGACTTGTGGTGATTTTTAATCCTGCCAAATCCTGTGGCACAGCAAAAGCAAATACTGACCCCACTAATCTCTATTGGGAGAAAAAGAGGAAAAGACACAAATACAGAAAAGCTATACTGCTTTTATATTTTTTCCCCATGTTTTGTGTTGTGGCTATATCAGATGACAACATGAGCAAATCTGGTAATTCAGGGACATGCCTAGTGCACATGCTGAATGATCCCACTTTGTAAGCAGGGCGGCTGGCTTTGCCTGCCAGAAAGGCTCAGAGGATAGAGAAGGCAGCTTGGGGAGGAGGAACATGGGAGGCATTGGTGCAGGAGCTGCATTCAGGGTTTAGCTGTTTTCCAGGAATTTGCACCATTCCTGCCTAGTTCAAGAACAGAGGGAAGAGCAGCAGGTTGGTTTGCTGACCCTGCAGGACCTGCTTTGCATTTCTTGTTGGCAAGAAGTGAGGGCTGAAACCTCTCTTTTCAGAGGCTAAAGAGGTTAATAATAGTAAGTAGGGTCTTAATGCACAAAAAGTATTAGAACCCTGCAGGACCTGCTTTGCATTTCTTGTTGGCAAGAAGTGAGGGCTGAAACCTCTCTTTTCAGAGGCTAAAGAGGTTAATAATAGTAAGTAGGGTCTTAATGCACAAAAAGTATTAGAATTCTCCTTCATTTTGGCATCCAGGAGCTGTAACCAAAGAACTGCCCTGAATCCAAGAGTACAGAAGTGCTGGGGGGCAGTCAGTGGGTCCATGGAGTCAGGCAACCAGCCCAGACTGTGACAGCTCATATCTTCCTATTAAACAAATTGAACTCTATATTTCATTTCTACAAAGCCTCTCTCCGTCTGTGTTACAAACATAGCTATTTCCCAGTGGTCCAATCCTTTGTGATCACCTCAGGACCTGGGGTTCTGCTTTTCCTAGTTTGTTCAAGAGTCACCACTTTCAAGCATGCCCCAGCTTGTTCAGGGCACAGCAATGCACACTCACACCACGCACTGCTCTTCAGCATATTGTCCACTGCTTACCAGTTTTCTGTCATGTATTTAGAAGTAAAAGTTATTACTCCCTTCATTCTTGCAGACGGCACAAGGTAATTTTGTACGAATGTTCTCCTGGGGAAATCAGATTTTATTGCAGTATGAGTGATATTAAAACGCACCACACTGGGACACTAATATGCATATTAATAACATCGGTCCTATATAGAAACCTGGGTAAATTGCACTAGAAGGAGCCTTGCAGTTATGCAGTCTGCTTCTCTGTCCCAAGCCAGAATTATCTGTATTTATCGTATCTGACATTTATCTGCCCTGTCTAACCTCTACTGGAGGCCTCACAATTGCTGCAGGCAATTTTTTTCCTGTGTTTCCTGATCTTTCCAGCAGAAAGCTCATGATTCATCATGCTGTGGGAAAAGCTGGACATGAGCCGGTAATGTGCATTCACAGCCCAGAAAGCCAACTGTATCCTGGGCTGCATTAAAAGCAGCATGGCCAGCAGGTCGAGGGAGGTGATTCTGCCCCTCTGCTCCACCCTGGTGAGTCTCCACCTGGAGTATAGCATCCAGCTCTGGGGCCCTCAGCACAGGAGAGACATGAACCTGTTGGAGTGGTTCCAGAGGAGGGCCACAGAAATTATCAGAGGGACGGAACATCTCTCCTATGAAGAAAGAGTTGGGGTTGTTCTGCCTGGAGAAGAGAAGGCTCTGGGGAGACCTTATTGCAGCCTTTGAGTACTTAAAGGGAGCTTATAAGAAAGATGACAGACTTCTTAGTAGGGCCTGTAGCGATAGGACAAGGGGTAATGGTTTTAAACTAAAAGAGGGTAGATTCAGACTAGATAAAAGGAAGAAATTTTTTAATATGAGGGTAGTGAAACACTGGAACAGGTTGCCAGAGAGATGGTAGATGCCCCATCCCTGGAAACATTCAAGGTCAACCTGGATGGGGCTCTGAGCAACCTGATCTGGTTGAAGATGTCCCTACTGACTGCAGGGGGGTTGGGCTAGATGGCCTTTAAAGGTCCCTTCCAATGCAAACCATTCTATGATTTTCTCAACCACCACAGATCAGTGAATGAATGCAGTAAAAGGACAATATGCAAGCAAGCAAGAATGACCCTGTTCCAACAGCAGCACAGATGCAAAATTCCTGGCAGTCTAAAGGAAGCCCTACTCAGTTCAAGTGTTAATTTAGTTTAAGTTGACCACAGTAGGGCATTGTCTACAACCAGGTGAAGAACAGCAGTCCTTTCGGCATGCTGGCAAGTGCAGACAAGGTAGGATTCCTCAGCATCAGAAAAGATAACTAGCAAAGACTCAGTGTAAAAATGCAGTTCATTGCAATGAGAGGGAGAGGCAGAATAAATGAAAGTAGCCTCTTATACTAGTGATAAGGATTGGCCCAGATTTATTTTTCAACTGTGTTAAAGTGTAAATGCTCTTCATTTTTATTGTTAGTGCTGTCATTGCAATAACATGCTAGAAATTAACTGCTTTATTTATTTATTGCTAAGAAAAGAGATTTACCTGCCATGTGATATGCTGCTGCTTTCATACCAGTACGAAGATTGCATCAGAAATCCCAGCCAGCTGACTAATATCTGGAATTAGAGGAAAGGCAAATAGTGGAAACTTGCTGCTCCCAGTTTCTGTCCTAGGAGAGATGCTATAAAGGGCAGTACATCCTGATTTTATTTAAAATACTTTTATTTGAGAATGAATACTCTCCAGTGCTGTGGTCCAGTTCCCCAGAAAAGAGAGCCCATGGCAGTGCCCATTGCTGGCACAGACAGCCCTGCTCCGTCACCTCCCTGGGAGGCACAGCCGAGAGGCCAAAGCTGTTGGTCTGACTAAGCAGCATGAGGTGGTTTTCCAGCCCTAATCTGGTAAATGTACCTCTAAAAGTTTGTTTGACGAAATGCAATAGGGAAGAATACATTGTCCTCTGCACAGATGGCTTAATATATCCTTCTTTTTCAGCCAAAAGCCTCCCATTTCAGACAAAGGGAATCGGAGGAAACCCCGTGAGCACCAAGTGAAAACAGAACTCACCCACAGGCCCAGCTCAGTAAAAACGCTCTTGGTGTGACCTGACGACTCAGCCCATTTCCCTCCAAGTACCTCATTTAGTAGAAGGCCTCAAACCCCTTTCACTGACACAGTTCTCTCAGATTTCCAAGGGATAGACCACCACATCCCATTTGCACATCCCGCCATTTCCTTTTTGCATTAAAACTCTGAGCTGCCCTTGTCAGGTCAGTGCTGCCTTATCACCCTCCCCAGAAGGGCTTCAGTCATATATGTAACTGAATTAATATTCACTTTGTCCCTCATGTCTCAGAGTTGGCAATTTTAAATCCCAAGTGCTAGCTTGCTAGCACCAGCAAACCCGAGGAAGAATTGCCAGACTCTCTATAACTCCCAACCCCCTTGCTTTGGGGCTTTGGGCCTCCCAGAGAGAGCCGTGCTCCTAGGGAGCATCTCTGATGGCAGGCTGCACTCCTCGGACTGATGGCCCCAGTCAGAGCACCAGGGCTAACAGACCTTAGTTTCCATTTAGCTCAACATCATGATTTATTGATGCAAGTAACAAACACGTCCTAACGAACAGAAAAGCTGCAGAGACATGCTTTATCACTGACTCAAAAGAGAAATCAATACATTTGTATATGTTAGAGGGAGAAATCTCCATTAAAAAGCAGAGGGATGAGGCAACTGTGTTCTTCATACTTGCTAGGATCCCATGGCTTTTAACATGTTCTAGTCTCTGCCTTAAGTCTCCCTCTCAAAAGCTGATGGGCTCAGACAAGAGAGCAGCCCCATCCACCTGCCCTGGAAAACCACAAGCAATTACCAGACCCTGCTGTGGAGGCACATTCCCCCAACCTGGCGAAGCTGAAAGGAAGAGAAAGATTTAGAAATATTTTTGCCTGTGAATGGTTCAGAGTGACTAGAAGACACAGTGAGGTTCAATTCGACCATACTGACACAGTACATGCTTGCATTTGCTCACTTAAGAAAATATAATTACACTGGTGGGGTTTGTGGTTCCTCTGATTGCCAGGAGACTGAATGGGGCCAATTCAGATCAAATGAACAATTTTAAGTGCAGCACTTTGTGCACGTGTCCTTGTTAAAAATCAAAAGTAACAGTGTGAGTCATTAACAGCTTCTTTGTCTTGTGATCACTCGTGGTTTATTTTACTGAAATGAAAATTTATTGGGACATCACTGCAAGCAATTTCACTGTTTTTCTTCTGGAACCAAAAAATACAAAGCATTAAACTGTCGTGAGCAAAAATGCCATCAAAGAAGGCAGCAGACATTGCAGGAGTCCACAGGTGGCACACACTACCCTAGCTCTATGAGGCCAGCAAGCGCAGGTTTGCATGGTTGCAAAGTCTCTCCCAAACTGCTGGTCATATGGCCTTTTTCTATGGCAAAATCCACTAAAAGAAGTGAACTGCAATATTTGCTGCAACATCTACACGAGAAAATGGTAAATCTTTTATTGAAAACAAGGAACTCTCAGTGTGGCTCTGGTCATACATTGCATTTTGCACCTTTAATGGCTGCGGTGACAGGACTACAGGACTAACAGTAAGTGTGGTGGAGAGAGAAACATTAACTGAGAAAAATCGCTTACCTAATACAGACAGCAAAATCACCAGCACCGACCCACTGACAAGTCCACAATGAGCTGGAAGCCACAAATCTACAAAGGTATAAGCACAACCACTGTTTCTCACGATGCATGACCTATAAAGCCCCGGTGATACAAGAAGTGGCAATGTGTTAACTATGGTAAACAAGGCGCACGTTAAGGGAAGACTTGAAGAAGGCAGGTCTACCTATGATGTCAAAGTAATATTTGTACATTTGCAAATACCTCAGAGAAAAGACTGGGGAGAAAAGTCTTCTGTACTCAGGTAGCTACTCCAAGGACCCTGGACTACAAACACGGATTGATGACCACAGCAGAGGGCAGGGTCCTTCAGCACCACTTTCACTCATGGCAAGCAGGAGGGAGGACTTGTACTTCTGAGAACTTATCTACCTCCATTGCCCTGCTGAAACACTTTCAGTTTTAGCATTATTGCCTCAAAACTCTTATCAGAGTCTCTCCTTTCACCCACTAGTAAATGCTGCCTTGGTAAATCAGCTGTGGCGACATCTTTGCTGCGTGTTTGGCCACATGTGCAGCTGTGCTATCCACAAGCTAAACCACACGATGCTGCGGCACCACTCTTCATACAAAGAGGAGGCAAACTGACATGGTTACACTCATACAACTTGCAGAGTAGATCTCACTAAGTATATAAACACATTTTTCATTAGGCATTCTGTATATAAAAAAATTGCATCTAATTGAACATGCTCTATCCAGAATCAATTTTTACTCACTCTCTGCAAACTTAATGGAAGACAAGATAAGCCCATCCTTTTTAACCCCTGAGACTAATGTTGCTGCCCCTCTTTCATTAAAATGAGTTTATCTCACTCTCCCTTGAACAGAAAACACATCAACCCTGAAGTCTGATTAGCTGTAATCAGAAAACATCCATGCCTGCATGTAGGCAGTGGGAGTTTTTTCAATTAAAAATGGATTTTAAGAACATAATGTCTCTGTTTTGAAAGGACAAATGCATCTTTCAGGAAATAGGAGCTATAAAACTAATTTATGTTTTGTGTTTCTTCAAGGATAGTGCTATCAGAGAATGAAGTATCTTAATTGTTGAAGGGATTAATTTCTGCTCTTTGGAACTAAATATATGCAATGTCACTAAAGAAGTATTGGTGAATTTTTCAAAGGGAGGATGACAGAACAGCCAGTGCTTATCATCTGTCCAAAAACAGATCCTTTTTTTCTTGCTCAGTTTGGGTTTAAAAGACAGGTCCAGGGACTGTGGTGTGGGGACCTGCACCTGACACAAAAGCCGCCCAGAAAGTACTGGGCTGTGCATGGAGGAGCAGGATGATTACTTCTGAAGAAAGCAGAATGGTGAGGAAGTAGTGCCTAACTGAGATAAGTGATTTTTATTCATTCTGTTTCCAAGTCTTTACTATCTTTAATGCCCATTGAAATAAAACATTTGGAAGAAAAATCCTCCCTGATAGCTTAACTTTCTCACCTTTCAGTTAAATTCTAAGGATGTTTCTGCTCCTCATTTGACGAGTTCCCAGTAAAGCCTGAGGAAGGCAAGATTCAATATTCCTGTTACACCTGAATGTAAACTGTAAGGAGTTATAAACATCTACAGGTGTCTTTCATATGCCATAACAAAGCTTAGAAAAAAAAAGCTTAGAAAAGCACATCTGTGCACTTCTGTTTCCTTTTCATATTGTCTTTTACCTCTCTGCTTCTATTTCCCTAAATAGAAAGATAATAATATTAATCTATTCCTTGGGGGTCTTGTGAAGATTCATCAGGTAATATTTATGCAGCAAAATGGAGTAAGTGCTGTATAAGTGCTAAGCATCATTATTGTTCTCTCCCTCTTCATTAGCACATCATGTACATCCCAAGCAGACGAGATAAACACAGAAATTAACTGTCCTCAATGTAAGGCAAGTGAGAAAGGTAACCAGTTAAAAATGTTTGCTGTAGGTGATGTCTGTCTCTAACAAAACAACCCAGTAAGTTTTTCAGAATGTAATGTATTTACTCATTTGAGCAAGTTCTGTCTGCAGCAAAGAAGCTCTGAGAATATGTCTAAATTAAATACCCTTCATGTTTCCATGTGAGTTGTGCTTTGGAAGCTACACATATAGTAATAAACACAGGAAAAAAATGAGATCTGCAAAGAATCACTGAGCAGGTTTCCAGATATTAGAGTGCAAAACCTACTTGCTGCTTCAGTTGGATTCCTGTTCAAGAAGCAGCCGCTGTGGGAGCGGACAGCCATGGAAGAGCAGAGGGACAGCCTCTGCTCTAGAGCTCTGCGCTGGGAAACACCCTGTGCTGGAAGAGGAAAAACAGAAAGAAAAATTAAAATGAGAATAAAGACAAATTCCAGAAAAGAAGCCCAGTGGATTGCATTGTGACTGTGGATGGAAGAGCAGAGGTGAGCAGCAGCACACCGTGTCCGGCCCTCCACCTCCCAGGCCCACGCCAGCATGGAGCCAAGGCGTGCAGCACCCATGGCACACAGTGCCCATGGCACATCGCCCCCCTTGCCCCACAGCTCATGGCAAAAAGGGGAGGCCCTGGAGCCCCCTGCACTGGAACAGCCACTTTCCACTCTCTCTATCCCACCTTCACTTAAATGCTGATTCCCTCCCCGCCTTTTCTATCATTACCAACAAAAATAACTCTTCATTGCCCCAAGCCCTGCCCACCATGTGATCATTTACAACTTCACCATGGATCTGTAAAATGCAGCATCCTGATCTGACAATGTTTGACACTGGAGCACAAAGAGGTGATGCAGTGTAAAGTATCTCTTTCAGCTTAAAAACACGCTCTGTCTTGGAGGAGCTTGGTCCTGAGCTGCCATACTCTGAGCCCGATTTGCAAGCAGAAGTCCCTGCTGCCTGCAATGGCTGAGGGAGAGCCATGCACCCTGCTCACACAAAACTGGAGCATGTTGCAGCAGGGGCAAGTGCTGCACAGCACTGTGGTTTGCAACTGGCTCCATCTTTGCAACTACTGTAGTGATTAATCCCCATTTCCACAGGTTTTTTGATGCAGGAATTTAGATTAGTCCCAATATAATTGGCACTGCTCATTTGCCCATCTCAAATTCTTTTCATTTGGTCCATCTCAAAGCACAGCTGGTGGTTGTGTTTTTACACCTGTCCAGAATACCTTGGCTTTTGCTTTTGCCTTCACTGACAAATTTTTCATGATATAGCACGGTGTTATTTTCTAGCTGAGGCTGGCATGAACAGTGCACAAGTACTTAAGCTGAAATAGTCTAACAGAAATAGACTTTTTATACTGCATCACAGTCTGACATAGAAAATTGCCACACTTCTCTTATCAAAATGTTGCAGGGCTGTCATCATAGCTGCTGCCTGCTCAACCGTGCATCAGTGCCGAGCTGGGTATGTCAGTAAAGGCACAAGGGGAAAAAGAGAACTTCATGCGGAGGTTCTTGCAATCAAAATCCCTAGTTTGGGGGGAAAAAACCCCACATATGGGACTAAAATCAGGCTATGAAATGTGATTTGCTTTTCTTTTCCAGAAATAACAACTTTAGAATAACATTCTGCTAGACATGGCTTTCAGTTGAGGGGAGGAGACTTTTATTCCAGCTTATGCAGATGGGGAGTTAAAGCACCCTTCAATGGAAACCCCACAGCCCTTTAAGAGCGGGTTTACTCAAGGAACTAACCCCCCCATACCTGCTGGCCAGAGTGGCTGAGCCCTCTGCACAAGCAGCTCTTCCCTGCATCCCTCTACATCACAACAGCCTCCTGTCCTGCTTTTCCAACCTCCAGCTAAAGCTCCTTCCTCCTGGGGTGAGTCCGCAGTGGATGACTTGCAAAATGGCAAACCTTGGCACTGAAGGATGTTAAGATGTGCCAGTCCTGCGGTGTTTTGTTCATCAAGGCGCATCTCCCAAACAAGCTGATTAAAAGCCTGCAACCAGGGAAGGAATAAAGACTGTAGAAGAAAAACAACTTCTCACAGCACCTGAATTTAGGGATTTGGCCTGCCAAGTTGGCCAAACTGAGGCCCTGTTTTACTGAGTTAAAGATTTTTAATTATTACTGTGGTAAAGCCTAAGACTCCTTCTCACTCACCTTGAGCCTGCAGTTCTGGGTACTGCAGAATCTCAGTGAAGAGCTCATCATACATAAAATGTTTGTCTTTTGGACATGCCAAGATGGGACAGCTCATGCATCATGGTTAATACTGAGGAAGGATGTGTCAGTAAGAGAATGCTTGAAATGCAATGTGCCTGTACATGCATACACCAGCTCTCCAGGAAGGCTTTAAATAATATTGTTTCTCATGCACAGCATTCTCTAGCCAAGAGTCCCTTTTGCCCATTATCACAGGTAATAAGAATGGTCACTACCTCAGGTAGGGAAACATGAAAGGGATGCAAAAGACTTCCTGGCATAAATCAGTTCCAGAAAGGCAGTAAACTTCCTGTGAGTCTCCCAGGACTGTCTCCTCTGTGGTAGTCCTTGTTAGACGGAGCGCATCCTGCCTGTTTTCAGAGCCAGACCTCTGGACCATATGAAGTACGGATCGGAGCGAGCACAGCCACTCCTCTGTCCCTGCTGAGGAGAAATAATGGCAAGCTCCCTGCTACAGCACCATTCTGTAGTCATTCTGTGCTTTTTAGAAATGATGAAAATCTCTGTAATGAGATAAAGTTTGGAGAAGTTTGGCTTTGTCTCTCCTCAGAGTGCTCTGCAGAGCTGCCAGATGGCAGCTGTGAGTATTCAGGCTGCTGAAAACCTGCCAGCTCCATGCCAGCACCGGTGGGTAAGCAGTCCTAACAGGCAAGGTGCAAGTCACTGGAATCCTGGAGGAAGAAAAACACCCTTCAGAGTGTAAATTGTATTAAAGTGTACCGAAGGAAATACAGGCTTTTAATGTTTGAGGAGGCCTCACAGTCAGGAAATTTGGGGGTTTTTCCCACATCTGCTACAGATGTATTACATGATTCCTTTCTCTGTATCTCTGTTTTATCTCCTGTCCTACATGGAGAATGTAACCTTATTCTCTCACAGCGGAGAAGGGAAGGCTGAGAAGGGCCGAGAACTGCCAAGGTGCCTTCCCAGGTCTGCTCTGGCTTGAGTCCCTTGGGCAGCATCGCATTAACCGCTCTCTGCCTCAAACTGACACCCCCTCTGCTTCCTCCTGCATGAAATTGTCCTGTTACACAACGCCAGGATTTAGGATTATGATGGAATTGCATCATCTGGGAGGAGGAGATGCTGGACAGCAAAGCAGAAGCGGACATGCCCTTCAGAGCAATAAGGTTTTACAGAGATAACCTGTTCCATTAGCTCAGATTTCATCACAAAGCGATTACCCTTGTTCATGATGTGCTGCCTGGTTTAGATTAGGCTTTATGTTAAACCCATGACCCATTTTCATTCTGGGGCTTTAGAAAATAATTTGCATACTTCAAATTTTCAATTATTGAAGACAAATTGATAGTTTAAGTAAGGGTCCATAAACTGTTTTTATACAGCGGATGCTGATCCCCCCCTTCTCATTCAAATCCAGTCTCTGACCTAAGGGAATCTGGCCCACAGGTTGTGCTTCAAGTCAGAATTCAGCCTTCAGTAAAGACAAATTCACTTAATGTATTTTAAATGCAAGAGTCAAATCTGGCTGGGAAGAAAGCCCATGTCAGCTACCAGTCTTTTATTCTGTCATATTACTAGACTGTGCTACAAAATCTAAGCCAGATGTGTTTATTAATAACAAAGATTTTCTCTTGAGGAATATCTGGCTACCTGATAGAGTTTAATTAACCCCAGCACAGACAGCTGTCATAAAGAGTATTGAACCATTTCTTGTTCTCATCATTTGTGTTGCAGGAATGTCCTAAAGGAAAAGGGAGAATGATTCATGGCGAATGCTCTCCATTAATTTGCCTGATCTTTTTCTTTCAAGAGGAATAATCACCAATGAGAAGCAGTGAAAACTGCAGATGGCATGTAAGACTAAGTGTAATGAGCATCTGTAAAATAAAATGTCAATTTACCATGGACAGAAGCCAGTAAAAGAAACTCAGCGAAGCAGGCCAGTTTTGCTCAAAGGTTTTGTTCTGATCAAGGTGGTCAGAATCTGACTGTCAGAAGACAAAATGTTCTTTCTTTGAGCAGACCATTAGATAGCTTTTTACACACTCTTTGTATTTCAGAACCACTCTTTAAAGCAGCCTAAACTTCTGGGGTGTTCAAAGCATTTCCATATAAGCACAGAGAAACTTCACAGATAAAGGATAATAGCAGTTCTTAAAAATGCAAGTTTGTCTTGATGTTTCATGTTCCCAGTAAATTAACTGGTTTCCTTTTTTCTTTTTATTTTAGTAAGTGTTTCAGTAATGAATAAATGTTTTTGTGCATTTCTTCCATTCAGACTAGGCAAAAAACATTTAATCAATGCAATGTCTGGATCATGTTCCACTAAAATAGCCATCTACAGTTTGTATGAACATTTCAACCTTTCTGAGCCCGAGGCACCCCCTCATACAACAGATTTTCATTCTTCTCTATCACGCAGTGATGCCATCCCACAGCTCTGGTAGGATGTCACACACTGCTTGCGGTTTAAATGCTAAATGCCTCCCCCCTGCTACTCTCAGTTAGCGGTGCACCCATGTACCAGAGCCACCTCCCTCCTGGCACTGTGCAAATGTTTGATGGTTTTGCTGGAGAGCAGTAGGAGCAAGGAGACCATGGTGAAGCAAAGTTACAAGCAGCTTTCATGATGGGTAGTTTTGGATCCTTGCTTACCCGTACAGTACTGATGGATGTTTGCTTGTTTGTTTTTCTGCTGATTTCAGTGAGGTAGGATCAACACAGTGTATTTATCAAAGTGGGAACTGTGGGAGACGGACAAAATCTTATGCATCTCTCTGGTTTTCAGTGTTTACCTATTGTTAATGGCAAGCATGTTGCAGTCTTGCTGTTTGGGATTCATCTCACCTGCCTATAAATATCTGAAAGGCAGGTCTGTGCTCCAAGACAGACACCTGGATCCTTTCCAAGAGCAAACGGCAGGAACACATCTTGCTACAGGGTGAAATACCTCTCCTGGGCCAGGATGAATTGCCAAGTGCCGGTTGCTGTCAATTATTTCCATTGGCTACAGGAAAAGTGTGGACGCATAGCTGAAACCAGCTAATTTTTAGATAGTTAAAACATATCTGCCCTTTGCAGCTGTATCTGTTTTGCTTTGCTTTTAAAAGATCTGCTTGGTTTTACAAAACATAAGCAAAATTCTTGCTTGCAGGACAGAGCCAGGAAGATTAAAGAAGAAACTTCCTTCCCTCATTGGCACGTTGTTATTCTTCCCTAGCCATCTACTATGTTGTTTTTAACCTCCTTCCTGCAAAGTATCTGGTAGTGGGTACTCTGAGGTAGCTGCTGGATTGAAATGAACCTTTGCATGGTTTCAAGATGGAAATTCAGCAACTCTGAATTCTGGAATTCGGATGTTTGAAACAAATACTGAATCGTGCACAGGCACACTGCGGAAAAGTACATTTGTCTATCCCTTGCCCTTCCTCAGTTACTAGTTTGATCTACTACTAGTTAACTAGTAGTTACTAGTAACTACTAGTTACTACTTCTGTTCTGTCAGTCTACACTGCAGGGAACCAGTGTAAAACTTGTGTTGGGGTGTTTTTCCCTTGCCTGGCTTTTGCTTTTAACAAGCAAAACATATACAAACCCCTACTCCTACCTAGCACTCTATTTCTGCAGCAATCCATAGCAGTCCTTAACTAGATCTGCAAACTGAAAGGAGGCCCCATCAATTAACATCATTGCTACCAATTATGCAATGAAGGAGAAAAAACCTAGTCTTTTAAAAATAAGAGACTAATTGTAGCAGTAGTTGTTAACTGCAATTAATTTGTAGGACTCTCAGAGGAATCTATAACGGAAAGCCATATGTTATCATCCACACCTGATGCTGGGAGAGACATTGCCTTTTATATGTATTTGCTGTGTTGTCACTATTTTGCCTGTACAGCAGGGTTTGGGTTGGGGGGCAATGGTTTGGGTGAGGCTTTTTTGCTAATGTAAGCTTAAAATTATTCTAGCTCTTTTTTTTTTTTTTTTTTTTTTTTTTTTAACCTAGAACACTGTATGATTCCATCTTATATTCTCACTTGTATTTATTTCTTTCTGGCTGAAGGCAGGTGAAAGGAGCTGGGGGGGGCAGACAGGGAGAGGGACAGCACCTGTGTGTGCCACTGCTGTTCTCTGCTGGAGAGAAGTGACAGTCAAAACTGCTCAAGTGTTTTACTGGCTCCTCAGTGAATAGCGTGATTTAAAAAGTATTCCAAGAGGAACTACAGGGAATTAAAAGATGACTGAGGCTGACAGCTCCACCAGGCCAACTTGTGGAAATGATTACAAAAAAATGAATCAACAAATCTATACGCAAATATGGTTGAGCAGGAGACTGTCAGTGTAGTGCTTGAAGAAGCCTCCTTCCAGATCTGCGCAAGCCCCTGGGAGACAAACCATGGCAAAGAACTGAGTAATCATCTTACCCAACATCATTACTAACATGAAAAGCAGTCAAATGTGCTTTAAGACCAGGGAGGAGCACAGCAGGTAAGTGGTGCTAGAAACCAACAGGCTGGGGTGGAAGGGAGGGAGGATACGCTGCCTACATACTGTGACTGGTACAAGCCTAGCACCAAAAGCAAGAAGGTGGTAAGAGGAGGATTCCCAGAAGAGACTGGGAGTAGGACTGTATAATGAGGTTACCACATGGACATGATGAAATAATTAAAAAGTCATGGATATCATGCTAAAGAAACTGGAAGAGCGAATGTGGTTCTTAAGCTTCTTAATGTGATCTTAACTATCCCAGTACCACTGATGCTCATGTGCATAAAAGGATGCTTTTATTTTATAACAATAAATGATTTGTTGGCTAGCCTCCACATCTGCTCCCTGGTAATTTAGATTAATAGCATTTATGTCTTTTATTTAAATAAATGGTTATTACAGCTTTCCTATGGTACCAAAAGAAAGGTGCCCATTGTTCTTCATGCTAATACTATCATTTTTAAAAGTCTAACTTTTTTACTCACTTGAATAGGGAATATGAATAGCAAAAGTGAATTACATTTGCATTGCATAAAATAAAAATGAAATCACTTTTGTGGAGTCTTGATATACACTTAGCAAATGTTTTTAAAATTTCCATATGTCCAAAATGTACCTATACACATTCAGGCTCAGTAGTAGCTTGTTCAAAGGATGATTTACTTCATTGTTATTTATATTGTTTGGCTACCAACATGATATGCTTCTCCTTCCAGTAAGACTCTGGGTAATGTGAAAGGATCATTGTCAGATGTTAGTTCCTGTGGATGTAACTTAGTAGTCATCCAGTATTATAAGCTTTCTTGTCTCTTTCCCCTAGAGAATAAGAATTTTATTTTATGCCAAACATTAAAGATGCTCAGATTTTTAGCATAACTCGCAACAGCTCAGTCTTTATCTTTGGAGGGTAGTGGTTCAGTCCCATAGGAGGACTGCACATGGTCCTTTACATAATCTGGCAGATGCATTAAAGTCCTGATAATTAGAGCTAATTTTATAAATTCAGGAATAAGGTAGACTACTCTCTGACTAGCCCTTCAATACTAGGTACAGTATCTTACCCATCCTTTGTGCTTCAAGTTCTTTATTTCATTCTGGTGATGAAGTGCACAATGGTGATCAGAAATCCCAGCAAACGTAGAGACTTTAGATACCAAGACCCAGTGGCCTGGTGTATTCAGGGAGGTAACTGGAGAGCAGTTGTTGGTGGTAACTGTCCATGAGGCAACGGCAGTACCCACGTTTGACAATCGGATGCCTTCTTTTGCAATCCTTTGGCACATCAGAATGGGACTTTGTCAGCTTTTTCATCAGTGGTAAAATGGAGAGACGATCTGATTTGTTAATTGGCTGGGAAAAGGAAAAAAACTCAACATTGCTACAATTTTGTTGAACAACTTGGTTTTCATGATCTACATAGCCATATTGCTAATTAATTCACATTCCCAGCTGTCCTTCACATTCCTGGTGAATTTACCTCACACTAATAATTCAGTATCTTTTAAAATGTGACTTGAATGAAGTAGGTTTTTTTCTCAACTAATTCTGATTTTTTGAAATTTGGGAGCTAGACATGACTTAGCATGGCACTAATATCCCTCAATGCTATTCGGTTTTCATTTGGCCACTGGGGAACTCTTTAGTGGCTGAGAGTCAGGATTTAATTGTCATAAAATTGTTAATAAAGCTATTTATTTTATTTACCCTTCTGAGCCACATAACCAAAACTGGAAAACTGAACTGCTATTTGAAAAATGGGTACTGGCAGACAACATGTGTACAATGGCAGTTCAGATACTTTCTGTATGTTGCTTAAAAATCACGTAGTGCCCAAACTTGCAGCATTTTACTGTCCAAAACACCAAACGATTAGGACCATATTCTGGAATTGTGCTAAGGGACTTGTGATACAGTTTCTCTGATAATTGGTATGTATAATTAGGTTATATTTCATTTAAAGAAAGCACCTAGCAAGATGAGTTCTGGCTCCAATCACATTAATTCACATTATGCAAGATTTTTAATTACATTCAGGTATCTGGAGATGCAGCAAAGTGCTTAATTCACATGGTTTGGTGAAGGAGTAGGCTATAGCCTGTTTTATAAACCTCACTTCAACATCCTTAAGACTGGCTCATTTTTCTTTTCTCTTCTGCAGCTCTCTCCTCAGCTCTCCCAGCCTGTGTTTCAGGCTGGCTGTGAGTCATACGGCTACAATGAAGCTGAGCAAATGCAGATATCAGCACAGAGTCAGGGCTTTGCTAACCCATTGTTTGGAGATGGTACTTCCCTAGCAAGCACAGAGTGAGATCATGTCTGCTCATAAAAGTGTGTAGGCAGACTGTTAGATACTAAGGTATTGTCAATTATTCCCCCAAATTGCTGGCACATGGAGCGAAGCAGAGATTAAAAGCAAATCTGGCCTTAGCACTCTGTTTATATGTTGTGCTGTTCAGGGCTCAGCAAATGTTCTCAGCCAGCAAACCCATGGGGATTCTACTTACTCTGGCTATCAGGCCCAGGACCATAAATCATTGTACTAGAAATAAGTAGCAGTGAAAAACATCAGCATTATTTAACACTGTAGAGCTCTTTCTCCCGAGAAAATACAGTTGCTACATACAGGGATGAAACGCAGTTTAAGGATTTGGGAGGTACTTGTGTCACGGCAAGCAGAACCTGGACTACCAAGTACACATGGAAGATTTTAGTGAGCCAACTCAGCAGGAGCTCCCTGTCATTTTCTTAGCCTGCTGTGTTGAGTCCAGCCTCCATCTATGGATTGCACTTCTCTCGAGTCCCTGAAGAACACTTCTGAACGTGGAAGCTCAATGGGAAACAGGGCATAAATTCTTATTGATCCTCCATCTACACTTTCACCCTGTCAAGAAGAAAGCATCCCTTGCTAGCAGTACCTTTGGGTATTTTTCAGTGCTGGTTTTGCACTGGAGAGCACAAACAGAGCAGAAAATGCCATCCATCTTTCCCAGTACAAAACAAGGACAAAATGTTTTCCAGTTTACTTATGTGAACAGCACAGCACCTTGGTAATTAGCAGTTTAGGGATTTCTCATTCTGCCAGGTTTAATGAATATTAGCGATGTTGAGGAATACTACTGTGAATAGCCAAACACTGCTGTAGTTGTTTATCAGCGAAAATTTTCAATCTAGGTCAGGTACAGTGCAGTTTATCAAGCAGTACCAGGTAAAACACAAGTCTTGCTTAGAAAACAAAAGGAACACAGGGGAAAGCTATTATACATCGTATTAACTTAAAGAATTTGATCTTTAGACATCACTTAATGTCTTTGTGAGGCATTCTGTAACATTTTAGTACTGTTAATGCCACAGCATTTGATCGGTTTGCGTAGTGACAATCATATGTTAACACAGCAGTTTTGCCCTGTAATGTTTTCTCCTAAGATTTTCTCCTAAATCTATATTCACATCGGTACCTTCTTTAAAGTCTGTAGACAGGAAAGTGACAGCAATCCAGTGGATTACCTCAAGTGAAACCCAGTTGTTACATGGATTCAAGCCTTTTCCCAGGTCCTGGCATTTTGCATTTTTGTCTACACCAAGCTACCAATCACAAATAAAAAGCAGTCCTGAGCCACCCCTGACAATATGATGAGATGTTTAGAAAAATCATGAGATTTTTAAGTAACTGTTTATGTCCTTGGGGTTTGGCAGGGGAAAAGACCCTAGCATGCAGATTTGCGAGTCCTCCCAACCAAAGAGCAAGCAGTATCTGTTCTTTTTTAGTTTCCAGAAAGATGTTTATTATAAATCTGGGATTAAGGCCAGGTGTGGTCACAAACAAATTTGGGAAGGTGAAGTAATTGTTATTTGCTGAAAGTAATTGCTTCCTGTTATGATTACCATAGCAATTAATGTAATTCTCTATAATACTCTTGGGAATAATAAAGTTACTGGAGAAGAACAGCAAAAAATACCTGGCTGCTCTAAAAAACAGATTAGTACCAAAACTGGTTTGTTATATGGACAGCAGGAGAGCTGCGTTGTCCTTAGCACTTCACTTTCTTGCTTTTAAATGCTTGGCTTAGCCAAAGTTATGCGAAACAATTAGGTTGCTGTCACTTAGCAACCATGACTGGGTTCAGAAGCAAAGCAAGTTGGAACCTCTACAGCCTACCTAGTATCCCTCACTTCTGTTTAGAAATGGGGAGACAATCAAAGTACCTTTTAGAAGTGTTCACATCCTATTTTTCAAGCTACTAGAGGAGCTTTATTTTTCCCTGATTTCCCACCATCCTACCACCCATACAGATGAGTTTTTGAAGAAATGTTTTGTGATGGTTAAGGACACAGGTAAGCACCTAAGAGTGCCTCAAGGCATCTAGGTACTCATGTCACCAAAGTCAACTGCAGCGAAACACCTACATACTGCAGATGTCCCAGTGGACCTCTCCTGTATGTTCACATGTACCACTTAGGTGCTTTAGAGTTTCAAATAGGTACTTAGGATATCCTTGGGTGAATGGGAAGTTCTGAATGAAAATATTATTACTGTAATTCTACATTTTCTGTAAATTATGGGACCGTGGCACTTCAAAAGTGATAGATGCATCAAACATTGCTGATGAAAATATTATTCCTTTGTATAGAAGTACTTCAAGTAACTCCTTTTTCCCTCTCCTAAAAAAATCCTAAGCCACTGGATTTCTACACCCCACCCCATCCCCCCCAGTTCTTCCTCTGTCTACTCTCGTAACATGCTGGAAGGGCTGGGGAAAGGAGTATGGGAAAGGGACTATGTAGCACCAAGCACAACAGAGCGGACATTCTGACCCAGCCCTTGATGCATACCCACAGTGCAAATAATTAAATATTTGCTAAAAGTTATTTGAGAAAATAAAGCATAGAAGAAAGAAAAGTAACTAATTTAGAAGGATCACAATACTCCATTAAGACTCAAGGCCTAATGCTAATATTGTTTAGAGCCATTCACACCACGGGTTCTGAAAGAACCAAGGCCAACTTACACTGCTGCATACAAGGGCAGCATCAGGCCCCTTCTGCTTACAGCTGTAACCTGACAAAAGCACTCTTGAATCACAGATGCAGAGCGGGAGGCTCAGGGCCATGCAGCATCATCCAAGAGTGAGTCAAGTGTGTATTTTCCTAGGAGTTTAAACACAGACTTGAAAAAGGTCTGACAGATATTACAGGAGCTCCCAAAGGAAGCAGAAGCCCAGTGTAGCAGGTCTCAGAGCACTAACGGGTGAGGAGGCTTTTGTTCTCATATTTGAGCATCCAGCTAAACCGTGCAGTTCTGGAAGACTGAACAGATGTAGCTGAAAATACCAGTAGTGAAGTATTTCTATTACCTTTTGCTGCTGAAGAATGCAGTGGAAAATGGAGGAAATTAATTTGGCTCAGGCATGTGATGCTTGCCTGGTAGTCCTTAAGTATTTTTGTTCAGCCCCAATATACAGAAAAGAAAAATGTCTGAATATATTCAGTGAGGGTCCACTTCTCCACTTGTCACACTCGGCTGCAAAGCCGTGACTGGCTGGAGCCTGCTGCTGCTGCCCGGGGAAGAGCAGCTCTCTCTTGCTGTGCCACCTTGCCTAATATCTGGCATTAGTGACCTGCTTATTGATCATTCCCCAGAGGTTCAGCTTTACAAACATCATCCACCAGGGACACAGGTATGCAGCAGAAAGGGAGTCAACAGATATGAAGTGGAATCTGCAGCTATGGGGCCTTGGTAGCTGACAAGTGATTGCCTCCCCTCAAAGCAGTAAGCAGAAGTGACCCACAGGAAAAGCCAGATTCCTTCCGTTGTGATAGCAATGTCACAAAAGTCTGTATTTACCTCAATCCCTCACTGCACCATCTTTAACCCTCTGCCCAGTCAAGTTCCTGTTTACATGCCAGCTACGTGCATCTTGTGTGTATTTTAATTCTTTACTACCCATCCACAGCTATTGTACCAAGCTGCCCTGTACTGCCGAGGATCCTTCTTCACGCTGAGAGGCCTGTGCGCTTCCTTTAGCTATGAAGCTCAGCATCTCCTTATGATGCAAAGGATTTTGAAGTGTGGAAAAGGGCACAGAATCAATATAGATAGCAGAAGTCTAAGAAATGTCTACAGTCCTGTCTAATGGCACTCTTAGGCTTTAGAATATGACATTCAGAGCTCCTGGGAACTGCAGTCACAGCAGAAACAGTGAGGTGAAAAGTTATCACTTCAATGTAAATAAGCAATATCCTGTAAAACTGCTAACACTGAGAGCTAGTGGCTGCTTAGGGTTTCAAGATTTCTATGTCTAAAGTTCTTGTGTTTTGAAAATGAAATTAGTACAAGATCCAACAACATTCTCAGTATATTAGACACGTATTAATTATGTCATGACATTTAAACTGTTTCTAATAATATAATTGCACCATGAAACCACTATATTTCCTTATGCTAAACTAAGAAACAATGATTGTGATAGTTTGGCTTTATTAAGAGATACTATTCTTTTTAAACTTATGCCCCTCATTAACATAAAATAATGAATAAGCACTGATCTAATTCTCAGGCTCAATTTATGCCTAACAACATGTTAAGTCTGCTCCTTAACTGCCAGAGAAATGTGTGCTCCTGGGTGTTTTCTTCCAGTTCCTTTCTTAAGCATGTGCAGTATTCCTGCCTCCTAATAACCTGTTCTATAAAAGGCTGCTGTGTGTCTTTGATACTGTGGGATCATATTCTAGTCATTAGACTGAAAGCTTATGTGTTACCCAAACATTTGTTAAAATATTCATATTCCAAATCAGTTTTAAGCCATACCTTAAAAAAACTTAGAAGAGCTTAGATTCTGAACGTTACCAGGGATTAATCTAGCATTTTCCATTCAAACCCCAGAGTTTTAGGTACTGAACTGAAAACAGTGTTCCTGAAAGAGAAGGACAAATTGGAAAAGCGTAAATGTTAGGGGAGGTACAAGCCAGAAGCCAAAACTTTCCCCTGAACCATCTTATGCTGTGAGACTTGAAATCTGCACAAACACTGTTCCCTCCTGAGGCAGAAACAAGGAAGAATTTGAAATCTGTAAGGCTGAAAATAGCTTTCCCAAAAATACTTCTCTCGCATTTCTGTTGCCATATTAGGCACTAGAAAAAGTACAGAAGTGTGTGAACACTTGACAATGTGTCATGCTGTCATGTGATCTGCCATTAAAAGCAAGTCACAAGGGTGACCATAATGCAGACAGTGCTGAGTACTATAGTGTGAGCTTTGGCAGTTGCCAAAGGATAACATGAAAGCGACCTGAGCTGAATTCTTTTGCTACAGCAGCACATCTGCATGCCCTCTGGATCAATAAGCCCTGGGTGGAGAATCTTTTTATCTCACCTGGTCCTTCTTTTCCTCTTTCTTTATGAGCTTTTCAAATAGCACAGGAAAACAGATGGTGTACCCCTGGCATTGTGCCTCACAACTTTGTCCCAAATGAGCCTGAATCACAGAATTTTTTGCAGATTATGATAAAGGTGGACATGGCTGTCTATTTCTCAGTGTCCTTGACAGGACATATCAACACAATTTTACAGAGTTTATCTCTGGTGTAAATGACCAGACAGACCAATGCCTTCCATGGGCTTTCTGTCATCTGATATATGCTGTGGAAAGAGTGCTTTCTAACTCCATCCTTCCCTACTGTGCAAGCTTGTTGCTCCGTTATTTCCCTTTTCCTGTATGTTACTGTGCAGGATTCGCAATGGATGCTGACCACCATTCAGATACAGCCCAATGATCCACCATTGAATTCCTTCTATGGGTGTTTGAATTCCCCAAGTGTAACTTCCAGATTTAATTTAGTCTCATTATATCACTGAAACAGAATTCTGCACTTTCATTATTCTCTGTTCTGGGATATTTTATGCTTCCTCATGCTATTCCAAAAAGACATGCAAGCAGCTGCACAAAGCATGTTTTGTGATGGTTTTATTTTTGGCTGGCTCATAATTAATAGTTACCTGGTGAGTTAAAGTATTATTCCACATCCCCTGTCTAACACTACAGAGTGACTGCTTGGTGCAATCACTTTACCACTTCTTTTGTTTTTATTATTTACAATATTGTGGTATTCTCAGTAAGTTAGAAAATTACTGAAGTGTTACTGCTACCACTGGAGACTCTTCAGCTCCTCATACCACTTCCTGTTGCCAATCTGATAAATAAGAAACATCGCCTGTTGATAACCTGCAAGGAACATTATTTTCCTCAAGAGGAACAAGCTTTCCAGTTGTGACGTATTGGACGGATCTTCACTCCAACTGCCACCCATTAATTTGCTAATCAGTAGCAAAGTGAAGAGTCAGAGCCAAAACCACAAACCCAAAAACTCGTCAAAACTTGAAGGAAATAACTTGCATGTTACTCACCAGTAAGGCTGGCACAGATTACCTGAAACTTTATGATCTTTTTGGTTTTTCTCCACAGAGCAGGTGGCATTTATGTGAGAGGTATTTTCCATACTGACTGGGTGCTTTAAATCCATACACAGAAGAAAGAATAATAAGAGACAACAGTGAATCATCACTCATGAATGAAAAGTGGAGTTGGAGAGGAAGAGGGTATAAGAATTAGATATCCCCTGCAGTCCCAGAATGCCAGCCCCTTCCTCTTCTACCTCCGTTTCACCTCCCTCCCCCCTGCCCAGGCCAAATTGCTGTCAATAATTAACCCAAACTTTCATTCTGCTTTCCCACGAGTGACTTAGACTCCCTCCGCCCCTGCCCCCCAAATGATCTGATCACTCCATATTCAATACATGCAGTTAATACACCTGAAAATAGTCCGTGATCATCTGCTACACACAGCATACCAGCATTGTCCCACTCTATAGGCCCTTGCTGGCTGAATGCATTCCCGAATATCTGCCTTCTTCCAGGCTCCAAGGTCTGCCAGGGCAGCATGTGTATATGAGTTGGCCAGACACTAGGTCATGCCAGTAAGACTCCTGGTCACTTGAAAGTTTATAGCTACTTATTTTCCTTATAGTCTCATCCTTTCTACTTACTGCCTTAACATTGGAGATAGGGCCGTGGTGCAGGTTTGGGATTCATAGCCACATTTTAGAGGGAAAGGCTTCTGTATCTGAAGTGGTAGTTTAACTCCTCAAGGTAGAAGGTTAAGCTTTGAGAAAGGATTGGATTTACAGTGAGAATTCCTTCCAGTCCCAGGTTTGCTGTTATTGAAAGGGACAGACATGCTTTGGTCTGCATTATGAGCAATCACTCTGCTTCAGATAAAGTAAATTACATGTTAGACAATTAAATATGGCGGGGATTTTTAGGAATGAAGCTTTCACATTCTCAGATTGAACTCTCAGATTTCTTACCATGAAAGAAATGAGGTGACAAATGCAATTTGTGCATACCATTTTTGTCTCTAACACAAAATGAACATCCCTAATGTGTTGGCTTAGGTGCATTTACCTCCACATTTTCTCAGCATGAACACAGCTTAGATACAGGCAATTCTATGCAGGAGGTAGCATGCTACTTCTTGCCAACTGATCTTTAGATCTCCATCCTGGAAAGGGCTGAGTGCTCTCAAGTCTCCATCTAGTCAATGAGAAGTGAAGTTACTTAACACATTAGAGACCATATCATACAAACTCTGTCTGCTATAAAATACACCCCGAGTAAATTCTGGCATTTTTCCTCCATATAACCAAAATGAGAAAATATTGCCAGGACATGATTGAAATTCAAGAGCTTCCAGAAAGGAGTTTGGATGGGTCTTATCCTGCCAGGGGCTGAGTTCACAGCCTGGCTCTTGTGGGATAAGAAGCTGGTACTCTCAGCAGTGGTTACATATATTCTCTCAGTTCTAGTGCAAACCCTTTCCATCTGTGCCCCTCACAGACTCACTTACACTGTTGTCATCAACATGGCCACGGTGTGGTGTGCGGTTGTCAGACTCTGAGACTTGGAACGGTGGACGGGTGGACTGGGCTGAATTTTTCATGATGCTGATATCAAACAAGTGTCACACTGCTCCCATATTCTGCAGTGCTATTAGAGCTTTTGAAGAAGAGGTCAGTAGAAATTCAGAGGACTGTAGGTTTCTTTCTCATTTTGCTTCCTTCTTCCTAGCCAATCCCACTGGAGGACTGGGATCACCCATGATAAACCCCAAAGCCTATCACAGGGAGACAATGCGCTTGCTGGGACCTTCTCCACCTTGCAGTTACTTTTTAGCATAGAGGATTCTCTTTTCAAGTGCACCTCTCTCCTGGGACCCAACAGCTGCAGATGAGGCAGCCAATTCTGCTCTGCTGGTTTGCTGGGAAGAGAGAGGGATGTGACAGGGAAGAGGAGGAAAGTGCTGTCTGCCTCCAGCCCTTTTCCTGTTGGAGCAGAGGTGCCATACGGGGTACTATTACAGCCCTGGAGAGAGAAGAGGAAAGAATGAAAGCCAAGGCACGGCAAGACTGAGACAAACCACATCAACAACCCCAAATGGAGCATGAGATTAGTATCATGATATGGATATAACATGATAGTATATATATATCTTTAAAATCACAGTCCTATCACAGTATTGTTGTACCAGCTTTACCACCACCTGGTGCTCAGGCTCAGTATGTTCATCCTCAGGTGCAGAGGTAAGGCTCTGTAGGACACATGTGCCACTTAAACCAGCTCTTCAAAAGATTTAACCAGACCTCATGACCTTTGCTTTCCCAACTCCTGCCTTCCCATGGCAATGGAGAAAATAAAAAATAGGAAATATTAGCAAATTACAGGATCTAATAATGCCCTTTGGAAGAATCATATTACTCAGAGGTGATCTGTACAAGTAGTCATTAGAGCAAATAACTTTAGTAATTGATTTCCCAACTGTGGCTCAAACTGTTATTATTACTTTAAAAAAACAATGTATTGCATGAATACCAAATGTATTTTTTTTGGAATTACTTAATGTCTCCCATTAATTGTGGAAAGATTCTGAATTCATTGTCTTCACCATAAATAAAGCTATTTACTTCACTGGAAATATCCAGCTTCCCACTCAATATGAAGCACTCAGATACAACCTCATGTGACACTAAAGTCACTGCACCTTGTCTCTCAGCATCATTAGAATAAGGAATAAAGTACTTACCTCTGCTTAAAAATGCAAAGAAAAATGATTCAGCTGCAATATTGTCTCTAAAAACAAAACTATTGCATTGAAAAAATAACAATTTTCTCTACCTTTTTTAAAATCCAAATGCATGAATTCTGATTCTTCCTTTCCCTCCCCTCACTTCTTTGCACCTAAAAAAATCTCTTCAGTAAAACTAGTAACAGACTGAAGGGTGCAATCAGTCTATAAAGCTCAGATGGGTTGAAAAATCAAATCCTGAAACTTTGCAAACAAGTTGCTCTGAATCAATTTTCCCATGGCTGAACCTATGCTCTTGTCTGTTCTCATTTCCCACAGGTATTTACAGCATTGGCAATTTGAAGTATTTCATAAATAACTTGCTGGTATTCAGCACGTTGCTTTATTTCCTCTCCTACAATTGAGTTGTGCTGGTTTGACATTTTGATTCAGCATCATAAAAAGAGCAGACTCAATTTACTGAAATTTCTGAGGTTGATGTGCATAGGAAAAAATACTGATTCCATTTTGCAGTGCATTCATTAAGGGAAATGTACTTACCTTACATTTGTTTGCAGAACCAAGTAGTCATTCATCAGGAACAACAGGAACATCTCACTTTCCTCCCCAGAGTAAGTCACAACTTTGGGCAGGGACGGTTCTGACCTGAGGCCTGGTTTCCACAACGTTTTTCTAGTTTCCCAGATGGAGTCCAGTCCCATGGCTATTTGAAAGCCATATGCAGAGCCATTTTGGTACTCTCTTGACGCTACATGAACATCTAAAGGGTTTCCATCTGCTACACACTGTGTGAAAGAAGAGGGAGGACATAGAGGCAGTGATAAAGGCAAAGGACCATATCATTGCAAGGTGTTATCTGTGGAATCCAGATTATTATAGTAAACATGAGAACTGACAACATATAATGTTCATCAGCCAGCTGCCCGCTCTCCCCTGCCGCTTCCCTCTAAATCTGAGGGCAAACCCTGGGTCTTGCTTCTGCACACTCATTTGGAATTGATACAGATTTTGTCTGAATGAGGGCTCAGGTGGCTCAGGATGCTGTCCCATGCACACCTCCAAGCCCCCATGCAGAAGACCCTCCACAAGCCAACAAAAGCCTGAACAACCCATTTTCTCCCAAAACCTCTAGGTGACACTGCTTGACCCAGCTGGTGTAATGCTCAGCACTGTTGATGGAGCAGAGAAAAAAATCATGGTCCTTAACACCCTTTGCCACCACTTTCTTTTTAACAAGGGGGAAAGGGAAGCTGTGGTTTCATAAGATAGTCTTCAGCTAGAGTACCCTGAAACATCAGCTGCAAAAAGGTGCTTATACACAGCTCTCTGTACCTGCACTGTTCCCAGTAATCAATGTCAACACTTTGTGTTGCTGTTGCCATCAAAATCTCTTCTGTATATAAAGGCTTTTCAGGCTCTTCAACAGTTTTTTTAATGCTTTGTATTGCTGTTGCCATCAAGATGGACTCTTCTGTATATAAAACAAGGATCTTCAACAGTTCTTCTAAAGGATGCAAATTGGAAAAAGCATAGGAATAATGGAGAGGACTAAAAAGATGGTTTTAAGTAGCAAGTGTATAACATACCTAAAATCTAAATTTTAGTATATTGGCCAGAGACTTCTGGATTCAGAAATACCTGAATAGATTCTTCCCATACAAAGGCATTTTATACAAATGTGCTATATAGACACACACATCTATATATATAAATCAATTATCTCTACCTGTAGACCACACTTTCTCATGGTCACTAAGGAACAACAGAATGACAGAAAAGGGAAGCTAAATGCAATAATCCTGTTGACCACTAGAAACCAGCACCCTGTTTCCAAAGATCTACACCAGACATAAATGGTGGTTGGGACCTCGGACAGATTCTGGTCGTGGTGGTGGTTGTGCAGATCAGGTTTTCAATTTTTTCAATTTCTCAGTGTAGCAGAGATCTCTTTTTCGAACCAGAAGCAGCTTCATATGGCTAGGAGCTGACTTCCCAAAAACTTGTCCATTGCAGAATTCTTGCCTCCACTGCTTTTAATACAATGGATCTTTATCCAACTATTTAATACCTGTTAAAATATGATGTCTGTTTCTATTTTTTCTTAACTTTCTAAACTTCTAAACAAATGGCTAAGAACAAGTAGATCTTCCACAGACACCTACTAATTGACCACTCCTCTGACCTTATAGCTGTAATCACTTCTAAATCTATTCGACAAAATTTTAAATTCCTTACCTCAAATTAAGAGAGACAGGATTTCTGTGACCTTCAGGCTAACAGATGAAAACTTAAAATCTTTTCACTTGGATTCCTAGGAAATAGCTGAATCTTTATGCTTTTCCTGCCTCATGTTTTCCAAAACTTGAAGGGTGGAACAATCTTGAGGATCTCTAGCATTTGTCATGTTAGGAAAACAATGAAAACAGACATTATTTTCATTCAGTAAAACTGTGACTTTTCTTTGGTCTTTCTTCCATAATTCAGAAATTGCAAAGGCCAAAGCTTCCAGGAATTATACTTAAATAAGGTGATTAATTATGAAAGTCATTAAGTACTTAGTTGATATTGTGGGAGCATTGATTTGGTATTTCCTACTTAGACCCAAAGTCAGATTAAAGATTAGAAGTGAATAGCCACTTACTCATATTGAAATATCTAGAGAACGATCGGGATGAGAAGGGTAGATCATTTTGGAGTGAGCTGCCACTTCTGGCAGCGTGACTCCGAAGAAAGATGCAGCCAGTCCCAGAACTACCAGTGAGACCCAGCCAGCCTGGTCCCAATGAAATCAATCAGGGGCTGCTTGTGCTACTCTGCTGGGATCTATAAATGTACAGATGAAGCACACTTTCTATATTGCGCAGTCCGTGAAGCCTATTGCATATGATTACACAGTTCTCCCATTTTTGTTTTGCCCTTATGATTAGAAAAATTCCTCAGCTTTGAAATACAATAAAAAAATGCTCATAGCAACTCTTGTGAGTTTTATTAGCTTCTGTACAGCTGATGGTAGCAGAACAGGCCTGAGTTTGCTTTACAATGGTCATTTAAACAACGTAAGCTTAAAATGTTCCCAGGACAAAAATTAGGGCTATGTCTAACAAGTACATTAAGCCTTATTATGTCTATTAAGCACAGGGAGCCACCCTTGTTGCCACTGCACATTATGTTTGAAAGCTGTTATGGGCAGCATACTGAATCCCCTAATCAAGCCAGCGTGGGTGGTACTTTTTTGTGACATTTAGAAACCCTCAATTACAAAATAACCAGCTAAAAGGGCAAAGAAATGGATTTTCCTTAACACAGTACCAGAAAACATAAACAGGCACTGGATGTGGGGAAAGAACTGGAAACATTTTTTTGCATTCTGATTTTACTTTTCTTCTGTTACTTTGATATCTTAAGATATTCAAAGCTAATAAAAACCCCAATATCTGAGGGAAATATAGCCTCGTCACTTGAGGACTCAAACATTTAGAAATTGCCCAAGAGACAAAAATCAATCATATTTTTATCTGCAACACTCCAAATAGAAAAGAATATACTATCTTTTATTACTTTGTTTTAAAATATCTTTTATTACTTTAAAATTTAAAAATTAGAAAAGTGCTGGTTCAAGTTTGTATGAAGTTGAAATAACTTAAATCCTCTTTTTTTCATGTTCTGTAAGCCTTTTCTCAGTGGTTTAAAATTAAGCATACATTTCCACAGTGTGTATCTCAGGGCTGGGATTCTCAAAGGAAACCAGATGGCAAAAATCATAAATCTTTTTCCCTTCTGCTCTCTGGCAGTCCCAATCAAGAAAGTTATGAGGCTGGAAGAACAAGTTTATCTTCTATTGTTATAAAAATATTTTCTTCATGCATCCAATGTGTTTTTAATATTCTAGAAGTCTACAGCAGCAAATGCTAGTTTACTGAGATAGTATATGCAAACAGTGATAGAAAGAACATATACCACATTCTCTATTTCTTTTGGAGGCACTATTGTATTATTTCACACATGTAATGTGACTTAAGAGTAGCTTAGACTGGAAACACTTTGGGTTTTTTGATGCATAATACCAGATAGCTGTAAAGAAGTTTAAATTTCAAGCACTATCATGCACAAAGATGTCACTCCCAAACAGCAGACAAAGATCTGGTCTTGAAAAGTTGAAGTATAACCAGAGACAAAACTGACATGGTAGGTAAATATTTTAGGGTTCATCTGCAAATGAAAGATATCATCTGTCTACTGCCTTCACATAAACAGCATGGTTAAATATTTTAGAAATACTTTTGATCACTGATCTTGAATAACTCTCACAAGGTAAAAATATCATTATCATTAATGTTCATGAATGCTTGAAAGCTCAAATATGACAGTTCAAGACTATGTTGGTTGTTCCTAAGACTTCTGGGGAAAGAGAATGTGTGATTAGAGATCTCTGGTTACCTGAAGGAAGTTCAACACTTTAGTGCTCCAACCTGGAACACTACTGGAAAATTTTTAAAGTTTGCTTCAAAATAAACATTCCAACATATTTTGATGTAGAATCTGCAAAACATTTGTGAATGTTTATTTCAATTCATTTCAGCATTTACTGTTTTCTATGAAAATGGCTACTGAAATCAAAATTTGCTTACTAAAATTAACTTTTTACTAACTTTGCTTTTTTGTTGGAAAATTCACCCATCAAAGTAATTTTAAGATCCATGAGAATCTTCTGAGGAAGCAAAGGTGGGGGAAAATAATAAATTAAGAAAAATACAACACAAATGCCAGATTTTATTGAAGTACTGCATTCACATATGTTTGTGCACCCAACAATCACATTTGGCTAAAGACAACCATATTCATGACATGAAGACACCACATTAAGAAGGCACACAGGGAAAGCTTAAAATAAAGCTTAGTCAACATGGTGTGCCAAACTCTGCTCTGCTTGACAGCTGTGTTATCTCATTGGAATTGCACAGGGTAAAGACAACAATTTGCATGAAAATGACTAGCAGCAGTAGCTGGTATGTGCAAATCAAAATATACTACTTCTCAGTACAGTAACCATACACAAATACATAATCCTGGCACAGCTTCAGATTGGCCTCTGGTTATTGACAGTGGTTGTAACAGCCGGGAAACACCTCTGGAAGAGTGAGTCAGGTTCTTGTGGCTCACAGTCACAGTTCATCCTTGTGGCTCAGGAAATCTCCTGAAGCCACTGGGCTTTGTCAACAGCTTGTTTCGGTGGAGGCCTTGTGAAGGATGCAGCTCTGTATCTGCAAAACACCAATCACAGTTAAGAATTAGACTCAAGCAGAGTTGATAAAGAGATCCTAGAAATAAACCCAGAACAAACCACACAGCTCAAACCATTTCACTGGGATTACTTCCTTCTAAGCATCTCATTATATTCCTAACCTTTATCATGTGAAGAATTACATGTCTGAAGGGCATCACTACATCTATGAAACAATAAGTGCCTCCTCTAGGGATATATGTGGTTGGGTAGATCTGCTGTTGTTCCTCTGCTGTGCAAGTGAGGATTTCGTCTTGCATGTGATAAAGGCTCAAGGCACAATGGTACTAAAACAAAACAAAAAAGGCTTAACAGATAAAGACAGATCCAGAGTCACTCATCTAACATTTCTATGCAGTGCCTCTTGGAAAATGCATCACTAATATCTACATTAAACTGTGCATTTCATTTATTTTTATGATAGACATACTCACCATGTGCGCCTTTAATCCCGAGGGATACCAAAATATATTCCAAACTACACTTGAAGAATTTCTATACAAAGAAATTACTCTACTGATCATTAAAACGGGATTGTTTCTGAGGTGAAGCACAACAGCTGTTGGTACAGCTGGGTTTAGAAGCAGATGTTTGTCTGGATATACAAAAAACAATGGACATGCACTGAAGTCTGGCCAGAAAATGTCAGCTAATTCAGCTACTGACAGAAGCTCTGAAGTGTGACATCTTGGATTTCAAGGCAGATGGCAACTAGCAGCAAACAGCCACCTAACCAGCCAAGAACATCACTTGGTTCATTGAGAGGAATGATGCTTATCAGCAATACTTTTTCTAGATTCTAGATTTTCTTCTGCTTAAAGCTCTGAGGATGGTTATACATTCCTGACCAACTTAAATCAAAACATACAAGACATACAGATAAACTTAGATTTCCACCCTCCCCCAGTATTGCCATCTGGTTGACAGCAAGCTCAGTATGAGTCAGCAGTGTGCCCTGGCAGCCAAGAGAGCAAACCCCATCCTGGGGTGCATTAAACACAGCATAACCAGCCAGACAAAAGAGGTGGTTATCCCGCTGTATTTAGCCTTGGTGCAGCCTCACCTTGAGTACTGTGCACAGTGCTGGGCCCCACAATTTAAGAAGGATGTTAAGGTACTCGAATGCATCCAGAGGAGGGCAACAAAGCTGGTGAAAGGGCTGGAAGGAATGTCCTATGAGGAGCAGCTAAGGACTTTGGGCTTGCCTAGTTTGGAGGAAAGGAGGCTGAGGGGCAACCTCATTGCTCTCTACAGCTTCCTGAGGAGGGGACATGGGGCGGGAGGTGCTGATCTCTTCTCCCTGGTATCCAGTGATAGGACACATGGGAATGGCTCAAAGTTGTTCCAGGGGAGGTTTAGATTGGATGTTAGGAAGCATTTTTTACTGAGGGTAGTCAAACACTGGAACAGGCTTCCTAGAGAGGTGGTCGATGCCTCAAGCCTGTCAGTGTTTAAAAGGCATTTGGACAATGCCTTTAGTAATTTGCTTTAACTTTTGGTCAGCCCTGAACCTGCCTGGTCAGGCAGTTGGACTAGATGATCGTTGTAGGTCCCTTCCAGCTGAAATATTCTATTGTATCTCCACATACAGCATCTCTGATTAAATACCAAATCAGAAGGGAGCTCAAATGTTCCTATTATGGCCATCACTTTTTCTCCAGACTAGGGGGCAGACCCACACACAGCCTGACACAACACCCAAGACGGTCTCCTCTCAGAGCTGCTTGACAGACGTTTCCTTCCCAGACCTGGACACAGTCTAGCAAAAGCCAGGGGGTTCTGGTGTGGCCTAAGGGATGCCTGGAACTAAGACACAGTCACACACATACTAAGGCTGTAGAGATCCTTCACCTATCTCACTTTGGACAAGTGTAAGTCTAACCTGTTCAAGACACCCTTGGAAGAAAGTCCCACAAGTTGCTTCATTGGCCGGTCCAGTACTACTTCTACCCTTATAGTTAGAAGATTTTCTATTACTAAATCTGGATCTGCTTCAATGTGAAATTCAGTGTATTACTTACCCTGCCTGCCACAGAAATGGAAAATAATCACTGTCCTCCATTTTACATAACTGAACACTGTCACTCATCTTTTCTTTTCTAGATTTAAGCCAGCTTAAACCTGTCCTGCTGTTTCAAAACCTTTGTAATTTTCTGTTTTCTCTCTTCTCCAGTATGTCAACACCTAAGAGCATTACTGTAACAGAGACACTGCCAGTGCTAACTGGAGCAAATTACTACCTTACATCCTATATACAGTTCCTGACTTTAGTATGTCAGACTAAAAGAAGAGCCCAGAACATCAATACTCTGTTTATGGCATACTGTAAATCCCCAGATATTTTTTCCTCACATTACTTAGTCAATTATTCTCCCTTAGGTATATTTGAGGATTTGATTTCTCTTTTTAAGCACAGTACTTTGCTTTTATCTTTATTGTATTTCACCTTTTTGATTTCAGACCATTTCTCCAGGGCTCTGAGATAATTCTGAAAGGTAGTTTTATCTCCCAGAGTCTTGCAACCCTTCCCAGGCTGGTGTCATCCATAAATTTTACATATATGCTCTTTACTCTTTCAGCCAAGCTCTTACTACTCAACTGGAATAGAGTACTGAGACATCCTTCCCTTCAAAAATGTGTTTGAGAATGAGCCACTGAAAACTTCTCTTTGACCACATTTTCATAAAGACCTGTAAGTCATAGCCACTTGTTCCTACTTATCTGACAGGCAAAATTACCTTGACAAAGAGAGAAATTAGACTAATTTGTCCTGCTTTTTCTTCGTGAAATCTCTGTCAGATTTTTCTTGTGTGGAACTCAATTGTTTAATAATTTGATATATTACCACTCCAAGTTAGAAGTGATGCTTCCAGCTGCTTAGTTCCCTTCCTTTCTCTTTTTAAAGCCAAGAGCTGTGTTTGTCCTTTTGCCAGGAAAGAGCATGCAAACAAGATTGAACTGTATGCTGAACTACATCAGTTGCAAGGGTGTAGGGAGTCCTGTTCCTAGTTAAAGCCCAGTGAATTTGGCAAAGGAAGTATGCTTGCTAAATCAAATCTAATTGCGACATGTAGCTTTCTCACAGCAGCGGAAGGTTTGCAGCCACTGATGGAGACTCTGGCTTATCACTGCACTGTGAAGTGGCTACCTGTAACAGGTGAGGGCATGAAATCTACAACAAGCAGACAACATGAAAAGCAGAGGACAAAAAACAATCAGAGACCTGGAATTTCTACCAATACTTAACTGGATTATCTGTTGAAGTTCAGCAAAGATCTTTGCCTGCCTTTTCATTTTCACAGAAAGTTCCCAGCTGCTCCATTCTGGATCTGGAAGCAAAAAGGCTCACAGGCTAAGAGCATAGTTTTCCTGGCTTTAGACCAAAAAGAGATCTCAAGTATTTTGAGTCTTCACGATAACGCCAGCCTCATTTTGCCAACAAAAAAAGAATTGGATAACTAATCCACACAAAAAGCTTCTAAATTTTTTGGTCTTTATATGACATGCACACTCAAACCCTACAAAAAAGCTCTTTGCAGCTGGCCTTTCAATTCTCTCCCTGTCTTTCTCTCTTCCTGTAAGCAACAGTGGTTAGCAGGCTACACTTCAGGGCACTCCACAAACATTAGTCTCTATAACACAGTGGAAGGCAGGCAAACTGAAGCACGAAGAGATGAGAGGCTCATGGCCTTCAGAAAGCAGTGCTTCATTCACAGACCTGAACTGAGGTCTCATCTCAGTACTTAGCGCCTGCCTCAGATATTTTGGGATTTTCTCACTACAGACGGCTTTCTGATGAAGGATCCTTTTTAGTCTTCCCATGGCATTTTTCTCCCACAAGCCACTTCATTTGCAACAGCAGAAAAAAAATGTGTGGAGGTTGTTAGGAGTTTCTAAATTGGTTTTGTTATACTTAAGTATTTTCATGAGGACAAGTGGCCCAAACCAACCTGTTATGCTGGTAATAAAGAACCCTGAGAAACATGCATTTGCACTTATGACGCACAGGATGGCTTTTTTTTGCAAGGGTACAAGAGAAAATACACGAAGCAGGGAACTCTGACACATTTACTTTCCTGCTGATTTAAGAACGACTGCTGAGCAAACAGGACCACTTTTTCTTCTGTGACAGACATTGCTGATCTACAGCTATTCTCACATTCTGTGGCTGTTTAGCCATGATCTTTCACTCCCTGCAGAAAGTAAAAATTATGTTTCATGCCATCTGAAGTCTTTTGCATTATTCATAAATTCCTCTTAAGTCTGAAGTACAATTCATCTGTACTGCTGTACATTTTAAATACAATTTTGCATGGTGTGTGCCATAGGCAGTTTGATGTTTAAACATGATTTCAGCATAAAAATCAAGTCAGCATATGAAACTTCATTTTTTGCAGTTCTCTTCAGTTCTCTATCAGACTTGACTCAGCACTTGTAGGTAGCATCTCCAAGAAGCAGAATATGACTAAACTACCCACCAGGTACTTCACTGCTCTTTCCCTTTGTCACACATGAGCCTTTCTAGCAGTTCATTGCTAAAGAATTTCTTTTGAATTATAAGTTACGATGGCTGCCTCCTTAGTAAGTTCTGGTGTACCCTAGACAGCAACAGGGAAAGGACAAAGACAGCATAAAGGGACTGTAATCTTCTCTGGCACACAACCATGAAAGAATATTCATGTACAAGTAAATCAAGGAGAAGCTTCTCTGTGAAATGACCCTGTTCAAGTCTCAGCAGATACTTCCTTGTGGAAGGGCAGCATCAGGGCAACATGTAAGTAAATCAAACAGACAGTTTGCTAGAGCTTTTCAGAAAGCTAAAAACCCACATAAAGAATAATGGCATTTTGAAAAATGCTTATCATATCTGTATCACCACATATAAAACAGAGCAGAGGGTACACAAATACAATACAGTAAGATGAAAGGAAATGTTCTCACTGTACCTATTTTTGTTACAGCATGGGTAGAATCCATCCAGTGCCGTTGTTTTTTAACATATTGAACTCCCTCTAGTCTCACTGTCTGTAAAACAAAAGCATTTTTAGTAAAACTAACAGCATTATTTTTCCTTTAGTTCCAAGTAGTAATACATAGGTGTGCCCACTGCAGTAGAAAGAACACAGTCCCTGGAATCTTCCTCTACAATTTTTAGAGGATGGGATAGACCAGAGCCATTCCACTTTCCATTCCTGAGCCTATGGGAGGCTGCAATTGCTGACTTGTATTAAAAAGGAATAAACATCAAGATGAAGAACAGTTTAATGTAGCAGCACTGTGGCATAATTAGGACTTACAGCAGCAAATCAGAGAGTGTCCTAAAAGAAATGGCAGAAAAATTTCCCATATTCAAGAAAACAGATCAGAAATCTCAAATTTTCACCCCTCTCCAAACATGATCAATCACTATTGCCTTCACTGCACCTTCCATCCAGTGATCACAAAGCACTGTGTGGGGAGGCTCACAATACTTCTTTGCATGGAAGAAGTGTCACCCTTGTTTTCCAGAAAGATTGAAGGGATGACAGGAACAAATGAAGCAATTTTTAGTTAGGCATTTCACCAGTTGCCCAGAAAATCTTAAGTTCTGGCATCTCCCATCTTTTGAGTGCTTGGTTTTGAAGCTTAGTAGTACTTGAATATTGTTTTTCAGAGCAGAACTTCATAAATGCTCATTAAAATTTCAGCAGGTAACTGATACAGACACCTCCTTGAATCTTTAGATTCAGTGCAGACAACTTGAGTTTGCCCAAAGTAGAAACAGTCTGCAGTGGGTCACTGTCAGGAAGGGAGAAGAGAGATACTCTGCCAGTAGTATCACTGATACCTGCTGACAGCAGAGAAAGCAAAGCTCTAGAAGGAAAGAGTTTTCTCACCACACTTTGAACTTCATTTCTTTGCTTTCTTACCTTATATTTATTCTTTCATTCCCTTCCCGCTTTCCTCACTCTGTTTCCAGACCTAAATTTCTGCTATATGCTTCCCATGCTAACTTTGAATCCCTCTTATTTCTTTTCTCTGCCCTAAATCTCTAGTGGTTCGAACCCTGTACATGCTTCCCATCTGCAAGGCTCCCTCTTCATATCTCTCCCTGGGCACCTCACATCTGCTCTCCAGCCCACCCACAGCCCTTGTTCCACTCCCTGGCCCTCTCAGGAGTTTCTCCATCCCCTCCAGTATAGTTACCTCCCTGCTCTGCTGCTCTCAACCCCACTAGCTCCATCCCTCTTCCACATGCTCCCAGGCACACCCAGCTTCTTGTTCAGTTGCAGTTTCTCCTTTAAGTACTGGCTCCAAAACCTCTCTCTGTTCCATCTTCTCATCTAAGTATCCTTATGGAGCTCATCAGTCTTCCTCTCAGGCCGAGTTTCCCTGTATTTCCCATTAGCCTCTAGTCCAACACTGTCTTTGACCTCATTTTCCACTTTCCCACTGCTTGGGCCAACACAGATAACGAGAAAAGAAAAGGGGTACTTCTGTCCAAGGAAATGTGTGGGGAAGGGATTAAAAAAGGTTTCCTATATCCATTAGGGATATAGAGTTGATATTTTCATTAAAAAACCTGAAACAAAGCAAATTGGGCAAAGGAATGATGTGTTTTTGAAGTGTACTGAAAGTTGCATTCTGTTTTGTTTGAATTGAAAAAATCTGCAGTTTGCTTTCCAAATGTCAAAATGGGATTTGATAGTTTGGCGTTTAAAAAAATCTGCACAAAAATACTTAAGCGAAGATCTTAGTTGAAACCAGTCAGTTATTTCAGCTGTGATTAAAAAAAGTAAAAAAAACCATTCCTAATCAGTTATAGAGGAGCCTGTCTAGATTTCATATCTAAACCAGCTTACAGCATCTATGGGCATCTTTGCAGTAAAAAACCTGATCCTTAATGAGATGCAAAAAACTCACTGCTACAAGAAAGTTTGGGAAATTTAAAAGCTAAGGAGTCCAATTTAAACACTTCCAAATTTAATCTCTCCTAGTGATATAACTTTGAGCTAATGCCAACCCCTTTCACTAAATTTGAATTTCCAGCTCCAAAATAGGAAAGTTCTTCATTTCCTAAAGAAAAAAAAAATCCGTTTATTTTTTTTTTTTAATAGTTGAGCCCATTTGGCAGATTTTTCCCATATACAAATATTTAAGGCAGATGGCTGGCAAAAAGAAAAGTAGCCTAACTGGGAAAAATTTAAGGGCAGCTGCAGAAAGACCATACAGTGGAAATTACTGATAAACCTAGAAAGCAAAGCTATCAATGCACATTCCAAAAACCAAGCACAGTGTCTCTGAGTTCAGACAGCAGCTATCTGGTTTTGGAACCAATGGAGTCAGATAATTCTGCTGAGCTAAGGAAGAGAAAGTGTGAGAGTTTGGTGCTCTTTCATCAAAATATCTGAATGTTTCCTATATTTGAATAGTGCCCCATGAGGAATCTTTAATTAAGAAGAGAAATAGGGACAGGAAGGTCATCTGACTATATTTCAAACTGAGTTTTTCCTTGTTATGAAATGAAGCTATGAACTTTTGCATACTATGATGTCACCGCTTTGTAAGTACAAGGAATTAATCTCTTCTATTAAAGCACTTTTTTCCCAGCACTTATGAGTAATTTACAAGGCCACAGTTCTTTTCACACTCCAGCCCAAAGGGCCCCGCTGTCTGACTCCGAATGCATTACAGAGGTCTTCCTGTGCTAAATTTTAAAAGAATATTTTAGTTACCATCACAAAATGTAATTTGCTATTCTCAGTTTACAGTGGTATCGGACACCTTGCCCCAAAGGTCCTCCCAGACTAACGCTAGCAGAAACACAGGGGCAACTCAGAAAATGTGTTTACAATCTGTTTGGGTCACCAAGGTGAAGTGTCTCTATCTACCTTTTTATCTCTGATGGCAAAACCCATTCTGAGGGGCCAGCACTCCTCTCCCGTCAGCTGCCTGTTTGACAGAAGTCTATGTGCACCTTACCTTCTCCCAGCGCTGAGCAGCAGATACGCCTCTAGATTCCTCCTTTTCTGCCTGTTTACCACTCCTCTCCTGATAATTATGCAATTTTTACTCAGTCCTCCTCATCTTCCCTAGATGCTTCAGCATTGTTAGCTCAGCCTTAACAAAACACTTGCAATCTTGTGGCTCCCTAGTTCCCTACATTTTGAAGGGGATAAAACTTTTGCACAAAGAGAAGTTTTTTTGGTTAGAAGGAGAACAAATCATATGACCAAATTCCCTTTAATCTTGGGGAAATTCATAATGTTGGCTTTATCAGGGCTTGGATTTCTTTTTACCAAGAAGATTTCTTTTTACCTTTATTTACTGAGAAGAAACACTTGTATAGTTCTCCAGCCTTCAAATGGGAGAAACAGAAACATCTGCAATAAGTTCAATGAAAAATCCTTTCCCTCAGAAAGAGCTTACTGAGCAATTTGTATGATTAAAAAGCAAATTTGCTATGCTAAGAAAAAGTATACTCCAATGATTTGAATATTCACCTTGGTCTCAAAAAGCATGGCTCAATTTTCTGTACCACAGAATTCCTGTGTTGAGCTAGTCTTAGAGTAGTGTCTTTAGGGGTATCATAAGCAAAAGGGCAAAGGTCTTCTGATTAGTGATGTCCTTTCAAAATTCCACTGGACATTAATGTCTAAACTGACATGCAAAGCATTAAAAATATGACACATCCCTGCAGTTCTGTCTCCTTGTGAGATGAGGCTAATAGCATCTCCCTACTTCAGGAAGGTAGCTGTGAGGACAGAGGAAAAACTGTGAAGCACTTGGACACTTCACTAAGGCAGACCATTAACCCACGAGCCAAATTCAAGGTGAACCTCACATTCCGAGGCAGAGTGCAAACAGTAAGAAAGCAATATAAAGAGCTGAGATTTTGCCTGTAAAAGTAGAGCATTTCATTGAAAGAGATAAATAAAGTATGTCACTAGTTTTTATTGAGAAATACTAGATCCGATAAGAAACTAGCCTGTAAACTCCTTGAGATATGGGATCTTCTCATTTGCCTGTACACACTGTCTTGCATATATGGGATCTACTCTGCATGCTACACTATGATACTACAAATAGAAATTACTATAACTCCATTAACATTTAAGTAGCTACTCCTGGTCCCCACCAGTGACTGAGCTGATTTTTCCCGAAATCCAGTTCTCATATTAAAATGCTAATTTTTGCTATGGCTAACAACATGCTTATCTAACTCAGGAACCCCATATGTAATATCTGTGTTGATGTTACTGAAGACCATTTGTTCAAGACTAAATAGAGGCAAATTCCAGCTGATCTGCCTTTTGCAGAATCAGAAACTTTAACAAAGCCTGCACATCCAGTTTGCTGTTAGATTTATGATGGATCTTGAAATTATTACTGGAAAAATTCAACAGTTCCAATTCTATATTTAGGAGATCTTGGGTGAGTCCACAGAACAATGAGCAACTTTGACTATTACATAAGGGAGGAAAAGCATACAATAATCAATTGCATGTTTAATGAAATGCAAAACTCCAATTGAGTTGATATATTATGGGTGAAATTGAATATAATAAAAAATATTGCTTTCATAAGTGAGTGCTTTCTGAATGCTCCAGGGGTACAGATGTTGCACACCTCATGTGTGACACAACCTCCATCTAAAGGCAAGATTATGCTAGTTGAGAAAAAGCAGGGCTGAACTGAATTCACAGTTAAAACTCATGTTCCTCAGGCCTAAAATTTTCTGAAGCTTCTAAAAACTGTTTTAATTTTTTAAATTCATTTTTATTGCCTATATATGATTATGCTCAAATCTCAGAAGAACTGAAATAGGAGGAGAGAGGCCGCTTTTACTGTTCCCCAGGCCTGAAAGCAGCTAACCAGTCATCTCATAAGGTACTCAGACCTTGCATGATTTCCATGCAAAAGAAGCCCAAGTATGATGAAGATAAGCACTCAGGCTTGTCAATGAAATCCTTCGACATTTTCAAAGATCTCTCAACCTTGGCAAAGCAACTGGCTTTCAATTTCTGGCAACCCACCTCATCAGCAGCTAAAGCTATCAGAATTTAGGTGTGAAATAATTGTCATTCAGAGCAGCCAAAGAAGCAGAATAATAAAAGTGAAAAATACAGGATGAGAGCAATGTCAAAATACTGTTTAAATAAAAAGCAACGCAGCCTGAATAAAGCTCAAAACAACACAGGCAATGGATAAGAAAAAGCAAAGATCTCTCAGCTTCCTGGAGACATAACACCTGGAATCATGAGACAGGATGCCTAGGTGAATGTTGGTCATCAGTGGAGGAGCCTGGGATGCTGTTCACCTCATGATAGGAAGAGAGGAATGATCTCTAATGCCAAAGCAGGATGTGGTTTTGCAGCAGGGTTCTAGTCTGTAGAGAAAGACGGAATCACTTGGCGGCAGCGGTGCCATAGCATGTGCCTCCTTCCCAGCTCCCCATATGCCAAACATATCTGGCACAAAAATACAGAGCATGAAGAAAACAGCACTGCTGTCCTGGCAATGAATTAAGAACTGATGCCATAGCAAGAAAACCTGAGGGAAGAAGTTAAACGAACAGCAACATGTTCAAAAGCGTAATGCCAGTTTATAAGTAGAACACAACCATCTTGTAAAAGATCATTAGGCTTTTTGTTGACCGCACCCAAGAGTTTATTTAGGCTGTTCTAGGTAGCAAGTCTTATTTCCACTCTCTCTCTCCAGGGAAGGTGTGAAGTTTTCAATTTGCAGATTAGTAGCAGTTTGCTGAATGTGTGACTTTCACTTTGGCAGCTTGCTCAGCTTACGTAGCTCCAAAGTAAGGCTTTGCATATCCTGACAGCCCTATAAACCACTGTTAGACCAAAGCCTGCATTCTCTGGACAACAAAACAAGACATAGGAAGAAACAGTCTATGAAGTAGACTGTGTTAACTAGACACTCAGGAGGGGTCTCACAATATAGGCTATACAGTACAATAGGCTATAATTACAGTAACTCATTGGCCATTTATCACCTTGCAGGTATGGAAGCATTTTAAAAATGAGTAAAGAGAATTTGAGGTCAGGGCACTTTTTTCCAATAATTATTCCTCTTTTTCAACTTGTTCAACTTCCAAGGCCTAATAAGTACAACAGTCCCTTTACTTCCTATAACTTTACTGGTTGAACTACTGAAGCCACATTTAAACATTTAGGAAGTCCAAGACAAAGGGTGAAACTTATCACAGCCCATCCCACCATCAAGACTTGCAGTCAGATTTCACAAATGTAGTGAAATGAAACAGCAGCAACAGGTTTTCTGGTTTGCCTGCAGTTTGGGCACAAAGGTATGGACTACCGGGACTGAAGCAAAGAGTCTTAGATTTTAAAGACTGGATCCTGTGTCAGGAAGAAAGAAAAAAAGAATGATCTCTCCCTGTCACAAGAAAATACACTTAAATCCTCTTTTGAGATTCTTATTCCTAGAATGAAATCACTCCCATATGCTTATGTACTCTTGACAGGAAATCCAAAGCAACTAACTCGTTAAGCCTTTTCCTGATAAAGGGACTTATTTGTTGCACCCTTACTCAGTATTGCTAAGTTTTACACTCTTTTTACTACTAAATAAATAGGCTGAGCTTGTGCTAATTTTTTTCTTTTGAGTTTGGTACAGATTTCATTCAGAAAGTACAACAGCAGGATAGCTTGACTGCATCTTGAGGTCTCCATCAGAAGGAAAATACACACTGTTGGATTCCTCCACATCCATTTAAAGACAGAATAAGGCTTTTCCTCTCCAGGAGATAATGTATGTCAATAATAACTGGTCTTACCTGCCATCCGTAAGCTTAAACCAGTATCCAGTTTGCTGTGTGGTTTTGTGCTGATAAACAAGTAACAGAGAACACACACAGTGATGACAAAAGCAAAGAGGACCACTGCTGCTATTGACAGGCCCACAAGTGCTCCAATGCTAAGAAGAGAGAAAAACAGATAAATTAAGTGTACGAACAGCTTGGGACACCCATTAAAACAATGGTCAGGATGATGTCTAGAGGTTACTTGTACTCAGGCAGGGAAGTGACTGTGTATTTTTACTGCACACAGAAGTTCAGAGCTCAATACCCAGGTTACATAAACTGGCATTATTTCACTGCCCTCAGAAGGGTCAGTGTCATTACACAGCATTTGAACATCTGGCCCTTAGTGACATTTCATGTTACCAATGCATACTGCTCCTGAGCCTGATTTAAACTGTGTTTATGAAAGTCAGAAATAACTTCATGCAGTAACTGGCATCAGTGAGATCAAAAACTTCTCCAAGGCAGTGCATATTCCCAGATAAGCATAATATCACATAAATATCACATGCACATACAAAGAGGGATTCCAGCGCTTCAGGCAGCCCATACAAACTCCTTTTTCCCAAACAACATGAATATTAGAGCTATATTTTCAGTTTGAAATGCCATTTTTATTGCAAGAAGAGCCTATTAGAGCACTTTAAGCAAAGTACGCATTTGTGACAGACTTCTCACCAAGAATGACATACCCATAAAAAATGGGATAAAAAACTTGCCAGCCATGTTACTCAATTTTCTTAGCAGTTGTGCCTTTGTGTTAATGCAATAAATCTCAACTCAAGATTGGAGAAGTTCTTCCATTATCTTTGTCAGGGTAAAACAAAATCTAAAGATGAATTAGTTTGCACACAGTATCAAAGGTATCAAGGGAACAGGAACAGAATATTCAGGAGACCAAACATACAGTAGTATATGCAGATTTTATCAAGATCCTACCTCTGCAGGATAGAAGCTACCTTTTACTTCTTCCATAGACATTCAGTGAGACAGTATATGTATATACAGAAATCTCTTTAGCACTTTCCTTATTTCCAACCCTTCTTTTCAAGTCTTTTCCTAATATAAAATTCTCATGATGAAATAAAGGACTGACAGCAATACAGTATAGCTATCATTTGCTATCCTTTCCTGGGCCATTTGATGCCTTCAGTGTTCCAGTCCTCTATTTTACAGTCCAAGCCACTGACTTCTGGTGAAATTAAACAGCGGCCTTTTGGTCACAGATGAAGAGAGTCTGAGAATCAAGAATCTTTATATTACTACTCTGGTATATGTACAATTTTGACAAATGTAAAAAGGACAGAAGAGAGATGAATGTCTTAAATTCTATGAACTCTACCCTCTAGTGATAAAAACACCTTTATATATCACCGCTATCAGTGAGAAGTCACCTCTACTGTGTCCTTGCAGGGAGATGAGAAGAATTGTGCCTCAGGATGTTTTTATGAATTTTACATTCAAGCTACTGCAAAGCTTCTCTACTAGTAGACAGATATGTCCACAAGAGAAACTCTTAAGATCAGCAGGATGAGAACAGCAGATATCAGTATGACTTTAAGATGCAGTTCTCATTAGTTATCAGTCGGATCCATTAATGAAGTTTGTGCAATGTTTAGCTCCACGCACAACTAAAATAATGTGTTATCAGCAAAATGACTGGTTCTGGAATGAATAGCTTTACCCTTATGAAGATTTTTCATGGTATTTATCATCTGCATGAACTAGACTGTCTTTATATGTTTCTGTATATATGTGCATGCATTAAGTAAATTTTTCCTTATCATTTCTTGGCTCAAACAAAACCTACAAGCAAGCAATATTATGCTTAATACCAAATAATACAAAATACCAAAATAACTATGATCATTGATCATTTTAATGATCACCCTCCTCTGAAAATAAAGACAGCCCTTCAGCATGTCCTCTAGATTCTACAGCAAATACTGTGGTGCTGCACATCCATCTAGAAAAGCCCTTGCTAAAAACATTCTGCAGTCTTCCCACCTTTACCTTAAACACGAGGTGTTTCAAGTCTACCCTACAGTCCACATAATAAGAGTCTACAGGCCTCAAGGTGTGTGTTGAAGATCAGTCTTCTGACAGTAGCGACACTAAACAAGCAAACTAAAAAGTCACTCTTACGCATAGCTGTGGCCTCATTAGCAAGTGAAAACCTCTGCATTAATAACCCACCCACCCCAAAATGATGATCTAGCATAAAAATGGCGATGAAGGCCAAGGGGTAATCCTGGCAGCATTTACACAATTCTTCGAACATGAGCAATGCTAAATTTGGTAGAAGATCCACAGACCAAACAGAACTCTCCCAAGTTACTTTCTACGTACAACAAAGATACAGCCACAGCACACATTTCACTGATGGTCCTACTGCTATTACACTGAGTACCACATACACGCTTGCAGCACTGCCACGCATCTCTGCATAGCCAAAGGCTTTACTGAGCAGAGAGGCTCCACGCTGTCAGCAGACTCCCTAGGGCTCCCCATGCTGCTGTCCAGAGGGCTGCTTAGTGGGTCATTGACATTCCTGCCAGTGGATGCTCAGCGTCATGCTTCTGCAGTTATTTTTATCCATAAAATTAGTCCATCCACACCAACAACAGCTAGGAAAAATGTAAATACTGCCTAAGCAGGAGCAGTATGTCCACTGATAGATTAAAAGGAAGCTCATGAGTCATCTTGATCCAAGTCAATCAAATGTTCCTATTGCCATTGCTGCAGTCATGTGTTGTTGTAGTATTTGCAAAGCAAACAGATAAATATTCCCAGGAGATTGGAAGAATGGGCCTGCAGGAACAAAGGACTTGCTATTTTGGAAAGTCAAAACAGGCTCCTGGAGATCTGTACATCTAGGCAAAGCTCAGCTACAGAATTAGGTCTCTGTGGTTCTATGGGTATGAATTAACAAAGTATTTTGAATAAAATCTATACCTGGCCTGCCAGAGTTTTAATCAAATACATAATATTACATGAAACTCATAAAAGGTATGGATTTGGAATGGATACTGTAATTCTATCTGATACTAAAAGAAGCCATTAAATTTGTGAAATAAACCTTAATTGAACAGTGACAAAAACAATTCTAAACCATTTTAAAGCAATGAGAAATAAAAAAGGTGTTGACTGTATCACAGTTTGGTACAAATACTACATGCTCAGCATTTCTCCCCTTCCACTCAGCTTTGGAGGTAAAGTAGATGTCATGATGATCGCATGTACATGCACAGCACATGGCTGTGAAGGGTGAGCTGTTCAGTGTTCTGCTCACTAGTGTTTTATAGCATCTGCATTTTGTGGTTTCAAAAGCTGCATAACCTTCTGGTGAATGTTGAACACCCCTACCTTTTCCTAATGTTCCCTTCCCTGTTCCATGGGCTTCTGACTGCTATGAGAGATAGAAAAAACAGCCCTCACTCTTCTTTGCTGAAGTCAGTTTTTTCAAGAAATGTGGAAAGGGAACCTAGGCTGTTCTAACAAAAGAAAAAGATACTATACTGTTTGATTTTAAGTACCAGCAAAAAAAGAAAAGGTAAGTGAGAAATTAATAATAGTAATTAGAGATAATAAATTCAGGGGAAAATATTAAATGTGCCAGAGTTGCTCAAAGGTCAGTTACTTATGCTTGTCCAGCAGCTCCTAGTACAGTAGTTGTTAGGATGCACTTGTCAAAGAATGCATTTTTTGCAGAAGCGCGAGGGGAAAAGATGGTTCCGTTTTGCCAAGGTATAGTGCAGTATATAGCTCTAAACACAGTCCAGGAAATAGTGATTTGACAAAAAAAGAATAGCAGAGATCTGCAAATGCCTATTGCTTCGGGTTGCCTAGGCTGCTGGTTTCTCCATGAACTGCTTCCGTCAGAGCTGGCTGCCAAGTGGTCTGGCAACGCGTATCCCACAGCAGGAAAAACACAACAGAAATATGCAATAGCTTCCTGAAATTCTACCTGGTGTGTCACCAAACAGAAGTAATCCCTGAGATACCACCAACCACTTGGTGGTGCTTTCAGTCATTACTTTTAAATTAATGGGGGGAGTCAAGCAAACGAAGATTTAGGACAAGAAACTTAAAGCTCTGGAGTAAAGCAAAACCTGCAACAATTCCCCCATTGGAGCTTCCAACTCCTTTCCCTCCCCCAGTATGTTCAATCTCCAGACTTACCTTGGCTGGTTTGGCTATCCCTTGAATAGTTTTAAGCCTTAAGGGTTTCAAGTCTTAAAGGTGTGTCCTCAAAAGCTCTAAGAAGCATTTGAAGGATTATTTTAACATATGGTTGTTATGTAGTGATATAAGTAACAGTCTGAGACAAAGACAAGCAAGGCAGTGATCACCAAAACATTCCGAGAGACCAGAAAATGTTTTTTTATGTTTTCCTTAAACTCCTAATGGAACTATCATGTGCAAATGTATACTGTTTTCAAAGTGCTGGAATCCAGTAGGGTTTCCAGTGTGCTAGTAACTAAAAATTCTGAGTTGATTTGTTACTAGAAAACACTTCTGAAAACAGAAATTTCAACTCTAACCACTCAGTAACTTTGCTTAGAGAATTGTATTTATTCATCTCCTCTCTATGACAGATACAGACCATTATGGCAGAAGTTAAGTACAACCAAAACCCCACCGACTGCAAATTCCTCAGATCCTTTCAGCAGCTTAGGGCCATTGTGAAAAAAGGAAAAAAAAAAAAAATCCTGATGTTTCAAAGTTTTGCCCCAAATTTCTGACCTAGGTGGAGGCTAAGCAATCACACTTCTCAGAGCCTAGAAAATCTGTGGAAAGGAAGATCCTTCACAGAGGTGCTTCATTAAAGCCCCTCGTGGGATCCAGTTCTTTGAGGTAGTTTCTGAAAAGATCAAGCTTTAACAGTCTTCACTACAACATCTCATCCAGATGCAAGAGTAAAAGTTTTTTATCTTAATCTTTCAGTAGTTCTGTTATCTTGAGAAGGCTGCCTGTGACCAAAACAGTTGAAGACTATGCAAAAAAAATCATGTAACGTTAAAACAGTATGGGTATTTGATGACAAAAGTGTAAAAAAAAGGACACTTTGGGATGTGTCCTCACATCAGAGAAGCCGATTAATTCTGTGTCAGTCACAGCTGCGGATGGCTGGGAGATTCCCACATTCAACCCACTATTTGTACCAGACAAACTAGATTTTAAATAATTATACACTAAATATTAGACAAGATAAATTAAAAGAGAGTAAGCCCACAGTACTGGATAGCATTCATCCAAGACCCCTGAAAGAATTCATATGTAAAACTGCAAAACTGCTGGCTAAAGCATGCAACCCATCATTATATAGGGCCACTCTGCTAGAGGACTGGTAGCCTGGGAGTGTAACTCCAACCTAAAACAGGGCTCTAGAGGGGAACCCAGGAACTACAGACTAGTAAATCTAACTTCCATCCCTGGCAAGACAGAAAGGTCTGTAAAAAAAAAGGAATAATATCACTAAGCCAAGAGATAAGCACAATGTCAGGGCACTGAGTGCATCTGGGTTACACAGGGTTGCATTTGACCCTGGCTATTTTCCCCAGGCCACGATGCCCAGGCCTGACCCACTCATCTTACCTGGTTACAAGGGACAGGTCCTTTGATGGTGAAGCCACTACCCCCATCCACCTTCTTACCACGCTCTGCTCTCAGGAAGCTGCTGACACTTGCTGCTTCCTGACACAAAATCTTTCATTAAAGAGTCAGCATTACTGTAAGGGGGAAATACTGCCTTGTTGACCTACTGGAGTCTATGAAATGTCAAGAAGCAGATGGATAAAGGAACCCAGCGGGCATAGTCAGATTTTCAAAAAGCCTTTGACAAAGCCCCACACTGAAGGTGGGACTAAAAAGACTGAACTGACACAGGATTAGGGAAAAGGTTCTGCTACAGATTCAAGGCTGCTTAGAAGAATAAGGAACAAAGCACAGGGCTAAGTGGTCCCTTTTCAGTATAAAGAAAAGTCACAAAGATCAGTGCTGAGACTGATTTTATTCAGTCTTCAGCTATCACCTGAAGAAGAATGAAATCTGAGTTTCTGATAATCTTGAACCCATACAAGTGATCAAATACTATGAGGGCAAGGAATGCTTAGAAGACTTGCGGAAAATTGAGTGAGCTAGCAAAAGTGATGGAGGTGAGCTTCAGTGTACATAATGTAATGTATAAATAAAGAAAACCAAGCCTACATACCAATGAACTCAGAACTGGCAGTTCTGAATTCAAGGAAAGTTTTAGAGTCATCAACGACAGCTCACTGAAATCAGAGTCAATATGCATCAGCAGCCAAAGACATCAACAAAATACTGGCCACCAACAGGAAGGATTTTGAGAGCAAGGCTGAGGGTAGCATTTTGCCACCGTGTAAAACCTTGCCATACCCACAGCTTGAGTACGCAGCTCTAGATTATGCACCTCTAAGAGCAGCACTGTGGAGTGAAACACAGTATGGATGAGAGGCAACTAAAATGATCAATGGGATCAGCAGTAATCCAATAGGACTAAGACTGCTGAGTTTGGAGAGGTGAAAGCCAAGAACTGATGCACCAAACACTTGCAAAATTTTTAAAATCCTGCATAAACTGAATGTGCAATTGTTGCTCACCAAATCTCACAATACTAGAGGGCACTCCAGAAAACTAGTAGGAAACAGTATAAAACACATAAAAGGATGTATCTTCAAACAGCAGGTAGTGACTGCTGCCACCAGGGCTACAGAAGCAGACAGTAGAAGCAAGTCCAGAAAATCAGGACAAAATTAGGGATAACAAGTCCATTGAAAGATAGTTAAAGCACCATGCAGAGGTGTACTAACACCCTGACACAGCCAGCATGGATGCTGAAGAGCCTGAAGGGAATCGGGCACGGAGAGCAGCCAGGCTGGCTGCGTGCAGCTCTCACTGCCACTGCTGGAGATCCAGTCAGAGCCAGATGGACCGCCATGCTGACCCAGGAGAGCACAACTCTGACTATCTGCCATCTTCCAAGTGGAAAGTTATGTAGCGCTTGATCTTACCACACACACACAAAAGTAGCTGTAGTCATTGGGAACTTTATGCACACAGCATCTTACACGCTCAGGCCCCGAGGCAGCCGTTGCCCTCACACCGAAAGGGCGGAGAGTGACTCTGGATGTTCTGTACACAGGCGCCGAGCGTTTCCCAGCGAGTTATTTCGTTCAGAAACCACCCTGGCATGAGAAGTCTCTGGGCAGCAGCTGCAGCTCTACCGCTACTCTCAGCGGGACAAAGACTGAAAGCGCCCGGCTACCAGTACCTGAGGAACACAAGCCCGCAGGCAAGCTCGGGCGATCACGGGTCTCCCGCCCCCCGGGGCCGCCGAGCCTCGCCCGCCCGGAGCCTCCCCACCGCCCGCCACGCGGGACCGGCAGGCACCGCCGTGCCAGGACAGGGCGGGTGCCGCCGCTCCCCTACCTGAGCCACCACATGTAGCTGTGCTCGTAGGGGAAGAAGCTGTGGGGGTCATCGCAGCAGTACTTGACGTCCTGGAAGCCGCAGCAGTACACGGCGCGGGCGTCCCCCTCCGCGGGCGCTGAACCCGCCACCAGCACCTTGTCGGCGTTGAGGTAGCTGCTGCACTCGGCGCTCATGGTGCGGCGGCCGCCCCCCGGGGGGCGGGGGGCGGGGGCCGCGGCAGCGGCGAGGAGTGGTGGGGCAGGCGGCGGGCCGCCCCCCCCCCGGGGGGTCGCCGCAAGGCGGGGAGAGGCGGGCCCCCGGGGGCCCGCCCTTCGGGGGGGGCCGGGGCCCCCCGGGGTTTTCCCCGGGGCCCAGGCCGGGGAGCGGGGGCCACCTACCCATAAGCTTCGATGGGGTCTGAGGACAGCAAAAGCAACGAGGTAACTGAGAAGGATCACACCTCAGTTGGGCTTAGGACACCATGGCTTTATGAGGGGTAAAACCCCCACATAATATTTAATGTTTCTGGGAGACCAGTCTCCTACTCTTTTCAGAGGGCGTTTCCTTTTAGTATTTGAGACCACTTTTTTTGTTACCTGTATGAAGAGCCTCTTCTGAGGGAAAAGTGAGTAGATCTCAGCTCAAGATAACACGTGTCGTGTGTATCTCTGTGCGATTTGGCTCATGGAAAGAAGGATAATAAAAAGCAATGGCTAGATGCTACCCCTTCCAAGGACCTGGTCCTCAGTCATTCTCTTCTTATAAGAGATCCTGGATCATAGAATCATAGAATTGTTTAGGTTGGAAAAGACCTTTAAGTTCATCGAGTCCAACCATTAACCTAACCCTGCCATCCCACCGCTAAACCATGTCCCCAAGAAACACGTCTACCCGTCTTTTAAATACCTCCAGGGATGGGGACTCGACCACTTCCCTGGGGAGCCTGTTCCAATGCTTGACAACCCTTTCATCGAAAAAATTTTTCCTAATGTCTAACCTAAACCTGCCCTGGCATAACTTCAGACCACTTCCCCTCGTCCTGTCGCCTGTTGCCAGGGAGAAGAGGCCGACCCCCACCTGGCTACAGCCTCCTTTCAGGCAGTTGTAGAGGGTGATCAGGTCTCCCCTCAGCCTCCTCTTCTCCAGACTAAACAACCCCAGTTCCCTCAGCCGCTCCTGGTAAAACTTGTGCTCCAGACCCTTCAATGGCTTTGTTGCTCTCCTCTGGACATGTTCCAGCCACGCAATATCTTTCTTGTAGTGAGGGGCCCAAAACTGAACAGAGTATTCAAGGTGCGGCCTCACTAGTGCGGATCGAGTGCTTTGCCACAGAAGTAACCTCCTCTAGGAAAAGTTCAGGTTTTAGAGAGAAAGGGAAGTTGTGCCATACCAATAGAGTTTGACTTGAATTAATAAGATCACATTAATTCAACTAACACTTTACATTTTAATTTCAGGTCTTGCCTTGAGATGAACTCCAGGCAAGTGGGAGTTTCATGTCTTCTAGATAACTGTCAGGCATCAAGAGCCAGGAGTGATGGCAGCTTGGGGAGGGACTATGTCCTCATCGACTAGGGTACAGTCCCGCAGGATCTGAATAGGGCCACGTTGGTGATGGTGACAGGCACCATCAGAAGTCCCAGCCAGGCTAAGATACTGAGTTAAGTTCAGGGTCCATCCAGGAGACAGAACAGGAGGCAAGCCTACAACATAGGTCTAAACTTCATCCAGGAAGACCAGCAAGCAATCCGGGCCAGGGGGAGGTAGGACTGCACAGGCATGCCTCTGATATAGCTTAGGGAAGGTTAGGCTGCCCTGGCATGAGCTTAAATGTGGCTCCTGGACCAGTGAGTAGAGGGTGTAGTGAGGACCCGGATGATGCTGGTCAGGGCCTGTTTAGTGGTCACTTAGAGCCCTGACACTGGTATCTTACAGTACTACATACAGTCCTCCTATGTTAGGGTGTTTGACTGTACTTGCTAAAAAGTATAAATATTCTTCAGTTTCTTGGTTGATTCTATTTTGTGAAATCAACCCTGACTTGGCACCAATTGAAATGAATTCAGAAATTCAGTCAGTCTGTATGCTGAATTAAAGATTTGTCTTCCTACTGTGTAGAGGTAGTATGTGAATAGCCACAGAAGATTCAAATTATGCAACTGTTGGGTGCCTTAAGCCTAAGAAATTTGAGAATTTGGCTTTAGTGACCTCAAAAACTAGCTCAACACTTGATGTTGCACTATACAAAGTGAAAAGATGAATGACGGTAATACGGCTGGAGCAAAGACTCTGGAAAAGGGGAGACGGGGAGAAATAAATGAGGATTGAACAAAGAAAAAGGCTAGATTACTATGAGATTTTGTGAGAGCTGTAATTTCATCACTTGTGTTTTCAGATTAAATCAGACTTAATCAGATCAATTATTTTATAATAAAATTGAGGATTAACTTATTCAGAATGTATACAGGAAAATGGTGTACCAAAGACGAGAAGGCAGCCTTTTTACCTCAGTTACATCAATAGTGGCTCTACATGTTAGGATTTAACCATGACTCTTGTGATACTTTAGGTCTTTTTTAGCGACCAATCTCCTGGCCATTTGATTCAGAGTGAGTTTCATTTTAATACAGTAGCTTAGTCTTTCAAAGACATGGGGACTGTGTTTCTGTGATTGAGGAAAGAGTCTCTAATGAAAGAAGGATGGGTGAATCTCAGCTCAAAAGCCATCAGTTGGTTGGCCAGATAGTGCGTATGCATCAATCAGCTAGTCAACATGTGACATGGTTGAAACCGAGCAGCGTACTCAGAATTTATTACTGAACGATTGGTAGACCCATAGAGAGCATAGCTGTATAGACCTTGTTCTCTAATTAAGTTAGGTTTAAGCAGAAGACATGCAAGAAAAAAAACAAAAACAAACCCAACCCAAATATAGTGGTAAATGTCATGGTTTTGGAGACTGATTCAAGACTTTGTGAGGTTGTCAATACTCTGTTCAAAAGGAAGACCTCATGCAAGTCCTACAACTTCCTAGGATGGAGGAACATCTAATTCCAGTCTAAAAGGTATTTGTCTTTTGAAATGTCTTTATGCACCTTGTTCAGTTGCTAATACTTATTTTCTTCCAAAACCTGAATTCCTATCCTTGTTTTTCTTTCTGATTCTCTTTATCCCTCTGGGATTTTTTTGCCCATCTTATCCTTTCTTTATTTCCATTGAGGTTCTGTTTATATCAGAATTCAACAACCATCGCAAAATTAGATTTGTCAGAGAATTGTATCCAGGAGTGCTTCAATTCACCTTTTCAACTGAGTATTCCCGAATTAAGTGGTCAAGAGATGTTTAGGAATATAGGACATTCTCAGGTTTTTTTGTATTTTATATTGTTATTTTACTTTTTTTACTTCTTTTATTATTGAGAACTCAGATAACAATTTTCTACTCAGAATTATTACTACACTGATTTGGAAGAAATAAAATTACTTATCACAGTTTTGTGCTCAGTCTTACACAATCTTCCACTAACACTGAGTGTAAGGCAGATCTGAGTCGGAGTAAGAGTGAATTCTTTCTCCAAACTTAAGGAAATTTGGCTTCAAAGGAGGCTGAAATGTTATGAAGTGGCAAAATCTTTTGATATCAATCAGTATACTCATTTATATCTTGGAATTAATTTGTAATGCCATAATTCTTGGGTGGTAATAACTAGCATGCTCCATTGTTCCAATTATTTGGAATTATTTATATGAAACATTAGAAATTAACTTGGAGTTATCTACCTCAGTGACTGAATTAACTATGTAATTGCTGGAAGATTGAAATAAAAAACCATTCTCTTTTGATGAGGTGTTCAGAAATAGGACTTGAAGTGGGAGTTGGAGGCTCTTCACTGACCAGTGGATCATGTGCATCATCTTTTATGTCAGAAGAAAACCACATCACCTTGTTTTCCCATTCCAGTTACAAAACACAGACCTTTTCTTCCAGTAAGAGCTAGTGGTTTGGACCTCATAAAATGTGTTGCCCTCTCTCTCTCTCTGCTATTGCCAATATCAATTTAAGTTACCACTCAGATGCCTGCAACAGTTCTCTCTGCTGAGTGAGGAATGTGTTTCAGCTTTCAGAAAAACAAACACAGATCAGAGGCCTTTGCAGGACGTGTAAGTAACGGAAAAATTATCTAGGTAGTTCAGAAGCAGCTTTCAGAACTGTGCCTAAAACAGGATACAGTTAGCAGGAGACAGAAACAGAAGATAGAAAACTTCAGTCCCAACAATAAAATTTGGTAAGATAAGAAACAATTGTAATCTTCATCTAAACTACAATTAATGTGAAAAGCATACAGCCTTGTATTTAATTATCCTGACTCCACAATATACTGGCCAGCAGAACTGGGCTTGTTTAATTTTCCAGAAAATTAAGAGTTCCTCTGACTGAATACAGCTTAGAGCAAAGGGGACTTGAGGAAGAAGCTAAACCTTCTGATTTAGCCATTCTGTTTGGAGTCAACTCAGAGCAAATTGTACCACTGCACTGACTGCTTCTTAAGAGCTGAGAACATACATTCATATTAACAGTTGTGGGACACATTTCTACCAGCCAAGCTTCTAAGAAACAGAAAATCAATTATGAACGACCAATAGAGCTGTCTGGATCAGCATCAGTCCTCACCCTCAGACCTGCATGGAGTGCTTTTCCTTAAGAGCATAATCTAATTATTAATAGGCAAAGAGCTGCATAAATTACCTTCAAAAGTAATCTGGTGGCAAATTATGCAATTAAACAAAATTCTCATGCCAAGATGGTGTAACTAGCCCTGATTAGGAGTAACAGCTCAAACTGACATCGAGGTTAGTGTAGACAACGTGTTTTATCACACATGAGTAGTAGGCGCTTCAGGAAGGCAGATGACAGCGTAAGGTTCAAAACTGAAAGGGGAACAGAAGTTTAAGGGGTGCATACTTGCAGTACAGTGAGATGCTGTCACTCAGAGGACTAAAAAAGGACTGGTGCTAGGAGCATTATAAAGAGGAGTGTCTGCTTTGGCACTGTGTTATTTGACTCTTGTGCATTAGTGAAGGACTGAAATCTGTCAAGAGGATACGATACACCTTCGGTTCTGTTCTCAATTCAACTGATGTACAGCTATAACCAAATTGCTTTCCCAGTGTGTGCTTCAGTTTAACTCTAAATTTGCGATAATAATGGAGTTGACTGGCATTTGTTTGCAAAAACGTTTGTGTTTTGAGATCCTCTCTGTGAAAGTGAACAGATGTATAAAGTATCGCACGATTTTTTCATCTCATTCCAAAACCTACCAATTTTTCTAGTTATTTTAACTCTTTCAGACACATTATGCTTTAATTTATTTCCCTGGTCAATATATAGTATATATTTTGCCTTTATACTGTCTCGTCTTTGCTTTACAGAGCTAAACAATAAAGAAGGAGAAAGTGATTTTGAGCATCAGGAAGTAAGAAGAAGTTTCAGTCAAAATTTAAAGGAAGAGGGAGAATCAGTGAAATGGATTGAAGTAGGAATATTTATTTTAAGTGTTGACACTGGTAATTTTGAGGTGAGGATGGAGCTCTGATAAGTAGTTTGTGTTGGTATGTGTAATGGCCTCAGAATCTACAGGTTTTTTATGTGCTGTTGTTGGTAAATATTTCAGAATAATGGCTCACTTAAGCAAATCTTACCCCCTTACACTTACTTGTCTATCTGGAAATAGAATAAAAGTTGGATAATGCAGTTTCCAGCAGTGAACCTAGCCAAATAGTCTTGATTGCAGTTTGTCTGCAGGGAGTGGTTTTCATTTCTTTTTCCTTTTCAGAAAGGAAAATTATTTTTACTCAGCTGAACTTTAGGCACAGAAATGGTACTCTCCTTACTTACCAGAAATTTACAAGGTGACACTGCCTCAATCATTTAACTTTGCTTTTATTTACCCTGCTTGTAAAATACACTTATTTGTAATTTTAGAGATACAATTATATGTTGTAATGCAATTTCTATTTGAATAGGAGGATACAAATTTTAAAGGATTCTAGTAAGTATGTAGTTTCTTCATGTACAGGATGATTACAGGGATAATTCTGAAACTGAGTTACTCGATTGCAAGGAAGTTAGAAATGATGGGCCTATTATTTCAGACCATTTAAGCAAGATATCCATCAGAGATAGCACTTGTAAAACATGTAAGTTGCTTGATCTTTTCAGCATTGATTCTACATTAATACACAAAATAGAAAATTATAGATTCATAGGATCATAATGAATTGTCACTTTCTATCACAGTTTGAATTTACCCTGTCTGAAACTGAAGATTAAAGAAAAAAATGTTAAGAAAACAGGTATGAAGCACTGACTTCTAGATATCAGTGAACAAATAATACAATAAAACATCTTCCCAACATTTTCACTGTAAACTTGAACTGAAAGTTATTAATTTTCTTCATTTGGTTCAATCTCTAAGGCCAATAATTTTGATTTAGTCCTATTAAGAGTATTTTTTAAAAGTCAAATGCTGATTTGTTATACAATATGTCAATATTTTGTACATATTTTTGTGTACCTTGGCTCAGAGTTCTTTCTCTCACTTGTCCATCATAGAGAACTTTCATTCTAGTTTATAATTCAGAAAGATTCAGATATCAATAGCAGCAATAACTCTTCCGTCTTTAACCCCCCCTCCCCAATTGTCTTTATATTTTGGGTGTAGGGAGAAACATCATCTATTGTTAAAGTTCTGCAGCAAGAGAGCTCCTTTTTACAGGAGCAATTGTTTCTTATCTTACCAAATTTTATTGTTGGGACTGAAGTTTTCTATCTTCTGTTTCTGTCTCCTACTAACTGCGGTGGTTTTTTAGTTTCATTCAGGAGTATGTTGTGAGGCTAGAAGTCATGGAAGGGAGACTGAGACTGAATGAGAAGTCCAAAAAGAGAAACAGGGACACCAGTGGAAGGAAGCTGAAAGCAAAGAAATGGAAGGGGAGGGTGGAGAGGTGGGGGCTGTGTGTCTGAAGGCTGAGGTGGAGGAGTAACAGCCCATCCAATAAGGAACTGAGTGAAGGAAGATGTTAAGGGCAAAGGTTTGCGCTCTGGCCAAATTCGGAGTAGGAAACTGGAACTGGAATGAGAAACATAAGGATCAGGGGCTGAGATTTGGTAGTTAAAGAGAACAGGGCTAGGATGAAGAGATGGGAGTAGGGAAGAGTGACCTGAGGCAAACTGAAAGGACAAGGCAAAGAGGACCAGGCTTTGGAGTAACAGGAAGATGTCTGTGCTCACTAGAGGTCATTTACCTATGAAGCTTGGAATAGAAATCAAGTTTCCTGCTTGTCCTCCTTCCTCTTCTGTCAGCAAATATGTTTAAATCCTGTGGAAAAATGTATGCTTCATTTAGTTCTCTTTCACACATATGACAAGCAATGACTTACTTAGTTCATTAATCCATGTGGCAAAGTTCTGTATGATAGTTTGAAATATTTCAGATGACTCATGTCATTGCCAATATGAAATTCTGCTTTTGTTTTCTCTATTTGTTTTCAAACATAAGAAATTACATGCACAAAATTACATTCAAAGAATATTACATTACTCAGAATTTAGAAATGCCAGACTTACAGCTAATAATATGATCACGTGCCATTTTTTAAGAGATTCCATCTCATTTGGCAATGGAGTTTTTAAGGATTTTATTTTCTTACTCTTTTCTAATGCATGGTCAAAAGTTTATCTGCTGCATGTTAACCATACTGACTGTGAATACAGAATTATTTCAGCCATGGTTTTTTGGTAATAGTTATGACTGTTTCACAGATACTAATTTGTTTTTCCAGTGCCCTGTGACATGAGGAGATGGGATATTTATCTATTTTGTAGATATAATATTTTGTTACATACCTGACTCTCATACCTGACTCCAGAGGCACACATATCTATTGCATGTCTCAATAGTTTTTCTTTTGGTAGGAAAGCTGAGGAGACATACTTATTATTTGTAAAATGCATGAGACCCTTCAGCAGAAAATTATAGAAAAGTTCAAAGTATTGCTTCTAATTACTACTACAACAACATTTTATTAACATGCAAAACCATTATTACTAACCCTGGAAAGGGGACCTTTCTGTCTCTCACTTGGCTGACATGTGAAATGCATTTCCCCCCTGCATTTAAAAATGCATTTTAAAAGAGTTTTCATTTTAAAAAAAAAGTCAAGATACTGCAAAATTCCATAAGCAATCACAATCATAATAGAAGTGTCAGTTCAACCTCATTATTGATGCAGTGCTCTAAATTTGATGGGGAAATAGTCACATAGTGTATTTCTAATTGTTTTGTGTATTACATGTGTTTAGGGGAAGATGGGAATTTGGACTTTTCACTCCTGGTATTGTTGTGTTAGTCACAAGCAATGACATGCCTTTCTTAACTTATTTTGTTGCCAGAGCTTCAGTTTTATTTTCTAGCTGAAAAAGCTAATTTTTATTCCTCTTTTCTGGTGCTGAAGGTGAGTTTGTTTTCTACTTGAATTGGATATGCTGTAAAGAGAATCAGTTTCCATAGCCTTTCTGCCTTTGACTGAAGTTAGAAAGCCTTATTCAGTTTCAGATCCCTTTTCACTTCAGCAGTGGAGACAAGGAGCAGTTGTCCAACATAAACTGATAATCCAAAGGAAAGATGAAAAGTATATTCTTATTATGAACATCTAACACAGCCTATGATTTGATAAGATGGTTCACAACATTAAACAAATATAGGCTTATAACTAGTGCCTAAATGGGTTTGTATGTCTTTGAGACACTACAGGTCTTTCAACTCAGTTATGTTTGCACAACAGTTATTAAAATGCAACTGAGGCGTGTGATTGTTATCTCTTAATCTTTAGTGTCCCTCATTATCAGAGCACCTGATTACCACACAGTCTGTAATGGGTGGAATTACTCTTAGTGATAGACTAGGCCTTTTGAAGCTGGGCTAGCTGAGCTGTTGGCCAGGCCTCATCAGTCCTGGTTTGGTGAAATGGTCACCAGTTACATCTCAGATGAATGATTAATTTGATCTGTGTTAGTCTTAGTCAGTAGTCAGATGTTCTCTTAGAAATTGGATGAAGCTATAAGATCTATTATATCTGTTCATCCTAACCATCATCTAGATATTACTGTCCACTTAAAACCGTTGACAGAATAGCCTGAACATGCTTCAGCACTGTCTCAGTAGACAACTTGCCTTCTTAATTCAAATAGCTGAAGAAGGCTTTTTAAAATGTCAGGTGGCTTTGTGTTGGTGACCACACTAAATCACAGAAGAAAAAAATTGGTGACAGTAAATAAATATTAGAGCTTCATAGATGATGTATTCAGTCACACCAAATTCTTCCAAAATGCATTTGGTTTAGTCTCTCACTCGTCTGGGAACCACTTCCCATTTTGGTTCTCTTGGGAGTGTTTGTATGTAGAGATCAAAGATGCCATGTGCCAAAAGTTTAAAACTTACTGTAGTTCATTTTCTCCAAGTCTTGGCTGAGGTCTGTTGGTAGGATCATTGGAAGGAACCATTCATACTATCCTGCTCTGAGGATACAGCAAACTTCAGATTTCAAGGCTTTTAGGTTGGCACTTCCTTGTCAAATTTTTCAGGGGACTGATTAAAATGAGCATCCACAGTCCAGACAACACCACTTACTGAGAAGGATCATGTGCATGAGAAGCCAGCCCTGATTTCTGTCTTGCACACCTGGCAGAGGTTCTCTGGGGATCTAGGGACTCCCTGCAGTCTTTGGCTGTCTGGTGTCGTCTGCTTGTCATCTTCAAGTGACAGCCTTATTTTGAACATTTGACCATCAATCTTATTTGTGTTTTTTTCTTTTCCCCCCCTCCCCCAATGTTTTGCTTCTGAGCTCTATGTCCTGCCTCTAGGGTTGAAAGATAATCTTTTTGCCCTCAGTAAGTCTAGTGTAGCAAAAAAGAATACAAACAGGCTGGTATCCCATTTACCAACTTCTCTCCAGCACTGATCAAAGTGAGTTCCTCTCAGTCTAAGAAGAAAAGATTTGACAGAGAACCTGTCTGAAACTTGGGGGGGAGTTTCTCTTTTTACTCCTCAGTAAAGTACTTCTGTCTACTTTTCTCCACTTCTTGTGAAGAAATAGAATCTCTGATGTCTTCCTTCACACAGTCATTTTATTTTGTATCTTGTGGTCCCTTATTTCATTCCGGTTTGTCTATTTCATATATCTCAACTATGGCAGATGTGTGGCTCAAGAAGAGACAGAACACGTTTAAATCAAATTTTATCACCTATCTGTTTGGCATCTGTTTTGGTCAGCATCTGGAAGAAGTTGATGAGCAAGTGCCAAATTCCAACATACACCTCTGCCTTTAGTTGCCCATATTCTTTCCTGGCCAGCCTGAGATATGAAAGGGATAGGGATCTTCCACATGAGGTCTTGCCTGCTTTCCTGGAATAAAAAAAATTTAGCAATATATACCGCCAATATTTTTGCAGGAAGTGTTTTTTGACTTGAAGAAAAATGACACTTAAACACTTCTGTTTCAGAGGAAGTGAGAAGATGAATAGTTTGGGAAAGTGCCACACTGGAAGGTCCAAAGCCTGAAAAGGAATGTAGGGCATATCTTTATAACTCTTTCATTGAAGTTAGTTATCACAGAAGATGTGTTATCCATTAGCAAGGAGTAAGATCCAGGTTAGTGTGTTCACTAATATGGTATCAGATGTAGTTTTCTTCCAGCCAAGACTAAGCCAATACACCTCTAATGAAGACCATGACATTCATGGTTCTTCCATACCTGGAATTTGCACCAGGCATTTTGACAGGAATTGTTTCTGTATTGCTACTGAAGTGGAATGTATCAGTGCAGCTCACTGTCACAGACAAGATGAACATCTCAGCAGAAGTAGTTAAAGCATGATCAAGCTAAATGATCTTAAGTTACAGTAGCATTGTTGTTTGACTTACGGAAGCAAATGTAATTACTTCATTTGTCTGTTGCCTTCTATTTGTCATTTTAACTGCTGCCAAATCAATCAGCTTTTACATGACATAAGGAAGACAAGGTGGTGCGTGAGGTAGGTGTAGACCTATCCACATCACAGGAGGCACAAAGATCGGAAAGACCTCCCCGTCGTATCACCACTACATCCACGAGGAAGAAGAGGCGGGTAGTAGTAGTGGGAGATTCCTATCTGAGGGGAACGGAGGGACTGATATGCCGGGCAGACCCTGCTCTTAGGGAGGTCTGCTGCCTCCCAGGAGCCCGGGTTAGAGACATCACTAGGAAACTTCCTAGCCTGGTCCGACCCTTGGACTACTATCCCTTGCTGCTTTTCCATGTGGGTGCCGATGAAGTAGCAGTAAGTAGCCTGAGGGTGATCAAAAAAGAATTCAAAGCCTTGGGGCGATTAGTGAAGGAATCTGGAGCGCAGGTTATTTTTTCCTCACTCCTTCCAGCAGTGGGCAGAGACACGGGACAATACGAGCAGACTCAATCTATTAACATGTGGCTTCGCGACTGGTGTCGCCGCCACAACTTTGGGTTCTTTGACCACGGGATGGTCTACAAGGCACCGGGCTTGCTCAAGTCAAATGGGAGCCAGCTTTCTCAAAGGGGGAAGAGGGTCTTTGCCCAGGAGCTTGCGGGGCTCATTGACAGGGCTTTAAACTAGATGTGAGGGGGGATGGGGAACCTATTGGGCTTGCCAGTGACAGGCTAGGGGATGAAACGCAAGGGTTAGAGGGACTGGGGGCTAGTATGAGCCTTCAACCTGTTGCCCAGCAGTGCGCCAGGGGCACTGCAGAGAAGTTGAAGTCTGGCGGAGGTGAGCCGGAGGCTCCTGAGGTAGTAGGAGCCAACAAGGAAAAGCCCGTGAAACACCTCAAAGTAAATGAGGGGTGTTCTGCTATGAAGGTGACAAGGCCGACAGCTCAGAAGAAATGCCTCTATACAATCGCACACAGCATGGGAAACAAACAAGAGGAGTTGGAAGCTATCGTGCTGCTAGAAAGCTACGACCTGATCACCATTACGGAAACTTGGTGGGATGAATCCCACGACTGGAATGTAGCTATTGATGGCTACAGGCTGTTCAGAAGGGACAGGCAAAGAAGGAGGGGCGGAGGCATTGCCCTTTACATCAAGAAATCATTAGAGTGTGAAGAACTGGCCCTGAAGAATAGCCACGAGCAGGTCAAAAGCTTATGGATAAGAATCAGAGAGAGAGGCAACAAAGGGAACCTGGTGGTTGGTGTCTACTACAGGCCGCCAGATCAAGAGGAGCCGACTGACGAATCGTTCTTCCTCCAACTCCGGGAGGCTTCGTGCTCGCAGGCTCTCGTCCTGCTGGGGGACTTCAACCACCCTGACATCTGCTGGAAAACCAACACAGCAAGCTGTAGGCAATCCAGCAGGTTTCTCGAATGCATTGAGGACAACTTCTTAAGCCAGGTAATAGACACCCCTACCCAAGGGGATGCGATACTGGACCTGGTGGTCACCAATGTAAGCGAGCTCGTCGGAAATGTCAAGATCGGAGGCAGCTTGAGTTGCAGTGATCATGCGCTGGTAGAGCTCACGCTCCAGAGGGAAATGGGAAGAACAAAGAGTATAGTCAGGACCCTGAATTTTAGAAAAGCAAACTTCCAGCTCCTCAAGGAGATAGTTGGAAGGACTCCCTGGGAAACGGTCCTCAGGGACAGGGGAACAGAACAGAGCTGGCAGATCTTTAAGGAAGTGATCCACAGAGCGCAAGAGCTCTCGGTCCCCAGGTGTAAGAAATCGGGCAAAGAAAGGAAGAGACCGGCATGGCTGAGACGAGAGATGCTGGTCAAACTAAGGAGGAAGAGGGAACTGCACAGGCAGTGGAAGCAGGGACAGGCATCCTGGGAAGAGTATAGGGACGCAGTCCGGTTGTGTAGGAATGGGGTCAGGAAGGCCAAGGCTCAGCTGGAGCTAAACTTGGCTAGGGATGCAAAGAATAACAAGAAGGGTTTCTACAGGTATATCAGCCGGAAAAGGATGGTTAAAGAAAGCGTACCCCCGCTGATGAGTGAGACTGGCAAGCTGGTAACAGCAGATGAGGAGAAGGCTGAGGTACTCAACGATTTTTTTGCCTCAGTCTCCACTGGGAACCTCTCTCCCCACCCCTCCCGAGTTGATGGATGGCATGAGGGGGACCAGGAGGGCAAAACCCTTCCTGCTGTAGGAGAAGATCAGGTTTGTGACCACCTGAGGAACCTGAACGCACATAAGTCCATGGGACCTGATGAGATGCATCCCAGAGTCCTGAGGGAATTGGCTGATGTAGTCGCCAAGCCACGCTCCATGATATTTGAAAAGTCATGGCAGTCAGGTGAAGTCCCTGGTGACTGGAAGAAGGGAAACATTGTGCCTATTTTCAAAAAGGGTAGAAAGGAAGACCCTGGGAACTACCGACCTGTCAGCCTCACCTCTGTGCCTGGGAAGATCATGGAACAGATCCTCCTAGAAGCTATGCTAAAGCACATGGAGGCCAGGGAGATAATTCGAGATAGCCAGCATGGCTTCACCAAGGGCAAGTCCTGCCTGACGAACCTAGTGTCTTTCTATGATGGTGTGACAGCATCAGTGGACAAGGGAAAACCAATGGATGTCATCTATCTGGACTTCTGCAAAGCCTTTGACACGGTCCCCCACAACATCCTTCTCTCTAAATTGGAGAGCTATGGATTTGATGGGTGGACTGTTCGGTGGATAAGGAACTGGCTGGATGGCCGCATCCAGAGGGTAGTGGTCAATGGCTCGATGTCCGGATGGAGACTGGTGACGAGTGGTGTCCCTCAGGGGTCCGTACTGGGACCGGTGCTGTTCAATATATTCATCAATGACTTAGACAGCGAGATCGAAAGCACCCTCAGCAAGTTTGTGGACGACACCAAACTGAGTGGTGCAGTTGACACACCAGAAGGACGGGATGTCATCCAGAGAGACCTGGACAGGCTGGAGAGGTGGGCCTGTGTGAACCTCATGAGGTTCAACAAGGCCAAGTGCAAGGTCCTGCACCTGGGTCGGGGTAACCCCCGGTATCAGTACAGGCTGGGGGAAGAAAGGATCGAGAGCAGCCCTGCCGAGAGGGACTTGCGGGTGCTGGTGGATGAAAAGCTGGACATGAGCCGGCAATGTGCGCCGGCAGCCCAGAAGGCCAACCGTACCCTGGGCTGCATCAGGAAAAGTGTGGCCAGCAGGTCGAGAGAGGTGATTCTGCCCCTCTACTCTGCTCTGGTGAGACCTCACCTAGAGTACTGCGTCCAGCTCTGGAGCCCTCAGCACAAGAAGGACATGGAACTGTTGGAGCGGGTCCAGAGGAGGGCTACTAAAATGATCCGAGGGCTGGAGCACCACTCTTATGAGGACAGGCTGAGGGAGTTGGGCTTGTTCAGTCTGGAGAAGAGAAGGCTGCGGGGAGACCTGATTACGGCCTTTCAGTATCTAAAGGGAGCCTATAGGAAAGATGGGGATAATCTTTTTAGTAGGGCCAGCTGTGACAGGACAAGGGGTAATGGTTTTAAACTAAACCAGGGTAGGTTTAGACTGGATATGAGGAGGAAATTCTTTACAACGAGGGTGGTGAAACACTGGAAGGGGTTGCCCAGAGAGGTGGTGGAGGCCCCATCCCTGGGAACATTCAAGGCCAGGTTGGATGGGGCTCTGAACAACCTGATCTAGTTAGCGGTGTCCCTGCTCACTGCAGGGGGGTTGGACTAGATGACCTCTAGGGGTCCCTTCCAACCCAAAACATTCTATGATTCTATAACTTGCTTTCTCTTGTTTGATTAACTAAAGGTGATAGATACATCTGTACAAACTTGGAATCAGAAGAATAAGTTCTTATTCTTTGCTTTTCATTCACTTGTTACATGCTTTTGGGAAAATGGTGTCACCCACATGCTTAGTTGCTTCATCTCTAAGATGGATAAGATCAATATTGAGCCCTTTTGCTTGATGCTGTGAGGTTTCTATGAGTCTCAGTAACAGAATACAGTCATTATCATCCTTGACTAAAAATGTTCTGCTTTACTATTCCTTATTATTACTATAGTTCCTCCATCAGTAACAAACATGCTTGTTTTTCGTCTCCCTAAAAATATTTGTGTTTTGAACCTCATTACAATCCAGTAGAGAATAAATTTATAATAAGGCACACACCATTTCTCAAAAAATTGAAAAACCTGTGTTCTAAAATTAAAAAGGACAACTGTTTGGGTTGGGGTTTGGTTTTCGTTTGCCATAACTGGGGATGGATTTGAAGGTTAACAAAAAGATATGCTGAGAAATTGCTTTTCTATTGGTATAAGTAAGAATTCATCCTACTGGACTAAGAGTCAAGTCTTAATTGTTTACAGAATAATTGTCTAAACAGTGTAAATTTATGAAGGCAAGGCAGCCAAGGCCTGCTTGGTATTAAAAAATAATTACATAATCTGAGCTGTAAAGAACCAGGGACCCTCAGATGAGGACAGGATTGCAAGACTTGTCTTGAGCTGTGAATTCTAGATTGATTCATAAAAGCTAGAGCCTGTGAAGAGAGTTGTGTATAGCCAATTAAGTCTTATAGTCAGTGGAAAAAGGTTACAAAAAAGACTGACATCACCATATCACTTTTGAACATGGATGTTTACTAGCAGTCCATGTTGATTCACTTCATATTAACAGGTTCTCTAAAGCGGCACACAGATGTTTTTCCAAATTAGCTGGTTAAGTTATTAGGAAATGCTTCCATCATGCATATTTGTAAACATATATATGACATGAAGCCTGTTCACTTCAGAGACAGTGCAATAACTGCTAAACATGCAGTTTGAGTGATTCTGCATGCTTCTTCTTACTGTTGACTTTAAATCAGTATAACTGGCTGTTAGTGATGTAATACACAAAAAAGGCCAAACCTTTACAGATGCTAGGTGCTCGGCCCTTCCAACGCATCTATGTAGCTATTGCTAGTTTACAGCTCTGTCTGTTTCTTGGTTTATGACTTCAGTTCATATTATATTGTATTTTTTGGCGACCAGCCTCCATGGAGGATGTTATTTCATGCATTCATTAATTAGCTCACAAATATTTTGCGTAGTATTATCAACTCTATTAAATGAGAGGAAAAAGAGATTATAGACTGATTAATTCATATGCTTAGTATAAGAAAGGAGACATTTACAACACAAACAGCAAAGTCTAACACTGATATCACCCAGTCTGGACATGACTGCAGCAGCTTTTTCACATGCAGTTCTTTAGTGCATAGATAACGCTTTCATAAGGAGTGTGTCTTTGACAAAGCATCAAGTCTCCAACAAGAAGTTCAGAGTATAGCTTATTTGGAAGGACCAGGTGCATTTCAGCCTGCTAGATATTATTTTAAACAAGGATTCTTCAGGAGGATTTTCAATAAATATCAAAGTGCTTATAAATAACATTTTGAAAGATATAAAATAAACAGAGACAAGTATTCACAGTAAGATTGGAATGCACAGTAAATACAGGTAATTTCTGTTCACTGATACTGTCATCAGTAGCAGTTACAGAGCTCACATTTCTGGTGTAGAACTTAAGGAAGAGCGTTTCATAGGACAGACTCATGAGAAATTGTTTTACCTTGATCCAGGACAACCAAATTTCAGCTACAGCAGTGGAATGTTTTTTCTAACAGAAGCAGAGGTGGAGGGTGAGGCTTATCTCCTGAGTTTTATGGCACAAAAGCATGGCCAGAGCTTGCTTTGAGAGCCAAGTCACAATGATTCCTCCAAGTAAGAGCAGTTCATTGTGCTAGAATCTAACTACCGCTACTCGTGGAAACAAAGTAGAATGATCCTCTTCAATCCTATATGAAGATAGGATTCCCCCTTCAAAACATTGTTCCCAGTAGCATCTTAAATGTCTTTTATCCTCTGATGTCCTACTGTTTATAGAGAAAGGGAGAAAATCAATTAAACCGGAAGAAAGAGAAAATAGAAATGGCTTCAAATTATTACACCTTCCATTGGACTCCTTTTCCTCCTTTCATCTATAGTGTTTTGACCTACTGTTTTAAGAATATATTTTAGTAGGTATTGTGATACTTTGTAGAATGAGGCTTTCAACTTAACTCAGAAAGAGACATCAAGAAAAGAATCAAAAGAAATGGTCAGAGGTGAAAGGCTAGAAAACCAATGAACTTTTTAAATTGACAGGTAGAATTGACAGAGAACTAAATGAGACCAGATTAAGTAGCCACAGGGCAGAGAAATTTCCTGATAGATGGCAAATGATTATGCATCCATTTGCCATACTTGCAGGAATACAGCTTTTCATTAGTAACTGATAACAAAAGAATGCCCTGCTCGCAATATTCCTCTGGCATTGAAAAATTCACCCGAACTTCCCATCGCACATGCAATGATACCTTTTCATTGCATACAACTTCACACCTGAAACTTGGGAAAGGTTTATCCCTAATCAGCTGGCTGTCTATCAGCGTTCTCTTAACTTCTTAAATCTTAAAAAAAAATCTGTATTACATTCTTTTTTTCTATTTAAGTTATTAAAATTATGTTGATTACGTTTATTGCATGGATTATTTGCATTACATTAATTTTTAAGTCAGTTCTTTGAAATGTTTTGGGTTTCTGAAATTGTTTCAGTGAACTGTTCGTTCCCAGTTTCTTAATCTTGGTCTTGACAAATGCATTTACTGTGCATGCAGTTAACAACTAGAAATGGTGTCCTGCAATTCCCAGTATTCAATAACACTAAATGATTCATACAATTCAGAGACTTGATCTTGCAATTTTATGCAATGATTTATTCCTGTTGACTTCAGTATAGCTATGTGCAGAATAGATTGACAGCCTCTGAAGCTAGCAAGACTTTCTGAAAAGAATGTTTTGTTATTAGGAATTGTCAGGTTTTTAACCAAACTGTTCCCTAAGCTGAAACTTCTGGAAAAATACCTGTTTTGACAAAATTTGCAGTATCAGTTTTTAAGTTCTAAAATCATCAAAGCATTCTATATTGACATTTAGATCCTATTTCTTGGTTTGAAATTATTTTCACTTTAAATATTTATATTTTTAAAGTTTGACAATATGAATATCAACTTTGAAACACTTCTCATCAATTGTATCCAGACAAAATGTTTCATCTTAACCAAACTGACAGTTTGGGGGTTACTTTTGCTAGAAAACTTAAAATATTTATACTCTGTCTGGATTTGGAAGAGGAGACTTCAAATGTAAAATGCTTGCATGACAGGAAGACATTTCACTACGTATCTCTAGTGGTTAGTGGTGTCTCCAGAGGACAGTAAAGTACCAGTAATAAAATAATTAGCATTTTGAATATGAAAGTAATGACAAATCAGAATGAGTGGTGTGACTCTAACTGAGGGTTAGAGAAGCTGATTTATAATTTAAACTGGGAATTCAGCAAGCTCTTTGATTACAAGAATAGTTTTACTATTGTGCCCTTTTTTAAAGGATGGATGAACAACCTGTGGATTATGGACATTTGCCTCGGCATCTGTTCTTTATTTATCATTGTCAGATTTACTTGCTTGCTAAATAAAAATACAATGGTTTATAATATAATTCAGATGAAAGCACTAATTATGATGAAACAGCAATGCCTTTAGGGAAAGGTGGACCAAAAAAGACAGAGGACTATTTTATATAATATAATAATAGCTTTCTTTCTGCATCTTTCACTCAAAGAAACTAAAACGACAGCTCCCTGAAGCTAGGATTTCTGTAATTTCTGTCTGATGGGGAAGTGTTCCACAGAACTGCATTTGCAGATCAGGTATCACAGAAGTTTGTTCTTCAAGAAATTGTACTTCAGTCTTTTCTATTGTTCTAGGATACTGTTATTTCTTTTACTATCATTTTCCACCAGTTAGTGCTTAGGAAGGAATCTCTCCCTGACTCTCCGGATGCTGTTATTTCTGTTTGAGTGGGGGGAAAATCTACATCAGCAGAATCTCCTCAAAAACTTTCATGTCTGTGCTTACCTTCCAGAATACAAGTCTGCTTACTTAAAATGCAATGATCCTTCAACTGTTCTCATTTTCTGGAATTAGTTCAGAAGATCTTCTTGTTGAGCAGGTATCTTGTAATGCTTTGAGGTAAAACAGCATGCCTTATCTCTTAGGCGCGTAGATTGACAGCTTGGATCAGGTTTTCTAGGCTAAGAATGGAAAGTTACTCGGGGCTGACTTTTGCTCCTGTGTACAGACAGCTGGAAAAAGGCAGCTGTTATCACTAGGCCCCATGTGTTGTCTATGCCCAGGTGCTGCTGAGTTGGTATAAAAGATGTAGCTGAGTTCTGTTGTTTCTTGTCCTGTATTGTGGGTGTTGTTACATTTGTGAGCTGGCTAGGTGGGTGAGTTAGCTGTCTAGCATTAGATCAGAGAGTGACCTCTGTGGTAGTGTTCAGCTACAGCTCAGTTATTTCCTTCTGCTCTGTCTCTGCTATGGCACTTTAATATGGTTCAGAATTACTTCTCAAATCTCTTGGTATCATCTCCGTATCTCATCCACCAAAGGGTTTGTGAACTCTCTTGTGTTTTGTCAGTGATGTTTTTACTCTGAGATCTGTTAATCATGTTACAAAGAATACCTGATTTCTCTGCTTGCTTGAGTCTTTCTGTCAATGGGTCAGAGGTAAGCTTGTTAAATTTCATTTGGCTCTATGAGTAGCTGCAGTATAAACTTGTATGTGTGTAGAACCTACTTGCTTGATCCAGTGACTGAATGTAGCATAAAATTTGTTTTGCTTAATCAAAGGGATGTCCAGTCTTCTGAAAGCACTGACTGTGGTCAGCTATGAATTGAATGAGATGCTGGTCTGTTTGAAATGATAAACTGAGTACCATCCAGTAGAGAGAAAATGTATCTGGATTGCGACTAAGGTTTCCAACCAGAATCACAATAGAAATTTAAGTGAGATGTCCTTAGCATATAACTAAAATACCAGATGTGACTGTAAGGATAAAGAGGGTATATTGTTTTGTTCTGCTTATCATGGAAAAAAAAAAGGGGGGGTGTGTTAAACCCCTCCCTATTGCTCCATTCAATTGCTCTAATTTAATGTAGCATATTCCATTTTGAACAGAGCTTTGGATATATGTAAGTCTGATTTTACATTCTTTATGAGACAAAATTTTGAAAGATTTAAAAGTGTCCTGTGTAATTTTAAACTTAGTTAGGCTTTATAATTATTTCTGTTTCCCTCGGCATGCCACAGGGGGCACATGACTCCATAATCATGTGTCTAGATGCTTAGTTTATCATTTAAATCAACATGCCAAGAGTTTACACCTTACCAAGTCTTAGATTAGCACATTTATGCATGGAGACTGATTATCTTGATAATCTGTTAATGTAGACTGAAAATTTCTCTGCAAAGTAGACAAGTGTCAAAGAAAATAGTCTCATGATATGTATTCAGAGCTGGTTTACAGTTTTCGGGACTTGCTGTAGGGAAGATCTCTATCAAACAGTGCTGGAACTCATGAGCCAAAAAAGTGATTTCTGATCTCTGTGTGCCCTCTATATGGTCTTAACAGACAAATTCAACCCAGTGCAATTTGCTTTGCAACTTTTATGAGCAGGAACTCATGAAGTACTTATAGCATGACTACACATGAAATTAACCTACAACCAAGAATATTTACTTTTACTCTGTAACTTTGATTAAAAGACCAAAGCATTTGTTCTACAAACAATTCCAATGCAACAAAGGATGGAATACATGCCACATAGTTAATTTAATAATGAAAATATTTGCTAACTTCAGAGAGAGTAGTTATGTGTTCAAAATCATGTGCCTGTTCAAATATGTTGTTGTTCAAAGCTTATACAGGCAATACTTACCTTAGTTCTCTATAAATTGCCAAACTGGTAAGAACACCAGCTCTAACAGTCATCAGTATTAAGTTATTCATAGCATTCAGGTGTCTGCTCAGAATTCAGACTGCAGAACTTCTTAGCTCATTCTAAAATAATAACACAGCTCATACGAAAATAATAACACTAACAATTACAGCCTCATTGCTCTTTGACAGAAGCCTTTGAAAATCTTGTCAGCAGGAACTCTTTTTATCTCAACATGAACACAATATACAGGTCCCCCGCTCTTAACCCTGGGATGCTTTAAGAAGAATCTAGTCTTGTCCAACTGCAGTATTATTGATGTGTAAAAGCTTTTTTGTGCTTTGTAATGCCTTTAAAAGCAGCACAAACAATATTTGTCCATATAGTATGAACCCTTTCCAACTGATCATTGCCATTATATCTCTTTAGACCTCTAGAATTTGTCTAATAGAGGATGCAAGATCATATCTATGTAAATCCAGAGTTCTGTTTGAAGTTGGACACCCAAAATTGAAATAGATAGAGCTTAAAATGTCTTTCAAAGCATGGTCTGGACTTATCCAACCTTCAGTTATAAAATAGAAACATACTTTCTAAGGAGAAAATCTTAAGACCTGTAGCACTTGCTAACAGCATGCTGGGGCATTCCATTAGTATCAACGGACAGGGAAAAGCGGAACAGCCTATAGAGTAATAAAAGGCTTCTTTTTCTAGTAGTTGGATTTTCTGTTCCAGCACAGTATCAGCTGGGCCTGATTTTCCTTTCTTTGTGATAACCTTAGTAACCATTGCCTGAGTGATTCATATAAGAATAGTCTAAATGGACAGTAGAGTTCACTCTTCTCACCATCAGAGGAAGAAAATACAGACTTACTCACTGCCACGAGCACCAATTGCCTGTACTCTTAAGTTACACTCCAAATGAGAAGTAGCTGATATAGCTTGGAACACACTCATTAGTATAAGTATGACCTGAACATTTCCATGCCCTGTTTGTCCCAAAGATTCTTTGGCTGCAAACTCTTTTAATTTGTCTCATTTCTCCCTTCTTACTTGTTCTCTCTTTTTGCTTCTGTACTTCTGTTACTTCTTCCTTTTATTCTCTCTTCCACTCTCCCCCCTTTTTTTTTCTACTAAAAAACTTGCTCTCAGCTTCTTTCAGGCAAACTGAGTTTTTGTGCAGTACAATATCTGCCTTTCAGGGTCTTTCTGCAAATCCTGAAGTACTTCTAGCTCTTGCTTCCTTACACCACTCCACAGAATGAGAGTCCAAGACCTCAGGAGACAGCAGCTGTTCAAGCATGGGAACTGTAATGTACTCTAGGACCAACTCTTTTATTTCTGATAGTTCTTCAGTACACTTCTTTCCTCTCTTGTTCTGAAAGCCAGCGCGTGCCATAATACTTACCTTTGCTTTCAGCTAGAGCCTGTTTGGATACTGAAGAGCTATAATGGCAGTGATGAGTTGGAAAAAGTTGTTACCATGGTCAGGTCAATTAAGGCTCATTTGTACACTTGGGTGCTGACAACTATATGGACAAATATTGTTTGTGCTACTTTGAAAAGCATTACAAAGCAAAAAAAAAAAAAGCTTTTACACATCAATAATAATGCAGTTGGACAAGACTAGATTCTTCTTAAAGCATCCCAGGGTTAAGAGCAGGGGACCTGTACATTGTGTTTTTGTTGAGATAAAGAGTTCTTGCTGACAAGGTTTTTCAAAGGTTTCTGTCAAAGAACAATGAGGCTGTAATTGTTAGTGTTATTATTTTAGTATGGGCTAGAAGTTCTGCAGTCTGAAATCTGAGAAGATGCCCAAGTGCTACATTTGAAAAAGGTGCCATTAAACATTTGTAACATTAATGTGGTATTAAAATGTAACATTATGCAACAATTAAGCATAGGAAAAAAATATTTCCATGGAAAAATGTTGGTTCTTTAATGTTTATCTGTACATGCAGCAAAATCGGATGGTGTTAGAAATTGAAAAATAAATTTATCATCAACAGTACGAGGCAAGAGTAATTATTCTAAGGCAGAACGCTAATAGAAGAAAGAAATAGCCATTTTGTATAGGCTCTGGTCCTACAGATGTTCAAATAACTATTTAAATATTGTCTGATAATCTTTACTGGGTGAAAAAATGCAGAAATTCTTCTTACAGCTTTTGGAGAATTTTTAGAGACTTTGTCTTCACATTTCTTTCATTTAATTTTTTCAGATGTCTTTTCCCCATGCCCTTCTTAACTAACTTTCTAGGCAGATGAAATTAAATATATTTGGCCCTGGTAGGTAGAAAGTCTATGTAAAATCTATGTAAGTTTGCCTGGTTTGAAGGTATCTGTTTTGGCCCTCTTCCTAGCACATACCTTAATTCAATCGTGCACTTCTTACTCTTTATTTTTTTATTCAGTTTAATGATCAAAATATGACAACAGAATTGTAGGTGTCAGTGAGATCCCAATCAGGAAATTATTATTATTATGATGATGATGAACCTTCTTCCTACAGGTACATGAACTGACTTCCTATAGTGTCAACAATTAATAATTTGAATTGGGAAAGAAACAATTGATGATGAGTTCTTCTCTCCCAGAAAGGTCAAACTGAATTCAGTTGGAGAAAAAATTTAAATTACTGTGGCCATGATAACTTGTTTTCTACATTCTTAGGGTGATGAATATAGATTCCACTGGTCATGATTTCCCTTCCCCATATACTCTCATTTGGAATGTGGCAAGACAAACTCCAGCTCTACTTCTCAATAAAGATGTAATTGGCATGATGGGATTTTTGAAAGTCATAATTCATCTTTCTTCTTCAGGATGATTTTCCTTACAAGTTCTGTAACATAAGGTCTTATTTCTTCAACAGAGACGGTAGAGTCCCAGGCCTTTACTACTTTCCCATTGGGGTCCACCAGGTATTTCCAGAAGTTCCAGGTTGGTTCTTCTCCTGTAGAATCTACAGGCAAAAAAGTGGAAAATTAGAAAAGAAAACCACGGTTAGCCAATTCCTGACATTTGTTCATGTCAATTTGATGATTACTCTCTCAGGGGAAGAAGGAATTTAAAATTAAGAGTTCAGACTGAATAATAAGATTAATTTTCTTACAGACAGGGAGCTTTAACTAGACAGTAGCCCCCTGGAGACTAATGGAAGCAGTCAAGCTTGAGACAGACAGACAGGAGAAAGCACTATAACCAGTGTTAAAGTGTGTGTGTGTGCATGTCTGTGCTATATAGCTAAACCTGAAACAGTTGAACATTGATAGGAAAATGGAGTCTGGCATAACAATACAGCTGTGCCAAGACTGATTATTTTTATATTATAATATATATTGTAATATTAATATTATATGTTACTTATATATTATATTTATACCCAGAACTTTTCCTCAAAAAGCACCCAGTATCATGTGCTTCAGAAGAATGTTTTAAGAAATGCTACATAAAGAAATAACAAAGGAAATTCCAGTAAGTTCTAGGAGGTTTCCTCCTAATCCCCATCTACTACAGTTTTTCCCTCCATGACCACATACTCATTTTACATGAGTCGCATTCTTACCCTTTGCTATTCTGTTACATGACTAACAAAATTTTCAGGATTTTCAAGCAGACCAGGCGCCTCATCTCTCTGATAGCACAAGTACAGACACTACAGGCAAATTAGCATCTTTTCCCATTGATTATACATTGGGCAAAAATTTCATAAGGAATCAGTAGATATTTCAAAGTATCATCAAGACACAGCCCAACCTGCTGACTATCTTGTCATTATGCTGCATAAATGTACTGCCTCCACCAGACTCCCTTTTGTGTGGGGGCCAACAGGGAAACAGAAGGTTTGCAAGTGTCGTGTGATGTGTCTGCAGTAATGACCCCTCTGGGCAAAACAGAAAAGAAGGATGTGAAGAAGATTAAAAGGAAGTTTGGCTAGCAGAAAGATCCATTACAGACACCTGGAAGGAGGTGTGCTTCAGGTAGTCAAAAATAGTACTACCATCACTCCTTTAAATTCAGTGGTATGTGGGAGAGCACTGGTCTGCTGGAGAGAAGCAGCGGTGATATGGTCCTTGCAGAATGCAGCTCAGGTGATACCATGTCATACTGGGCTTTATTATATATCATTGCTGGAAGACATTTCCTTTATGTTGGATAAAGACTGATGTTTTAGTTTAGCATTTAAATGGTTATTTAGAGTATTTGTTCAGTGCAAGAAAAGTAGTGCCTTGATAGAGAATATCCTGCTTTATAGTGTATTTTGCTAGCTGTCTGCCAAGAACCAGCAAAACCTCTTCAGTTCTTAGTGCTAGCTATAACACAGATTAGAACTAGAGGGACTGTACAGTATGGCTATTCCAATGCTTGGCAAGGGATGAGGAAGGGAGTATTCAAGGACATCTCTTAGCGCCTGGTTTCACTTTTTGATTGTTGAAGTAAATTGTGTAGGTGCTTTGCTTCCACTTATCCTACAGCTCTTGAAATGAATCTTATAAATCCAACCTGCAACAGCTGTGTCACAGGAGAAGCACTTAAGAGACTGCAAAGTGGAAAAAGGAAGATCAGGTGTTGTATGCATACAGGAGAACATGTATTCCATGTAGAGGCTTATTAGACTAGCTTTTACAGGGCATCTGTTATTGTAGTGTCTCATCCCTGGAGATCTTTTTAAAAGGTTAGACAGTGCTGTCAGGGGTGACGCAGAGAGAAATCCTGCCTTGTGCAGGAGGATGGACTGCATGACTTCTGACCTCTTTGAGCCTGACAACTCTGGGCTATGATTCTGTGAACACAGTCATAGATATCTTTTTTCTGTCGGATGGTATTTTGTGTCAGAGGAATTCTACGCTGGGGAAACAACCCTCCAATGTTCCAGATTACTCACCAATTAAGTACTTGAAGGCAGGAATTGCACCGGCTCCGCTGACTGCAATTTTGCTGAACATGGGAAAGGAGGCACCATAAGTCTTCCGCGCAAAACTCTCGATTTCTTTGTTAGTGTCTGGTTCTTGCTGCCCAAACTGATTGCATGGGAATGCCAGCACATTGAAATGATATGGGCCGAGGTCTCTCTGTAACTGTTGTAAGGCCTTGTAGTGGCTATCTGTATAGCCACACTCACTCGCAACGTTGACAACTAGTGACACCTAAGAACAAGAAAGATTAAAAAATATGCTGCACGTGACAGTTTTCCAAAAGGTAGGCTGGGATGCAGATTATATTCAAAAAATTAGAATGCCTAGAGAACTGTGACTGAACACTTACTATGTTTGAAACTACATCAAGTTCTGTTCACAATAGGAAGATGTAATATTTCTCTTATGTATTCCCATTTGGCAACCATGAAGATAATAAAAAACCTGCTAAGCAATCTTAATAATCAGTTTACAGAGAATCTATGTTTTCTGTTCTGCCTTTTGGATAGTTTCTAAGCATATTTAAGAAATTACTATCCAGCTAGATACACCAAGTTGCATGAAAGAAACGTGCAAATGTATTTTTGGTAGTTTATTTGTCTGTCATGAAGCATCTGTTCTGCAGCATCTTTCCTTGTACAGAATTTAGTACTCGTACAGAACTGGCTGTTCCATTTATCATTGCTAGCGTAGATGTAACCTGGAAGTTAATAGAAGCAATTACAGGATTTTGGGTTGGTCTATGCAACATGGACTGTAAAATTTCCCACAATTTCTAGAGTAAATTCTACTCAGTTGTGACCAAAATGACAACAGTTTCTGCATAAAGGTTTACTGCCTCGATTAGAGATTCCCAGAAGTGAACACTGTGCCCGCTATCCTTTAAAGTCATTCCTGCAGCTGATCATCTTTGATGTTGTGCGCATTGTATCATTCAGACATTACCACCCGGCACATTTCTGCCTGCACAGATCCAGCAGAGAGGAAGATGCCAAACACGGATGAGCACTACAGGAGAATAGAGGTATGTGTAAGGAGAATACATGGTGGAATAGATTCTGCCAAGAATTTGTTGGGAAAATTAAGTACCTAATCCTGAGCTGACACATACTACAGTTTCTCAAGGCCTTGAGCTTTCCATTGTTTTTTGAGATATTTTATCCTTAAATAACTTCAAGAATTTATTTTTAGGCTTACAGATTTTATTATTCTTAAAAATTTTGTGTGATCGGCCACTCATTCTACATAAATTGAAACTATTCTAATATTTTCTTCAGAGTGGATTAAAAGCTGAATGTCATAGATCTTTTAGATACAATATGATTTTATTAAGAAAAATAGCATCACGCACTTTATAGTGACGTTTCTTCTACATATAGCTACATTCTATTCCTTTTTTTCAGACCAATTTGTAAGAGTCATAAGGCAATATAAATTTTATAATACTAAAAATGTTTCTGCCCACCTAGATTAAAATTAGGCATAGTGCAGAAAAAGCATCATGATTTGGGAACCAAAATTCTGCCTGGTTTACACTGAATCCTGTGGGTTTCTACAGATTATACACCAACCCAGAAGCTGGTCCGTCATTCTCAAATTGCAAAAAAAGTTTGAATTCAATCAAAGTAGCCAACACATTCCCCAGTGCTAGTACAACAGTAGCTATTTACAGTGGATCTTTCTACAAGTGTTTGGAGGTTTTGTAGAAGACGGCATCTTGGTTTCATTGTTGTCACTGTGCGACAGCAGTGTTGAAGGGCCCAATGTCACAAGAGGAAAGCCTGAAGCTTGGACACATTAACAGACCCAATCAAATTACACAGCAAACAGCTGCAGGGCAAGAAAAGGAAGTAAAAAATCTTGACTCTGGGTCTCATACTTTTGTGTCTGTGACCACTGGCTTTGCTCAATTTAAACTTTGGATTCAAATGTTACTAATGTTGCATATTCCTATATGTATGTTCTTATACAAAATAGAAAAGTATATAGCAAATTTAATAGAGTGCATCCAATAAATTATATGAAAAATACACGACTACATGTGTATAGAGTTTTTAAGGCCAGAAAACAAACTGGCATATAAAAGCCCACAATTTGGGTAAGGTATAGGGTAATAAGATGAAATCCCTCGAAGGGGTAGGAATGAGTAAAGGAAAAGCTAAGGGGATGTTTATAATTTCTTATGTTAAATGCTTACTTTGTATATTTTGTACCTTCTACAGGTATATGGCTATTTTTAAAGTGGCTTTGGAGCGACAATGTTTTCCCTGGAAGACAGGTAATCTTATAAAGCAGACGTTGATGTAATCTTTGTGGTGTAGTGTGTCAACAGAATACAATCTAAGCAATCCCTGTACAGTGGCATATGAAATACGATCTGGAGCCATCTAGCTAATTTCCAAAGCATTGCATTAATTCAGACTACATTTACAAGCTCTACCTGAAATTTTAAATTCAGTCTCCTAAAACATCCAAGGATATGGTGTATAATCAGATTTTTCTTTTCAGAGAAGTAATAATTTTATGATGTGTTCCTGTTGCAGACTGTCAGCATTTCAAATAGAACTTATAAATTGGACATAAAAAATAACTATTGGCAGTTCTATGCTTTTTAAATAATCTGTATTTACCAAGCCTACTGACAACTGTAGTTAAGTGTGATTGCAGTAGAGAGTCACATGTAGTTCTTTCATATAAAATTCTGGAGGGTTTTTTAAATCTAGTTGAAGACTCAGCATTCTCATGATGGAGAAGTGTTCATATACCTTACTGTATTCATATCTAATGGTACTTTACCCCACATACAGTGGTAATGTAAGAATTTATCGTTGGAGGTTTTTGGGAAAAAAGGTTGTGTAGTTATTATGTTCATATTTTAATAGATATGAAAGATGAAATGCCAGTGAAAATAATCAAGCTTTTATAATTTTTACTTGATATTGAAGTTGGAAGGACTTGAAAGAATTCACTCAAAAAGAGACAATAATTTTAATTGACAGCTACTTAAAACCAGTGATTACTCAGCATGATGATGAAAGGCATGAGAGCTCATGCTGCAAATGGTGCAAACTTCCAAACATTCTCCCACAAAATAGGAGATAAACTACACACAGCGTTTCTTAGAATAGTAGACACATTCTGCTTCTATTTTTTCCTTAGAAAAATGCATTCTATTACTGAACTTCATAATTTAATAGTGCAAACCTCTTAAAAGTATAACTAACACATATAATAAAAAACTTTCAGGATTTATTACTATTTCGTAAGGAGTGTTTAAAATTATTGTTTAAAAATCTTTACCAAGTTCTCTCTCAAGTGTCTGGTACCAGAAGTGATTAAATGTGGTGATTTTTTTTCTATATTCTATTTTTAATAAATAACAGTCACTCTTATTGTTCTCATGAAGAGGCTGTACTTCGACCTCTTACAACTATTAATGATTAAATTAAGTTCACTGTGCCTCTTGTCTGACTTTAGGATCTGAGAGTGCAAGTCAAGTACACCACCTAGTGTGCAGTGCAAACAATTCATCCTGGACCTTACAAGAATTATTTAATTTAAGCTGAATTCTCTGTTAGCTATTGTCTGACCTCTTAATACTATCCTTTCCTTCCATTTGCTTAGAAAACACATGCATTCTAGTAGTGAACTCATTTATTTAACACTGCAAAAATATTTCTTGGTTTAATTAATGTTTACACCAGTGTATCTCCTTGAGGAAAAGATCCCTAGAGAGATTTATGAATCTGCTACCAGCTTCAAGTAAGCCTTTGTGGATCTGTTAGCAGAGACAGTAGATACTTAGGGGTTTAGACCTGGAGATTCTTAACTGGCTCCATCTGACTGATGGAAGAACCAGCGACAAGTATCAGATTACACCATCTCAGAGAGTTATTACCTTCATGGAAAAAAATAGCAATACTTTATATGGTAATTAAGTAGCTATACTCTGTATTTATGCATATTCAATAATATTACATTCTTGGATTGCAAAGAGCTGTGATGCAAAGTCCCTAGCATTACTTTCAATAGTAAAATAATACTTCACGTTGTTATAGTGCCTAATGCTTTTACATTATCATAGTACCTTTCATTCAAGATTTCCTAAGCACTGCACTAACACTGCTTAATTACACCTCAGCACACTGTACTTAGCTGTGTGGTAGGTAGGCAGGCAGGCAGGTACGTAGGTACTATTATATCTAGGTAGGTATAAACATAGCAGGGAACAAGTTGACGCTTGGGAGTTCTAACTCCCAAATAGATACTATTCTTGGCAAGAATACTGCCTATTACAGCATATAAGATAGAGAGCATAAAATATAAGCTTTATTGAATTAGATGGGTAGATAGTTTAGATCGAAAACTAATCTTCTTTGGATCCTTCTGATTCTTTTCCAACCACACATCACTGCCCTTCATTTTTAATGTAGATGGGTCAACATCAGTATGGTAGCCTGGAAAAAGCATAGGAGGGTAGCCTTCTTGTGCAACACAGTAAACCAGCCAGCTTTTTGATCTATTTCGCTTCTGGTACTCTTTTTTTCAGTCATAATAGTCCTCCCTTTCTCTGCTTTCAGGCAGATGTAGTATCACACCTGATTTTGTAGCACGTATGCCAAGTTTTCAGCGTTCTGGCAGTATCTCTTATGTCCCCATAAAAAGGGAGTACTCCCTCACATATTATTGATATTTTCATTAAAGTGGAGGATAGGTTATGTGTGTGCACATTTATTTGAGAAAAAAAAAAACTGGTTTTTTTTTTTCATTTTTGTTATTTCAGAATTGTTATTCCATTTTTTATTTACTGTATAACAGAGGGTACTTGTGATTTGTATCAAGATGCACTTGAATGGAAAATGAAATAATATAAATTGGTTTTACTTCTTTCTTACTAAGAAAAGTTATCTCAATGTAAATACACAGTAATTTATATTAATAATAGTTATTGAAGAAAGATTCTGCAAGTCATGAATTGTACTGACTGTTTCTACTTAGCATGGCTCTTGTGTTTTTAGAATTAGCAGACCTTTCTTATACTCTGGAAGCTTTTGGATTTTTTCAGTTCCCAGCTAGTTTCTTGGCTATAAATTAATTAAGTTATTTAACTAAATTAGTTGAGTGACTGAATTGAAGAAAATGTTTTCTCTACATCTGCCAGAAAGCTTAAGGCTTTTACAAGCAAGTTTAGCAATTAGCAGACTATTGTTCCAGAGGCTAACTAGTGACTCACTTTCTTTAAAACATCAGCAGCACACACGTAGTACTTGTATATTATTTGCATTAATGGCTTTAAAATATTATGATAAACTTACATCTTAACATTATTTATCTAACTGCAGATTTAAGTGGTTTATTTTAGGAAATAAATGGGAGTTTTAATTAACCTTTGTCTACCTTGATATTGAGCTCTGACAATGTAATAGCAGAAAGGGATGTGTTTTATTGCTGTAATTTTCTTTAAAATTGTGCATGTGCATTCTCAAACAGCAGCTAGTCTGAACATTAATAGGCTCTCTGAATGCAAATCTTTATGTTCCGTACAGAAGCTGGTCGTCACTTTTTTGGAATAGCCTATTCCATATGGCCTAGCAGAGATCAAGGACTACCATTCACCGATGGTGTTGCTTTTCCCAAGGTACAGCCCTAGAGCTCTCCCTCATGAAACAGTCGTGCCTCGAGGATGGCCTGGTAGCATAGCACTACTGGAGATACAGACACACAGCCCTAGCCTGGCGTGTTCATGAGATACCAGGGCAGGCTCTGCAGCTTCTTCCAAAGGGTATGAACACCTTCAGCTCTCTGCAGGGCAGCTGTAAGGAATTCCTCCGAGTTCCCCCTTTACTCCTTTCCATGTGGATTCTGGCCCTGAGGTAGAGAAGCTGCAAGTGGTATTTGCTTATTTAGACAGATTTGCAGATGACCTGCAGACATGAAGTGCCCCAGTAACAGGATTTATTGACAGAGCCTTTGGAAAGAACTCCTTAAAAAGCAAATATTGCTTAATATTAAATAGGTTCCATGTTTTTTCCAATATAGATATTTGAGTGTGCATTGGACCAGTTCTGCTCTATCCGAATAGTGAACAGAGGGGGAGGGGGAGGAGGACTTTGACCAGGTAAGAGTCAGACCTCTCATTTGGTCCAAATCAACCTGTACCCCTTTCTACTGAGCTCAGGAGAATACACATCTCCGCCTCCCATGGGCCTTCTCTGCCTTCCTGCCGATGTTTTAGTGACCTGCTGCTGTGGACTAGCGAGCTTAGACACCTCAGTGAAGTACCTGAGGAGGGGGAAAAGGAAGGTGGAAACGCGAAGCTGGAGAACAAGGGTGAAAGTGAAAAGTGGTGCCTGCCTTTCTGGGCAGCAGCTAAGCTGTCAGACTGCCTGGCTGTGCCACAGAAGATGTGTCACTTGAGTGCTAAGGGTGGCAGCTGTGGGCTTCGTGTCGATTTTAGCTTCTGTAATTTGTGAATGTGGCTATAAGAGCTTATAGTATGATGCACCCCGTGTGCTAACTTCCCTTTTCACTCTTCCACAGGTACTGACCATCTTTCCTAGATGGTCAAACCACTAAAAAAACCAACCAACCAACCAACCAACCAACCAAAAAAACAACCACCAGGTTACATTCAAGGAAATTGCTGTTAAAACGGGAAGGAAAGCTCTGCCTAGAACTCCTGAATGTAACACACAAATGAAATTTAATGGACATTATAAAAGTGTATGTGTGTCTACGTGCCCTTCTTCATACTGCTGTTACACTAAAAAGCAACAACTGGAATAGCATGATTTTGCTGCAATTCCACTATACACCGATATTAAAATAGCTACTTTATCATGCCTTTTGCTTTTTTACTCATTATGATGAAATCTGTTAATTCCATTAGCCACTGATTAAATACCATCTCTTTTTTTAAATGCAGAACATTAAAAAGGAATGGGATTTAGGTTAAAAATATTTTACTAAAAGCCATGCGGTTAAAAGGCAGAAATAAGCTCCCAAAGTAAGTTATACAAAGACACAAACTTCCTGAGCTTCAAGTGTAACAGCCACGACCCAGTGCGGCTCATCCTGCGGAGGGGAGGCCGGCAGGCAGGCAGGCAGGCAAGCATCCCCTGCCTGCCACGTCTACAGGCAGCAGCCTGCACCAGGAAAAGACGCGGACACACACGGAGGTTGGACTGCAAACGTTTTATTTGAAGAGTGCAAAGACCTACGGAGCGCTATCAAGGGAAGCATGCAGGCAACGCTCCAGATCAGTTAAAGAAGAGTCGTAAACCCGCATCTACCTGCGCGCCTGCCCCCGGTTAATGTCCAGCCTCTCCACCCCCAGCTGGCTTTTGCAGACATGCATGCAAGGAGCGGCTGGTTAGCGAGGCAGGGCGAGAGCTGCCCACCTCCGCGCCGACTTACCGAGCCCCTGTACTTCTCCAGAGAGACTAGTTTGCCCCTGATGTTTACAACTTTGAAAGTGTAAAAATCAGGCTCTTTCTGCTGCGTAGCGGAAAAGGCTAAGAGCAGGAGTGCTGCAATTGCAAGGAGCATGGCTAGAGGGATGAGGAAAACTTTGGGGAAGGAAGAGGAAGGCTGGTGCTCCACACTGCCCTCAGGATCTAGCATACTGCACGGCCGCGCTCCGGAGAGGCTTGCCACGATAGGAAAGCGCTGCCGCAAAGAAAGGACTGCTGCAAACCGAGCTTTTGCAACAGTCTGGCTTCTGCAGAGGCTTAAAGGCTGCGTCCGTACCAGATCTCCGGAGGACGTATTTATGGAGCATTCAAATACCCTAAAATTGAGTGTTTCATGGCGGTGGTGGTGTATTAAGTAAGGCCATTTATGGGTACAAGACAAATCAAAGTGCTGGTTGGCTCAGGGACAGTGATAGTGTATGTGTCTGGGAGATACCCGTCAGATTTGGTGATCTGCTTTAAGTCCTAGGAAAATCAGGGATAGAGTTATTGTGATTTTTGACGAATTTGCAAGTGCCTTTTTTTAGTATACTAACTATAGCATCTAGTCACTACGGTGTAATGTCAAAGGATACCAGTGGCTTGGTTGCTAGTGGTTACTGAGGCAAGTACTCTGAACAAGAGTCGCAGCATACAGTCAGCAGCCAACTGTAAACGTGCCATGCACGGTATCGTGTGACATGGAGCACCACCAGCCAGGTCTTAAGGAAATTTGTCCCTCTGTGTGCACCCAGTTGGTGAGAAGTGAGCGGCGAGACTGCTGGTCTTGACAGTGTGATCTGGGAGAAACCGCATTACCAAAGGGTTTTTAAGCAAGAAAGAGGCATTAAGCATTGGGAATTGATTTTGGTACCAAAGCTTTCGGATAGACAGAGCCAAACCACTGCTTCAGTGCACTGATGTCATTGTTGGGTTGTCTGCAAGAAAAAACTAGCCATTTGTACAATTTGCTACTATGCCTGCTGGAAGAAAAGGATTTGTATAACAACAGAAAGCATTTGATGGTCATGGATTTCTTCTTGGACCAAGAAACTGGTCCTCCATGCCTATGATTCTGATAATTCTTGGCAAAGAAAAGCAAAATGTAGTGATTTACAGAAAACAATTAAGTAGCACATCCAAGGCGTATTGGAAAACAATTAAGTAGCACATCCAAGGTGTATTGGAAATCTATCTTTTGAAGACCAAATTACATTTTGTAATCTCACTTTGTGATTTCCTTTTTTTAAACTTAGTTTTGGTAGATCTTTGACATCTTGATTAAATTTGGTTAGGTAATTCAAGTGTAAGTGGCATTACTGTAAGTGAACAAGCCATGTATAACTAGTTGAAAAATTTAATCATAGTTCTTAAACATTTCAGATTTTTCATGTCTTTATGTATTTCAGCTTAAGCAGACATCCAGCATCAAGAAATAATGCAATATGCTACAAAAATATATAGATGGAAAATCTTCTACCATGCTGTCTATGGGGAAGATACACTGTGCTAAGAATCTGAAGTTCTCATCCTCACAGATAAGTGCTACCTTTCTGTATATTTTCCTGGCAGTAGTATTGACCAAGAACCTTTCCTTTAGATGACAGTCAAGTATGATTTCCTTATTTTATAAATAAATTATCTAAGAAGCTTTAGAGTTTCTTCAGACACAGCTGGAGACAGAGAGTAGGGCTTTAATATAGTATATATATTTACATAAATTTTTAAAATCTAATAAATCCTAAAAATAATTTAAAAAATCTTCCCAACAATGACAGTAATTCAACATAAGCATTTTTTGGCTAGAAAATTAAAAATCATAGAATCATTTGGTTGGAAAAGACCTTTAAGATCATCAAGTCCAACCGTACCTGTCCACCACTAAACCATGTCTCTAAACAAATCTACAACGCACTTTTACATGTTTTGAGGCATAACGTTATAGTAGTTTGGGTATGGGACTGAAGATGAGGCATCGTACTGCAACATAAGACAGGCAAGGTTTTGCTCTGGGAAGGACTTTATAAAATCCACTTCCTACAGCTTTATCATTATTGTCTCTGATTTCTAGATAAAATTTAGTGGCTTTCAGAATTATATTTTCTCCTACCAACTGAGCCCAGAATCTGAAAGTTTTTGATCACTGGCACTGATTTAGGAATTCTTTAAATAATGGCCAGCTGGCAGTAGAATTCAGCTTCCTCTTTTACTGTTATGTTTCTATATTGCTCCCTGCAATAAAACATTCTTTAACATTGGCAAAGAAGAAGGAATTGTTTCTGAGTACAGAGATAGGCTATGTCAAAGACTGTTGGCTTTATTCAAGTTTTCACAGCCAAACTGCACTAGCATTTCATATTAAAGTCTATCCAGCTATTTGAACTAAATCTGACATACTGTAATAAATTTCAGCTTGCAGGAAAAATGCCAGTCAGGTTTGCAAACTGGTGTGTGTTTGCTCACTAGCATGTCTAAATGTTGATCTAGGAGGACCATATCCAGCAGCAAGTATAATTTAGTTACTTTTTCAGTTTACTCTTTGGTCTACTAAACCTAGTGAAAAACTTTGTCAAATAGTACTGGACTGAAACCACCACCCGGCTAACCTTAGCTGTCCACCAAACAGCATTGCAGCACTGCAATTTCTGTCCCAGCAGACCTGGCCTGGGTTGGCCCATGTTCCTACAGGTGAAAGCTCTGCACTACATCCCCTTAGCAATACCCTGAGCTACCCAATCCTCATTTTGTAAAATGTGAACTTAAGGTGAACTGCGAAAAAGCAGATTAGCTCTAAGGATTGCACTGACTTCCCAAATACATTCAGAAGTATGTCTTGCCAGCATTTATAGAATCCAGGATTACAGATTTTGCAAGTGTTGTTTACCTATGACTCTCTGAGGTAGTGTTTCCAGCACTAGTACTCGCGTTATTTTTAATACTCTCCTTTGAACCCCTTTAAGCCACATTAATCTTTCATGCTCCTTGTTTTTCTGGAAAGGCCTCCTTAGCCTGGGCTAGGAAGTGCCAACAACATGGCATTTCACTGCCAAGACGGGGTAGTGCTGTACTGGATCCCCAAGAGATTTGCCTTACACAAGCACTTGCCAATCTCTTTAGGTCACCCTCCAGCGCTGCCACCAGCCAGGCGAGCTGGCTCTTCTCCCCCGAGACCTGCGAAACTGCCAGCAGACACGCTGGCCAAGACGTTCTCCTAAGCTGCAGCCAGGGCCAGCTTCATGGCCAAGGTCAGGGAGCCAGGAGCCATTTCCCCCCAGCGTCCCCATTTACCACAGGCTGCTTTGTGTGGAGCACACCCGCCCTTCTCCACCAAACAGCATTGGGGGGGAGGGGAGAGGAGGGGGAAGCCCTGAGGAACAGGGGCACGAGGCCCAGGCTGCGGCGTGGGGCAGACCCTCCCAGGCGGGCCCTAACCCTGCTCCACAGGGCCCGGGGCCTAGCGTGCGTGGGGAGAGGCCTGGGCTGAAAAAGCGGGGAAAAATGGAGAGAACTGGGGTGGCTGTGGAGAGGATGAATGAAAAACCGGAGCTGCTTATTCCCACGTTCTCGCTTCCTGCTGTGTCGCTGGGGGAAGCGAAGCCCTGAACGCCGGGGAAAACGGGAAGGCGGGCGCCCACCCAGCGGAGGGGGAGTTCTGAGGCGCACAGGGAGCTCCCCCCGAGGCCGAGGCCGGGGCCGATCCGCCAGGGCCGGGCCGGCCTGAGCACTCCTGTCCGGCCGCCGCCGCCCTGCGCCCGCACGGCGGTGCCACCCGCCCCCGAGGCTCTCCCTCCCGCCCCGCCCCACAATGCATCGCGCGGCGCGGCTGACATGGCGGCCGGGCCGGACTGAGCCGCTGGCGTCGGGGCCTCCAGCAGCTGGAGCCGGGCATGGCGGGGGCGCAGCCCGGCACCCCTAGCGCCGCAGCCAGGTACCGGGCTCCAGGGGCCGGGGGGACTCCGCCCAGCTTCGTGGGCCTCCCCCGAGGGGGGGGGGGCTGGGCGCGCTCTGCGCCCCCGGGCCCGGGGGGTGGCGGGTGGGCGTCCCCAAGGTCAGCGGGGAACCGTGGCTGGCCCCACGGCCGCACCCAGGCGGGCGGCCGTCCGTCCTGAGGGCAGTGCCCGGCTGCGTGCCCGCCGGGGTCTGCCAGGCTGGAGCTGGGTGCGTGCAAGCTTGTTGTTCTCCCGCCCAGTGGAATTAAATACTGGGGGGGAGAGACCACTGCAGTTGGCGAGGGCCTCCCGCCCCCCGCGGGGAAATGCCCCCCCTGTCCCGGGCCGTCCTCGTGAGCTGTGCCCCCCTGCACCATTTCGTGCCAGAGCGAGAGGTTCTCCTTTCTGTGGGTTATGATGTGCCTGAAATGACACACAGGCATTCCTCCTTCTATGCGTTTGTGCTCTTTTGTTGGCTTATCTTGTATACAAATACAGCGGAACGACTCTTCTGCTTGTGCAATGTGTTGCAATTTGCCAGTTGGCTGAATGTGTCATATTACCTGAGGCCTTCTTGCTTTTAAGGTTGTTTCTGGGTATATCAAAGGAGGATGAGCTCATAACATGCAGAAAAACAATATAATCGGGTTTAGGCTAAGGTAGGGATTAGTACATTAAAAAAATAGTTGTATCTAAGTATGGATCTGATAATTTTTTTTTTATATTCATGCCACCTCCACGTCACTTGCTTTCTGAGTGCTGTGCCCTGGATTTGAGAGTCATTGCATTTGCTTGAAAATAGAGGATATGTATTGTTTCTGGTTTTGTTTGACTTGTGCTCCCGGTTTCAGTAGGTGCTTTTTGGATAGTCTGACCCCAGATAGTTATGACATAATTATTTCCATGGCAAGAAAAGTAAACCAGCTATGGAAGTGTGAGTTAATTACAATATCTGGCAGAAGATGCTATCCTAGGAGTGAGAGGTCCCCTTTACAAACATGAGTTTTGCAGTGAGCTTTTGAAATAATTTTTCTACTTAACTCTAGTGAAAATACCTTCATAAAATTCATTTTGGGATGAAATTACCGTTTCCCAGAACATATGTATTGGGATATGTTCCCAGAAGATAGGTACAGAGGGATCAGAAAGTTCCTTCTGTCTTCTCTTCTTGCACAGAAGGCAGCTGGGAATTTTCTCTCATACCTTAACTAGCACGGGAAAAGAAACGGCCAGATGCCACAGGACACCTGCATGGTGCAGGAAGGACATTTACCTGGTTCTTGCTCTGGAGGGAATTGCTGCTACAGGGAGAAAGAGAAAGGGGAGCAGGATTTCCCTGTGTCCTACTTGAAAGCAAGATATCCCTGGGGAGCTCCTCTTAAATGTCTTGTGGATCTGCTTGTCAGAGTAATGGTTTTGGATTGTGTATTCATATTGATTTTGCCCAGCTGAGAGTATATCCTGTTTTGTAGTCATAATGTTTGCTTTTGAAATTTTACAAAGTGTTTCTACTAAATTAACTTTATTTTTGTCCCTATCTTAATGAAATAATGTAATACTGGTACCGACTTGTACTGAGAACTCATAGAAAGAAGGATCCTGCAATTTGCTTAGTGGATTAATTTGCAGAATGGAAGTAGTCCAGGGGAAGTCAACATTTCTGGTGCTTTTGGCACATTAAGACTATATTGTATGCTGTTTGATAAATTGTTTAATTGTACATAAATGATAGATAGTAACTCTTGGAAGTGCTAAAGACTTATTATCTAAATTTAGTAACAATGCATATGAATTTCGTTTTTACTTTTTTTTTTTTTACCAGAGATGCATGTACTCCTACTGTACCTTGGTTCATAAAAAAATTTAAACTTTTTTTTTAAATTTTTGTGAGTTTGGAATCAGTTTTGTGTTACAAATGGTTGTGATTCAGTCTTTGTGCCAACTATATGGATGTATTCTTGACAACTTTTCTGAAGTAGTGGGTTTCAGCATATTTCAGTAGTGAAAGTGCTGGATCCTGGTAAAGCAGATGTAAGGAAACTGGTAGATGATCCATTTGCTTTAGCTGTAGTTTGTGAACTAGTTTGCAACTGGTATGAAGTAGTTCAAAGGCTGTCCCTTCCTAAAGGATTAGAGTTTGGGTGAAGGGATGACTATTGCTTAAATACAATATCCAGATAAACTTCTATGCCTACAAATACATACTGCTGTATATTTATTTAGCATAAGCGCCAACTATAAATGGAGGTTTAAGAATAAGATGAATAAATTGAGTTTAAATAGCTGCCATTTAAGAAGCCAGTTTCATGATCAGTTCAGGCCTCTCTGCAAGCTAGTTTAGCTTCTGAAAGGCTTTAAATCTACGCAGTGCTGTCCAGAGCTTTTCCAGCCTCTCCACCTGTATTGGTACAAATGTTGTGTTTGTTTTTAAAGTTAGAGCTACCTTGGATCAGTTTCCTGATCTGGTTACAGCACGTATCTTACAGCATACAGCAACATTTGAGGCAGGTGGTACCCCTCTTCTGGCTTCAGTGCTTGCTTAAGTTGATTGTGAAATGTTTAAAGGACTATTACAGTAAAACCTAGGATCAGAACCAAAATGTACTAAAGCATTAGGAATCTTTATATGAAATACAAAGGTAAGGGAAGCTATTGTAGCTTAGTTTCACAGCCAGTGTGACAGAGAGGATGGCTTTTCCAAGTTTGGAACGGGAGTCATCAGCAGTAATAGGTTCAGAAAGTGGTAGTTCTTGGCATTTGGTCACGTCCCTCTTTCTTACCTCCTCGGTGAGTCATAACGCGTTGTAGAAAAGACAGCAGGTGTCAATGTAAAGAGAGTATAATCTGTAAGAAGCTCATCTCATCTGGATCTCCTTTCCAGCATATTCTGCTCATTTCATAATTTAATTGTAAAATATTTGCACCTACCTGGTTAGTAAGTTTCACATCAAGTAAACCCTTTCCTGTTACTTCAGTTACTCAGCGGTACTTTTGTAATTCAGATATAATCCTGTTACAGTTATCTATACATACTTGTTTATCTAATGATCACTCCTTAGAAGTTTTCCATCCTCCACACTGTACATACAACATCAGACCTTCCTACCGACTAACGTATCTTCACTAAGCCCAGAGTGCTAGTTTTGTTGCATCCCTCTTCTTTGTGTTAAATTTTGTCTGCACTGCACTGGCTTTCTTCTAGATAGATTTTCATAGTATTATACTTCCTAGCTTAAATTCTATAGCCTGTACAAACAGGAAGGTCTGAAACACTGTATAGCACTTAACTAAGAATACCGATGAGTGTTAAGAATACTGAGGCACTTTGGTGGCCAGTAATCTCTGATAGTTTTAGTTTTAAGTAGTTTGGAAAAACACCAAGGACTGATGTACTAAGTTATGTCTAGTTCATCATAAAACAAATATAAATGTGTGATAACTTTTTGTAAATTATTGGCATACAACATGGGAGAAGCTTGAATGATTTGTAGAAGTTCTCAGACACAAAAATGGGCCTAAGGCTGTAAACAGTACAGAAAAGAGACACCCCTCCAAGCACATTAGGGCTGTCTGTAGACATTACCTGGGAGCAGAGTGCAGAAGACAACCTTTCCTTTTGTTCATGGCTGTAACCTTTGTTTGCTGGATTTCCTTTTATTTTTGTTGAGGAAGTTCAGCTGGGCTATATTGGTAGTCAGGCGCAGGGAGGGGACTGAGGTTAATCACCCACACGTACTGTTGGAAGGCTGGCTAGGGAGATTTGAGCTTAAGGGACAATCATAATGGGACAGATAAAAGCAGGTCTCAGCTAAAATACAGGTGTGTCTATCTAAAAGGAGGGAGTGCTTTATAGAAAGAGGGTGATAACAATTATATTTGTAGTACTTTGCTGTTTATATTTTATCTAGTACTCCCTGGGGAAACAAAACTTGTGAGACTGTTCTCTTTCCCTTTAGTTGCTCTTCTACACTCTTGGACATTTCAGCCAGCTGGGACCAAATTTTAGAACATATTTGAAGTAATGTCAAAGGATCATTGAGTTTCTGTATGTTTTCTGGAAAAATCATGCCTCTGTAGAGGAGGGGTCTCTGCTGAGGGGAAAACAGAAGGAAGTTACGTTTCCTCTTGGGGGTAGCCAAGAATCAGTCAGCGTGTATGTTCCTTCAGCTACAGCACGTCTCCTCTGCTTGTCCAGTGGGCTATGATTGAGAGCGTGACAGAGGAACACAAAAATTAATGTATAGAAAACCACGTATATTCAGTTCTGCTGCTAATGAAATGATTAAAGAAGAAATGCTTTGCAAAAGAGCAACTCAGGCTGCAAGAGCTCACAGTTTAACTTGGTCTTCATCTTTGAAGAGGCCCTGTTATGGCAAAGTCTGACCCAAAATGTATGCTTTTGAAGGATTTAAATACAGTTGAACAACTTGAGAGGAAGGAGTGGAAGGGCACATGGGTAGAAATATCTTCTTGAAAGTGTTTTGATTTTTTTTTTTTCTGTTTGGAAGTAAGCCTTACCCTGAGTTTTTGCAATTCAAATGCGGAATTTTCTAATGCTAGTCTGAGAGAAGCAGGAAACAAAAGAAACTGGCAGAAATGAAAGTGAAACAGTCTCATCCCTTCATTTCGTGAGCCTAAAATGAATTCTACAGTAGTGAAGTTGAAGGTGATTTTACATATTTTTAATTTGATTGTTGTAGGTATGTATATGCTTAATAATATTCTAGAGTTTGAGGTCAGATGGTATCTTATCTGACCTCAAGCTGTTGTATTCCAGCCAGATTATTTTTCTACAAAGAGCCAAGAGTTGAGCTAGATTTCAGGGGAGTAACTGGCACCATACAGTCAGAAAGCAGGGGAAACAGTCCCCTGTAGCACCAGGATATTGAATAAATTAAATACACTGAAATTATTTCAACGGGTTAATCATACCCCACTTTGCAGATGCAGGTGAAAAAAATCTGACTTGTTGCCAGCCTGCCTGGAAGAAAATTATTCTTTGATTCTAGGTCTGGCAGTTTGGTATGAGCCTGAGCTTGTGAGTAAGACATGCCATCCAGGTTTCTAGAAAGATGCCACCTCAGCACTGATTCACTCCACTCTAGTGTTTTGTTTCCAACTATGTTATTCTTTTTGGAGGCACTCCTTTCTGGTTTACTTTGCAGTTCTCTGTGAGATGGATAATGTGGTTATTATTGAGTATGTTACAGCAGGATTAAAGAGCAAAAGAAGAAAAAAAAGAAAAAAAAAAAATCCCAAAGCACAACATTATTGCACTTGCATTTCAGACTGTGAATTTCATGGTGGAACTATTTTTTTTTTTTTTGGTACAATATATTCTTGTCTTAGGAAATGTCATGACCTGTATTTATTCATCTTTCTCAGGAATAAAGAATATATGTGTACTTTTAAACCTTAACTACTTGCATTTGATTACACTCACTCTCTTAATATGTAACATTATCACAGTACTCAAGTTATTAGCTGGGTTATAAAGATAGTTTTTATTAGCAATTTCCTTAGTTGTTTTTTCCTGTCACATTTGTACATTTGATTAAAGCTAATATATTCTCTTTGAATATATAACTATTTTATTGAATGGATGAGATCAAATCATTTGAGCCTACAGTAGAATTTTTCTGGACTTTTTTTTAAACCTTCTTGCAAAATACAAATCTAACAATTTGATACTTGGAAAAAGCAGAGCAAAATAAAACCTCACTTTTCCTCCAATGCCGGAGTTTCATGGTAGCTTTTAAGCTGGAAGTGGTGCCAAGAGAAGTTGTCCCCACCCTACTAGTTGTTTGTTATTACCAGCTCCTGCTCCTCCTCCTCCCTTGTGCCAGCTTTATGTTAAGCTGGATTGGTTTTCCGGTTTTGTTCACTGCAGAGCTGCACAAGGGAGGGAGCAGCCTGAGGAGTGGGAGTAAGTAGCTGGGGTTGGAGAAAGGGCGTTATTGCTCCTGTCAGAGTTGGTGCCGACCTACGCTGCTTTTCAGTGAATGTGGAAATGTGGCCTCGGCGCGCTCCAGTCCGGAGTTGAAGGGTGACGTGGATGTCAGAAATGAACCAGAAATGAAAGTTGAACTCATGCATGGGGGGATTTTTTTGTTGTTCTGTTGGTTTTTTTTCTTCCCTCTTCAGGTTGAGTAACTGAAACATAAGGAATAGTTTAGAATTTGAAAAATCTCTCTTTTAGTTACATTAAAAAAAATCGACAGTGAAGTACCATTTAAAGATAGCGACATCCTGTATCTAGCTACAGCATCTCACCAGTCTATGGAGTGGTACTAGAATAATTTAGCCAACCTGTGGGGACTCTGGGCTCTTCTTACTACACTGAGGCTTGAGCAGTGCTGGTACAGGTGGGCAGTAGTTCTTGCTGCCAAGCTAAGAGAATTGCTATGGAAAAGATTGACTACAATTCAAAGGCAAATACTATTTAATCTTTTCAATTTTTGGTCTTTGACATTTGATATGGAAGTAAGAGCCAGGTGTAATCAGTGTTTAATAGAAAATAGTTGTAATATTAATTAAATGTGTTTATGAGATGAAATACTTAGCTGTTGGAATGAATTTAGGAATACAGATACTTTTTTTTCAGGTTTTAGATTTTACTAAAGACTGTGATGCTAACATTAACTTCATGAAAATTCTTGTGGGGTTTGATTTTCATTTTTGAAAGTTAATATGTATTTTCATTATGTCAATAGAGGTTTAACATAACCATTTTTAGTATGTGCTTTATGTTCTAAAATATGTTCTGATTTGTGTTTCTTCAAAGTGAGAGATAAGTAAGTACATTATATAGTCTGAAAAAAAAATTGTCCTTTATACTGATAATATTCAGGAAGGTTTTTTTTTTTAACCAGACATTTTAATCTGATCCTTCCCTCTGGTTCTTATTATTTAAGTACAAAAGTACATTGTGATACTTCTAATAGTTGTAATTCATTGCCTTTTCTATTATTCCTTTTCTTCACTAAATGGTAAGCTACTTATTTTGATAGGTTCTCTAAAACCCAGAAATTCCCAGGGATCATGCTTTTTACCTACCAAATATGTAGCTGGACAGGAAAGAGAGAAACTCCGAAACTCCACGTCTTGCTACAGTTTTATAAAATTTTTTTTTGTCTATGTCTAATACTTAATTCTTACAAATTTTTATTGCTATCTCAAGGTTATTAAAAAAAAAATTCAAGTTCTTGTTACAGATTCCCCCTTCGTTTTCTATATTAGAGTAATTCCTTACAAACAGACCCACTTATTCATGCTTAGCTTCCCAGTGGAAAAGCAATCTTTGTTTCCAACATAAAGCTCAGATGATATACCACCTGAGGACTGAGGTTTAGATAGTAAAGTTAATCTGCAGCTAAACAAAATATTTACTATTTGTGGGGTTTTTTTAGCTAAGCAAAATCTTATTTAATTGATGTCAATTAAATTATATGAGAATTGTATGTGTCAGAAATATGCTTAAGTATCTGTGGATGCAGGTGACAGGTCACGTTTGTTGTTAATACTTTGAGCTATATCTCTAAATACTTTTTTTTTTTTTTAAATCAGTTAATAAAATGGTGTTTGCCTGCTGGAAACTGAATTAGTTTTCTCTAGTGGATAATTTGATCTGTATGTTTATAGAGTGGTATTTTTTAGATGTGTTTAATTTTTTCTTTTTTTTTCCCAGTGTAGCTGCAGACATCTTGGTTCTTGGGGTTTTTTTCAGAAAGCCAAAAATAGGAAGGGAAGAAAAAAGCAAGCTGTTGGCAGTTTTATCACTGAGTGTTTTTACCATGTTCTGCCATTTTTCATCTCTTCATATCCCCATCTCTTTTAAATAGAAGTCAAGATGATAAAAATTTTCATGAGTTTTACTTTAATACAGAATGTATTATGAAAATGCACTTAGGCCTGTGGGGGGAACATGCTTCCTGTAATAATATGTAGTTATGCTATTCTTTAGAAAGGTTTATTTTAATGCATTGTCTACCTAAAGCTTTGATATTTTTCCTTCAGTTTAAAAATGTCTATCATTGTTTCTTCAGTAGACAATCAGCTACGATCCTTGCCTGCACCGTGGATTTAAAATCAACTGCAAATTGCTGAAGAATTGCACTTCAAGTGGTCTCAAGAGGCAGGAGAAGCAGGTCTTCACTATAATGGAAGAGGCCAGGAGCTCAAAGAATGGAAATCATGACCCAAGGAAGTCTGTACGTCTTGTCTGTGAGGAAGGCAAAGCAGTCAAAGTTACAAATAATCAAAATTATAAACATAATAGAAATGACAAATCTGTGAAGGATGTTGGGAGAAGTTCTCCAAGTGGGAATAGCAGCAAAAAAAGTAAACAAAATGATGTTTGTTCTGACAAACAAGGAGAAAATAAATCATGCAAAGTGAATAGTTGTATTCCTGGAACTAAAGATATGGGGTCAAATGTTCAGGATCGAAGTCATGGAAAAGCAAAAAAATTTTCTAATTTATCACCAGCAGTGGAAAACCTGAAACAGACAAAAGCTCAATCGGTGGGAGAAAACTTTCCAGGCTCCCATGTTTCAGGGAATGGAGTCAGCATGGAAAGCTTAACAGCTACACAGAAAGGGAAACTGGTGTTGGAAAATCCACTGGGAGTTCATACTTTGAAGACTAGTGTTGATCGGACTGGTGATCCTGGTAAGACAGCTTCAGATCAAAGAAAAATGGAACATAAGCCTGATGACTTCAGTGAGTATTATTCAACACTGCTTTATTAAATTTTCTTCATTCAACACTGCTTTATTAAATTTTCTTCTGGTAAAATCGTCAACAATCTGAAATGGGCTTTGAAGTATTTCTATTTGCATATTTCTTTCACATATAGCAAGTTGCTGATTGCATTTAGAGAGAACATAGTATTAATACAAGCATATTACTTAGAGAATAAGAGATTATGATAATAGTTGTCCTTTTTTCTCATGCTGAAGACCTAAACATCTTTGCAAGATACTTAGTGTTGGGGGGGTTTCAGGCAATTTTGTGAATATAGTGTCTTGGGAGGGGGGAACCCTTCATAATATCATTGCCACTTATGGAAGTGCCACCTATTACTGCTTTTCAGAAAGATCAGGGGAAAAAAATCTGTAAAAAAAGGTTTTTTTATAGGTAGGGGGAAAATATTTACCTTTTTTTCTGTGATTGTTGTACTCTTTTTGTTACTAAAAATGTTTTGGCAGACGGTTTTTTGGTTTAGGGAACTCTGCAATGTGTACCACCCATCAGTGGTTACCCTTACGAATCTTCAATTCTTACACATATTTTTCAATTTCAGAATTAAACACATGGATCAGGCTTTGTCTCACTTCATGTTAACTCCTTAGTTCAAGACTTGTCACATTTTTTCAGAATGCGGTTTTTTTAAATAAAAGTGCTGTTTTAAGATGGTGTCCCAGTGCAGACCTTCTATTTGAAGTATTTCCCATTACTGCAACAGCTACAGCAGTTGCTTGTATGGAAATACTAGGAAAATATTAAAGTGCATGGGTTTTTTTGCTATCTTAATAAAATTTAACAGGAAAAACAAGTTGAAATGGCAGCATCCTGTGATCAGTCAGCTCTTTGTAGACCACTATTATGTACTGTAGGGACCATCTGTCACTGAGAAACTAGGACTTGCAAACTTGCTCAGTTTTGATTCCTAGCTAGTCTGGGGGCACAGATCTCATTTGAAAGGAAAGAAAAAAGGAAAAAAACCCAAACCAAATAACCCTCATTTTTGCTGATATAAAAACTACTGGAATAATTTTAAGATGTAGATGTTTGTACGAATTAGTGGACTATGAACAATTCATAGGCATCTGGAGGAACTGGCCTTTTGGAATTGACCTGTATGTTTGTGAGTAGCATAGTTCCAGAGCTCTGTGGTTGCTAGCTGTGGGTGGAAAGGTGTCACAGTGTTTTCAGGTGTAACTCCAGCAGCTTTCTAAATGATGGATTGAAATACTTGATGACTGGCTCTGTAAGATCATTTGAGTTAATGTCTTTAGGGCAGTTCTATGACTGTTTCCTTAACAATGTATTGTGTGTAAAAAAAAAAAAAAAAAATTAAGCCTAATATTTCTTATTTCTGTTACAGTAGAGCATTGGGATCTCACATACTCTGTTCTGCATAACAAAAAAAACCCTTTCTTGCCTTGAAGAACTTAATAGCAACTGTGACGTTATAACTGAAACACAAAATTAATCTACCAAATTTTTCCTCTTTTTGATAGCACTCTTAGTAGCAGGCTAGTCTCTGAAGTCTCTCCAAAATACTGGTTAACATACTGGAAAGATTCTAACATCTAAGGTGATTTTGGCCAGCCTTTGGACAAAAAACTGGAATGTAGCTCTGATTTGTGTTCAGCTCCTTAGTGAGATGCTCTTAACTGCTCTGTACTCTTAACTTTCACTTTTCGTCTCTTTGAGTTACTCTGAAGAAAATTACTATTTCTTTCTCTAGGTAAAATAAAGAATTCTGAATCAACTAAAGAACCTACTTTGGAAGCTGATTATTTAGAAAACACTGCTGTTATTGATGAATCTAATCTGACAGCTGAACAGCAACTAGGATTGAAACAAGCTGAAGAACGTCTAGAAAGAGATTATATCTCCCGACTTGAAAAAGTAGGTTGAGTTATTTATCAGCTAAAAAGAAAATGGGTGTCTTCTTTCATTATCATCACCATATTTCTGGTTGGGTGGTATTTCTACTAGAGCCTGTTGCCTTTGAATCACTTCAGTGATCTAAGATACTATCCCTAGTAGATGACTAGTCATTCATTGTGGCAGATGATATGGATTGGAAACATAGTGTTCCTTTTGTAGCCTTTATAGAATGGTATTTTTTAATTCTGCAGACCTAAAGGTTTACACTTCCATTACTTACCTAAGATTTTCTGGAAAGTCTGGTTACCTGGAAACTCAGAATACAGGATCAAAAGGAACCTTGTGCTATCATCAGTATATTGGCCTTCCACCAGTCCGGGTCACCTATATTGCAGATGACTCCTTAAAAATGTTTGTCTAAACTGTTCTTAATATTCTCTCCAATGACGCAAATTTTGAAGTCAGTATAAGTAATCTGTTTTTTCTTAATGTCTGATGTAAGGGTCTCTTGCAGTATTTTAATCCCTGATGTGTTGTCCTAAGAAAATAAACATGTTTATTCTTTTTTTTTCATCAACTTGCTACACATTTGAAGATCATTACCATTCCTGCAGTCTTACCTTCTTTAGACTCACTCTTTGTTCTTCAGTCTTAGGGATTTTTTAGTTACTGATGCGATCTTGTTGCTTTTCTGTAGATATCCACCATGTAACTGGTATCCAAAATTGGACATGCAATTTCAGCTGAGGTCTTACATATAAAGAGGAAAGCTGACTTCATCTGTCTGAAATAAATAGCATTTGTGTTTAGGATCTCTGCTTTTTTAGCAGCAGTAGAATGTTGGCTTGTAGTTGGGCCAGCAATGATCCCCATATCCTTTTCTTAAGAAATGCCCAATCAGGTGTTCCCAGCCTTGTGGTTTTTGCAGTTGATAATACCTAAGGAGGGGTAATACTTTGCTTTGACATTATCTAATTGCAGCTTATTTATTCCATTTCTCTAATTTGTTGTGATCACTGAATTTTTGTCATCTTACATCTTCTGTAACCTCTCCCAACTTGGTATCTTCCGCGTTTGTAGTCAGTACACCCTCTATTGCATTTCCTAAGTCTTCAACAAAAATATGAATGTTTCTGACCCTAGAAGGACCCCTATTGAAAAATACTTGTCACATGATTTTAGACTGGTGGTGAACCAGTCTCCTTTTGAGACTGATACTATGACAAGTGACAAAAACTTTGTAAAATTTAAGGTACAACATCTGCTGCTTCTTCTTCAAGCCCTATTATTTTATATTTAAAAAAGCAACCCTAAAATTGGTTTAGTGCAATTTGTTCATAGCTGATCAGTTTGTCACCTATGACCTGTTTTTTTTTTTCTTATGTGCTTATTAATAATTTATTACAGTATTTTTCTGGATGCTAATTCTGACTGGTCTCTAATTCCTTGGCTCATCCTCTTTAGCCTTTTAAAGATATTCTTAAGTTTCTCTTTCCTAGTGGTCTGGAGCCACCTCTGTGAGTTCTTTAAAATACAAGTGCCTCTGAGATGGATTAGCTCCCTGAATATCCAAGCACAAATTTCATGAGGTCTGGCTTGTTTGGATGCTTCTGTCTTGCTCAAGTAGTAGTCTAGCTTTTTTTGTCTTGCTATTTTGAGTTCTTGCCCCTTTCATTGGTGTTAAGCATAACTAGATGATTAAAAAAGGCTTTATAATAAAGGCAAAATAAAAGGCACTACATGATTCAACTTTTCTGGCAACATGTATTGACATAATACTGCAGATCGGGGTTGTAAAGAAATACCCAGTATTAATATTATTATTGCTGATACTCATTCACTTTTAGAAGAGTGGTAAAATATTTTTAACCTACTTCAATCATCAGGTCTCAAATACTTGAATCTTCTGAACTAGCCAAGTGTAGCTGTCTAGAAGTTGTTTTCCAAATGGATGCTTAATTTCATCTTACTAGGTATCTGTCTTGTAGAAAATGAGAATGAAGAGAATTAGGAATAAAAGCGTAATGACCATGTTATTTTAAATTTATATTTACTCTGCAGTTGGAGGGTATCGGACCTTTTTTTTTTTTTCCCCAAAAGCAAAAGATCAAACTTGGTAAGTGGAAAAACTTGCCTAATTTAGCAGTGGTTTAGGTTTCCGTATAGTAAGTCAAATTTGTTTAACTGATCTATAGTCCACCTTAGTGTCTTAAAATGGTGTTCTCTGTTCATTCATTGTTATGTCACTGTTTAAACATCTGGTGTTTTCAGTATACTTTTCGGTTTTAGTAAATATAGATGTATTAGAACTAGGATGAAAATGTTAAGTGGGGTTTTTTTCTCTCCCAGTTATAACTGATAGCAGTTATTGGAAACATGCTAATAAGTGTGGAGGAAAGCGAAGGCTTCTTGTTGGGGCCCTTTTGTCTTTGCAGTGAGCATATCAAAAGGTTTCCAGTCTCTGTAGCTGTGTTTTATTAGAGCAAGAAAATACAGTTGCAGGATGAGACAGATTGGAGTATTCATGAACAACCCCTCATCTTTGCAGAGCTGGTCCTTTCTGCCTTTTAGTCTAGTAGCTCTTGGTGGTTTCCTGGCTAAATAAACTTCACAGTATCCCCTCTTGGATCGTAGGAAAATAGTGATTTCCTCCCCCCTGCCCCATCATCTCCTGAGGCTGAGCTGCTTCTTGCAGAGACTCTCAGGGGTCTCCCAGGTGACAGCTCTCCATTTCTGTACTCCATCTATAAAAAAAAAAGCTTGTTCTGCATGTCTCTCCAGTTCTGAGCGTCCCAAATTATTCATCAAAATGGAATAATCTTACCCCTTGTCAGAGGATCCCACCTTATCCAGAGTATAGTCATTAGTAAGTCAGAAACAGGCTATCTTCCACCTTGTTGGCCAGCCGCACCCTTTTTAGTAGAACAAAAAATGCAGTACTTGCACAGTACGCTGTAAATATGCTAGCCAAACAACAACACCATCTGTCATAACATGTATAGTAGATAATATGATGAATACTTCCCGTTTTCTCATTGGAGAAAGAAGGATAGATGCTGAGATTTAATAAATCCATAGTTATTAAAAGCTTGAGCTGGGAAGGGCATGGCTTACTGGCCTTTAGGTCAGCCTTAAGAAGCATAAACTCTTCAGTCTTAATCTTGCCTCACTAAAATTTACTGAGAAGTATAATATTCAAGTCAGCTCACTTCCTTTCCTTGCTTTCCCCACTTGTCATATGGGTAAAAATCCATGTCCACTGTGTTTTTTGAAGATTACTTAGTGTTTGCAAAGCACCTTGACATTACAAGTGTTAGGTAATTGTTAAATACAATTTATTATTCAAAGAATTGAGTTTTTCAGGCACTATTGGCAGAAACATTTTCTTTTAATCTATGGCCTTTTTTCCTCAGCGCTCCCCAGAATACACCAACTGTCAGTATCTATGCAAGCTCTGCTTAGTTCACATTGAAAATATCCAGGGAGCTCACAAGCATATTAAAGAAAAACGTCATAAGAAAAATATAATGGTAAGTTAACAAATAAAACTTTGACTTTTTTTTTTTCTTTTAAACAAAAAGATTTTTTTGTTATGTGGTATGTTTTCTTTGGTCATCTTCATTTAGGTGAAAGTTTGTGTGCTGAGCAGAGATCCACAGATTTCTGTTGCTCATTTGTTATTTGAGAGGAAGGGCTTGATGATTTATGCAGGCAGAGAGGAAAGAACGTTTTTAGTCATTGCTTCTGAATTAGTGTCTCTGAGTCATGGGCAGTTCATCATACTTTTAGTAACAGAAGGCAAGGTACTTTAGGTGAGAAACATATTTAGTTTTTCTGTTTCTTCTAAAAATAATGTCATTGGTAGCAAGACCTCCAGGGACTGGAGATAGGGTTGGGGATGTTGTGTTTTTCTGTTTCTTCTCTTTTGTCTAACTTGTGAGATTTTTATCTACATCCTTTCTGTGATGGGTAAGCAGAGGGGATAGTGTGTTTAGACTAAAAAAAAGAGAGTTAAAGTAGGGAGGGATTCAGTTCCCGAGTCACTCATCATCTACCTGGGTTTATGTATGTGTTTAATATGAAAAACAGTTCTAAGGTTTTCAAAGAGAAAAACAGTTTCCTTATCAGATACCATGGTGTTACTATTTGTTTTGCTTTAAAGAACTGTTATGTGCATGAAATCCAGTAAATGGCACACTGATGTTCTTGCCAGCCCATTTTTGTAAATGCTGATGCTACAAATTTCCAAGTGTGTAGGGTTTTGTGATTCAGATGGTTAAAATTACTCTTCCTACAACCACTCCCCAAAATGCAGTCAATTACTTATTCCTGTTCCCATGTATTTCTTACCATACTTCTGTTTGTAATTCACGGTCTAATTCTATCATATATGCAAGCCGTCACCTGGAAGACTCTGAATGCCATAAATCCATTACATCTCATAAAGTAAGGTTTTTGTGTAATGTTTAGTTATTATTTGTAAAGGATTCTAGTTCTCTTGATGTCTGCTAAATTGCATAATAGGGAAAAAATTTAATAAAATGGCAACAAAACAGCCCCATGTTTGATACGGAAACACTTTCATACCATGCTTTTCATCTGGGCATGGGCATGAGAATTGAGGAATTAGGTTTCTTTACCACTGAATGGAGATGCTAGAGGACTGGGAGAGGTTTCAGTTTTTAACACTTGTCTTCAAATAGCTTTATGTTGTGTGCCACAATACAGTGATAAGGGGTATGTAACTGTCTAAAAGTTACTTCATAAAATACACCTATTTACAGCTCTATGAGATACATGACTATCAAATAAGCTTATAAGCAGCTGTGGCTTCCCCAGTCAAGAAAAACCCTGAAGCAGTGACATTAAAAAAGCCCACAGGCCTTTAGAAATGCACATATTCTTTCTTATGCTAGATTTGTTTGAATAAATGTTTTCATACTGGACTGTGTTTTCTTAGCACATAATTATTTTCTGGTAGTATTTATTTCTGTTGTCAGTCACAGATTTCGTTCAGTTGATGAATTTGTGAAACAAGTGATTGTTGTACTTACTCCCAAATGACTTGATGCATCTGACATATTTCTTGCTGTTGGATTAAGTTGATTGTAATTTGATGCACTAAAAATAGTACTTTCTGGCACCAGCTGTTTAGGCAGCAATGGGACTCAACTTACCAAAATTTCTTGGAGCTAGGAATACTTTCTGCCCCTGATATCTTTCCTTCAAGTACAGTCCACTCTGAAGAAATCTGTGTGACTCTAGGAAAACTTTCTCAGCTCAGTTACTTTTATTATGTGGGAACAATTAGAGCTTTTCATTTCCTTGGATGAATTCTGTTTCAGAACTGTCAGAAAATGTGGTTCAGGAATGTAACACAGCAGATTTCCTCCCCAGTTGCCAGCTGTGAAACAGCATGTTCTGTTTGAAACGCTGAGCATCTAGTAATTTCTGTGAGCCGTGCTAGTACATTTGCCAGTTAGGCCGGGCAGAGTTCCTACCTTTGAAAGTGTTTGGTCAGGACACCGTGTAAATAGAAGAACACAAACAACAAGCAGTACGTTTTAATATCATGCAATAGTATGAGATAACCTTTTTCTCTTAAAATGCCAGTTTTTACTTTTGTCATCCAACAATTATTCAGGAAAAACAAGAAGAAAATGAGCTGCGTGCCCTCCCACCCCCCTCTTCTGCACAGTTGGCTGCTCTGAGTTTTACACTCATTGAGGCAGCAAATGAACAAGGCATATCAGATGATGACTTCAGAATTCGTCAAGAAATTGTAAACGAGATGGAGAAAATTATTCAGCAGCCCTTACCAGGTATTCATGGTATTCTCCATTTTCTTTAGGTGAAAATCTTTCTTTTTCTTTATTTTTACACAGATTTTGATACCTTCATTAGTGGTGGATTAATGCATTTGGGGTTAAATTATCTTAATGTTATACAATATTAAAATATACAGGTATTTTAATAGAGACTGGCAGTTGCTTTAAAAGGAGCCAACACACCTACAAAATGAGGAAAATATGATTGTGCTTATTTTTGCTTTTTTCTAGTATGTGTTTATTGAAGCTATTAGTCCTCTTTAAAGTGATGATTTCCGATGAAGATTGGAAATTTCCAGGGCACAAAATACTTCCTTCCTGGTTGTGTTTAAAGCCTCAGCCACTGAGGATCTCTCTCAGGTTCTAGTCCTACAAACACTTCCACCTATATCTTACCTAGCATTACTGAATATCTGTGGCTGTTACAGTAGAGATTATTTTTTTCCCAGGTGCACTTAATTGTGCAGGAAGGAAAAATGAGAAGGAGCTTGAAGTGTGTCTTTTTTCCTACTGGTCCTTCAGTTGTTTATAACATCTTTCAGGGCAGATAAAAGTTGGATGAGGCAATTTTTTTTAAAGCATAGTTTTAGGAAAAAAATATTAGACCTTAGCTTTGAGTGATTTTGGTAAGCATATGAGATATTTTCAGTGCTTAATTGTGATCTGAATTATCTGCAGGTACTGTTCAGTAACTGTTCATTGAAACAAGTCATTAAAATCGTAAGGATTAATTGTTTAACAGGTATTTCTTCTCATGTATATTTATGGCTAACTGGTCCTAAAATGAGGAGAGGCGTACTTCAAGATCAACTATAGCTTCCCAATGTCTCTGGAATTGTCTTAGGTCAAAATATTACATTTACTTAACCATGTATAAATATCATACCTAATTTGCTTTTTTCTTAACTGAATGCTTTATGTTGATTAAAAAAAAAGAATAACTTAGCAAAAAATGTCTGAGTAGGTTAAATGCTTAGTCCTGGGTGGTTTTTGCTTCAGTGGGTCAATAAAGTTCAGTGCATTAATGAAGTTCATAAAAATTGTCTGGGTAAGTTGAATGGTACTCTCTCCCTCCTCCCCCTTTGGAAGTAGAGTATGTTGCTTCAATAGGACATGTTAAACATTCAAATCCAATATATGTAACTGTTGGAATATACAATAATATAAACAACAATCCTTGACATTTGCTTTTTTGCATTGATTTCTCATCATCTCCTATAGTTAATACACTGGGAGTTTGAGAGCTGATTTTTGGAGCTACAGTAATATTGACATTATGTTAATCTATATTGAAATTGGGTTGATATGCTATACTGTCCTTTTACTTTAGAAATACCTTTGCTCTGTAAAAATACAGTAGTAAGAAAGATTTTTGTTTGCTGCAGGATGATAGCTTTAGTTTTGAGAACTGTATTAAATATAAGCTTAAACTAAGGTGCCACATAGAATGGGGACTTGTGGGGTAGAGGTTTCCTAATCTCTTTGCTCTGTAATATTGGCATATGTGGCTCCTAGTGCAAACTTCTGTTCTGACACACTATTGAGTTTTCCACTGACAGTATGTTAGCATAAGACAAAACAAAGGAAATTACTACTTTTACATAAATACTCATGAAAATTACTGTGTTAGCGTTACTTGGCTGGCTGACTTGTTTGGACTGATGGGCTGATGTGGAGGTGTAGCAGTAGTGGAGGGACAGTCTATAGTAGTAAATGACAATTAGTTGTTCCCCTCTTCAAAGCCCACTATCTGAATGTGTTTTCCTGAGTTGTAAATGAAGAAAAAAATTAATTCATGCACAGTGTAGAAAACATGGGATGTTCTGGCATGTCTCTTGATCTGGCATTAGAACTATGCAAAAATTCTTATTGGAATGAAAACCCCTTGGAAGTACTGCAATGTAGTACTATTTATTTATTTATTTACCATACAGAAATCCATTTTGAGAGGGCTAAGAGTTTCTAAGTAGTGAAAAATAAAGAAAGGTTTGTTTGAAGCTGTGTATGTATGAGATTTATTTTTCTCTTTAGACAATTACTTTGAGAGAGTTTGGTCAGAACACAACTAAATGTACTAAGAAAAAATACAAGAAAAACCCTCTTCACTGTGAGGCTCATTGAACACTGGCACAGGTTGCCTAGAGAGATTGTGGATGCTCCATCCTTGGAGATTTTCAAAACCCAACTGGACACAGTTCTGGGCAGCCTGCTCTAGGTGACCCTGCTTGAGCAGGGTGTTGGGTTTGGAAGGAAAGAGAATAGTCTCAATTTTCAGCTGACATAAATATGTCGGAGCCCTAATATATATTACAGGAAAGTTTTCATCTACAAAAATTATATAATGGAGTAGGATAAATTATTGTTTATGGAATGGAATGACATTTCACATATTATTACTGAATAGTTACTTTCTAATTAGTTTAGATCTGTTGTACATCTTTGCAGGTAAGGAACTGTATTAACTGTAAAAACACTAAATGGATACTGTACTTTGTGTCTTGGATTTTAGTGAAATTACATTTTATATGCATGCTTCATAATGAATTTGCATAGGAACTTGCTAATGTAATTAACAGATTATAGCACACAGAAAAACTTTTTGTGACAAAAGTGTATGAGGCAACAAAAGAATTTTATAATTGGCTAGCTGCTGCAGTGAAATCAAGCAGTAGTTAACAAAAGCTGTTAAATAAAATCCTGCACTGAGATGGTGACAGTTATTACTATTTTGTATTTAATTCTGTATTAAGAATAAACAAAACTAAAGTGGCATTGCAAAACTTTAAAACAGCTGGAAAAATTTTTGACATTTGGTAATTACGCTATTTGAATTATCCCGTTCCCTGTGATGCTGTGTTATGGAAATTACTAGCCTTCACCGGAGTGAGAAAGTTGTTCAATATTCATTAATCTGGGAGTACCACTTGGGAGGTACAGTATCTAAAGCAGGGTATGTGCCATCCATTAAGGAATAATTTATTTACTAGCTGTTAAATAATGATGTTTCTCTCTCTTCCAGACTGTTCACTGAGAATGTATGGCTCCTGTTTAACTAGATTCGCTTTTAAGACCAGCGATGTTAATATTGATATCAAATTTCCCCCTAAGGTGTGTAGATATTATCTTGTATTAACTAAGACTGTTTTTCAAATTAAGGCTGTCAACATTTATTTCTGCTCCATTGCCTTCATCTTCTGTTGCGGCATACGGTGTTCGAATAGCGCAAACCAAAATCTTCCATTTGGTGTCAGGTTTGCTATGAATCCAGTAGATAAAGTTTTCATTGCTTTCATTGCTAATTCTGTTTTTCTGGACAGTCTTATGCTAGCCTTTTTTAAAAATTTTGAGTAAGCATTGAAGCAATATGAAAATAGTTGGCTCTGGGTAAGTGTGCATTTATGTGCTCATGATTCAAACAGTAAAATCTTGTAGGTCTGCATTCCTCCTCTTCCCCCTTTTAAAGGTGGAGCTAGAAGTGACAATTTTCCTTTTATGTTTTAGTCACTTGCAAGTAAATGTCACATCCCAGTTTACAGTTTGGTGTGGTACAAAATTAATGCGGAGCAGTATAACTTGCCTTTAAACATTGAAGTTGTTGCTTTATGTTTAGTATGTGATACTAGCAGCATGTTCTTGTTAGGGGCACAACTGCTGAACTTGCTCTTTCTTTGACTGTATGTGTTACAGTGGAATTCAAGATACGTGTTTTGGTTACATACTTACACATCGTATTTTGAAATGATACTGCAGCTAGGAAGCAAAGTGAGCCCTTTTTCAAACAGTTGGATGTGGAGTGTACCATGTCACACTTTCATAAAGGCTCAAAGGAGGTGCTAATTTATAGCTTTTCTTTAACTGTTCCACCTTATCTTTGAAACATCGCTTAAGTTGAGTTCTGGGGAGAAAAGAAGACACATTTTAAAATTATAACCTTTAAAAACCCATGGGAAAGTACTGACATTAAATTCTTTATTGTTGTGTGTTTCTAGTGACATACATTGACATTGAAACTGTTGAATATATGGCAAGTATTTTGTTTTAACTTTATGGAGTCTGTTAATATGGAACTAGAACAGAAGTATTAACCAAAAAAGCTCTAGGCTAAAAGAAAGATGGCTAATATGTTTACTAGTACCTGTTTTCATGATGCAGACAGATGCAGTTAATTTTTTCATTAATATTGATATGTGATTTCACTTCTGTGAAAGAACATGCTGTTACTAGTTGTGCTACTGAAGTAGTTTTAAACAAAGTATAGAATAAAATAGGTTAGTCTGAGTAATATAACCTGATCTACTTCTGTCATTTTAGATGAGTCAACCAGATGTTCTGATACAGGTGCTTGAAATCTTGAAGAACAGTGGTGAGTTTTAGTTGCATCTCCTTTCTGTTTAATTAACATTCCAATGGCTGTTCAGTTGGTTTTATGCTTAGTTTTTCTGTAAACTTACTTTGGTTGAAAATAATTTTTGGATCTGAGCTGTTTTTATGAATGTGATTTTTATGAATACCAGTGCTTGTGTAAGTCAGAGATGAGAACCTGCAGCAGGAGAACGGCAGCCCAGGTAGTCCAGTTCAGATTGCCAGAATTCGTGGTAATATAGTGTTAGATGCCAGGTCAAAAAGTATTTAACTTTGTAGGAGAAATACTAAATGGTAAACCCAAACCCCGCTTTCCACTTGCATAGGAACATCAGTGAGAACAACTACCAGACTTCGAAACTTGTAGCCTCCTTGTTCTGTTAGGAAGTCATCTAGCCCTGTCGTCTGCACATCTTGAACCAAGTGACACAAGTAGCAGGAAATTTGATAGGTCAGCTCCATAAGTAGTTCTCAAGCTTTCCTGATGGTTTTTCAATTTAACCTTCTGTCTTTCAAATGTTGTGAAGACAAAAAAGTTCTAGAAGAGATACCAGCCCAGTTTCCTGACAAGGTTTTTTTTTTTTTTTTCTTTTTCTGCTGGCTGTGTGAGACGAGTGGTGAGCATCAAAAGTAAACAGAAAATACTGCTTACTGGTTAGCTACACAGCACTTAATTTGAATTGTCCTGTAAAAGTACAGTATAAATGTAATAATTTTAAAGGCACGATTGGGAAAACTGTAAAATACTTTAATACATAATGGTTTTTTTTCGTTGCTTAGCTGTCTACTCGGATGTGGAGTCAGATTTCCATGCCAAAGTTCCTGTTGTCTTTTGCAAAGATGTTAAAAGGTACATGTCGTTGATAAGGATTTTTAATGACATACTGATATCTACTATGCTTGTTCATAGCAACTGCTTGCCTGCACTCCTGGGAAGAAGTATTACTGTAACATTTAGCTAACATTCATGTTAAAGGGGAATTGCTCATACATGAAAATACAATCTAAAAAGAAAGCTTAGCTTTGTTTTTGTGCCTCATAGAGCTCATTAGTTGTAAGAGTCTGAAAATACCGATTCTGCTTTTAGTTAAATAGGGGAAAAGTGGAGTGGGTTTCAGTTGATATTTAAAATTTCTGTCAGCAGTTTAACCCAAGGCTTTAAAAACATTTTATAAGATACATACTACCAGTAAGGACACATCATCTGACAATTTCAGTCAATTTGTAAGAAGTAGTAACCTCCAAAATGAAATGTGGTTGCTGTGTGATGTCCATATTGCTTTGACTGGCTAGAGGTATGTGACTGAAACAGGTATGTGACTGAAACTCCGGGGAAGTAAATGCAACAGAGGTGGGCGTATCTTTTCGTGTGTTTGTAGATTATGCAAATGCCTTGCGAGTACCGAGAGAATAGAAATAATTATTCTGAGAAGCAACCGAAAGTTTTTAGAGCAGCTGTTTTGTGAACTTACCAACTCTTAGTACGCAGCAAGGCCTGGGGTATTTATTTATTTATTTTATTTGGTGTGTGTAAGACATACATAGAGTTTCAGTTGTGTTAAAATTGTACAATTAAGTAATGGCAGAACTTAGAGCAAATTCTTAATGCTGCTTTATACTTTTAGCTGTAATGAACCTCTGTAAGTTGCAGATCCAACCAATGAGTTAGTAGTAAAGAAAATGTGATTATATTCTGTAGCTTTTGTTTAAAAAGTTCAGGTTCTTACTTAGGAGACACTGGTGCATGTTTTTATTATGGTGGATGTGATGCCCCATCTCCCTGCTGCCCCAAGCATCATTTATATACAGAAGGCAATAACTCATTTTCTCTGTTTTACATTTGTAATTACAGTGGTTTGACATGTAAAGTAAGTGCTAGAAATGATGTGGCTTGCCTTACAACTGACCTACTGGCTGCACTTGGTAAACTGGAGCCTGTCCTTATTCCCTTGGTTTTGGCTTTCCGCTACTGGGCTAGAGTAAGTTTATAAATATTGAGGATCATTAAATACGTTTATTTCCTCTTTTTAAGTACTGCATACAATGTAATGTATAATACACCATGAATATGTTTGTAGAAAAGAACTTCATGCTACTGGTTCACCTCTTACCTTAACAGGCCAGAATGAGATGGAAGATTTTGGTGTGAAACTGAAGCTTCCACTATTCTGTTAGCAAGCTATTACACTAGTTCCTTAAAACTAGTTACCTGATCCTTGAAATCCAGCTCAACAGAGCAATTGGGTCTTGCAAACTTTCTGCTATTAAGGTCACATTTTAAAAAGTTAATTTACTGAAACCAGGGTCTGTTGTCATACCTTGCTGTACTTCTTACAGATGCCCACAGAGATCACAGGAACCAAGTTACAATGTTCACAGCCAGCATTTAACTGTCTTGTAATTCCATCCTGGAATTGCTGCCAGGCCATACTTGACTTACAATGTCTTGGCTTTATTGAAAAATCAGTTGCATGGTATTATTATTGTTCCTTGATTTAACAAGTTTTTTTTACAAAAATTCCTGGTTTACAACATATAAGTAGCAGCAATAGAAACTACAAAGAACTGTTCCAAGACTGTTTATTAACATCTCTCTTGAGTTCCCATCGAAGAGATCAGTATCAGATTACAGCCAGATGCGTAGAATCCCCATCTTCATATGTGAGATACTGCACAATTACAAAAACCTGACAGTTGACTGAAATTCTAGATAGGAACATAAATGTGTCCTGCAATCACAAAATGTGATGAAAGTGAAGAGAATAACATATAATAAAGTAGTATAAGTTAAGGCACTGTTCAAATTACTATAATTTGCATTCTGTCTGTACGTAGCATGGCATGACGACTGCAGTTTCTGAGATAAAGGATTTTCTGTTTCATTGTAGTATGTGTATCGCATTAATATTCTTTTATAATAGATTTTAAATTAAAATGCTGGTTAAACATAAAAGTAACGATTTGTTCTCTTACAGCTCTGTCACATTGACTGTCAGGCTGAAGGTGGGATTCCCTCATATTCCTTTGCCTTAATGGTGATATTTTTTCTTCAACAAAGAAAACCACGTATTTTACCATCCTATTTGGGCAATTGGGTAAGTGTTTCGGTAATATAGTAACCTTACTGTTATATTGTTGATGTTAGTTCTGTGTTCTGCATAGGTCATAAAATGTGTGGAATTTGATTGCCTAAGAAATTTGTGAATAAAATGCTTTGCTACTTAATCCTCACACAGTTGATGCCTGATGATTCTGATGACTTAAAAAAAGGCAGCTGCTATAGCCTGTGCAATTGTGTCATGCTGTATTTTGGAGAAAAGGCAAATATTTTCTTCTTTAATTCTCGGAATTTATTCTCTGACATCAGTTATTCTTGAGGGGAATAAATACCACAATTGTCAGTGTAACCTTTGGTGAAAACTTTTGGTGTGTGTATTATATAGAGTCTTGTTTCAGAGCTACTTTAATTGTTTTTAGATTGAAGGCTTTGATTCAAAGAGGCCAGATGACCACCAGCTGAAAGGTATAGAAGAAGAGGAGTTTGTACGGTGGGAGTACAAACCACCAACAAATGGTGCAGCAAAGAACTCGGTCGGAGCGGAAAGTAAAACTAAAGTTGAACAACAAAAAGGTGGTGGTAAAAAGGTAACAAGCTCAGAAGTGGACAACCAAAGTAATGCAAAAGAGAAACACGGCAATGTAAGTCATGGCTTTATTTCATTGGAAACCCTATACTATCTCTTATCGCTGTTTTTTATCTTTAAACATCAATATTGGATGGAACCAGGAAAAAAAACGGGAATTTGCATTTCTTATTGCAGTTGAGCATTCTTCTCCAATGTGTTTCAGTCTGTCTTAGCATTCAGAACCCCTCACCAAGTTTCACTGGGGCAACTGTGGTTAGAACTGTTGAAGTTTTATACACTGGAATTCGCTTTGGAGGAATATGTCATCAGCATACGGGTACAAGAACTCTTAACCAGAGAGAATAAAAACTGGCCTAAAAGGCGAATAGCCATTGAAGGTAGGATGATACACTTTTCTAGTTCTCTAGTCATTGTGCATTATTGTCTTTATTTACCTAATACTTACAGGTCTGTCACAAGAAGTCTGGACAATAAACTAAATCAACAGTTCGAGGAGAAAATAAATTGGATTTTGTATATTTTGTCAGCTATTTAGGCTGTTTAAAGAAAAATTTTCTGTTTAGTACTACTTTTTGTAGCTCTGGTCCTTGAAGTACAAGGTTTACACTTGTCTCACTGTTTCTTACCATTCTGTTCTTATCACTGTTTCATTCTTTCTATAAGCTATTGCTTATTCCTTTTTAATAATTCTGGTATAATGAATTTGCCTCACCTCTAGCTGCATTTCCAAAAACCACAGTGTGTTTTAAGTGTTATCAGCTATCTGTTTCTCTGACTGTAACGCAGACTGAGCAGAGAGGTTAGCTCTCATCAGAGTGAACTGGAGTAAACCCATTGTCATGGTTTACCCCCAGCCAGCAACCATGCAGCCGCTTGCTTCTTCCCCACCAGTGGGATGGGGAAGAGAATCCAAAGAGTCAAAGTGAGACAACTCGTGAGTTGAGATAAAGACAGTTTAATGGGTAAAGCAAAAGTTGCAACTGCAAGCAAAGCGAACCAAGGAATTCATTCCCTGCTTCCCATCGACAGGCAGGTGTTCAGCCATCTCCAGAAAAGCAGGGCTCCATCACACGTAAAGGGTACTTGGGAAGGTAAAATGTCATCCTTCCTTCTTCTTCCCCCAGCTTTATATGCTGAGCATGACGCCATACGGTATGGAACATCCCTTTGGTCAGTTGGGGTCAGCTGTCCTGGCTGTGGCCTCTCCCAGCTTCTTGTGCCCTTTCCGGCTACTCACTGGTGAGGTGGGGTGAGGAGCAGAAAAGGCCTTGACTTTGTGTAAGCGCTGCTCAGCAGTAACTAAAACATTCCTGTATTATCAACGCTGTTTTCAGTACAAATCTAAAACACAGCCCCATCCTGTGTACTATGACCCCAAGCCCAGCCAAAACCAGCACCCATCAAAGTAACCTCCCCCCCCGCCCCCTGCCATGCCCCGTTGTTCCTTTCACTGTTGGTAGTATTTCCATACTGTGAAACTGAATGGCATGTTACAGGCTATGCTTCAGGGCCTGAATATCCTACTAAAGGGAGTGCTTTTTTCAGGGAGTGAGATCATATGAATTTGATACATACCCTGCATTATGTGTGTTGGGGAGATGAAGAAAGATAATTATTTTGTCTATTATTTCTTTACAACTGGAAGACATCTTTATTCTGTTCCTCAACTCAGAAAAATGCATAAACAATACTTAACAGGGAAAGTCACAGAGGAATGTATGGCATTCTGAATTGGCCTTAATAATAGAGAAATTGGGTATTTGAGGAAGGTTTAGAAACCATTTAAGGTGATGTTTTTATAAAAGCAATAGTAGTTAATTTTGGACACTTTCTAGAGATATTGATGAAGTAGCTTTTCTGTCAAAGAGAATCATAAAGACAGAGAATGAGTTGCTAAAGGTATAATCAATGATGGGTCAGTAAGAATAATGAGAAAGAAAAGTAAAAAGGAGAAAAACAAGCAATGAGTTGTTGAGGCACATGTTGAGTACCAGGTCTTGAGATCACTCCTGTGGCTTTAATTTCATTTCCCAGTTCTTCAGTCACTTTTAGCTAGAGAATTTTAAAACTAAGAGTAGTGTTTATTCACCATGTGGGAAACTAAAACCTGTCAGATGAAAGGGCAAATTATTGAGGAAGAAACAGGAAATAATTTCAAAAACCCAGATTGCATTCTAGTTCTAATACCTGCTATTGTTGGTCTTTTTGTGTTGTTTTGGTTTGTTTTATAGCTTTTGGTTTTTGCTTTTGTGGGGTTTTTTTTAACGTTAAATTTGTAACTGAAATTATGAAGTAACAGAATCTCAGTTTGATACTATCTTCCCAGGCAACTTATAGCAAATATGCAAGTGCTCTTTTTACTTGGAAACATGTTTGATCTAGAAATCGCTAGGAAGGACTAAGAATGAAACCTGGTGAGATTGGTTCATATAATCCTTTATAACCTTAATGTAACACTTACAGAAATTAATTTCTTAAGGGAAATGCAAATCCTTCTTCAGTGAAGGAAAAAAGTTCAGGCAGGCCTACATTAATTTTGCCTTTGTATGTTTATTTTCATTTCTACTTTAGAAATTGACCTTAATATAATTGTACAATATACCTGTAGTTTTCTTTTTAAATAACACTATTTAGAATGGTTTGTGATAGCCAACCATTTATGGCCAGACGTGTGTTGTGTTTTGTATGGAAGAAGTCCAAAGAACCTTGTGGGCCCTACGTTCTCTTAAGGATATCAAATACAGTTCTGGATTATATTATAAGAATCTGTTTTTAACTGCCATATCATAACTTACGTATTTCAGCTGCTTTAGTGAAATGTAGAAATTAAAGATTACTAATTAAACTGTTCTTTTTCTTCCTAGATCCTTTTGCACTAAAGAGGAATGTTGCACGAAGTCTAAATAGCCAGATGGTATTTGAGTACATCCTGGAGCGATTTAGGACAGCATATAAATATTTTGCATGTCCACAAAGTAAAGATGGGATTAAATCCAAGCCAGACACCAAGAAAAAAGAAAAAGGGAAAATGAATAATAAGAAATCCACAAGATCTGAAGAGCCTGTAGCCAATTGTTGCCTTCCACAAGGGGAAAAAGTTGTAGATAAACAAAATACGGGAAGTGGATGTAACATGCCAGATAATGAACTTGAATGTAATGAAGCGGTAGAAGCTGTAGCCAAAAGATGTACTTCCAAGACCATAGACTCTTTGCTACTTTCAACATTGGACTCTAGTTATGATGAAGACAAAGAAGAAGCTTTATCCCTTATTTCTAATGAATGCTGTGAAGTAAAGCAAAAATCACTTAAAGAGAGGGATGATTTAGAAATTTCAGTTTGTATAACTGAAGGTGAGCTAAGCCACCATTGTAACTGCAGTGAGCATCAGCCCTATGACACAAATTCTAGTAATGAATTTTCTGATGCTGAAAGTAGACAGAGTTTGGTAACAGAGTCTTCGCAGAAGAATAACTGCACTGGCACACCAGCTACCTCGCCCAACTGCAAAGTAATGGTGGAAGCTCATGATCTCAAAGATGAAGGCAGACTCTCTACAGAAGAAATGCATTATGTGTTTGATAAGTTTATTTTGACTTCAGGAAAGGTAAGCTGTGCACTTAAACAGTGCTGGTCATATACTTAAGCAGTGCTGGTCATATATCAGTGGGCTGTTACTTTTGAGTCACTAAAACTAAGGGTGAATGGATGATAGGATTCTCTCGGTGATTGTTTCAGTCTCTGTTATGAATGGTAGCTCTAGCCTTTTTAGAGTACCTGTTATTCAGAACTGGAAAACACCAAACGTGTATGCCATTTGGACGAGATGGTCTGTTGCCCCCATCTTATGTGAAGCTTTCTGATTTCCACAAAAAATATCCTGGGTTTTGTTTTTTGGTTGTTTTGTGAGAGTTTTTTTAACTCATTCCTCTCCTATGTGCTTGTAGAATTTCCAGGTGCTCTTACGTACTGTGAGAACTAAATGCAGCCTGTCGAGAGGCATTCTTCTGTTCTTTGTAGAGAATCTGTTGCTGTTCAGATGTTAAATGGTCTTGGTTGCATGAGTTACATGGAAATGGTAGGTCTGTTGAACTACCTCAAAAGTCAAATTGCATTTGTGCACTTTTTTCTTTCCCTCCAAAAGCCACCAACTATAGTATGCAGCATCTGCAAACGGGATGGACATTCCAAAAATGACTGCCCAGAGGATTTCAAGAAAATTGATCTAAAACCACTACCACCGATGACAGACAGATTTCGGGAAATACTTGATATAGTGTGTAAAAGATGTTTTGGTAAGTTGGAAAAGTATTTGTACTCCACTGTAAACTGTGAACTGTAATCTGGAAAAAATAAAAACTGTAGGGTTAAATGTCTTATTCCAGTAAATTCAGAGGGAAGAAGCTCTTTCAGGTACCCTAGGCTACAAATTCACCAATATTTTTATTTTCATATAACCCATGGTATATTAAATTCTTACAACAGATTTGAGAAGCTAATACTATGCAGCATATTTCACTGCGTTTGTAAAAAGTTACTAGTGTTCCCAGAAATTAGGCTCTGGGCAAAGCTAGTTTTTGTGTTTGTCAAATTCTATGGCTTGTTTTGGAAAAAGCCCCTTTTGGGTGCTGTGGTGGGTTAACCTTGGCTGGATGCCAGGTGCTCACCAAGGCACTCTGTGTTTGAATAACTGGAGAAAAATCAGACATCTGAAATAAAATCCTAACAACTCTACTGATACCATAAAAAGGAAAAACATATTCAAGGAAAGTAAATGTAATAACAACAAAGGTATCCAATACTTTTAATTAGCTGAAGAAGATTTTTGAGGTAGCTGAACATCACATCTGACTGTGTTTTAACTTGTTTTTACTTAGATGAATTATCCCCTCCTTTATCTGAGCAACAAAACAGAGAACAAATTCTGGCAAGTTTGGAAAGATTTATTCGAAAGGAGTATAATGGTATGTAACAGTAGGTAGTGATTCTTGATAATGCTTTCTTCATTCATGTTGTCCAGAGCATGAAGATGTCATTTGTCTCATTATTGCTTGTTTTCCTTGCTTAAAGCAATGGCATCTCTTCTCCCTCTGTTATGTTAAACTATCTTCCAGACTTCTAAACTGAACATCCCTCAATGCTGTTCCATGGAAATGTCCCTGAAGTGGAGGAAGAGCTGCAAGACTAATAATACAGATACAGGGCTATTGCAGTCAGGACTAAAATGAAGTTTTAATGGGCCCTGGCCAGCTGGGTTTAGTGTTACCTGGGTCATGGGCCAAGTAGTTTTGTTGTCTAGTCACCAGTGTTTAAGTATCTTAGAACTCTTAATGAGTTTTTTAGCTTCACATCCCTTTTATAAAAAAGGCAAAAGTATCTTACTACAGTAATGGAAGTCAAGGCACAGAGATGCAAAGTGATTTTTTTGTAGGTGTTGTAAAATAGTTCTAGAGCCAGGTACCAAACCCAGGTCTCCTGAATTCTAGTCCATTGCTTTACACAGAAGGCCATCCGTTCTGCTGTAGCTGGCCTGTGATCAAGGAACTGTGAATTGCACTTCCATCCACTGGCTGTGCCCTCCACTTGCTTGCAGCAGCTGAGGATTGAGACCTGTTACAGAACCTTGAAAGACTTAACATTTCTGATTCTGTTAAAGGTTAGGAAAAAGCTGTGAATAGGTGTTACATATATTTACCTAGTATTGATTTCAGTTGAACAGATAAAATGTATTCTTTTCAGTTAGGAAGAAATTGCTCAGTTACATGATTTCACTTTACTTTACAAGAATGAAAATACATTGTAATATTGTGTTTCAAACAAAAATGTAAACAAAACAATGGGGAAAGAATGTTCCATAAAGTATATTAATTTTATTGCTTGTTTCTTCTTGAACAGTATGTTATGGTTACAGAAACTTACTGATTGAGCAAATTTACCTAGTCACAAGAAAAATACGCAGCCTAGATAAAGTATGAGTGGAACCAGAAATATTGCTTAGACTACCTTAAGAGTAGCTCTGTCTTATCTGTGGGGTAAAGCTTTATTAGTGACTGGGTTTGCACATTATTTTGATTTATTTAAAACAGGAAAGTGCAGTCATATACCACAAAACATTGCACCACATTTAGAGATGCCATTTAATGGTTATAGTAACTCTGTTGCGTACCTCACTTATAAAAATTACATGGGCTTTATCCTGCCTTACTTTCTATAAATAATTTTTAAAGTATTGTGCTTCCTCCTTTATCAAAGGTGAAGTCTTAGATGTGACATTGTAAGCTCTCTCTTAAAGCTCTTTTTTTTTTTATGAGCACCTACATGTCTCAGTTAAGCAATATTCCATAGTAATCACTTACCATTCAACTGTAAAAGAATTTGTCTTTTTTTGGTCTACTCTTTTGATCAGACAAAGCCAGACTTTGCTTGTTTGGCTCTTCAAAGAATGGATTTGGATTTCGGGACAGTGATCTAGATATCTGCATGACGTTGGAAGGCCATGAAAATGCAGAGGTAAGAGTTCTGAAATTGATAAAATTTACTATTTTAAATTCAAGAATTCTTTAATGTTTTTAAAGATTTCTGTACACAGAAAAGGTAGAATTTTACTAGTAGCACTCTCTTGCACTCTGCACAACCGAAGCAAGATACAGCCTATTAAACCTTTAATGCCCTATGGACACACATGTAGTGTACTGTAAATGTCCATATAGAGAATATGAGTCACCAGTTTATGTAAATTCATATGCCGCTTATTGCTTACTTCTTTTTGTACATAGACTTTTCCTCTATGAAATATATGTTTCATAGTAAATGTGCTTGTTTGTATAGGATGCATATTTTAACATCTGAAGCTGTGGTATTTGTTTTTCCTAGAAATTAAACTGTAAAGAAATAATAGAAGGTTTGGCAAAAGTTCTTAAGAAGCATCCAGGTAGGTGTTTTAAAGTATTATTTGTTTTGTATTTACATTTACTATATATGTAGTTAATGGAAATGTTTTATGTACTAAAGTGTTGCTTCCCCAGGTTTGAGAAACATCTTGCCTATAACAACAGCCAAAGTGCCTATAGTAAAATTTGAACACAGACGGAGTGGCTTGGAAGGGGATATCAGTTTATACAATACACTGGTAAGCATCTGTTTGTGTTTGGTTTTGTGTTCAAAGAAAGCTTTTTAATTCATTGTAACTCAAATAATCATTTGAGGGAATAATTTTGAAACCAGAATTAAAATGCTTTTGTGTGTTTGGCTTTTTTCCCTACATTATTTAAATTCAGTGGCCTGTACCCTCAGCCCAACCCACGTAGCTATATAACCTGATGGCAGAGCAGCGTCATGGCACACCAAGCATTTTTATGAATGCTCCTGAAAAGCTGTTAGTGCCACATTCACCATGGCTTTTCTGCCATCGTAAATAGTACATCTCATCCCAGCTTACATCTAGCACAATGAAATCGCACAATTTCTTATATAATGGGCTCGCATTCACCTGTGAAGAAGATGCAATTTGTGGAATTTGTTCCAATGTGAGTCATCTTATGGACTTTGCTGGTGTTTTCCAAGGTTTTTATTATTGTTACTGCATTAATACTCTCCTGATTACACCTTTCACTTATGTTCGTGCAGGAAACATTGAATGAATTTTATGGAATATTGTTGTGATTTTTTACCTTCCAGTTGTATTATGCGTCTTCTGTGATTGAACTGCAGACCATATTATAATCTATAATTAACCATAAATTACATTGAAACACCTGTTTGATTATTTTTGGTTTTTTCCCTCAGGCACAGCATAACACAAGAATGCTGGCTACATATGCAGCTATTGATCCTAGAGTGCAATATCTGGGCTATACAATGAAAGTTTTTGCAAAGGTAATATAAAAAGAAGGTTCTTATTTGTGTAATACAGTGTTTTCTGATACAGCCACTGAGTTTACCTTTTCCTAATACCAACTGGAAAGGAGACAGTAGAATGCTATTAATATGAAGTGCACTTTCTTAAGCTGGCTATGCTTCATCTGGTTGTGTGTGACAGAATCAAGTTCTTTAGTCCTGGTATCTTCTGCTATCTCTTGAAAGATTTCTGCCTAAAAGGAAGCTGATGAAAGGAAAACTTCAATTTTTTTTCAATTTCAAACCAGCTACAATGCAAAAAACAAACAAACCTGGAAAAAATGGTAACTGTAAGATATAGGGGCATGTGGCCTTTCATGGGCTTCCCAAGTTTCCATACCTAGGACCAGCCCAGAGATTACTGCAGCTTTATTCTGGCCTACTTGCCTTGTTTTACTTACTATAAAATTCAGGAGTAGGTATGGGTTGATGAATGCCTAAGTCTCTACTTGATGTGCCTAGGACATATTCTTGACTTTAAGAGTTTGGAAACATCAAATACCAAATCTCCTGCATCTCTTTTTCTTACGATATTCTAAAAAGTGTTACACTATACAGCCTTTGATGATTGAAACATGACACTTCTTTTTATTCAAGCTGCACTATATAAGTATGCTCGCCAAACACATCCAAAGAAAGCTTAGTGAAACAGGGGCAAACAAAAAAACAGGTTATAGAGAGCACATCATGCTACCAGATGTTAGTGTAATAAAAAGCATCAAGATGAGTAAAATAACTTTGTTCAGAATGAAACGGACATGTTCATTATACTGTCACAAAGACTAGTAATGGGGGTTTTTTTGGTGTGGTCACAGTAGTGCAGAATATTGCCATGTCTTTTCTGTGTCCAGATTAAAAATGAATTTGTGTTAATAATAATCTTACATTTTTTTGTTTTATTGCGTACTATTGTATACAGTCTAAAAATATTACTGTAAAGGCCAAGTTTCGGGACATACACTCTTGAATGTATATGTATGGAGATGACTTCATAGCTATACAAATACTCTGTGTTTAAGCAAAATGCTTCCCCCTCTGTTTTATATTGGCAGAAAAACCAGGAACAGCTGTTACTGCTCTTGCTAATCTGAAAGTAATTTGTGAATCCCTGTTTTTTCCAGACCTAACCAGGAGGTTAAAAATGTGTTGTTTGTTATGACACACGCTTGAAGCAAAGGGTAGCTTAGAAGCAGGTGCTGTAGAAAGGTTATACTGTAATAAGTTTTTCAAGCATAGTAAGGTAATTCACTGATATTTGTTTTATGCTTTGTTGTGAAGGCTGGACCATGGTTTAGTTAGGTACGTGTATGTATGCTAGCAAAATGCTAGGCTTTGCCTAAGTTGCCAGTACAACATGGAAATACTTGCCTATTAAGTAGCTATTAAAAAAAAGGGGGGTTAACCAAACCAGTAAGGAATTACAGAAACAGCTCTAGTAACATGAGTTTAGGAAAATTAAATTTTACAGTATTGAAACCTGGACATCAGATGTGGAGGTTTGTTGGGATTTCTGTTTTGGGGGTTTTGATTTGGTGTTGGGTTTTTTTTTTTTTCAGTTTAGCACATTATAAACTAAAATATGGCTATGAGAAGTTTTTATGGTTTTATGTTAGACAAATTATGCTGTGTATTTGCCAGATGGTACTTCACTCTAAGGACATATATTTTTCAGGATTCATAAAACAATTTTTAGTTATGAGATGAATGTATTTTCTGTTACTCGTGGGGTTTCTTTTTGCTCTCTGACATAGTTGTTTGTATTGAATAATGTAAATTCAGTATTTTGTTAAAAATTTATTTTTTCAGCGCTGCGATATTGGTGATGCATCCCGTGGTAGTCTGTCTTCGTATGCCTATATTCTTATGGTTTTGTACTTTCTACAGCAGAGAAATCCACCAGTTATTCCAGTTCTTCAGGAGGTAGGTTTTCAGAAAAAGAGGCTATGAAAACAGATGCACTGTTTCTTCAAGACAAATAAGAGAAGTCTGGGCATTTAGGATCAAGGGGATGAATGAAATATGGGGCTCCTGCATTAGCAGGTTCCTAATTCCCACTTGGTTTCAGTGGTAAAACTTACCAAGAAAGTTACAATAAAATTGGGAATCTGTTGGACCTAAGTTCTGCTGTTACCTTTACTTTGGGATTTTGGTCTTATGATGATATTTATATGCTGAACGGGGTAGAAAAAAAAAATTGGCAGGTGGTATGGAGAGAAGGGAATTGTAATTATGAGACTGCACCAGATGCTCTTTGAGATGTGAGTCCAGCTCTTCCATCAGTTATTGTCAGAAGCATTATTTATTGCTCAACACCTTATCTGTAAGAGAAAAAGTTTATTTTATTATTTGATGAGGGGGGAAAAAAAGGTAACTAATGCTTTGTATAATTTTAAATACACTATTTTACATGTGCCAAGCAACTTTATTAAGAAAATAACGTTATGTACCTCTGATGGGTGGGGAGAATATAATTAGTCAGCTATCTACCTCTTCCTGGCTATGTTCTGGAACTCCCAAGCACTTCTGAAAATTAGTATCTTGCTGACTTTTTTGTTGTCTGCACGCAAGAGGAACATTGGCTAAAGCACTGCAGTTGAGACTTAGACTTTCTTGATGATACTTTAGTAGTGGTTGGGGGTTGTTACTTTATTGCTACCCCGAGAGTGCATTTAAGTAACAGTGGAATTTCCCCTTGGCTTTGTTAAAGTCAAATGTAATAGGAGTCATATGAAGTCTCCTTAGAGATTTTGTGGACCAGAAGGGGGTTGGAATCCTGATGAGGTAATTCAGTCATGCTTTCTTAGTTGCAAAGAACAAGGTAAAATAAAATAACCAAATAATTTGAGAGAGGTGTATCAATAATGCAAAAAGACTTTCAGACTCTTTACCAATGGGATATTCTGCCTATGTAAGAAGTAGTTGTTAAAATTAAAAGATTTCTATTTTTGCATTATTTCCTACCAGCAAAACTGCAAGTCTTTTACGGGGACTTTGAATTAGAGTGGTAACTGTGTCCCTCTCTATTTTGGCAGATATTTGATGGAAAACAGATTCCACAAAGAATGGTGGATGGATGGAATGCCTTTTTCTTTGATGACATGGAAGAATTGGTAATATTCTAATTCCAGAAGAGTCTTAAAGCTTGCTTTTATGGGAAAGTAGTACATTTCTAACACTACAGTATATAAAAGAGCAGTTAAATTTCCATATCCATATGATTAGAACTTCCCAAATGAGTCCTGTTTTGCTGAAATGAGTGTCTGTTTTTTCTTCGTTTATTTTAAATAATTTCTAAATAACATCAATTGGGAAAAATAGTTTTTACTCTTAATAAACAGTCCAGGATCGAGGTAGTGTTCACTGTAGTGATTTAATCTTACTTTAACCAAGTGCAACCATTCATGATAGACAAACTCATAATTACAGAGGTAGGTTCAGGAGGAGGAGAAGTACTTCAGTAACTAGCTGAATAAATTGTGTCCTCAATTGCATGCAGAAGAAGCGTCTGCCTTCTCTTGGAAAGAACACTGAATCACTTGGAGAACTCTGGCTAGGGTTGCTGCGATTCTACACTGAAGAATTTGACTTCAAGGAATATGTGATCAGCATCCGTCAGAAGAAATTGTTAACTACGTTTGAGAAACAGTGGACATCCAAATGTATTGCCATCGAAGGTACTTAGCTGCTGAATTTTTTGTTCCATTAATGAGGAAGTGATGAATGCTGTTGCTTGAGGGTCTGTTCTCCTTGTTGCACAGGATCTTTATGTGAGGAAACTACCATCAGTGTTTAAAAAAAGCATTGTTTGCAAGTCCTACAGCTTACAAAATTGCATTAGACTCCTAGTATACATCGGTAGATTGCTCTTACTTTATTATGGTTAGCCACATGTTTTAAAACACTCAGCATTGCTTTGCTATCATCTACTCTATGAGTGCATTTAAAATGGCATTCTCTGTGTTAAAGAAAAATTTTATTGCAGCATTTTTTTTCCAACTGATCTGTTTTTCCTCCCTTCTTTACACAGATCCTTTTGACTTGAATCATAATCTCGGTGCTGGAGTCTCTAGGAAAAGTAAGCTATTAATGTCCTCTAATGATTAATGTTCGCTAAGTTCTAAAGTGTTGTGCCTTTTCATTTGTTTTCCAATAACTTTGTCTTTCTTCAATAGTGACCAATTTCATAATGAAGGCATTTATCAATGGGAGAAAATTATTTGGTACCCCATTCTACCCAACTGTTGGAAGAGAAGCTGTAAGTTTTCATAGTTTTTAGTATGTTTTTTAGTTTTCTTCATCCACTGAATTGATGCATCCAAAGCAAACCTCTTGTATGTATTTATCAATTTGGTATGCACAATATATGTAATTATACATCGTCTGCATAAAATGTACAGCTTAGTATTGCTCTCCTGCAATATAAAATTCACAGGAGTAGTTGGATGGGTGATGGGTATTTTTGGCAGATTTGGGGAAAGTAAGCTTGTTTTGGTTTTTGTTTTTTATAAGACTTTTCATTGTGTGACATTAAGTATTGCAGAAAACTGCAAAATCGGTTATAAAACCCAGGAACAGCTTTAGGAACTTCACTAGCTATTCATGTAGCTAAAGAAAACAGACAAAATGTTACATCCTGCTTATTTTTGCAGTTAGTGGGGAAAGTAATGATTGCTGCCTAAGGAAGGAAAAGGATGATGATCAACTTTTTTATAATCAGTTGACCTTCAAAATTTGCATAGTGAGTCAGGGTCAGGAATGTGTTCATGCAACATCGTATTACAGAAAGTACTCCTCTGTGCTACAGTGTCCAGTCATCGGTGCGTAACAGAGAACTATTTTTTTTTTTTTATATGAAGAAATAAATCAGCTGGAATTAGTATTTTTAACATTTACTTAGAAAGGTGTTTTCTAAGACAGTTTAGAAGACTGTTCTTCCAATGGCTTTCAACAGGGTTTGTGTTTTGAAGGGATTTTGAAAATCTTTTGAAAGCTTTTCTTCCCCCTCAGCTTTCCCTGTCTTCTCTTTTTCCATTTGCTTAGTTTGTGTGTTTTCTGAGTTTGTATTAAATGTTCTTTGATGCAGTGACTGTGTTCTGTTTTGTGCTGTGCCTAATCGAATAGGACCTGTTTTTTACGGGGACTTCTGAGTGCTACTGTGATACAAATAATAATGAATTACAATGTGGATGTAGTTATCTGTAACTCAAAAATATGTGAGTGTATGTAACAAACATTATTGCTAATTAGTTTTTTTAAAATGTTTGCACACACGTTCAACACAAGGCTATAGTGCTTCTGGAAAGCATGTACTCTGTGCCTGTATACGTGATTGTGTTCTGCTTCATCTCAGATTTTCACTGAGCGTTTTGTGTAAGGATAAAAGGCAAGACAGAAAGCAGCCTTAGCATGCAATTGAGCTGTCTCTTGTTTGAAGGAAATACTGCCATTAGTATTACACAGCATTTTATTTCTCAAAATTACCCAACAAAGAAGGAATTCTTGATCTCCTTCCTAAGCCAATGCCCTGTATTGCAGCTTCGTGGTACAGGGAGGAAACTGTAGCAAAAAGGTTCAGTAAATTACCTGTCTACAGTAGGACTTTGTTCCCGAGCTGGGGTTAGGACATTTGTATTTGTACCTTTATTTCAGTCTTTCAGGCAAGATAGTATTTGCACAATGTTTATGTTGCTCAGAGGCTGTAAACTGTGGCCTTTGTGCTGACACACATCAGAACTGCAGCTGTCCTTAGCAAATTCTGGAGAGGGGAGTGATATGGGTCAGTGTGCAGATGCTCCCTCTGTTTCCCACCTGAGCTTTGTTCTGTTTAGGGGGTTATAATCATGTCATTTGGGAAGGGGCATAGGCTGCTTTGGAAAGCATACAAGCAGTGACTCAGATACCAAAATAGATCATATGCAGAAAGTTGTCCTCTGAAGAGCCTTTGGGATAGCAGAAAGTAGGCAATAGGCTGGAGCCTGGATAAGCTGTTCTGCAAATTCAGCCTCTGGCCCTAAGACTAAATAACCCTTTTTAGCCCAAACTGCTCTACATCCTTGAAAAAGCTGCCATTATCGTAGAGGAAGAAAAGGACTAGGTATAATCTAAGTAGTAGTAAAATCTAGGGAACAGTAGGAGGTGAAAGCTGTCCATTTTGCTTTCAGTTCTCAGTCTTGTAAGTGTACGGTTTATGCATTGTATCTGTCTGATGTGTTTTGACAGGAATACTTCTTTGACTCAAAAGTGCTGACAGATGGGGAATTGGCACCCAATGACAGATGTTGCCGTGTCTGTGGAAAAATTGGTCACTACATGAAGGACTGTCCAAAGAGGAGGAGGTAAGTAATAAACAAAGATAACGTAAAATCTTTTGAGATTAAATCAGGAGAGATTTGCATATTTGAAATTTTAATGGAAATTAAGAATATAGAATCATAGAATGTTTTGGGTTGGAAGGGACCCCTAGAGGTCATCTAGTCCAACACCCCTGCAGTGAGCAGGGACACCACTAACTAGATCAGGTTGTTCAGAGCCCCATCCAACCTGGCCTTGAATGTTCCCAGGGATGGGGCCTCCACTACTTCTCTGGGCAACCCCTTCCAGTGTTTCACCACCCTCGTTGTAAAGGATTTCCTCCTTATATCCAGTCTAAACCTACCCTGGTTTAGTTTAAAACCATTACCCCTTGTCCTGTCACAGCTGGCCCTACTAAAAAGATTATCCCCATCTTTCCTATAGGCCCCCTTTAGATACTGAAAGGCTGTAATCAGGTCTCCCCACTGAATTGCAGAGAAAATCAAAGCTTCATATCTGATCCTCAACTTCCCATCCTATTTTTGCTTTTCTTAAGACTATTTCTGGTCATCTCTTTAAATCTTAGAGTGTTTATGCAAACACACGCAGAGTAAAATCAACAGTCTATAATATATTAATACTTTTGCTTCGTGATCTATCCATAAGCTTACCTTAAAATTTAGATCACTAAATCTTTTTATAGTGTAAACATTCTTCAGATGGAGACCATATTACCTGACTGCACAATTTGTAATGTATTAAAATGGATTTCCTGTAGTGATCATGTTCGGAAGACAGAGTTGAATTTGAATTGTTCTATAGATCTGATAACGTTCCTCTGCAAGGAAGGGCAAAGTTAATTTATTAAAATCTAGGAGTAGTTAAAATGTACATAGTTAAGGTGCATTTCTGTAACGTCATACTAGTGCCAGTCACTTTATTGTCTCCAAAGAGAGTTTAGCAGGAATTGATAGAGAATGTGGACTTCTCACATTTTTATGTCTTTGGATTTTTAACGACCCATTCAGTGTAGGTTGTCTGACTCCTCTTAAAACCAGTTGAAGCCCTTAGAATGCAAATTCAAGTCTGGGGTTTTTCCCTCCTCCTTCCAACTCCTTATGTTCAGTTGTGTGCTTCATAATTCTTCAAAAGATTCTTGGTCTCTTCCTGCTACGAAGTCCTTATTTACAGCCTTTCGTTCAGTCAGCAGAGTTGAAGATACATGAAACTGGACTGGAACTGTAAGGTGACAGGTTGACTTTCTTTCAGCCGCTCCCTTAACATACTTCTCACAAAAACATAGCACATTGAATTGCATCACCTCTTTCCCTACGTCTGCCTCAGGAAAAGAAGTTGTGATCTGCTCTTCACACAAACTGCTACTACAGCACAGCCACACAGAATATCTCTCAAATTGTATATACAGCTCACAGAATAGTTCTAATATTTAACAACCCTACAGATACTGTGTGGAAAAAGACCTTTATTTCTTGTCTTGGTTCCTGATCACTAGTTCTTCTCCTGTTTATTGTATTAGTACTTAGTGTTTGAGCAAGCCTCAGAACTTTCTTTCACATCCTGTCTAGGCTTAGGACGCTAATATATTCTTACAGAGAAATACGCCATCTCCAGTCAAGGGGAGGTATCTACAAGATACAGCTAACTTGTTTTGTGTATATTCTGACTTAGTGGGGTTATTGCAAACTAACTGGCAGGCTAAGCCTACTTAACTGCAGGTATAGTTCTGTGCTAATACAAGTCCGATAGCTTCTGGACAATTCTGGGGAGCTTCTAAGTTCATTAAGTTTATGCAAACAGGTTGTTAACCAGCACAGATTCTGAAAGTGTTTTTCTGGGACTTCAAAGATATTTGTATTCTGGTATAGCTGTTGGTTATGTAATCATTTCCTTTGAACATACCAATATAACAACTCTACAGAGATTATTTTTTTTTTTGGTGTGGTTTTGTGATACTGCTAATAAAAGTTATTATTCAGGTTGAAGAAAAAGGAGAATGAGAAAGATGATGAAAAAGAAGTGAAAGATGATGATAGAGAAACAAGAGAGAAAAGGTGTTTCATCTGTGGAGATGTGGGTCATGTTAGAAGAGATTGTCCTGAATTCAAACAAACCCGTCAGAGAAATAATAGTGTGCCAGGTAAGTTAGTTTGTGGTGTTAGTATAATTTGAAACTTCTGAGATCCCTTCTCTCTAGGTTTCTATACAGACCTGGTAATGATCTTAAAAAATTTCTTCAACTAATGATTTCAGTCATTGCAAATACAGCTTTTAGTCTTAAGTGTTGCTTTTCTTCAAGGGGAATAATACCTCCTGAAGTACGGTCTTTGCATGGCTGGTAAAAAGGTACTCGGCACTAAGTATAGTGTACTTCAGGGTATTGCGTTATTTGTCTTCCACTCACAATAGGTGCATTTAGGAGTAGTAATAATAGTAATAATTGAATGCATTTCCTCTTCCAAATGTTTCTCAAATGTTAGCTAACCCTTCATTATCTGTGAGAGGTAAGTAAATGTATTTTCACCAAAAATCAGTGGTCTTAAAGTAATACTTCCAAAAGCATACAGATGCATTAGGAACGTAGATGCAGCTTTCAAACTACTGTTAGTAATTAGATACGAGTCTAATTGCAAACCCATTCAAATTAGGCCCTTAGGTGCCTGCGGTACTTGAAAAAGTGGAGAAAGCAATCATAAATGAACTTCAGAGAGAACCTTGCTTCTTTTCTGTATTCTGATATCCCTTTCTCTCTCTCTCTCTCTCTCTTTTTCTCTTTTTTTTTTTTTTCCCTTTCTTTGCCCAAAAGTTTCTGCTATTGCTATTTAAAATCCCACTGCTTAACAGCAATAGTGTGGAAACCTGTATAAAGTAGCACTCCTGCCTGATGACAAAGTGAGTCTTGTTTGTGCTAGAATTTGTATTGCTCAGAATTAGATTTTGGGTTTAGCTGCTATGCCTATTAATGTTGGCTGTTGCCAGTAGAGGGAAAGCTTTCCACTTAAAGTAAAGGAGAGGTTAAAATTATTTACCTACTCTGTATCACATGAAAGTTAAGGTATCGCTGACTCCCAGTTCTGTGTTCTGTCGTTCGTAACCTTGTGGTTTTTATTAACATTTTTGTTCCTTGATTAGGCACCCAGTTGGTCCGAAGCATGGTAAATTCACAGCTAGTGGCTGTGAGTCAGCAGCAAGTGGAACGACCCTTGCGCACTAGACAGTCATCAGAATGTGTAAGTTCCAATTAGCTATAGTATTGAAGTAAGCAAGCTGTAGCAAACCAGCGATCCTGGGCCATGCTAGGAACAGGTTTGCACAGTGTTTTCTCAACAGATTCTGGACTTTAATTGCACTCTGCCAGTTAATGGAACTTTGATGTATAACGTGGTGTCTCTTGGAGAGCGTTTATGGCCTTTCAGTATGGAAACTACGTAGTCAGATTTCATATGAGAAAGCTTGCTATTCTGAAAGGCCAGCTTCACTATCTTTGAGATTAATCTAGGATGCCTTTTGAAGTCTTGTGCTTATTCTGGCAATGTTCTGAAGCTACTAAGGGAAGTAAAGCATAGCTCATCATTAATATGCTGGAGACTTAGGTTTGTGACTATAATGATTCTCTGTGGTTTAAGAGAACTGTCTTAAGGGATTGTCATGAACAGGCGGGGAACACAGATGAATCGTACTTCAATTCAGATGTGATACACAGGGCAAAAGTCTGCCAGAGCACACTAGAAGCACAAACAGAACAATGGGGAAATTTTTGGTAGTTCTCTCTTAGAATTTGTTCGAGTCTCTCTAGAAATAGATAAAATAGTTTAACATGCTTCTAAGCGGAGATGGATAGCAGAGGGTATTTGAGCAAATACAGCTGCTGGCATTTAATGTTTTTGGAGTACAGAACGCAGCAGAAATTAATTAATTTTAAGCTATTAGTCTGAGAAACATGTGCGTGCTAATGAAGCTGGCAAGTAAGCAAACAGTAATCAGGGCTACTGATCGCTAATGCTCTTTGTTCAGTTTACTACTTTAGGTATAGAGTATTTCTTAACTGATCAGCAAGCATTTATTGGAATATTTGCTCCAGTAACAGAGACTTTATGACATAATTTTTACTGTAATAATATGCCTTTAAGGAGGGACTGATACAGCCCTAATCTAAGTGAAGGGCTAAACTGCCACCATGCTATCACATGACACAGGAGTATCTTTTTAGGAGCCTTGTATTTTTGTTTGGGAAATTTAAGCTGGTCATGTGCGTGCACACAGTCAGGAACATCATGCACACTGGACCTACTGCATGTGCACATTCTTGTGTCATCTGGATCTCATGGACTCTGTGTGTGTGTTGCATGGGTGACATTTGGCCAGGATTTCTTGGTGAATATGTGCTGTCCAGGGATTGTTTGAGGAGAATGGGAAGGTGGAATGTTAGTGGAGCAAGAGGGAGAGAAGAAGGAAAGCAGGAGTGTGGAAGCAAATCCAAGGGGCTGGAGGCTTCTCCTGTCCTGCTGCTGGCATGTGTGGTGCATGCTTGTGGTGGCTTAATGTTTGCAGGAAGGCTGTAGTCAGTGCATGTGCTCTATTTTTATAACACTTACTGTTAAACTAGTAATCGTCTTTCAAATCCCAGCTTTTACCTTCTATGCCTTTCTATCAAACCAGGAAAAGTTGAAATAGCAGCAGGGAGCTATCCCAGCTTTTGGGCTTCAGCTTTTGCCCAGGCAAGACACACAGCATGCTGCTATAAGGAATGCTCTGAAAGGCTGGCTTGGGGAAGTCCTGCAGACCTCTGGTTATTGAAGAAAAGTGACTGCCAATTTAAATGGACAGGCAAGCAGTCATGGATCGTGACAGGCTGCAGAGACCTTTAACTTCAGATGTTTGACAGCAGCTGAGTTACTTGGAGCTTAGCTGTCTGCTATAGTCTATGAAGGGAGACAAGCAACTCTAGGGGGACTCTGAGATTCAGGTAATCATCTCTGATTTACGTAGCTGTCTGTCATTTGAATTTCTCTTTGAAGGCACCTGTCTTATGCCATCACCATCTTATCTCAGTGCTTAAAGCCAGATTAGGTTAATCCAGACATTGGTATTAATTTTGGCAGATAAACTGGGGAACTCTTTTCCCAGTCACCCTGGTTCTTGAAGTGCTTCTCTGCTTAGTTGCAATACCAAACAGATGAAATAGGCTCATGCCTGTTTCTGTTGCTGGCAAAAGGGAAAGCTGTGTAAGAGCTCTGCAAAGGTGGTAATAATTGCTATTTCTGTGCCTCTAACCATGGCCTAACATCAGGATATGGAGGTTGAAACTGGGTTTTTGGAGTTTCAATTTCTTGTTTAACAGATTAAATAAAAATTAAAGAAATATTAGGAGCTTGCTTTGGAATTACTTTAAGAAGTGTCTGTAGTAATAAGAACCACTATTTAGGAGTAAGTTAATTAGTTAATGAGATTGTGGGCTGTAAGTAAGTAGGGTGGGGAAGAGACTGACTAAAAATCAGAAACAGATGTATGACAAGTCTAATGAAGAGCTTGGCGCTAATGTTTGCTCAGAATGATGTTTCTGATGCTGGTATGTGTCACATTAACAGATCAAATTATGTGATGGTGAAAATCGGTGTCAGTTGAAGTGTACTTACTTAAACCAGCAGGAACTTGGGTGCAGTGTTTGGGGTGTTGCTGGGAAGTGCTTTGCCTTTTTTTATGAATAGTCTAATACAGTGGGTGCTTATTAAAGAAAACCTCTATTAAATAGCTAGTGAACTAATCAGAACTACATACTTTTTTTTTTTTTCCCCTCCAGTCTGATTCGCATCAGTCATCTTACTCTCCACAACCTCAACAATTTACACAGAATTCCTCTCAGCCAGCCTCCATTAACCAGACTCAGCCACAACCAATATCCCAGTCTAAGCATGTTCCGCAACCACAGCAGGGTGCGCAGCCACCCCATCAGGTCCAGCTGCCTTTGTTTAACTTTCCCCAATCTCCCCCAGGTCAGTATTCCACCTTGCATAACCTGGGACTACTTCAGATGCACCATCACCACCAAATTCAGCTTCCCAATACTTCTTGGCCTATTCATGGGCCCGTTATTCACTCTGCACCGGGTAACCCTCCTCATTCTACAAATGTTCCATTTTCTATGAGATCTGGCAGCAGCAGCACCACAAATAACCAGAGCAGTGTAAGCTTGAATGATCCCAGTATCATCTTTGCACAGCCTGCTGCCAGGCCCATGGGAATCCCCAGCACTTCTCATGAGGGACACTGGCACAATCCTGTGACTCCAAACTCACTGGTGAACAATGGCACTGTGGGGAATTCAGGTAACTCTTCTCTGTTGTATCAAACCTCTCGCACTTTGTGTACAAGTGTTAAGTGTTACAGAAACAGCTAACTCTTTCAACTTGTTTTATATTAAAAATGCAATGCTTAAGAAACTAAGTCATTACCTTCACTGTCTTAACGTTTTCATAGGAAAAAAAGGCAAGCTGGGTCATTGCAACTTTTAGGCATTGGTCCTATCTGCTATTAACAGGCGTGCAACACATGAGAAATCATGCATTCAACTGAGAAATGTTCTAATAATTGTTTGAGTCTAAAGCATGTTTCTGTCAATATGCTTACAAATACAGTTTCCATTTATGTTGTAGTGTCATTTATTAGATGAATGCTGAGACTGCAACTACAAACTTAGAGACTGGCAGAATTATGGCTGTGCAAGTTGAATATTGCCCCCTTGCATTTGGTGCAGTATAACACGATCTTATGCATTAGTTTTTCCTGTAATTTATTCTGCCACATTTAACTTCCATAATCTCAATGTCATTTCCTGAAATCACTTCATACAGATTTTCCCTGCAACAAGTAGGCAGCAGCCTTTTGCCTCATACCAAAGCAAAGTACATTTGTATGTTTGAGGCTGAGAAAAACAGTATATAGTAATTAAAGCCCATGCGATTCTCTGTGCAACATAAACCATGGCAGCCCCTAAATTTTAACTCTGATCTTTTGATAATGATAGTGGTCTTTTGATTTATTTTGAGTGTGTAACTCCTCCTATCTTTAAAAAATTGTCTCCATCATACAATATACTGATGCAGTTGTTTATCACGAGATGGAAATTTTGAATCTCCTGCACAGCCTTTCTCTGCACTAGTAAGGTAATTGACAGCAACAGTAGATTTTCAGCTGAGTCAACAGCATTGCATGAGGTGTAATTCACCAGTGAGTTTCAGATATTTGTTGAGATGCTGGAGATGTGGTTTTCTATTCTGAGCTTTGTGGGCATATATTTTAGAGGATACGGAAACTGCTACCAGTGTTTTGTGTGCCTTCAGTGTGCTTTGTCCCTGCCTTTCTGTTTCTGATCTTAATTCTCTGTCCAGGCTCATCTGTCCCCTTCTCCATGTCCACCCCAGCTCTGACATCTTCTCAAGCAGCTCCTTCCAATCCAAGTCGTCTTACCCAGATAGCTGCCTTCCTTCAGACAAGCTCCCCAAATCCTAGTTTCTGCTCCATTCTCCCTTAATGAGTCCTGTTTCTTACCGTGTAGTCAGTCCACCTTCAATCTCTTTCCTTTTGCTCTCTCTCCATTTGCTTCCACTCTTACTGTGCCTGCACAGGTTTCCCAGTTTTCTTGTGCTGTCAGTCACTGTATTTTTTTTTCCCCCCTCAGCTTCCACCTGTTTCCAATCTCATCACACTCCTTTTCTTAGTTCCCAGTCCTAGTATTTTTCCTCTCTGTATCATTTATTCAGTTTTGTTTCTTTTTTGGCTTAGATGCTATTAAGGTGGGGTCATGGGGTAGGCACACAGTAGAGATGAGCTTGTCCGCTCTGTGTGTGAAGCCTGCTTTCTTACTTGCTCGGGACAATTTGCAAACAGTAAGTTCATGGAAACTTTGTCTTGGCTCATGTAACCATGATTTTGAAGGAGTGACTTTACTTTCTTTTCATTAGACAATTGATCAGAAGTAGGATCATTAGAAGTTTCAGACAGACAACTTTTTTTCGTGCATACTCCAGAGCCATGCTTTCTGTTTATTGTATAAAAGTTACTGTTCTTTTTAAATGTGTAGCTTACTTTTATTTAATGAAAGTCTTCCTGTGAGGGTTTTTTTTTATGATGAGCCTGAAGGGGAACTGATAAACTGAGAAGGATAGTTACTTAAATTTATTTATTTTTAAATGTACATTGATCAAGTTTTTGAATTAGCAGGCATTGCTGTGTCTTACAAAATTAGGAGCTATGAACAAAGACAGCAGGATTAGTAATATGGCATTTGGCATCAACTCTTATGTGTCCTGCCTCCTTGGATGCTTGATTTCTCATCGTTAATGCTGCAGTAATATTGGATTTGTAAATGGAATAGCTTGCAATTTGTGTACTTATTTCAGAAGTTTTTATTTTTCTCTCTAAAAACCAGTTTTAAGTTGGTCCAATGATCTAGATATGAAGTTTCTTAAGCATACAAGTCTTAGTGGAATTCCAGTGTACACCTGAGAATTATTTCTTGCAGTAGGATAATAGCTTTCATGTCACAGCTGTGTCAGTGATAGTGAATATCTCTGTGGGATCAGATATTAGTAACATTGTTCAGACTTTGTATTTTTCATCATGAGAATGACATAGGAATAGTGAAACTGTAGGTTTTGATTTTAATACTGATACATCCTCTGTTGTCCTCCCCAATGAATTCTATTGTAGTGGATAATGAAGTAATTTAGGTGGTAATTTTTGTTGATGTATATTAAAAAAAAATAATAAAAGAATAGCACATCAGCCTAATCACATTAAGTCCCTTGCAAACTGTTACTTAAGATGTAAATTGTATTTGTGACTTACTGTTTAATTATTTCAACTTGAAATGTGCTTTTCCCTCTCAATTGAAAAATAGATCAGGGTCTCCAAGGACAGTTTGGTAAAATGAACCCTCCTTCTGTCCCTTGGGACCATGGGACCCCTACCCATTTTCCTCTCCTCCGAGGAGCGTGGCCTTACAATATGCCTCAGAACTACATGCAGCAGGGAAATGCCAGCTATCCACCGAACAAACCTTTCTACCCTCAAGGTACTAGAACTAGTATATGAATCAACAGCTCATACAACATGTCTCTTTACTGTCTCAAAGGCTTTAAAAGCCAAGGAATCATGTTTCACTTGCTAGGCTCCCTGGAACCATAATGAATCAAGAGTCAAATCAACGCTTCGCCTTCCTGTATGGATGGATGAAAGTCTTTGCGGGGGGGAAGGGGTTACATCAAATTCTGAAACCTGAGCCAATTTGCAGTCTGTTGCACTTCTAGCCTCTTTCTCCTTCATTGCTGCTGTCTCACGGTAGAGCTACCTCTGCTTCAACAGAGGTTAAGATGATTTGCCCATGAGCATGTTAAGAATATGAAGAAAATTTTGTCCTAATTAATTTTATTTGGCTTTTGTACCTTGCCCTGTGGAACGACTTACATAGATAAAAATTTGCAAGACCATGGAATAATTCAGGTTGGAAGGGGCCTCTGGAGGTTATCTAGTCCAACCACTAACTTCAAAGTTAGATCAGGTTCAGTTATTCAGGGTCCTTTGTAGGACTGACTTTATCTCAACTCTTTCTGATGCTAGTAAAGGTGTTCAGCATCTGGCAGGATTGGGAAAGACTGTAGGAAAAAGACCTTTGGCTCCACTAAGAGAGAAACTATGCCCAAGTTTTACTTGGAGGCTTTGCAATTGCTGTGTTGCTGAGTCACACAGTGTAAAATGAGAGATACTGGCACCAAATCCTTTTTCAAAATCTATTGGCTGTAGTAGGGTTTTCAAGTGAGACCCACATTTAAAAATCCTGAAATTATTTTTGTTAAATAAATAAAGCAATGCAACAAAATGATGTATTGACGATTCTGAGGGAATTTTGGAGATAGGATTAAAGTAGTACTGTATTGTCTCATTAGATGGGTTAGTCATACAGATAGCATTTGTGTCAGTCTAGTAGATGGCTTTATTTCTAAGTAAGATTAATACATTGAATATAGCCAAGCACTGTTAAATATATTTAATTTGCTGAAGTAATTGTGATCCATTTTCTTTTAGCTGGTCCACTGATGCAGAGTAACCAGCGGTTCTCGCTTCTGTCTCAAGGACACCCACACTTGAATCTGAATTACATTCAACAGAAAAAGTGAAATTTAATGGGATTGTGGGTGGGTGGGGGGAGGAAAAAAAATTCAGGTTCTGATTTAAAATCTTAATGCAACATGTTTAGATACAAGATTATTTAAGACTGTTTTTAAACTGTATCATTTGTACATAGATATGAACTATAGTTTTTACTAGTATCACAAAACTGAGTGATACAAATTTCATCTATTTTATTACCCTATTTTTAAGGGGAATTGTGTTTTGTTTTATCTTGATAAACTGTAAAGAGAGAATTTTTAAAATTAAGTTCTTTATTTTCTATTAGCTGTATTCATACTTTGGTTGCTTCAGACTTTATATATATTGTTCTAAAAAAATAAAATTAGAAGGGGATTTCATGTGTTTAAAAATTTGTCACTTCTATTCTTTACAGAACAATGTAGTGCCAAAAACCTTTTTAAAAGAAAAATAAAACTGCAAAAAAAGGACACAAGACTTTTTCCTCTTCCCTATTTGTATGCATGCTTGCATTTAACTGTAATTAGGAAACCAGAATAAAAAAAAAAAGGCTTTAATTTAGGTATCTCAAAGAGATGAAAGATGAACAGCTTTAACGAGCCATACAATCACTATACCTGTTTTTCCTCATACTAGCATCATTGCATGTGCTGTTCACAGCCAATATGTCTTTCTTGTAAAATACTTGATTTGAGGGAAGAGTACACCTACTTTTCTGTTCATAATTTTGAAAAATAATACAAAAATACTCTAGACAAATGAGGCTGTACTATGAAGTAATCTTAAAGAGGACTTACCATAAATTCATTTGGTGTACTACTCTTTGTGTTGTCAACAGTCATTGGGCAGTATGTGAAAATACTTAAGCCATAAATGCAATCTTCAGGAAATAAACCTGTCAGTCCCTGTTCCTGAAGCAAGACTGTAAATAAAGTGATGGTATGCAAGGGGTTTAACACAGCTCATTTCCTGTGATACATAATTAAATGAACTAAGATGAGAACTGTAAAAAGAGCTTAATTATTCTTAATTTGAAAACCAGGGACTTGCTGAATGCTAACTCCATTTAGGGAAGGTAGAGCTGAGCATAATTGGGTCATATTCTGTCCCCAGGCACAGGCAGGCCACAAACTATGCTCAAAATAGTGGTTTACTGTCTTTAGGTTTATTGAATAACTTTTTGCCTTGAAAAGAATGAAGTGGTGCTTTGTACTACTCAAATCTTCCAGACTGATAGTAGCACCAGAAGTGGTGCATCATTAGACTTAAGGATGATTCTTACAAAGGAACCAGTAACAGCTGTGTTTAAGTTAGCCTTGCTTTTAATAAACACAGTGGATTATGACAGTCTTACTTCCTTTTCTGTACTGGAGGTTTGAGATAGTTCAGGGTGGTAGCTCTTCACTGTTTGTAACTCAAACATACTCTCACTTTGGCAACCAAATGCAGTGGCTGTTTGTCAAAACAATGCCCCAATTTGAGAATGAAGCCAGCTTCACCTAGGGGACATGTAAACAAGGCAGTATGAAAGAAACAGCAAGGAGCCTTTAAAGACACACACACATCCCCCCCCGCCCCGTTTTTTTTATTGCTCTTCACTGTTTTTTACAGGCCTTGAGAAAAAAAAATAAAAATAATCCTGAAATTCTATCAATCACAAGGATGAGTAACAAACTACATAAAAAGTATCCTTAGCTTTCTTTTAATTAAAAAAAACCCAAACGACTTATACAAGAAGAGAAGGATTAAAGAGATGGACTGCTAAAGCAGCCAGTACATATCCAGCTGTCCCATAAAGCAAATAGGACAGTATTAGACTGCAGTTCAAGGTCCTTAATCTGTGTGCTGGATTCAGTTTGTTATTCATTCCCTCGCCGACTCTTCTTGTGACTTTTCTTAGATCTGAAAAAAAAAAAAAAAGCTGCATGATACAGTACTAGTAATTGTTTTGAAGACCAAGGTGATTCCTAGCAGTAAGCGGCATTTTCTATGATCAAATATGGATAGTGGAACTTTACTACAACACTGAGGGAGGGAGGTACTGTATGAAATTTGATCTCCAACATCATAAGAACCACCTCAGTCCCCAAGATTAAATGACAAGTAAGAGCTCCTATAACAGTACAGACACCCTTAAGAAATAGACCAAGCCTTTACCTTTCAGGTGATTTGGAATGACTTCTGTGTCTGTGACTACGATGATGCCCTATGGGATAAAAAGGTAACAGTTACTTCCATAGACCCTGGAATTATTTTTTTGTTTTGCTAATGTAATCTGCTTCTAGTGACCAAGTGTCCTAGATAATGCCGGAACAACCCTAGCCTTAATTAGGCACTCAAGTTAACCTCCTGGCAAATACCTGAAAGACGTACTCAAGGCAATTTTGCATGTATGAAATGAGTTCTCTAGCTGTGCTTTCATGTAACTAGCAGTTTTATGAGCCAGAATAAGCACCTATGCTACCTTCTTGATACAGTGGCACAGATTTTTCTAGCCATGGATGTTCTGCTGGTAAAGACTTGCCAGAGTTAATCTGTAAATGACAAAAATACCTGGAGATTTAGATCTTGATCTGTGGCGCCTCTCCCTGGATCTGCTCCGGTGTCTTCTTGGGCTTTTGCTGCGATGCCTCTCCCGGCGTGGTGATGGACTGGGAGAAAGGAAGCTTTTAATATGGCCATACTAAAAATGCACATATGCTAAAGTTATATAATAGAACAAAAGACTACCTTCTTCTCTTCGGAGAGCGGCTCCGCCTGTAATAAGGGGAGAAAAGAAAAAGTTGCTAAAAATCATTAGCAGAACCAGCTGTTTAATTTCCCATATTCCCCAGCAGCAGCACCAGGGCTTCCCTTGCACTCCCTGTGTCCCCAGCTAGTGTGTGTTTGGCCTGCTGCACGAGAGGCAGTACCTGCTTCTGGATTGGCCCATACAGAGAGCAAATGAGGTTAGTGACGAGTTTTTCCTGGCAATCAAAAAGAACAACTAACAGGATTTTCTTTGCAGCCTTTGCCTTACATGAAAAAAAAAGTGCTTGGTTCTCCTTAATATCTTGACTGTGTTGTCAAATTTAGCTAAAGCTGGCCAGCAAGTTCAAGGGTTACTGAAGGACTAGAGAAACAGGCAGACAGGTTGACCATGGCTATGCATTGCAACACCTTAATTTAGAAAGTGGCTAAAGAAATTGGGAGGTCTACGAGATTCTGGCTGAGCTGTCATCTTCGCTTCTATGCTTTGCTCCAGCCATCTTCAGTACAACAGGTAAAAATATTGCTCAAGAAGAGCCATATCACCTTCTTGGAGACCTGCTTCGGCTCCGCCTGTATCGCACAGCTGGAGATCTGCGAGGTTTATCTAGGTCTCTGTAGCCTCTTCTGCGGTGGTCAGGAGAGGGCGCTCGTTCCAGCTGGAAACAACGGCAGGAAGGGGTCGGGGGGGAGGTTCTGTAAGCTTGCTTTCATTAAGGTTTTCATCTATCAGTAACGATTTCTGAACAATTAATATAAATTACAAGTGCCATGCAATCAAGCTTCCCTATCCTCAAGTATTTCATATTCAGAAGTGAGTGATACTACCCAAGTTTGCCAACTAGAAATTACTCATACTGTTGATTCTTTAGAGGTACAGCAGAATTGACTATGATGGTCACCATAACCTTCATCGTCACCTTTAGTTCTCTCCATTATATATGTATGTATAACAATTTATCTGAAATAAATAGGTTTAACACATAACAGATCCAGATTTGTGAATTTCAGGAGACAGAAAATCTTGTCAAAGGCAGAACACTTGAGAACTGCTTCAGGGTCTAACAAGCAGCAAGCAACACCCTGGTGCCTCCCCTCAAATATTTCTCATAAGTCATAAAGTGTTCTGTGGCAGTTCAGCACCAGCTTTAAATGTCCCTTTCCAAAAGAGTTCACCCACCTTTTCATCTTCTTCTTCCTCCTCCTCACTAGATTCTACATCATCCATGTCTTCTTCCAAAGCACTAACACGAGGCTCGAGTTGCTCGGCTTCTTCCAGAACATACCGTTTCTAGGAGAAATTACAACTTTGTCTTACATAACCCAAGTAAAACCAAATATCTCAGGAGGCATTGTGTGTGCCAGAAGGGCCTGCATCATAGCTTTATGCAACAGGCCAGTAGCTGATACAACTATTGAATCTGATGCAGTCAAGAATTCCATAACCATCTATTTTTCCATACCTGTAATCGAGGCAGAATGATATCGCATACACGTTCCTCGTGGAGTAATTCATCAATAAATTCATCCACGTGCATCAGTTCAAATTCTGGGGGGGAGGGAAGCAGAAATAGCATTTAAAAGACAAAGCAGATTAACAGTATTGCCTACAGTAAAGATGAAACATTTCAAACAATGTCAAGTGGGCTATGCAAACAACAGTTCTAAAATCATTCTCAAAGATGAGGAAAATCATTAGGCCTAATTTGCAAAAAGGAAATTACTCCAAAGCTATGATTAGCAGATTCACAGTGCTTAAACCAGCACTCAAATGGTGTTTCTTTGGTATTTATGGAACTGCGTTTCAGTGCCCAACACAACACACGAGCACTTGGGCAAAGCAAAATAAACAAGGCAGTTCTTATTTGTACAAGTTGGCAAGACCAGCAACAGACTATCCAAAGGATGAATAAGCAAAAGAAAGATTTCAAAAAGATAGTTATGCCACAATTTTTTAAGCTTGTATTACTTAATAGAATATTTACTTTTATCTAGTGTGATACTTTTTTTAACAAAAGGTCATCTATGAGGTACCAAGAAACCACAACTAAGGAAGTGCTTACCCCCATTTCTGTTCTGACTTTTTATTTTTCGATAGTCGTTGTACAGTGGTTCAAGATACTTGTAGCAGTCAATGGCAGTGCCTGTCAATCTCATGTACAACGCCCCAAGCATTCGGACATATCTGAAAAGTAAAGCATTTCATGTACCTGAGCTTTTTGCAGAGTTAGCAGTTTAGATAAAAAGGCGTTTTTCCTCTTAAGTTTCTGAGGAAAATGAGTATGCTAAAATAAATAGAATACACGACCATTTAGATTTCCTCCTTCACGTACACAAGTATACATATAAATATATACTCAAGTGTACATACGTAATGTCTGTATGGGTGCATTATCACTCAAAAAGACAAAAGAAATACTGAAGTAGATTAATACGGCTCTCTTAACGCACATCATTCTAAACACTTCAGGCAGAGGTGTATTACCACAGAGAGCAGATGCCACAACGGCAAGCCATTCCAACAGCCCAAGTGACAAGGAGCAGTCTTGAAAGCAAGAGGAAGGACATGCCTTTTAGCAAGAAGAGTTTTATCAAAGCCCACTAAAAGCTAAACCCAGCACTGAGGTTTCCCTAGCTGTTTTTGACAGTTTCATTCAGCACAACAACCAAAGAGGGAAAAAAAAAAAAAAAATCAAGCTACCAACTTACTTGAAGTCCTCGTTTTTTATGAACTCCACGATGATGTCCTTTTCGGGCTGGATCTGCAGCATCTTCAGCGTCAAGCACAAGAAAGGGGTAGGCTTAATGTTCCCGCCATAGACGCCCCCCACGTACTTCAGCTCCATGGCCTTGTCCACCACCAGCTCGGCTAGGAGAGGGACGGGCCGTCAGCACAGGCTCCTCAGCAAGCTCCCCGCCGAGCCCCCGCCCGCCCCAGGCCGCCCCACCATACCCGTCAGGCCGAAGCACTCTTCCTTCCAGTACTTGGATTCGTAGATGCGGGTACGAATGATCTTCTCCACCAGGTACTGCGGGTTGGTGCCATGGATGCTGTGCGCGTCCTTCACCGTCCGGTTGGCCATCGCTGCCGCTAGACAGCTCCCCTCACCTCTGCTACGGGCCGCCCCGCACCCCTTCCGGGAGGGGCTGCAGCAGCTTCCGCTTCCGGGGCGGTGCCGCCGGCCGCCATCTTATCTTCGGGCTATGATATCTCTTCCTGTTGCGGCTTCGGGGTGCCAGGCACAAACATGGCGTGTTTCCTGCGCGGCCTCTTCCCGCCCGCTTTGCTCTGCGCATGCGCATGGCCGCGGGGCTGGGGCTCTGAGTGGGCTTTGGCGCGAAATTCTATCCTAGTGCGGGCAGGAGCTCGTGCTGCTGCTGCTGCTGCTGCTGCCGCCGCTGCCGCGCACGGGAGTCGCTGAGGCGCCGGGGTGAGTGAGCCTCGGCCCCGCCATCCGTGAGGGGGGCGGGCGGGTTAGCGGCTCCGGGAGGGTGCTGGAGCGCCTCGGTAGCTCTCTGGGTGTTCGATCCGGCGGCGCTAATGGCCCCTTCCGACGCCATGGCCCCGCAGGCCGCCTGGGAACCGGGGAGTGGGCTCCCTGAGTCAGAGCCTTGCCCGAGCGCCTCGCTGCCTCGTCTAAACCGACGGGCTGGGGTGAGCGAGGGGGGGCCGGGAAATTTTTTTGGGGGGGGGGGGGAAACCCCACACATAAAAACTGAGCGTAAGCGAAACGTTCGTGACCGACTTCGCTGCCCGGTCGACGTGAGGTCTGAACGAAAACCAGCAAGCCACAGGCTTAAAAGGGCCGGCAGCACGCCGCGGCCACCGCGGCGGGCGGGCGGCGAGCCCCGGGGCCAGGGGCCGCGCTCGCCCAAGGACACCACGGGGGAGGGCTTGGTACTTAATGAGCGACGAGTCTCGGTAATAAACAAAACACAGAAGACATCTGTCTGGGTAACTTCTGTGAATAAGCAAATTAGCCAGTAACAAGGGAATTGCGTGTTTGTCGGGTGTGTTAGTCAAGCACCGGACTGAAAAGGAATTGAAGAACAGTCTACTGCTAAACATCTTCCTTTTTATCTCCTCCTGCAGAGGAGAGGTGTCTGGAGGTTTTGGGGAAGGTAGGCTTCTCGGAATCAGCGGATTCATGCCACATTCCTCATACATACGGAGAGAACTGATGGCTTTTCTATGTATCTGGCCATCTTGAGTCTTGTCCTGCTTTTATTTTTAAATAATAATACAAAAATTGGTTTTTTGTTTTAGCTTTTCCTTGGGAATCATGAACACCCGGCAGCAAAGCAAAATTATCTACTCCTGGTATGGAAAACCCATATGCTCAGACAGAAAACTGAGGACTTTGCAGTACAAGTAAATAACATTTATTTCTGGATTGCTCAGGGAAACTTAATCAATGAAGGTTTCTTTATCTTTCTGACATAGTTTACGTTAATGTGGCAGTCAGTGAGAATGTGAGTAAGGTTTTGAGCATTGTGTCATGACACTGTATGCGTATAACAAAAATGTTGTCACTAAGCTCTTGAATTAGAAATTGTATAATGTATAAAAAAGTTTTAATTAAATCTGTGAATAAGTTTGAAATATACATGAAAGCATTTAATTGGAAACTCAATTGTAGGCTTTGCAAGAGGGAGCATAACTAGCTGTAAGATTGATAGGCCATCAGCTTTAATGATATGTGAATTATAATTAATATGAAATCCTGCTAATCTGCATGTGTGCATCACTTTCTAGGGGAATCCTTATTAAATCTGAAAGAAGCAGAAAAGAAACATGTATACAACTTGGAGAGTTTATTTTAGTAGAAGGGGAGAATGCAGATCAACCTTTTGTGGCACAACTCCTGGATTTATATGAAGATGGTAAGAGAAATAAAAATTTACCCCCTGTTGGAGAAATCTTAAAATGTTTTAAGGATACCTATTTCATGGGGATATATTTAGCCCATAACCTCATATCACTGGCCTAATTTATTAAGGAAATTAGGCTTTGGTAATCACTGTATCTGTATTCACATGCTCCCCAAGTATTTTGGGTTGATGTCTAATTTCAGCTAAAGTTCATAGATAGAGAGCTTAAAGACATTAAATTTTTACAACCTTTTGCTTAGCTGTCTAATTTAAAATAAATGGTCCTTGAGGAAGACTGTGAGCTTGTGCTTTATTTAGAGATTGGAGAATCCAAATGGAGCAAGAGCACTGCAAGCCTGGAACTTGCATCTTATTAGACATCAGGGAATTTAGCAATAAGGCACAGGGCTAAATAAGTGGGGCTCATTACTTCAGTCCCTTGTAGAACTCCTTGTTTATAGATCAAGGTAGATATTAAAAGATAAATCATGGAAGGTGAGTGATATGAAGGCTACGTCTGAGTCTGAATTAGAAACTACTCATGAGTTGTGCCTGATTTCTTTGAACAGCTTTTGTTGTTTGTTTTGGGCTATCATTAATAATGTTTTGAGGTCTATTTTAATTCTTTTTTAAAACGTAAATACATATCACTCCAGCTTATTTATTTACTAATGCAGATTTGTTGTAATATAACTGAATATTCTTTTCATGCTGGAATGAAACCTGTCAAACTTCCCTGAAAACAAGATTTTCCTTTTGTTACATATCTTTGACAAATTTGCTGAAGATATGTGGCTTTGTTTTTCATTCAAAGATGAAGACCTTAAAATGTAGAGAGGGACTTAATATTTGATTGCTATATGTTCCAAATGTTTCTTTTAACTATCCACGCTGAATCTGTTCATAGTGTTTATTCAGACTTCTAGACATTTCAACAGCAGGATTCTCTGGTTTCTTAGGCATTTAATAAATGTGTTTCTGGTTTACCTCTAAAATAACATTGAAATTACAAAGACTGTTGTGAAATTTCTCACTTCTCCTTTTATGTCACTCTTTCAGTTAGTGGAGTCTGATTATATCATATTTATGCAAATAAGGAACCTCTTGATTTGTGATAGTAAATTGGTGAATCAGCTGGTCTGCAAGTACTTTGTGATTGAGACCCTATGTAGGTGTTATCTTAGTCCTTAAAAGTCTCAACTCAAACACTTTAATTGAGCTTAGAAAATGGGAATTGTAATCTCTTATCAGATGCTTTGTCACCTGTGTCCAGGGAGGATTTCTATCCTTGATGGCATTTCAGCTAAAGGCATTGAGGTCTGGTAATTACTATTTGTGATACAATGAAATTATTAATGTTCACTGACTTTTTTGTTGTTGTTACAGGTGTTCAGCAGAAACATGCAGTTGTGCAGTGGTTCTCTCATATTACAGAGATACCGCAGAATAAACGGAAACTGCTAAAAAGAGAGGTTGCTCCCCAAGAGGTGTTTTTTGACCAAGTTTCTGGTTATGACACTGATATAGCTGTGGAGACCATTATTAAAAGCGTCATGGTATGTGCTGCAGCCGCTCTACGTATAGAGGGAAGAAAGAAAGAAACAATCTGAAAAGCATAACAGAACAGTGGAGCTGCTTTATTTCCTCCTAAACCAAATGTGTGATGTGTATTTGTTAATGCAGCTAATGTAAGATAGTTGAAAACTGCTGATATTCTGTCTTTCTTCCATCCCAAAATTACTTTGGTTGCTGGCAGCCACTTCATTTAAAGGTTTGTGTGGAAGGAGGTAATGTGATGGGAGTCCTGTAGTGCCGTAAACTTATGCTAGTGTAGATGTAGGTTGGAGGTGTTGCCCTATATAATGAAGTTCCAATAAGAAGATCTGTGAATAGAAAATAGTTGAGTATTAAATTAACAGTAAATATTAAGGGGGGCATGTGTTGGTATTTTTTGTTCTTACAGGTAATACCCCTACATCTGCGGGAGGAACTACCTATTCAATTAAACAAGGAGCAAACTTTCTATGTAAAACAGTCTTGGGATGGGAAATGCTTTAAGGCTTTGTCCCCTGACACATTCTCTAAGCTGAAAGAAGCTAGTAAGAAAGGAGGTGGCATCCCAAACTCTTCAAACTCATTTATTCCTTCAGACGTCAATTCCCCCCTGAAAAAAGAGATGGAGAGGGTTATTCAGAGTGCCTCAAAACCAAAAAATGTTGAGTTGGAAATAGAATCAAAACATTCTGCTTCCAAGTCCTCCCTCGCTAAGGAGAGACATTCACAAAGAGTGGCTAATAGCGTCAAAACTCCAACAGCAAGGAAGAAGTTACAGTTAAACAGTATGTATATGGCAATATTCTGTCTATCAGTAGTTTTGAACGTAGTATGCCTTGTGCCTTTTAATTTTGGGTAGTTCAAACAATGGTAATACTCAACCTCAGTACTTTTAGCTAACTTGCTCAGGCTTTGGGGTTAGCCCAAGCCTTTTTTGGTGCATCAGTTGTTTGATGTCTTATTTCAAGCAACGCTACTTCTTATACCAATGACTGTTGCAAATGTTTTATTTGTAACTGATAAGTCTAAGTTAAAGTGCTTGTTGGCTTAAATACTACCAATCAGCCTAACTTAACTTCAGAACATCTTGCTTTCTTTAGTCTTCTGATGGTGCACTAGAATGTTTATGTTGGGCTGGTAGAATAAGCACATTTGATCCTATGTAACATGCTCCATTTTCAAACTGGAGCCTGAGTAAAGTTGTAAGTGGTGGAGGTGGGTTGTATTCTGTTTAGTCATCTTCTTAGAGGAAGTGTACGCCTTCTGTATGTATTCAGTTCCTTGTTCCTGCAGTGTAATGCCCATTCCCTTTCATTTAAATGACAGCCACCGAGCCAGCCATACCATGTCTTCTGACAGTTAACCAAACCAGCCATATTAAAGCCTGACAAAAGTTCATTTTGCTCTTGATTCCTAGGTCCCACAAGGTCTCCTAAAGGCAGGATCCTGGGATGTGATGTTTTGGAACTTTTGGATGATGACTGTGATGCTGTAGCACCATTAGAACCATCAGCTACCAAAAGAAAAGTGAAATTCACCGACATATTAGGCTCACCACCAAAAATACCTTGTGCCAATGATAAGTCAAAGTCAGTGTCTGATGCTGCAGAGCACTGCCAGAGTTTTAGTGATACAATACGATTATCCCCCTATAAGGTCAAAAACTCCAGTGAGAAAGCCAAGAATCATAACATAAGACATGACATTATATCGTAAGTGATCGCCTTTTAGTAATTATTTGTGTACAGGATTTCTATTTGTATGTAGTTCTCTTAAAGCATATTTGTGAAAGACTTCTAGAGAGAAAAGCAGATGAAATCTGTGTGTACCATGTTTTGCCTGTTGAGATCATTGAGAGAAAGGGGGATAGCCTAAATTGTTACAGGTGCACTGTGGTGAAGCTCTAGAAAGCCTGTGACTTGGAGGTGAATGAATGATTGGGGAGATCTTAAGAGGAGCTGACTTTAAAGGTGGACACAAGCAGTTTGTGGTTACAAGAACAGAGAGAGGAGTTTAGGTAATGGTAGGATGATATGAAAGGGAATTGAAGCCATATTGATTGTTATTGTTTGTATTCATCAGCATGGATAAAAATCTGTTTCCCTGCAGTCACTGTACGTATGTCATACAGGCTCAAATGTGCCCTACTTGTGACAACTGTTGAGATACGCTGACCTATAGAAAGGGATGCAGTTGGCCTCATGAGAGTTCTCATGATACTTGTATGTATACTTTCATGCTGATTTTTATATAGAAAAGAAATCAAAACTCAAAAAGTGTAATTGTTTAAGTGTATCTTTGCACAGCGTTTAAAAATGGCATTAAGCTGGGGTAGGAGGAGAATGGAACAGACTTTCTTCTATGTAATATTACAGGAAGCCAAAACCCAGTCATGTTCCCCTTTTTCCTTCTTTCAAAGAGTAAAGATGTGGGTGTAAGACTTGGTGGATCTGCACCCCATTTTTATCACTTACTGTATAGCAAAAAACCATTCATTTTTCATTGATAAGGTAATGGCATTTCAGTGGTATTTATACATCTAAAAAAATTTGAGAGCTGTCTACAAATAACTAAAGTAATTCTTAAGTAATTAAAGATATCTCATTGTGTCCTTTGAACTAATAGGAAAATTGTATTAACAGTGAAGTGTTTTAGTGGTGTAGGGATGAAGTGCCCAAGAAGACAATCAAGGAATCTCAAAATGCAAATAGAAAAATCTACTCCAAAGGGCAGATCAAAGAGATGCCCAAAGAAAATCACATTCGTTTTCTCTTTCTCTTAAAAAAACCAAACAAAACAAAAACCCCAAACAACAACAAAACCCCACAACCAAACAAAAAACCACTACTGTTTTGAGCCCCTGTCCCTTCAGTTTGGCAGTGTTATATTTACAAAATAATTCAGCTGCTCATTCAACTACACCAGCATCTATTCAGTGCTTTTCACCCATGTATATGTTTGTAACTGGGGAAGTGAGGGAAAGCTGTTTATGTGCAGCAGCTGTCAGTCAATGTGAAATAAGTTGCTATTGCTGGCTGAGGGTGCATCAGGAAACAGAGTGGTATAGTGTTGATAAGGCCCAAGTCAGAGACATCTGTTTTGAATTAGTGCAGTCATGATTGTCACAGTATCATAGGTCAACTAGCAGCTCTGACTTGTGTGGGCTCAGGGTCTCTTGTTAGACCTAGCAGCTTTTCTCAACTGGTTCACAAAGCTTTATAGAAACACACTTTACTATAAAAATCTTTATAGTACAGACCATGAATGACCTATAGTAAATATTCCAAGGTTTGGGGTTGGTTGTGTGTTGGGTTTTTTTGGCAAAGATATATTGGAGAGTACAAGAGAGGGGAAATTGTGCTGCCAGTATCCATGCCATAGCCAATCTGTAGATAATTATAAACAAGAATTCATGCTGAATTGAGAGCCATAACAATTGAGCCTGAAGTTTGAAACGCCTTCTCTCCATCTTTACAAGTGTGATGCAAAGAGGACATGCAAATAGTTTTGTGTTCTTTATTTACAGTTTAATTGGACATCAGGAGCTGCGTAGTCAGAGCCCTGTGTTGACCCCTCGTTCTCGTAGACTATGTGCAGAAAAAACATGCGCTCTCATTACTGAGCAAATCAGGTAAACTTTTGCATCCATAGTATCTTATGCAGATTGATAGCTTGAAGCCTTGAGAGTTTGTCTAGCTTAATATTGAAGTGCAAATGGTTCTAGAAGCACAGCTTAATTGCAGTGCGAGTGAAAACTCTTACATTCAGAAATATAAAGCTGATTCATAGTGTTCATCAGAAAATTGACTTCTTTTTAAACCAGTCTATTAAATGGAAATGGAAAATAGCAGCTCAGGTGGAAAATATGTTGACTTTCTGATTATGGTAACTATGGAAAAAGCTGCAAGTGTACAAATGACACTTTGTCATCACGCTCTGTGTGTAGACTTGTATGTATTTTTTAAAATACTCACATCATTTCTATTTCTCACAGCTTATTAAATAAACTAGAGTTGAACCAAGAAGAGGATTTTCTGTCTAACTCGGACAGCTCTTACTCTTCAAGTAGTGAGGAAGAAGAGAGTGATGTGATCTGTACACCAGAAAAGAAAACTAAATCAAGCAGAATATTCAGCACCCCAAAATCTTCAAGGAAGTCTGCAATTCACACTCCTCCTAAGACCCTGAAGAAAACTGTAAGGTTCCATATAAAAGAGCTGGTTTTATTATTTCTGAGCCAATTATTTGAATGTTTGATGCCTATGTACCAAAGTTAAGTACCTGAACCCCTTAGCTTTTAATTAAACATTATCTTGGTTAATATGATCTTTGATGTGAGTAGGTTATGCAAATAAAACACTTGTGTGTTGTCTATGTTGTGACAATGTTTATCAGCAAGCTTTAGCCTAACGAGGGAAAATGTTAGATTGGGCTGGAGCCAAACAAACTGATGAATCCATTTATCGCCACCATTTTTACTTTTATTGTAAGCTGCTCACTGAGACATTTTAGTTCTATTTCTGTATAGTCTTTTATTGAGTGCAGTCTATATATACAGCAGAAAGATGCAAGACCAACTTCCTGCTTGGCAGTATAACAATGTGCGAAAGGAATGCTCTGCAGCTTTCATGGCCACACCAAGAGTGTGGCCAGCAGTTTCTTACAGTGTGGCTGCTGATGGAGATGGGATACTAGGCTACGTGAATCTTAGGCCTGACTGATTAAGACTGTTCAGCACCATAGCTGGGTACATACTGTCAATGGCTAATTTTTACTCTGTGTTTATGAAATGTCTAACACAGAAAACCTAGCATAACAAGAACTTGTAAGGACAACAAAGAATAATAATTAAGAAATATTGTATGGGTTTTTTGTTTGGACAATGAAATTCAGATAGATCAGTTTCTAATTGCTTGCTGTTTCTTACAAAATGATCTGATTCTTAACACAGCACTTCAGAAAAGCATTAACAGTTTAAAAATTCTTCAGACAGTTAAAAGCTGTAATTGCCTTTGTCACCACCCCCTTTCCAGTTTCTTTTTTCTCCTAGGAAGAAAAGACCATGAGGCTTTTTTGGTAATTCCCTTTGTAAAGACTGTTTCTCTTTTAATCTTGTACACTGGCATCCCTGGGTAGTTTTTGTGCTTAAGTGATGTTTGGGAAACTTGTATGAATGATCAGTCTCCAATAGAAATTGCCATATGTAGCAAACATGTTTGAGGTTGTAACTTTTCTTTGCAGTCTTTACCAGGAACACCCAAGACACCGCGGAATGCAACTCCTGAAATTCCCAGGCGCAACCATGAAGCACAGAAACCAGCCGGTATACTAGAAGAAGCCAGATTAAGGTAATATGTGCTTAAGGGAGGAAATCCTCATTTTGCATCAGGTATGCAGAACAGTAGGCTAGGCTGAAACAGGGAAATGTCATCTTTACCATATTGAATAAACTTGGTAAAAATGCACTGTGTTTTGATACCAGAAGAGTGCTTATGAATTTACAGTGCAATTTACAAATACTAGTAGTATTTACAATACTACTTTTACTGTTTCAAATTATTGTAACTACTCCATGCTAAGTTCTTCAGAACTAGGTATCTGTCTTTATTCAGTGCAACTTTAGAGAAACAAAAATCCTCTCTTAGTAGCTTTGGATTGTAAAAGTACAAGATCTGTCTCCTCTTGGTGTGTGAAAAAGCTTTACAAGTATCATTATAGATGTTCACAGTGGAAAAAAATGCATTCAGGATTGACTGTGTCTTTCAAACTGAGTTTTAGTTTTTTCAGTTTCCTATAAAGGGTCTCCCCTGTTCTGTCCTACCTCTACACTGACTTACATTTTTTTTTTGTGTGTGTGAATTGCAACAGCTAGGTCTATTGCTGCATGTTCATGCTGTTTCTTTATGAAGATGACATTCAGCCCTCTTAAAACTTAAAATCACACTAAGCTATTTCTTTTGGGATACTTGACATTGTTGTTCAGACTGAAGGTGTTTTAAGAGAGATTTGAAAAACTACACACAACTGTGAGAGGTGGAACATCCAGCTATGTCTTCCTTGGTAGTCCCTTCAGGTAGAACTGTGAAAATGCAACTCTTAGACCTCCTATTTCAATTTTCTTTCTCTTTTTTAATCAAAAGGCTGCATGTTTCTGCTATCCCAGAATCTCTGCCTTGTCGTGAGGAAGAATTCCAGGATATCTATAACTTTGTGGAAAGCAAACTTATTGATGGTACAGGAGGGTGAGTTTGTTGGTGAGACTATAACGAGATCACATCTACCTATTGCGTAACAGCAGTCAGACAATTAACGCTACTTTTATTTAAAAAGTTATCATCACTTGGCTGAATTAAATTTCCTGATTGAGTTTCCCTGGTATTTTTCTTCCTTAAGAACTGTTGCGCATAGAAATAATGTGGGTTCCTTTACTGTGCAGATTCAAATTGAAGACTGAAATAACTAGTCAATTTTAGATGTCTGGGAAACCATTTTTTAAGAGGTAAATTACATTTATAAAGTATTTTAGGTAGTTAATTGCTTCAGTAATAATAAAAATATTCATGATCCTCCAGTGTGTTATGTGTCCCAGTTTGCAAATAAAGTAACTGAAATATAAGGAGTTGCCTGAAGTGACAGAGGAGTGGTATTCAGGAATTCCAGATCATTGATCCTAAGAGTGTTATGATTTTGTTCAGACTGCTGAAAAGGCTTTCTCCTTTTGTAGGTGCATGTACATTTCTGGAGTGCCTGGAACAGGTAAAACTGCAACTGTTCACGAAGTAATTCGCTGTCTTCAGCAAGCTGCAGAAAATGATGACCTACCATCATTCCAGTTTGTAGAGATTAATGGCATGAAGCTGACTGACCCTCACCAAGCTTACGTGCAGATACTAGAGGTAAGTAAAGCCTCTTGAACGGCTCTCTGATTTGAAAGAAGAAGAAATCTTATGCTTTGCCATGAGATCCTCCATGTATTACAGGAGTCAAGTCACTTTAACATACCAATATTTCCAAGGAGTCCCTCCGAGAGACAGTTTGCTTTTATCTTAGAGCATGTTAAAAAGTAATTAACTTAAGGCCATGGCCAACTTCTTGAACTATTTTGCCTTCAGCTGCATAAGGGCAGTGGCTGGGAAATAGCCTGATTTATTACATCCAATCAGGTTTAAAAACAAATAAATCTAAAGCATATTCTTTTTATATTTTCCCCTTGTTTAACTTTTTCTACACATGTGTGTTTAAAAAGTACAGAAATGAGAACTCTGGAAGTCACTGTAGCAGTGGAATGATTACTAAGAGGGTCTTAATGGTTAATTGTTCTGTCATCGTAGCAATCCAGCTAAAGAGGTACTATTTCTGTCAACAATACTGTATTTTAGATTTCCATGGCAAACTAGTCTGCAGCATCTCATCTGGGACTACGGACTGTGCTTGTGTTTATATGGGTGTGAATTAATCTTCTGCGGGAGGACTGGATTAAGATCGACGAATAGGCATTAGACGTTAGTAACTGCTCAAGAACTTTGTCAGTCTAGGATAACTTTAAGCCAGTGACCTGGAAATGAATTTTTGGTTTCCTGAATAATTTAGTTCCTTTTTTTATGAACTTCTGCCCCATTTATTTAAGTTTCGTATCTTCCAACTGAGCAGGAAGTGGCATACATTGTTCTAATATCCCTATCCTCATGGTTGGGAGTTAAATTTACGTATTTGCATCCTTTCCTCAAACCATCATAGACAGTGTCTTGCTGAAGGGATTCACTGTAGCCAGGTCACTGTTTCTTTAGCATAGTGAAATGCTTTACGACAATTATCTCATGGTAATGCTAATGTATTTTAACATTGCTTGTTCCTATCCTGTTCAGCATACGTCTTTAAAACTAATAAAGAATAGGCATTTGGAAGTAAAACTTGTTGCCTGCCATGGGCCCTGAACTCTTCAAGCTAGCCCAGCTAAATAGCCTTCAGGGGAGCACAGAGTCAAATAAACCACTTATTTCTCTAGTTCCTCCTGCCTCAGCTGTTACCCAAGTACCCTAGCTAGGCTAGGCTGCATCTCTTGCTGTGGGTCAGTCTCAAGCCCCAGTTTCCTGATTTTTTTTTTTTTGTGTCACTGAAGCAAATTCTGGAGTGTTCACTACTGCAGTTACCTTACTGTCATAGAGAAAGCACAGGGACAGGAAGGCCTGGACAGGTGAAGGAGATAACATTAAATACCTGGGTACATACAGTAAGTGTGCCAATTCCACCACAAGAAACTGAACTCTGTGGTATATTGGATGCCCAGTTCCAGAGCTGTAGAATCAAGATCCTCTGGGATCCAACTGTTTTATAGGACAGATTCAGACTGTCCTGACTGAATTGCAAATGTGAAACAAATATAGATTATACACTATGGTCATGCTCTGGCTTGTTTTATAATTATGAAATCTAAAGGATTTCATAATTCAGTTTTTAAGGGATTCTGGAGAACAAATACAATTTTCAAATGCAGTCTCCATTTTACTTGACGGATGGACTCTGAACTATGTTGCAGGATTGATTCAGCATATGTAGTGTAATTTTGAAGTGCCATGCTTTATTTTCTGTGTATCTTTGGACCTGCAGGGGAAGAGGTAGCATACAGTCAGCTCATCTGTTTTGCCACATGTATTGTTGCAGAGGCAGTTCTTGTCGAAGGTATCTTTTTAGCTTCAAGTTGAATAAACTATTTAGTTCTAGATCCTGCTGACTATTCATTAATATTTTAACGGGAGTCAGAAATTACTGAAGTCAGGCTATTCTTGTCAACTGACTTAGGTTTCCAGTAGGTGTTTTGTGTTCAGAAACATCCTTGAGGTATGCTAGGCTTAGAGTCCCCTTGAGACTGGGTTCAAGATTTTTTAATGAATCTATATTTAAGGCAAATTGCAGGAAATTCTAATGGCCTTTCATTTTAGCTAAGTATTCTTTTGTCTCCATTCTCCTTTATGAACAGTTTCTGGTAGACCTGAGTCTACCTATGAGCTACTTTTTTTTTTTTTTTTTCAACCCTCACATCCCCCCTGAAAAAAAATCCAGATGCTTGCTGTTGAGTGTTAGAGAACAGTTAAAACTAAATAGGCATTAAAATTCCTATTTCCAGGGGTTTGGTGTGTTTAACCTGCAATGTTGTTTAATCCTTGTCCAGTTACTGACAGGTCAGAAGGTGACAGCAACACATGCTGCAGCACTGTTGGCAAAACTGTTCAATACACCTGGACCAAAGAGGAAGACCACAGTGCTGATAGTGGATGAGGTGAGACAAAATCCTTCATTCTTTTTCCTTGAAGTATTGTAAGAAATGAGGTTTTGGAGGATGAAAAAAACCATGCTTAGAGTATATCATATGTGATCTAAAACGAATAGACTTAGGAGAGAAAACACACAAATAGTTCTACTTAGCCTTAGTAGGAAACTGAATTTAAATGGCCAAATATCCTGTTGCCTTACTGTTCTCTGCCTTGAATTTCACATTGGTTTTATGTTTTGTTTTGGTCCAAGTCATGGAATGAGTTGTTCTGTCAAGTCCTAAATACCATAGAATTCAACTGTATTTTGTCTGGAAGCTGCTGCTTTTCCAGTGAAAAAAGTCACAGTGAAGTAAGTCATAGCCATTTTTGAAACTCCTTGAATGTGCTACGTTCAGCAATAAACAAATGCACACTTATTTTTTGCTGTAAGCTAATTCAGGTTCTCACATGGAGGGTCTTTTAATCTTGTTAGATGTAGTATTAATATCACAGTAGTGTTTAAAAACTCCAGCTGTTTAATCACTCCACTATGATTAATACTGTTCAAACACCTAGCAGGACTGTGCTTTTCCAAAAGAGATGAGAGCCCTAATTCAGAAAATGCAGTCCTATTAGTAGATGGTTAAAGGAAACACAGCAGAGAGCTTGTTCAGAGGCACGTAAGAAGTCTTCTGTGACAGAACTAGCACTCTCAAACCCCCAGCAGGTGCTGTAAATACAGGGGTATTCTTTTTCAGTCTAATGCTTCTCTTTCTGTCTCTGCAGCTTGATCTTCTGTGGACCCGGAAGCAGAATGTGATGTACCATTTATTTGACTGGCCAACTCAAAAACACTCCAAGTTAATCATCCTGGCCATTGCTAACACCATGGACTTGCCAGAGAGAATAATGATGAACAGAGTAGCTAGCAGGCTGGTATGTTCTAGCAGTTTTGTTGCTATGCTAGAAAATGAGAACAGATTAAATACTGTAAGCAGTCAAAAGTAATTCAGGAGAAAGGTAGGATTGATTACATCAAAGGTTAAACAATGCTTTTATAATTCCCTTTCCTCTCCAGAGGGCAGATAATGAACACATAAATCTTAGCAAAGTAATCCAGTTGCTAATCAGATGTTATGCCATGTAAGTACATAGTGTTCTTGAAAGAATGAATTAAGAATGCAGATGTCTTTTTAAACATATTAAGATCTGCGTAATCAAACGCTGTGCTTCATGGTTAAGCTGCTTAATCTAGCGTTCAGAGGAGTTCTTTTTTGGCTTCCCTTCCTCTTTTCCCCTTTCATTCCAGGCACCTAGTTACTTCTCTCTGTTTGCAATCATCTGCTGGTAGATTTTTCTGTCCAAAGGTATCCAAGAAAGTAAGTTGGATACACTCTACAGCCACATTAAATACATTTTCCTAGGTCATCACCTCATCACTGCTCTAAAAAGTGATTTACAAAACCAGTGCTCTGTGCCTCCCTCATTCTGTGACTCAAAAATAGTCCTACAGTGTGTGAATTGCTTTCTCCCACCTGCTAAACCTGCAGATCAGCTGAGTCCACAAGAGAGAATAATTTTGCATAAGAAATGCAAAATTCAAGCCTCCTGCAGAATATGAAAGGCAGTGCACCATCTATAATGTAGATTGTCCTTCTCATCTGAAAGCAGTTTTTATTAGCTTGAGTCAGAAGACAATTTAATTCTTGGCTGGTTGCTAATGTGAAGCCAGTAGTATGACTGTATACATGTATACAGATTTGCTAAAGGAGAAATGAATATTTTTTTTTATAGCTTCTGCTATTACTGAATCAAAAAATAAAGTGTAAACAGTTGTAATCAAAAGATTTTTCATATTAGGTGCCTCTGATTTGTTTACAAGTTTTGTAAGAGAAATTTGAATTCTAATATCAGCAGCGCTTGCTCCTCAGGCCCTTCAGTGGGGAGATCCAACTGGTGGTCCTCACTTAGTTTTGTGGATTTGCACATTTATTTCACAAATGTGAAGTGGAAGAATTGATTAAAGCATATCACTTAGAGGGAGAGGTTGTGAAAGGGAGATTGCTCCTATTAGAGAAAATAAAACTGCTACCTGCTAGAGCGGTTTAGAGTTTTCAAGCACTACAAACGCTTCTCATGGTATTGCATTATTTACTCTAGGGCCTCACCAGAATGTCCTTTCAGCCCTACACCTACAAACAGTTACAGCAAATTATTTCATCCAGACTGAACAGCATGAAGGCATTTGAAGAGGATGCAGTTCAGCTGGTTTCCAGAAAGGTAAGGCCAGTACAGATGTAGGTCCTTTATGTTGTGCTAGGTAAAGAGCGTGGGGGGTGGCAGGGGAGAATTTTATAACAGTAGTCAGACTTGGTTCTGTGGTTATGTGTTCTGTACTGGAGACAAAGTCGGGTGCAAGTAGCAGATCATACACTATGCTCTCCGTAAGCTATACGGGGTATTTTCACAGGAAACTTTGCTAAAGCAACATCCTTGCTTTTTCCACCTACTTGGGGAAGGCAGCAGTATATTCCAAGAGCTGAAGGCATGACAACAAGAGTCATGATAATGCATAATGATAAGATGTCAGCTTTCTCCAGTGTTTGGTGTAACGTGAGTCACTGGATGATCTTGGGGGGAAAAAAACTAGTATGCCAGTGGCGGTGGAAATACCCACGTTCATTTTCTTTCTCAAGACGTTTAAAACCTTGTCATGATAGATAGTACTTCTTCTGTTGCCAGTCTTAATGCTCAGTTGTACAAAAAATAATGCATTAGTAATCAATAGTTTCTCAAAATAAGATGCATGCATTGCTTAATGTCTTGTTATCTATTAAACTTATGTTAGAACATCTGTCAGCTAGTATATGCTTAAACTTTTTCTGCTAAGCATCTTCGTAGGATTAAAAAAAAGTACTCATAAATATGTTAGAAGTAAACATAAGCATTTGTTTTATTATGAAGGATCCACCTTTTTGTAAGAATAATAGTGATGATTTTGCAGACTGAATAATCTGCAGTGGTTTTCTACTATGATTTTTCTTCAGAAAATCTAGAAAAATAACTTGCAATTAGATTTTTCTAAAGTGTTTTCTTATTCTTCGCTCTAGCTGAGTTCTAGGGCTTTCATATGTTATCAGCATCTACTGGGAAAACTAGGCCTATAGTCTTATCTAGCAAATGTTTGTAGCTTTATTAAAATTGTAAACCACAAGCGGGGTTTTTAAGAAGTATTTAGTTTCAGAAATTTTGGACACCTAAAAATTTTCAGGCACTTGTAAGTGTAAATCCACTATCCCAGCTGTCTGTTTGAGATCTACTAAATAATATTAGTGTACTCTTAAAATCAGTATTCTATTGAGTATGGAAAAACTGAGGAGTTTTTGCCCCTCTTGCCCCTTTTGTTTCTTTGCATCAACATGGATCATAGTAGGGTCTTTATTGTTAACATTTCTGAAAACTTTTGGTGTTGAACTGAACTGCTCACACTGAATTTCCTGAACATTTTTTTTTAACCTCTGACTTCTGTGGTTATAGAAAAAAGATCAGTCCTGAATTTGTGATGACCAGATAGGGGTTGGGGAGGGTTGCTTCTGTTGGTTTTGGTCAATAAGGTTGTTATTTAATATCTGGGATTCTAGTAACATAGTTCACAGTAGCATTGCTCTCATTGTTTGGTTGTCAGTTTGGGTTGTTTGGGTTTTTTTGTCTATTGATTCTTGCTAAACTCTTTTCTCAAGTTGTAGGAAATATCACTACAAACCTGTCATGTTTACTTTCAGGTCGCAGCACTGTCTGGTGATGCAAGGCGTTGTCTTGATATCTGCAGAAGGGCCACTGAGATCTGTGAGTTTGCTAGCCAGAAGAGAACCCCTGAAATAGTCAGGATGGCCCATGTAACAGAAGCCATAGATGAAATGTTTTCATCACCATATATAAATGCAATCAGGTAAAAAAATTTCTCAGAGGAATTTCTTTGGTTTTGTGTCTTTTTCACTGGGCTATGTTTTCAAAAATATTCAGTCTGTCCTCACCACCCTTTGGGAGCACCTGTGTGATGCATTGTGCTTTGTCGAAGTATGATACAAAACAAGCCTTGCAGCCCAGCTTGGGGAGAGAGGTACAAAATAGGAATTAAAGACAGGGAAACAAAGGCATAGAAATCACTTGTACAAGTTTATACAGGATGTTTCCATGTTAATGTGTTAGCTCAGATAGGAGGGGGCTTTTGAGATTTCCTCATTGTCCCTGCTTTACTGTACATTGATTTCACTAAGCAGCAGTTTCCAAGTACATATATTTGAATTCCTTCCAGCTGGAACTAAATCTGGAAGATACACCCAGGAGCCAACAACTACAAACACTACTGGTTATTCAGCAAACTGGACCAGACTTTGAGCTAGACTGAAGGAAAAAAACACTCAGACGTGCATAGCGTAGGCACTGGGTCCTCAGAACTCAACTATTCCCCTCTACATATCCCCTTGTATTATGCCACTGTCTTTGCTCACTTAGAAGAAGCCACGGATGTGTGAGCAGAATGCAAGACTCTCCCATTTCAGCTGGTTTCTTTAACATAAATAGATTCCATTAGGACTTCCAAAAGATTTCCTGAGGGAATACATGTGAGGAATTCTGTTGCCCTTCAGTGCTCTGCACAAGCTGTAACTGGTGAAGTGCTTTACTGGTTTCTGGTCAAAAGGAAGAGAATCTCTTTCAGCAGGGAAGGGGGGACTAAGAGGTGCAAATGTGGTATTTTGCTGGATGTGTAATTACAGCTTCTACTGTGCTACTTGGGCCTGAAAACCTCAATGTTAACTTGTTAATTCATAAATGTAAGTTGACCGTAACATACTGCAGAACATGTATGATGTATGGAATGAAATGTTGTGTTCAGATACACTGAAAGAAAGGTGAGGTGAAGTGAAATGCAGTGTATTGTGGTGCCAAAGTTGGAGGCTGTAGTATAATGGCTAGTTGACATGAACTACCCCTCTTGGGTAGAAAAATACCCTGCATTTAAATATGTGGTTACCAAGCAATTTCCCTTCCAGACTTCTTTCTAAGGTTTCATAAGCTCTAAATTTGGCAGACTGATTTTTGTCTGTTTTCTTTTGGTATTCAGGAATGCCTCATTGCATGAACAAATCTTTTTGAAAGCAATTTTAGCAGAGTTTCGCAGAGCAGGAGTTGAGGAGGCAACAGTTCAACAGGTATGTTTGTGGTTAGAGTACTTTTTCAGTTACAAAAGGGGGGGCACTGTCAAAATTGGCAGGCAAAAGTGTGACTATTTAAATATTTGGGGGTTTTATTCTTAAAATTTAATGGAAGACAATATGATAGCAAGGTAAATTGGGGCATGGCTGTCCAGGCCAGGTGTAAAGCCTATTTGACTGCTACCACCTGTTTTTCAATGGGACTAAATACTTGTAATTAGAAAAACCTGCTGTTGTATTAATGTTACCAGTGATCTGGATCACAGTGATTTTTTTTTTTTTGGCCTGCACCTGACAATATTGCATGCCTCCACCTAACATGCTTTACAACAGGAAAAAATAGTAGAGAATCTGAAAATACCAGTTTGAGGAGGAAAACTGAAAGCTGGTTCCAACTTGTGTATCGCTGTCTTTCTCAATAGAGGCTGGTATATTACTAGTAGCTGTGTGGGTTTTAGTAGACCCATAAAATACTTGGCACCAGCAGACCTGTGAATACTCTGCACAGAGTCCGTGTCATGATTCACAGAATGGAGGCTATATGCTAATACTTATAAAAATGTTCAGAACTATATATATAAAATAACCTGCCAGTTTTATCTTGTTCTATGGATTTGTAAGTAAGCATTTTAATTGCGTTCTCTGTTACTGGCTCCTGAACATCTGCATCAGTTGATTGTGTAGATACACACAATCTTTGTGTATTGGTTCTTGAACTTCAAGGAGTATTTTTAGACTGATTTGTTACATTTTTCCCTTAGTTTTCCTTTAACACCAAAAAGGGTTTCTTCTGCTTTTTCTAAATGGAAAAGCAGAAGACCCCAGCTGATTCTTGTTACAGATTTACTAGTCTGCATGATTGTGAGTGCATTCTCCTGTGTTCAAAGGTGTATCGTGGCTTTCAAAGCTGTCATCTTTCATGTTTGTAGCCAGTGTGACTCATGCTTATTTGTCACTGGGCCTAAATACCACTTCTGAGCAGATTGGTTTGTAGTTAGTTGTATGTTAGCTCTTAATCTTCTGGATAAGCTTTAGTCCACATAGTCCAGGGCAGAAGACATGTAGTGGCAGATAAAATGATTGATTTAAAATTGCAGACAGGGTAGGTTGCTGATTGTCTTGCTTTTTGGCTGTATAAAAAGGAAACCATAGCTTGGAATAGGACTTTGTCAAGGAAGTAGCAAACTGTTGTGCTGAACCAGCAGCATGAACCGTTTGTGCCGAAGCAGGCACTGGAATGGGCTGCCCAGGGAAGTGGTCAAGTCCCCATCCCTGGAGGTATTTAAAAGAAGGGTAGACGAGGTGCTTAGTGGTGGGATGGCAGTGTTAGGTTAACGGTTGGACTTGATGATCTTAAAGGTCTTTTCCAACCTAAATGATTCTATGTGTGCATTTCATCTGAACTGACAGGAGCTAGTTTTTCCTCCCCATAGATGTGGAGGGAAGGAAGCTTCTCTTTTTCACCTTAACCTACTAGACTGCAGCAGGGGTTAAACATGACCTGTGTCCTTTCCTCTGTTTGAATAGGTCTATCGTCAACACCTCGCGCTGTGTAGAATTGAAGGTATGCAGAGTCCTACAATATCAGAAATTATGGCAATTTGTTCAAGACTCGGCGCCTGCAGGCTTTTGCTGGTGGAGTCCAGTAATAAGTATCTTCACATGCGGGTGCGGCTAAATATCAGCCAGGACGATGTCATGTATGCACTCAAGGATGAGTAAGGCAATAGAGATGTTATTTTTCTAATATGTATAAATATTTTAAATATTGTCTATTTTTATTTTTTAAATTGTTGATAAGATGGAAATAGTGATGTATTTTTTTCTAAACACGTTGCTTAAATGTTTGATGTATTAAAGCACTTTTTATATAATAAAGAGTTTGCTTCAAAGCATTTAAAGTGTTTGAAATCAAATTATTTGTTTTTAAAATATTTGTATGTGCTTGTAGCTGGTCCCCTTTCAGCTGAGGTATATGAACTGAAATTGATTGCTTGCATCACTGCTAATGCTAAGGAGCTTTTCCTGTCAAGACTAGCACTGTCCTGGTGGCATTGCAGTTGATGTAGCTTTTCTTCATTGACTTATGTTGACTATAAAAGACATCATTAAAATGTGCTTAAACTTACCTTACTGATACAATGAAAAGGAACTTTCAGTCTGCAATCAAGGCTAAATATTTGAATTGAGGGGACTGCGCTACCAGGAAAGTAAAAACACCAGAGGAAGTTTGTCATTCAAGTAACCAACTCTTTTTTTATTTTATTGATCTCAAGGATTGCTTCAAAGAAATTGCCCCAGGTAATACAGGTCTGTTGAAATCTGCTTTCGTAATTGAACTGTTTGCCAAAATCTGTTAGTTGTTAGGAGACGGATAGCTTGAAAACACTTTCTAAAATTGCATTGCTGTGGAACAGGCTTCAAGAATTGTTCTTGCTGAGTGGTCTTGGTAAATAAAAAATGGAAGTGGCCTAAGCTGCAGGTATGAGAACTGTGACTTCTGACAGGGAGCTGGCTTTTGTAAGATGAGACAGTGAGCGTGTAGGTGTCTCTTCAGCTGCCCTGGCACACTGAATGTGATCTCTGTAAGATGGCTGCAGTTTGCATAGTGGACTAAAAACTTTGTAGCAGTTTCAGAAGACTGTAAAAATGGGTGTTGAGTAGACTTGTGAGACAGAAAAATTAACTTCAGTGGGATTCTTTATTGCGGTGTATTTCCTAAATGCTGCAGGTTATCGTTAATGCATTTATTAATGCAGACTGTTGGAACTGGTGAGTTGGAATTTCAGCTGTTTAGCATCAGGATGCCTAAACGAAAAGGGGGGGGGGGTGTGCACAGGAGTATGTAACGACTGTTACTGCTAGTGGTGAATAACCAGGCAGCGCTGGCTCTTCGAAGGGCCGGTGCCGCTTCTTACCCTTAGTGCTTCGTGCGTGAGCCGGCAGCGCCTGTGTCCAGCTGTTACCAGCGATGCAGCCACGGCTTTCGGGGGAGGCTTTTCGAAAGGGGGGCCAGCTGTAACGCCCTACTGCATTACCTGCTCCCGCCGCGGTGGCGCCGGGGCTGCTCCCGCCCGCCCCGCTGCCCGGGCCCCGCCCCAGCGCCCCTCCGCGCAGGCGCGCTGCTGTCGCGGAGCCGCGGCCGAGGCGTCGCCGTGCCGGGCGGGGCTGCCGGGCCCGGGCGGGCCGAGGTGAGCCGGGCCCGGCCTGTCGCCGCGCCGCTGGCGACCCCTCGGCGGGAGGCGGCGGTTATTTACGCGGCGCTCAGCCTATCGCCTCCGCCGGCTCCTCCCTGCGCTGGGGTACGGGGCGGGCCGGGCCTGCCCCGCCCTCACGCGGCGCTGGGTCCGACGGAGGGGGGCTCCCGCCGGCCTGCCCGTGCGTATCCGCCGGGGCCGGGCCGTGGAGCGCCGGGTGTGAGGCGCCGCAGGCAGAGGGAGGGGTGCGGCGGGGCTGGGCTCCCGGCGGGGGGCGGCACTGGCGGGCCTGGGCCTTGGGGAGCGTGTTGCGTGAGGTGTGCCCCCCTCCCCCCACCTCCGCCTCCCCGCCTGGCGCTACCCGGTGTCTGGGGGTGCCGGTGAGAGCTGCAGATCTGTGCGCAGCCTGCTCTGTGCTGCCTGCCTTCCTCCAGTTTGCGGCGCGTTGAGACAGGCGAGGATACTGACATTCAATTTCGTGTGCTCTCAGTCCCTCAGAGACACAATCCTCTGAAATTCATGAACCAGCATGCTTGGCAGAAGACCTAAAAAAAGCCCTCAGGCAAAGGGCCAGGGAGCTGCAGTTGCAAAGCAGGTAAGGAAGGCAAAGGGCCAGGGAGATGTGATTGCAAAGCAGGTAGGGGAACCTCCTACTCCTGCTGCTCTTCAGGGTAGTTTTGTTCAGGTCCCTTGCTGCTGTTTGCCTGCTAGAATCTCCCACGCGTTAATAAGATACTGTAGGACCATGAAAAAATTTACGTTGTGTGGTGACTGTTTTCCTTCTTTCACTTTTAGCACATTCTTACTGAAGTAAATATCCGACACGCAGCAGTGGAGGTCTTGCAGGGAGGCCAAAATGTTGTAACGCTGTAATCTTTGCATGAGACCTCATGACTCATGCTTATAGTAGTTTCCTACCCCAGCTATGCTGAGATTTAATAATAACTTCAATAACTATATGGAGGTTTTTCTTACACCGCTAAGAAAACAAATAAGATGACCAGAATATTTGGGGGCACATTTGGGCGAACATTAAGGTGCTATACCAGAGATGGGTAATTTTAATTTCCCTGCGTATAGTCATTTTTTCTTGCAACAGGTAGTCTGATAAGCCTACATCCCTCTTCTGTAACTAAAAGTGAGCTTATATGTGTCTGTGTGTTGGGTTTTTTTCATACTCTTTAACTTTGGATGTACTTTCAGAAGCCTTAAGGAGAGAAACGTGATCTAATCTTGGTTGGCAGGTGTAAGAAATCGGGCAACAGTGTCAAAATTAGAAATACAGCCAAGGTAAAATTCCGTGTGGAATAGCGGAAGAAGAACAGAGTATAGTTAGAGGTAAAGAATAGGTTAGAACCAGAATGGAACTTTAGAAACCTTTGAAGGTAGAGTAGAGGCAAGTAACGTACAGAGGGGGAATAACTGGTAAGAATAGAGGGAAATGTGAAAAGAGATTGGAATAGGATATTAGAATAGAGAAAATAGCTAAGATACAGTCTTTATTCTTTTGGTGGTTTTGTCAGAACCAGTGCTCTCATACTGGAGGCAGAATGGTTTAGAGGTCCGTAATGTCACCATTGTTCTAATGTGAAAGTTTGCATTTCTCAGTTGGAGAGGTAGTATATAATTTAGTTCATTTGAACAAGGGAGAGGATAAAAGGTGAAAATATCTTTTCCCCTTCCCAAAAAAAGAAACCACACTCTAAAAAGACAAAAAGTAAATAAAGGATCTGATTAACATATTTTACTGATTTCTAATGCAATACAGTTAGTTTTTCAGTCTCTCTTGCAGGGTTGAAGATTGTTTCTTGAAACAAATACACTAATGGCTTGTTCACTTGCAAATTAACTCAATTTAAACTGTTCTTGTGCTATGTACCATATCAACTGCAATGTTTTTATAACCTCTTTTTTTCTGTTTTATTAAATATTTGTTTAATACTACTAATTTCATTGGAAATGTCCCTTACAGAACAGAATGTGAGAGACTTAGAGCTGGAACTTCTGGATTCTGTTCTTGACTTCATTACTGCACTTGCTCCACTTTCTACGCTTGCGGTGCAGTAATGAACAGATCACGTGCTCCTGATCCATTTTGCACATTGATAAAAGGTGTATGTGTGTTCCATAGAACTTGGATCCTTAGATCATCATTAAAAATTTTTCCTAATTAAAACTTGTCCTCACCTTCCTTCCATTCTATCCAAGACTGCAAAAGTATTAGTTTTGTTTTACGGATGGGAGATGGATAAGGCAGAGGAAGGGTGGCTAACTGATCTGCCCAGTGCCTCACAGAATGTCAAGGGCAGGGTCGTGGTTAGCAAACAAATAGCTGCTGATTTTGAATACTGTTCCTTGTCCTTGGAATAGGTGTTTCTCAGCTGTTTCACGTTCTCCTTCGGGATTATAAAAGGGTTCAAAGAGGGACACAAGATATTTCAAGGCAGTAGCCACCAGCACCTTGATTTCTGCAGGGTTAAAAAAAAAATTGTTAATTACTTATTCACATAAGTTTATAAACTGACAGGCAGCTTCAGCTTCTGGCAGCACTTTGCATCCTCAGAGGCGGGAGGAGATTGTTAGCTCCTGTGATAATGACAACTGATTTTTATTCCTTTGCTTGAGAGAAGCTGAACTGCTGCCTGCTCGGCCATGTGAAGACCAATATGCCAACAGCGGCTTGTGCTTTGAAGAAGTCTGAGGAAACCTACTCCACTTACCTTGCAGGATGAATCTAATTCAGTTAATTCATGTTTATAAAAAACCTTAGCATACTTTGAATAAAGATGTTGCTATTTCTGGGGCAGTTAGTATCTTAAGCAGCAATATAAAAATGGTGATAAACTGGCACCTTAGAAGAATACCTTTTAGACGAAGACCTCAGAGATTTCTCTGATATTTATGTCCTTTGGCATGTTTTGCAACAATTGAGTGATAACTCCCACTACTTTGTCAAATTCTGATGACTTATTAATAATATTACCTGAGATGCTGTCGCTTAACTTATGATCTATTCCAGACAGTGGATTGTTTTCTCCAGTGTAGTTGCTGGGTTTGTAGTGGCTGTGTTACCCTGTGTGTGTGCATGCGCTTTCCATGTGTTTATGATTTACAGACTGAGGTAATGAGAAGTATGGAACAGTTCTGTATATGTAAATATTGCTTATTCTGAGAGATAAGAGTGAAATCTCTGCAATGTACACGTCAAACCTGTATTGCGTGAATGATGATTGAATATTTTTTAGCTTGGTTGTTGCAGGAGCCACCCTGAACTTTCCTGATGTTACCTGGTTCATGCGGTTCAGCGTAACAGACATAATTTTATTTTACCTTGTTATGTCAGACTATTAGATAGGCTTGTTTTTAAGAAAACATTGACTGTGTAGAGTTGTAGGGGGAGTAGTTGTGGCTTATTAAGGTTTATATGGTAATAAAGTGGTATGATAGTGGGCTTTAAAAAAATGAATAGAATCTAGAATGCATGAAAATGTTTAAATAATCCATGCGGGGTGATGTTTTTGTGTCATCTCTGTTCTAACTGCAGGTTTTGGTTTTTTTTTTTTTTCATTTTTATTTTCTCTGGGCTCCAGCTGGGGCTGTTTGTAGATTTCAATCCTGAAGAGATGCTCCTGGGTGCAGAAGAAGGTGGGGATGATGGGGACTTAGAAGCAGAGCTTGCTGCTCTCACAGGAGCAAAGGTGAAAGAAGGGAAATCAAAACCAAAAGGGAAAAGTAAGTTAAAGTGTGTGGATTTTGTTTATTGACAACCTGAATAATTTATTAAAAATTTACTATTTACAAATCACATATTTATCTAAAATGTTTTTTTCATCACTGATAGAAGCTGAAATTGCAACTACTCTTTCCTTTACTTTGAAAGGTTTAAGTTATTACTCCACAAAAAGGGTATAGAATCATAGAACGTTTTGGGTTGGAAGGGACCCCTAGAGGTCATCTAGTCCAACCCCCCTGCAGGGAGCAGGGACACTGCTAACTAGATCAGGTTGCTCAGAGCCCCGTCCAACCTGGCCTTGAGGGTAAGAGGTTTTTTTGTCCATGCTCTTGTAGACATAGGAAAAAGATATATGATGGCTAGCCAATTTAATGACTAAATTAAGACATGCTTGTTTAGCACATAAGTATAAAAAGGTGTATTGGTGCTAGATTAATTCAAAATGGAAATCGTGTTTTTTTGTGGAGGGTGGGTGGGTTGGTTTGTTGTTCTTCTGTTTCTGTTTAAAGACTGAATTTACTGAGCGAGCATTACATTTTTAGTTACTTGGACTCTAACCAAAACTGAATACCCTTTTGAGACGGAAATCCTGGAACTGTTGGAATTACTAGGAGAATCATGTAGTTTGTGTTATGCAGGTTAGAGTATGTCTTGGAATGGATCATTACTATTCTTAATATTTTAAGCATCTGTTATCTGATAGTGTCTGCATGCAGCTATGTATTGTTTTACAGCATTGCTGTAATCTACTATAAGTCAAGGCTGCTGCTGAGAGGGGCAGTCTCTATGGAGCATGCTCTACCTGTAAGCTTGTATACATATTTATGGAGCTGCAGGGTGAGCTGCTTTGGGAAACTGATCTATAAAAATAAACTTCTGTTGTGCTAGGTTTTCAGCTGAATCAGTTCCTTGATCTGGTTTGATGCCTGCCTATTTGAATGCTGTTGTGGCTGCAAGGGAGGGGTAGCAGCAAGTGGTTGAGATGGGAAAAAGAGAGCGGGACCTACCCTTGCTATGGGTGCATGAACAGATGCTGGAAAGAAGGGTTAGCGCAACTACAGCCTTATTTGCAGCTCTGGAGTAATTTGCTTGTAATATTTGAAGGGACTTCACACAGATCAGCAGGGAAATGAAGAATTTAAAAATATTTAGCAAAAGGGACTGTCTAAACACTGTAACTGAATAGAGACAGAGGAGGTGTTTGTATCTAAAACTAGATTCTAAGTAGTTTCTACTCTCCAGACTTCAAGATTGTAGTAAACCCATAAAGCTAACAAGCACAATTGTGCTAATTAAACACAGCAGCAGAACTGCCGTTGGACATAGGTTATTCATGGTTAAAACATGTCAAATAGTGTTTTGAGGATGAAGCTGGGTGTGAGGAGCTCTTGAATTGTTGTCAGCTTTTCAAGTGCTGACTTCCTTCTGACCCTGATCATGTCACTTAATGTGTTTTTTCAGTCTCTTTGTTCATAAGAGGGAAATGAAACTTCAGATAGTGCAAATTAACATTTACTATGCCTTCTAAAGGTATGTGTTATGGCTCATAAAACTATTTTCCAAAATAATTTGCGGCTATTCTGTTTTCCTGGTAGAACTGGGAGTATATAGATTAGAAGCTTGTGGAAGATGAACGACTGGACAGCTGGCACTGGGGACTCATGAGACCTGGTACAGTGTAGTGATGGGGACATGGTGCATGGCAGGGGCAGGATGCCGGCTGGTGCCTAGAAAGGAGGAGGGAACAGTAAGGACAGGGAAGAAACAGATCCTGTCTGGGGAAGGGACAGAAAAAAGGGACCCAGTACCATACATACTAGTGTTCGGTTCTTGGCTGAACACAAGGTGCAATAATTCGCTCCTGCATTTACATTCTAGAGCTTTGTTGGGGGGGAAAATGTGATCTTTCACGCTAGCTTGAAGATGCAAGCAGCAAAAGCTGTACTGTTGCAACATCTTAAGTACAGAGATCTCTGCTATCTGTGATTGATAAATGCCAGTTAGTCAGCCACTCAGATGTTTGAAATTGTAGCCTCAACTTGCCACCCTGGATTAGAGCTGAACCAACCATCCGAGGAGGCTCAGTTGGTTGTTTTGCCTCTAGTGGGGCTTCATGTAAGGGACACTCTGACCCTTGAAGTACAGCCAGTTGCCTTTGGATATGGCCTGCTATCCTAGTTGCATAGTTTTGCGAAGGGTCAAATATATGAGCGACTTGTTTGATATAGGTACCGAAGTACTGATGTGGTAAATTAGATTATTTGAACAGAACCAGCTTGGTACCTGGGTTAATTTTCAGCTGATTAGCAAATGCAAGGAAAGGATGGGATCCAGTTTAGATCCATTTAAATTGGCTGTAGAACTCTGTCCTGAAGATCTAGATTTTATTCAGCGTTTACTGACACTGGTGAGTCAGAGTCATATGTCTGGGGAAGTATCAGAGGCATTTAAGCAGACAGCTGGGATTTGTGTGCAGGTAACTTCACCTTTGAGAGTGTGTGGAGGAAGTTGATAGTTAAGGAAAATGTGGTTTGCACAGCATGAAGTAGAGATGAGAACTCGGCAAGGAGGAATTAAGTAGAGTTTTTGGAGTAAAGACCAGAAGCTTGAAGAGGAATTGCAAGACAAAGTAGCCAAGGAAGATTTGGAAAAGGGAAAATCTCATGGGCATGAGACAGCAATGCAGAAAATGCAGAAGTGTAGTTAGAGAGGCAGAAGAAACAGCGCTTTGTCTGCTTTGCTTAGCAATTCTCTGTGCCAGTGTTCTGCTGCTGCTCTTTGGCTTAGGACAAGTATGGTGCCTTGATTTGGAGCATTCTATTTTTGTATGCCAAGTGTGACTTTGCAGTATAGTTTGATGTGTAAAACAAGTAGTTTCTCAAGGTAGAAAGATCTTGTCTTCCTCTTTTGCTGTCCTCAAACATATGGATAGTTTGCTGTGCCTCCTTGCTTATCATGTTAACAGCCAGTGTTTTGGCTTATGGCTTGTGTTGTTCAGTATGTCTCTAGAATTCATGTTAATGTGCATCATCATTTTCAAAGGATAAATACGTACCCAGTTTAACGTGAGATGAAGAGAGAGAGACATACTTGTGTTTAAGACTGTAGATTGAGAAAATGGATCAGCTGTTGGAGTCTCAAGTGGAATTTAGACCCTATACAAAACTCCAGTGATTTAGTTAGTTGTAGTTTGATTGGGAGCTCTCTGAGTTCAGCACTTTTTATGGTAAATGCCTTGAACTTCGTTCTGATTTATGGCTGTGTGCACTGTTGTAATACATACAATAACATATTTTTGGCTTTGAAAGAAAATGCAAACAGAGGTTTTACCAACAGGTGTGCTGGGATGTTTAAAGCAAGTGTCTGCATCTTGTGCATTTAACTGTTGGGCTGACTTGATCATATCCATACATGCAGATGTTTGGGAGTTAGAGTACTTTTAACTCAAATCAGTTCAACATGAGGGAGAGAAGAAAAGGGATAGAATTGGGAGAAATAAATAGGTTGTTGGCACTTAGGGATGGATGCGGACCACTTCTGTTCCATATGGGGTCAGAATTTATTCCATAGGTCAGAATTCGCCAGGAGTTGAGTTACATTTTGTTAGGGTAGACTGACATGAGGCAAAGGACAGAGAACAGAAAGGTCTGACAAAGATGCTGAGCCCATGCCTTGTTAATATGGACAATCATGTCATATACCTTTTGTAGATATCTAGCATCAACTTAAAACTAGTTCAGATATTTATTCCTACTAGGGACAGAGGCTACTCTAGTAATTCCCTTTCATGGATAGAAACTTCTGATCAGATTTATTTGTCAACAATTTATTTTTATTTGCTCTTGTGCCACCATTGGGTTTTATCTTAACGGAGGAATACAGTTTTGATGTAACGTCCAAGAATAGTAGTATTGTCCAGTTTTTCTTTGGAAAATTGAAGTCTTCTATGACAAAGTTTCTGTAACTAGTTATTTCTGTAACTAATATCACAGAGGTACTTATCTGTATCTTAAATCAGCCTAGGAGCTTGAGATGACTTCTAGTAATTTTTCCCTGAAGCAGTTTCATCCAGTCCTACTTGTCTTTCTTACTCACTCTTAAATGTCGCTACTGTGCAAATCTACCACAGTATCTTTGTCTTTTGTGGCTATGCTTTCTGAGTGCTGTTGTGTCCCACCACACCTGCTAGTCTATCATGGTGCTTACGGTTTTGACATTCAAGCTCCTTAGTAAACAGACATTATTTCTCCCTGACATGTAATTTCTGCGCTAGGTTATTGGATGCGGGCATTTTCCTTGTCTTACTGCCTGCTCTCACTGTCACTCTCAAAAAGACTAGTATTGCTTTTTTTGCGTGTGTTCACTTCCCCAGTCTTTGTCCTTTATCCATGGATATACCCTCATTTACCTATGACACTATCTGATAAAGGGACAGCAAGAGGAGAAGTCACTGCTCTCTTTCAGCTGGTAGCAACTCCTTTTGAATTTATGTACAGTGACTGTGTAACTGTTACTTAGGATTTATGGCTCCTTGTGGTTTCTTTTTACAGCTCCTCTGCCCATGGATCATATTGAAAAGATGGCTGCAGAGTGTATGAAGGACCTGAATGAAAATGAGGAGGAAGAAGCAGATGATGAAGACTTGGAAAAAGATACAGATCTGTTGGTATGCATAACTTTGTTAGCAAAAAGTTTTAGTATGTCTTAGGTTGTTGTGTGTGGGTTTGTTGTTTTGTTTTGTTTTTTAATTAGTGAAAATGTTTCTTAACTTTGTGGTGAGAAGCTAAAATACTGCAAAAGCATTCAGTTAGATATTGGGCTTTGCAGGATCCAGCCCCTGCACACCAGAGTAAGAGAACTTTCTAGCTAACATTCATATGTGAGAGTCTCAGAGAAGTGGGGGGAACAACAGGAATCGCATTCCATGTCAGCTGGTGAAACACAGCCAGGGACATTCTCCTTGAAGTGATGTTTGTCACCATTTCGCTACTGCTTCGAGTAGTGCTTAGCCTGAGAGACTGTCTCCCAAGAAATTCTTTATCATTTCAGTAAGTCATCTAGTTGTCAGGGTTTAGGAAAGGAGTGTTGAGCAGTGGATTTGGCTACCATTGTTAATAGATACTTTTTGGAAATTTCAAATTTGGGTTTGAATGATCTTTGTAAAAGTACTTCTCTGAACTTCTCCAGCTTCAGATCTCTAACCACAAACTTGTGTGGTGATCCTGGAGCTGCAGGGTGGCTTTTGAGTGGTATCTGTTGTGAATACAAGTGGAACCAGTTTCAGTTAAAAATAAAAATTAAAAAAAAAATGTAAATTACCAGACTATAAGATGTTTAGCCTCTCTGTTTGGTTTCAAGGTCCATCCAAAGGTTTTGGAGTTTGAGACTTGATTTTATTTTCTTTTGAGGAAATAGAAAATTTTGAGGAAAAGCCTTTTGTTGGCTTTTATTTTTACTTTAGGCAGAATTGCAAGAAGTTCTGGGGGTGGAAGGTGAGACAGGAAGCTATGAGGATGAAATTATAGCAATGGAGCCATCCACAGCTGAACCAGAAAATGAGCAACCTGAACAGCAACCACAGGTAGGAAAGAGCTTCACGTTCCTGACAGTTTTGCTGAATCAATGTTGTCATGCAGCTTGTATGAGGGTCACAAACAAGGATCTAGAGAGGTCGTCTTGTCCTCCCAAGAAAGGAAGAACTACACTATTGCTGTCGTCTCTGTGGAAACCTATGCTGTATTGACATAGGTGAACTTTTTGCTTTGTTCAGAGGATGTTTTTTAATGTTAGCATAGAATTGAGGAAGTAAACAGTTGGAATCAAGCATGTCTTGTCCCTCATTAGACATACGAGCATGCAGACTGCAGTTCACACTTCCAGAGTTGGTATCTTTCCCCTCAGAGTATTGAGCAGTGTGCTGAAATTGTGAGACTTGTTGTAGCTCAGCACCTTTTGACATTTTTGTGGATTTTTTTCTCAGTAGCATTAACTTTCTTAGCTTAGTTTGTCAATCCTCATGCAGTCAAATCCTTTATTCAGTTACTGGCATATTTCTGCTGTGTGCTACAGATTCCAGTGTCATTGTGCATTGGGCCCATTAACAGATGGGTCTGAGAGTGTTTCTATAGAGATAATGGCAATAATTACATCAGTAGCCATCTGAAAGGTCTCTGTAGCTGTGGAGTATATATAAGTAGCTACTCCTAACTTTGCTTGGGCTGCTTTTGTCACTGAACTACTTCCAGGCTATGGGAGGAAGAAAAAGAGCCGTTGTAGTAAAAACAGGTTGAAGAACCCCAGAAGGGAGTAAACTAGCATGTTTTAAAAATAAGAAAAAGTCAAGATTTGTGCCAAAATACCTCTTCACACCCTCTGTTGTTTGGTGTTTGAGAGACTTTACTGTTCTCTTCACCTACTCCCTAACCACATGGCTCCCATTACCCTGTGACTGGCAGTTTTCTAAATGTCTCCACCCATTCTTCTCTATTACGCCTTTGAGAGAAAGCCCAGAGGTGGATCCAGGGACTGTTAGCGCAGTACAAGTGTTCCTCTGTTTTAGAGACTGTTTCGTCCTTGCGCTCTTGATTAACGGGAGTTTGTGTAGAAGAGGAGTATTTGTTTTTCAGTGCTGTGCGAAAATTCGTATAGTTGGATGAAATAAGTTTTCTTGATTTGTTTTATTATTTTTTCTGAGACCACCTCACTTCCTGCTGTTACCAGTGAGCTGCAACAGACAATAGAGAAGAGAGTTGCTAACTATAGGACAGCAATTTCTAACGCAAAGGAGTTGGGTGAGAGTGCCAAAATACGCCGATACGAAAGAGGCCTTAAGGTAAGTTGGGTTCATCAGGTACATGAATGAGGGGGAGGCAAAGTCAGTTCTCTAAAGTGTTGGTTCAGAGTCTTTCTAGGTGTGTGAATTTGAAAGGGGAGAGTCTAATATGCTCCCCTGAGTTACTTTAAAAACATTTCTTGTTACTTACTACCAATCTGATGTTGCAAATACCTAAAGTGTAACTTCAAACACTTTTTTGTGCATCAGCTTTGTTTCTGTTGAATGTGGCTTGTGGTGGCTGGAGGCAGGGTTCGTGGTGAATGCTGATGTTAAACCCAACCATCTAGATCTGCATTTGACCTGTGATGACTGTTCAGTGTTAACCTTAAAGAAAAGTTTAGGAGCTTTCCCAGCGCATATACCTTCTAATTCAGCACTGATGCCTTCGCTTAGATGCTAACCTTCCACTCAGTTCTGTGAGACAAAGGAAGGTGATACCTTGTCCTGGGTGTGTTGGCTGTGCTTGAAAATGAATAGAACAGGATTTTTCATTAGTGCAATTAAAAATTGAATCCAGGTGCAGTTTCTTCAGCTTTGCATCTTTTCAGCCATGTGATGTGCTTGTAATTAGTTGGTAGTGCTTGGTGATTGCTGCGGTGCAGAGTGCCTTTATTTCCCTGTTTGCTTTCATCTGGTCTCCTGCATCACCTCAGACAGCTGCCAGCTCTGTCTTGTTGAGCAAAGCTTTATAGCTCAGCAGTGTCCACTGAGGGAAGAATGCAATGTCTCACTAGCTACCCGGTGTCTTAGGGTGCAAAGGGAAAAACTGAAGCCAAACCCAGGGGAGGAAATGCATAAGAAAGGAGACATCTGTATGTGTCCGCTGTCTCCTAGTTGTGAAAGGAACGTATGTGAAACCACCTGACCTTTCAGAGCACAAGAGGGATAGGCAAATCAGCTTATTTCATCCAGTAATGAAGCTTAGTGCGCTGTTTGCCGCTTACTTTATGTTTCAAGGTAGGGAGCTTCCCTGTGCCTAAGTAGTGTAGCTAAGGATAATAGACTCAATCTCACTTCACAGCTCACAGTTTGTTACTTAGCAAAATGACATGCCAACAAATGGTGTACAGTTATCTCTTGTACGCAGTTCTTGGAACGGTGAACTTTAATCTCAGCATTTAATTCCATTTCCAGTTAGTCTGTCATCCCACATGTGGAGAAGAGGGAACTGTGTGTGGGTTGCTGTACTGGTCTGAACCCCAATCGCGCATGTAGTCAGACCAAAGTATCTCTACCACTATTGCTTAATAGCTCAAAAAATGTCATGGCTAACCAAAATTAGCAGTGATTCTGGCACTGATGAGATTTTATTGTTGTTATTGTCTTTCTGTGCTTCCATTTGGTGTCTGCGAAAGATGGAAGGAATAAAATTTGTTTTGGCTTGAAGTGTGTGGTGATCTTTTGTCTGAACTTTAAATTAAAAAAAAATTCTGAGGAAGGTAATATTTCTGGTGGAGGAAGGGTTTTAAAAAAATGAGCAGCAGTTAACCCATGTTACAGATGGTGAGAGCTTCTTGCCATAGGTCACCAGCAGAAGCTCCATTTCCTTTGTTAGTATTTAACAGCTTTTCTCATTGCATTAAATAGGTATGCAGACTCCTTTCCTTGAATCCACATAGACAGTGACATTTCAGAGTGGTGTGTTTTATTGTTTTAAAGACATAAAATGCATCTACAGTTGGTATGACTGGCTTCCTTGGTGATTTTCTGTGACAAAGCTGAGTGGACCACATCAGCTATCCAATAATTCTAGGTGTTGAGGTACTTGCAATTCTGGAGTTTGGGTAACAAGTCCTTTGTGTTGTTTTGCTCTGAAATTGGACACCTTTCACAATTGCAGAAAAATAGGGATCTAAAGTCCAGCAACCTCTAGTGGTGTGCGTAATAGTTCCTATCACAAATAAGGGAATGAATTTGTGTTTTAATGATTTTTATGCTAGTAATATGTTTGATGAAATTGCCTATTGACTTTGCTGTTCCATCTCTGCCAGACACTGGAAACCATGCTGGCTGCAGTGAAGAAAGGCAAAAAAATCAATGAAGAAGAAATGCCACCTCCTGTTGCAACAGGAAAGAGTTCTTCTCACTTATCTCAAGCCACGGGAGTGGAGCTAGAGAATTCAGGAGATTCAGTCAGTGTCCTACCAAAGTATAAAGCTGAGACTTTTGCAGATGATGAGGCAGGGCAGCATCTGGAATCAGAGTCTCTACAGGGTCATGCTGCTTCTAGTCCTATTGTGGAAACAGGTACCATGATCTGAGAGGATAAGCAGTTGCAATGCTATTTTAATGCTATACCTTTCTTGATGTTTCTATTGTGTAGCAAAGCACTGCTTATGTTGGAACTTCCCTGGTGAATGTTTCAGATAGACTTGTCAACGGGATGCTGAATTTCTGGCAGTAGAATTAGTTATTGTTATAGAGCTTTTGTAACTGCTGTATCAGTATCTGTCACTTTTCCTGTGCCTCACTTTCTCCTTCGATATTGCAACATATAGAATTGCAAGCTTCCAAGAGTCTTGAGATACTGACGAAAAGACTTTTTTTTTTTTTTTTTTTTTTTTAATTGGGAAAAGTGGGATTGTTATGCATGGTAGGACTTCCAGAGACTGGAGGAAAAAGGGCTTTTGTAAGATGGCTGTGTGATTCAAAACAAAAGAGAACTAATGCAGGTTTGAATAGATAGACACAGCAAGGGATGCATGTCTTGTATGCTCTGTGTAAGTCTCAGCATTGTTTCATTCTCACAGATCTCCAGAGCAGCAGCACACGAGCAATGCTACTTATGAGGCAGAAGGAGTATAAATTAGCAGCTCTAAAAGCCAAGCAGCAAGGGGACCTGGAGAAAGCGAAGGAATACATGAAGGAAGGCAAGGTATGCACACAAGAAATCCTGAGTGGTAAACATACCCTATGCCGTACCCACATGCACTGAGTGTCAAATATTTGTTGTGACAGCTAGCAAGTGTTGGATATACTAGAATAAATCTCCTGTTTTACTTTTTCTGCATTAGAAATTTAATGTAGTCTTGGAAGCTTTGGATAGTGGGCAGCCGATAGACCTCCAGAATATGCCTCCATCTCTTCAGGGTAAGGCTTGTCTTACAAAACCTCTTTTAGAAGTCTCTCTGTGCTGTAATGGAATGATTCTGAATTTGATTGCAAAAATGTAAGAAGAACTGAAGATCACTTAGGTGTGAGGTTTATTGCATATTCAAATTCTAATCAAGACCAATGAAGAAAAATGAGGTATCGTTATTTACGTTGAAGTTACTCTCTGTGAATTACAAGTTCAAGTAGGTATTGATGCCTAATATTCATGTTCTTATAACTTTAGATAATAGCAGGCAGTATGTGCAGTGGAAGGGAAAGAAGGGTAATGGCACATTCTTAAGGTTTACTGTAATATTTGATAGTGTTGTGTGTTTCAGCTGAAGTTCATACCATTCAGATTAAGAGACAAGCAGTTTGCAGTGCAGTAAAGTCTAAATCTTAAAGCAAGTTACCAATATTAAGGATACTTTGATCCTTGTAAAAGAGGGGGTTTTTTTAAATGGATGTAGTATCACCACCAACAATTAATATTTGGTCTGTGCAACTGAGTGTTTTAAACAATTTACTTTAGTACGTTATTTTATTCTAAGAAACTGATAGATTTATTTCAATACGTCGTGAGTTTTATGACTCCTTACGTCATAAACTGATCACCAAATGGCATTAAACTTCACCCATGATATAATCTTGTCTTAAAAAGTGCAAGATTTTTGCAGCAGATACTTGTGTAGTTTTCTGAAATAACCACTACTATACAATGCCAGAAACTTGGGTGTCTGAATAGATGGTATTACTTGCTTCCTTTTTTCAGCACATCTTTTGTTACTAGGGTATTTTAGTCAATTAGCAATCTTTTTCACTCTTTCCATCTGCCAAGATAATATTTTGGGGAGAGAATTCTTAGAATACTTGAACTGGTTTTACTTTTTTTTTCCTCTTTTCCCTCAAGCAGTACTAACCTAAATTAGATCAACATTTGAGATTTTCTATAATAAAACATTTTCTCTGAATAATGCAAACCTTAAACTTACCTAGCTATGCAGATACTGTTTTGAAGCCAAAAAGCTTTCAGGAAGATGATGTGATCAAATTTATGGTTTTCTGAGTAACATGGATTGACTTGCTGTTTGTGGAACGCACTGTGAAACTTCCTGCTTTCCTTGCTTTGCAGATCTTGAAAGCCTAGGAAACGCACAAGATCCATCCAAGCAAAAGGTACCAGCTCCAGTGGGAAGTTCCCAGGATCTTACAGCACCTGAACCTCAGACCCAAGAAGCTTCAGGTAGGACTTTGATTTCTGTAGCAAAACATAAAAATAGCAGGGCTGGAAGGCACTTTAAGGTCTGCCCTATACCACTGAACTGCAGCAGGATCGAGGAAACCTGGCTAATGTTCCTCAATACTGTTTGCTGCTGATCCCATCTGTACTTTTTGTTCTGTATCAGTGATGGAAGTAGAAGTTGTTAAACTTGCCTTAGAAAAATTGTATTCATAATAAGACTTTGCAGTGATGTTTTTGTCTTTGCAGAAGGTAAGGAAGGGGAGGAAAAAGGCAGCTCGTATGTTTTGAAATCTGAATCATGTGGCATTTCATTGTCTGTCTTATTTCAAGCTTCACTGCAGCAGCCGAAAACAGTACTGGAAGCATTGCAGCAAAGGCTTGAGAAGTACAAGTCAGCAGCAGCACAGGCTAAAGCAAGCGGGGATGACCGGAAAGGCAGGATGCACGAGAGGATAGCCAAGGTAAACCAAACGTGTAGCAAGCTGCTTGCATCCAGCAAAGCAATTGGAATTAGTGCTCTTGCTGAAGACTTTTTCAAGGCTGAAGGGATTTGTGTATTGTCCTTCTATTTGAAAAGAGCTCCAATAGGGAAGCTGTAAAGCATTCAGAGGAAGGAGAAATAGACACAGTGCACATATTATATTAAAATACTGTGTATTCTGCAATATTTATGCTGGTTAAATACAGATGATTGCCAATTTATAGTCAACTTCATTTTATGTCTTACTGAGTGCCTTTGATTACAGCAATACCAGGATGCTATAAGAGCCCATAAAGCAGGGAGAAAAGTGAACTTTTCTGAGCTACCTGTTCCTCCTGGTAAGTGTGAATATCAAATGTCCTAATAACAACTTCTCTATATCTGCTGGGCTCTGAAGGAGGTGTGCAGGTATTGCCTCCTCATCCTGTAGAGCAGCTCCTCCTTTTTTTCAGTAAGTAGGCTGGCCTTGCTGTTTGATGGTATTGTGAAACTGCTTATTAATATGCTCCCAAGCTTTCACACTGGTGAATATTCCTGACTACTGACTCCTCGTTTGACAGCGCTGGAACTTGAAACTGACTCTATTTGAAAAGTTAAACAACTTAACCATGGGTTGCTGCTGAAAATGTCATGTATCTGTCCTCTGTGCCAGCCCTCCTAGAGGAAAGAGTAAACTGGAGTTTACTGGAAGGAGATTTTTGAAACTGAAAAAATTTGCCTGATGTTTCCTATTCTATTGATTCCCAGCAGGAGCCTCAAACTCTATATTTAATTAATTATCTTCTTGCAACACCTCACAAGTCAGATCAGTATTGCAGTTCTCATGGCTAGTAAAAGTAGAGAGAAGAGGCGAAGCAAATCATGCCTATGGTCACACTGAGACAGTGACAGAGGCAGAAACTGAAGCTGCTTCTTGAGACACTCCGTTTTTACCTTCTTCAGAACATATAGTGCTGTGTTTGTAAAAGTTTGGGCAAGGTCATCTGTGAATGCTCCACCTCTGGTTTGCATGATACTGTTTCTCCCCTAGGAAGCATCATTCCTTTTATGTTGTGCCTGATGTGTTCATCTGAAAAGATACACTTAGCACTGCAAAGTGGTGCCTAGGTTTTTTAAGTTAGAAAAGGGACGTGGACCTTGTGGCTTTTTTGTCACTGTCAAATGTGGCAATGGCAAGCACTGTGGTAGTAATAAAGTAGGCAGTGCCAGCTCTGTCAGGTCATGTACTGCTTTGAAGGGTCCCTGCTTTGAAGTTGTTCCTGAAAAGCAGTTTAGCATCGCTTGTTCTAGAATGTAATCCATTTCTTGGTAAATATCAGTTTCTGTAAGAGTAAGGTACTCAATGTTTACATTTCTGAAAGTAGGCATAAGTCGGTCTCCTTACACATTAGATGCATGTTTTTCAGCTGTCATTTAGAGACCACATGATTTACATTGAAGACAGCCGTTGGGCAGTCACTGGAACCACCAATATAGTGGACTGGCAGTGCATTTCATTGCATCTGGATCATAATAAGTACCAGCCTTGACCTCCTTGGAGACAGAAATGCTGCTGAATAATGGATCAAATGTCACAAGAGGGCAGCAGCACAGGATTTTGTGTTCTACCTGCCCTTGTACCTCAAACTTGTTCTGTCCCTGTAGCAGCCGTCTAGGCTTAGGAGCAGTTTAGTACTTTCTTCTTGGCACTTCTAATGAGACTGGCAACAAGAAATACTTGCCACATATTAATGAGATAAATCTTATTAGCAGACATTTTATAGTAGCAGCTCTGTGTCTCTGTTGTCTGAAGCTGACACTGAACTGATAGTGTGGAAGTGAGAGTTTCTCTTCCATCATCAAGCCTTCCTCCCATCCTTAAAAGAATAATAAAATAATGAAAAGGACAGTTCTTATACTTCACATTTAACTACTGTGATTCTGCCTTACTTTGCAACCTCTGCATTGCAGAGGCTTAGTGTGTTATCCAGATGTCAGCGATGTATTGTTTATTACTCTATGGGGTAACACTGATTTTCTGCTGTACTGTGTACCAGCTAGGGTGAGGCAGCAGTGAGAGGGGAAAAAAAGAGCCAGCGACTTTTTGTACAATCTGCTGTCCTTTTGTACAAATGAGAGAGACTAAATTCTTTCCTTGTTCTGGAGGCATCTCTATTACCAAAGTCTTGAGGTTGTGAAGGTTCCTTGGCTGGTTGCCAGTTGCTCAACTTAGAAAATTATGCTCTGTTATTGCATCGTTTTAGCATCATCCCTGTAAGCCTGTATATTTGTGAGAGATCAGATCTTAAACCACCATTCAGACGTTATCTAGCAAGGCATTGTGGCCTTGGCCTCAGTCTAGTTATGCTGAATTCTGAAATGTATTAGATGATAGATACTTGGATAGAAATAGCTTTACAGAAAAGAAGAAATATGGAAGACAGAACTTATGCAACTCTTTACTTCTATATTCCTTTCTTTCTCAGGATTTCCCCCTCTTCCTGGTGTTGCAGCAACAGATGGTGACAGCACAATAGCTGCTGTTCTGGAAAGCGCCAGTAAGTTGGCAAACATGGAGGAGAATGATGAAGAGGAAGAGGTTAGTATTTCTTAGTAGGATATGTAAAAGTTAAAATGCTGTCTCTTGTGGTATGCAGACATGAGGCCATTGGATTTCCAGTCAAGCAAGGGTACTGACATGTATGTTTTCATACATTTCCCAGAAGTCTGAAGAAGATCTTGGTAGTAATTTCAGTTTGCATTATAGTGTAGGGGAGAGAGAGATGAGATGATTTCTTTCTCTCTCTGGATTTGGTGGCTGGTTGTTTGTGCTTTCAACTGGAGTAGCTTTTAATGGAGAGAATTCCTGGATGATGGCTTTTCTGCATGCATCTGCTTTTTTTGAAATCACTGCCTTGTTGAACATTCCTTTTGTTCCTTCTGTAGTGAGGTTTGATGCTTGCATATGTCAACTACCTACTGGTGTGGCATGGCTCATGAACCTCCAGAAGTTAAAATTTGCTGTCTGGAATGTTATGCTCCCCTCAAAAGTGATACCAGATGGCTGATATATTGATAACCATGGTGTTTGATGCTTGCGATGCTGTCCTCAACTCTGGAATAGATTTGATGCATGGAATATGAAATTCTTGTTGTGCTAGAATGAACCTCTGACACAGGCCCCAGTTGCCAAGAAGCCTGCTCAGCTGCCTGGAAAGCCGACTCAAGTTGTTAAGCCAATTACAGTGCCATCTGCTGCAGCTGAGGAGGAGAGCTCTCCTGAGCATGTGAAACAGGCTGCATCACCCTCCACCCTGGACAAGGCAGAGTCAATGGATCATCTCCCTCTAGCTGGTAAGGTGAAGGGGTCATCATTCCCAATGATCCATGTGCAAGTCGTTTGCACTAGTTTAGTTTAATACCTTGGTAAAGACTTCTTCCCATTATATTTTAGATATGAGCCAGTGAATGCATGGCATAGATTTACTCTGACAGGGGTCTCAATATATGTGTCTGCTAGAGGGCAGATCCAGACCAGCCATGCAGCTTTATTTCATAGAGGCAGCATGTGTAATTATAAGGATGATTGGGTTTTTAATTAATTTCAATGTAACAAGTGTATTGATTCATAGTGTTTAACTCTACTCACAGTTGAACTCTACGTATACTTTCATTAAAGCGGATGGCTTGCCAGTGTGAATTATTCACTGATCTAATGCAGCTTCCTGCGTCAAACAGTGCAAGTACTTCATCCAAGGATCTCAAACTGGTGTATAGGCAGTAGTTCATCAATCTCTAGTTCTCTGGTGGCTAAGGTCACTAAACAGTTGTCTGTACAAGATTAATTGTACAGATAGTAAAGGACAGCCACCACCTCACGGTGTGATTTGGGCACACACCAGCAGTGTTTGGGCTCTCACCGATTCTGTTGTCATGCCTTGACTGCAATCCCATCCTTCTTCCATTCTGCCCTGGGTAGTTCCCTCAGGACAAAGCAGAACTGCCTACTTGGCTGATGCAAGCTTTTTTGCAGAGTGCAAAGGCATTTCACAGTGCCACTATGATTAGCTCATAGTTCATCTGTCTAGAAAATTCCATTACTTGTTTCATAAAGACCACTAAAACATAGTAGTTCTCTATTTTGGCTTTGAAAAATCTATGAATCCTCAGGAGTTTTGTTTTTTTGCAATTTTAGCTGACATATTAATCTCTGAGTGAATTGCTGTGAAGGAATTGATAATACCTGGTCTCTGGTGTTACAGTAATCTTTCCTGGGTATTTCAAGTATTTTAAAATAAGACCAATAGGTGCAACGAGAACCTGAACAGATGCATACTGACGTGATTTTCACAACAAAATGTCAGTACTTCACTATTGTGAAGCTATATTTCACTAGCCAAAGTGCATTCTGTGATCCAGAATTACTTCCCCCCAGAATTACGAAGTCCAGCTTACAGCTGATAAATCAAGTGTAAAAAAAAAAAAAAAAAAAAAAAAAAAAGTAAGTCTTGTCAAAGAGCGTAAGGTGTAGGGAGGCATGAGAATGGAGTGGAGCAGTTGCGCTTAAGGCATATACCAGGGAAGTCAAGGAGCCAACATCAGTTGGATTAATGGCTTTGCTCAGTCCAGTCTACACAGATTTTCTTTGAAAATACCTGTGCTCTGTGTCTCAGCCTCACAGAGCACACTGTGGGTTTTGTCTCAGTGGAATCTGGGCTAGCTACATTGTCTAATTAGTTTGGTTTGGGCTGATTGGGCAAATTGATTACAGCAGCAGGACAGCAGGCTCTTTTTCCAAGGATGGGAATAAGTTGATGATCATCTGACAGCAGTGAACATAGTGTGAGAGTCATTGGTATATTCATTTGCTAAGACAGGCACCTCTTGCAAGTGCTGTTTAGCTCGTGTAATCATGAGTAGAGTGCAGCGGTGAATACAGTATGAGTATCTTTGGAAATGGCTGTAATAAGCTCATGCTGTACCATTTCCTAAGTGAGGTGTAAGAAGAGGCAGGATGGACTGACCTGGTACAACGTAAAGCAGTCTTTTCTGGCTTGTGTGGTTGTCCTTACTGTTTTGGGAAGGAAAGAGGAGACCTAAGAATTAATAAGAAACTAAGATGGCAAGGAATTACAAATAAGCAGAGGTGGTATGTCTGAATGTGCCTGCACATTGGTTCATCTGAAGTTTTTTCTGACAGATCAGGGGAGAGGGAAGAAATGAGTACAGAAGATGCTCATAATATTCGCTGTCTTTTAGAAGTTAACATGTCAAGCTGAAAGTTTGAATTAAGCCTCTGCTTTGGCCTAATCAGCTGTACTGGAGTCTGTATCCTGCCTGCAAATAAGGGACTGTAACTACTGTTGTGACATTTGTGAAGTGATATGAGGTTTTTTGATGAAGGATGCCATGATAGAAGGAAGTTTGTTTCTTTTTCTGATACTTGACATTGAAACTGGCCAAGAAACAATTAAGTGCAGCAAGGACATGTCCTTATTTGATATCTGTACTTTTACTGACCCTTTTCTGGCTATAAACTGAACATGATAAACCTGTTTCAGGGGCACGGCAGTGTCAGATGAGTGAGGGTGTTTATACTGTTTTTCAGCTAGGGAACAGCTGGAATTTCTGGAGAACAGAAAGAAGCAATACATGAAGGCAGCCGTCAAAGCAAAGAAGGAAAATAACCTTGAACAGGCTAAGATGTATCTCCGAACAGCTAAGAGCTTTGGCCTAAAGATTGAGCAAGTAAAGTGTGGCAAACCTGTTGATATTTCCAAGGTTAGTAGGACTCTTAGTATTCTGCTTTGTTTCATATTCTTGGACATCTAAGTTCTTACTTCAAACAGTGAATGATGTAATAAATATTTCTTGACACAAATTAAATTAGTTTGCTCAAGTGACAAATCTGGATACTGAGCCCTGAAATTCCCCTATGTTTTTGTTTTGTTTCCTCTGTTCTGCTGCTCCTCAAATGTGCCAGATTTTGAGAGAATTTAGTCTCCATGAACCATTTGCTCCTTGATTTACAATGGCACACCTAAACCATGCAGCTTGGAAGTGTTCCCTCAGCTTAGGGTGTGAGTACATCTCTTAGCTGTGTCCTAACTCCATTTTGGGATGAGGATCAGGTGCATGTGATACAGTGATGCCCTGGTTTTTCTTGGTATTTGGGTAGATGAGGAAACCAAACTGCACTATAATAGCTCTCCTGACCTGAATAATCAGGGAACTAGGCCTGTAAGACATTTTGCAGGGTTTTATGACTTAAGCAGTTGTCAGGCAGTGATGTAAGTAGTGGTTGGGTTGGAATTGCCTTGAGAAGAAAAGCAACCTATCTCCCTTCACTGACCTTTCCATACATTCAAACTGCTTTTTGTCTACTTCATTTTTTCCTGTAAGGGCTCTGAAATATGGTGTTCTTGTGTTGCAGCTGCCATCACCCCCTACAGATGATGAGGGTGATTTTATCTTCATACACCATGACGATGTCAGACTGTCTCAGAAAGCAGATGAAGTATATGCACAGCTCATAAAATTGCTGAAGGACCAACATGAGGTGGCCATTTTATTTTTTTAGAAACGTTTGGGGTTTTTGTTACGTTTCTCTGGGGTTTATTTATATTATAATCCCATCATTGTTTCTGTGGGATCTTTTGTTTTTCTTTTAAAATACTTTTGATTTTTTTGTGTCCTAAAGTGCAAAATTTTTGGAGTTGGATTCTCTACTAGTTGAAATCAGAGGGTGTGCTTGAAGGCTTGGGACTATCAAATTATCACTGTTAAATATGAGCACTCAAGTTTGAAAATAGTACCCGAATGATTAAGACTATCTCTTGGGTGAACCTCATATCTAGAAATTTATTAAAAAGTAATAGGGCAGAACAGCTTAAACAAATACTGTGCTCAGCTTTGGGCTTAAAGGACTGGGGGGGTGGATGCTTTGGGTGGATGGTTTGTTTGACTTGGGAAAACTCTTGGCTTTTCTTAAGCTAGGTTGTCATCAACCTCAAAACTCTGCCAGCCACGATTCTCTGTGTAAGGATCACTGAGTGCATCTGTATTTGTTTGGTTTTGTTTCTGTTGACAGAGGTGTTTGCAGTATTCCAAGCAATTCATGCATCTGGAAATGTAGCAGAAACGACTCGGTAAGACCCGCTGCCTGCTGTTAATCATCCCACAGTGTGGTCATTTCAGGCTTGAGTCTGCCTGTCCCCCCTAAAGATGATGGGGGTTCAGGTTGGTGAGCTTCACATTGTGTGAAAGCATCTGTAACTATGAGGCCTGCATCTCTAAGTTGCTCTCAGACCTTTGGTCTGAGGCTTACTCTGTGGCCTGTATCTGACAGAATGCTTGGTTTGATGTTCCGGTGTGTATGTAGCTTTTCTATTGTTTGCCTTTTCTATAGGTTTGAGAAACTGGCACAAGGTTGTAAAAAGGACATGGACATCCTACAGCTTGCACGAGCTCAAGGAATGGATCCTCCAAGCCATCACTTTGAGGAAAGAACCTTTAAAATGATAAGGTGTGGAAAAACAAAGGGATTATTCAGGCAGGCTGGAATGAGTTTTCTGGTTTCTAGCTCTTGTTCAGGGAATTGTGGGCTTCAGCGAAGTCAGGTGGCACCTAGGGGTTAGGCTCAGCATTCCTGAAAGGACATTGAACAACTTAAATACAAATAACTTATTCTCTGACTTCTCTTCTGGGTTTCCTTGTTTTTCAAAATGTCTCCAGCTTCATCTCTTACATTCTGCTACTTCAGCCGCTCTTCCTTCCTCTGTATTTCTCCCTCAATCTCATTGCCTCTGGGCTTCGTTCGTGCCATTTTTCACTATACCTCAGAGATGTTTTTATCTCGGTTTGTGCTCTTTCCTTGCTCTTTTGTAATTTCTGAAGGTGATCTGTGTAGGAGTGCACTATTGAAAAAGGTCTGATGAATACCATTGGCATCCTGGTCTGGCAGTGGATCAGGTGGTGGTGGGCTACTGGGATGAATATGCTTGCTTTTTTTTTTTTCCCCACAGGATATTTTCTGAGCTCAACAGCACAGAAATGCACCTTCTTATTGTCAGGGGAATAAACCTACCAGCTCCGCCAGGTACGTACTCAAAAGGGCACGTGGGCTTTTTCCTCTGAGTAGGTAAGGAAAGTAGCGGGGAATGAGATTTTTCTTTGACTTTTGTAGCCAGCACTCATTAAAACAAAATAATCATGTTTTGGGTTCAAGCCCCCAAAAGACCTTTAAACAGTATTTAAAAAACTAAACGAACAAAAATCCAGAATAATAAAGAGAATCTGGGTTCCATCTGGACAGAGGGAAGAACTTTAATTTTCCTGGATTCGCTCATAACTGGGTCATAGTTTGTTTCATGTTTATCTCCTGTTTTGTTATGAGTGCCTGCCATAACTCTCCACCATCTTAATGTGTATTGACCCTTCAGTAGACAGGAGTTGCTCCTGCCAACGTTACTGCTTTTAGTCCCTTGTTTCTGGGAGCTTGTAAACCCTCTGTGCTAGACTGTCTCAGGACTAACAGCAGCATTAAGAAAAGTAGATGTTTTCCTTTGGATGCCAGCTTTCTATGGATTTTGGTTTGATGGGTGGGTTTTTCAGCTGATGAGACAGGTCATGAACCCTACTGAAAATTGGTTAGGTGGTCTTGAAAATCCTGCTCAATGTTACAGATGCAATGAAAATATCTGTATTGGCTGTTTGGATTGGCTGGTTGTTGTCTCATTCAGGTGTATTGCCAAGAGATTTGGATGCATTTGTGAAGTTTGAATTTCAGTACCCGAGTGCGGTGAGTGTGTGTCCTGGCTCTTCTGTTCCTTGCTCTGTGATCCTTGCCACTGTGTTAGCTTGTGAGGGCTTCAAGGAGGAAGTGTAGATTTTCTTTTAGAAAGGGAAAACACTCAGGCAGGCATACTGCCTGAACTTACTTTTAAAACAGAAACCTTTTCTGAGAAGCAGGCCTCCTTAATCTGTTGCCTGCAGATTTGAGCTTTGCTGAACCATTCCCTTGACATTCTCCACACCTTATGCTTAGTGGTGTGGTGTCTGCTTCGGGCTTGCATGTTCTCTGGCTGGCTGACCACCAGTGTGCTGCTAAACAGCATTCACGGTGCTAAGCCATGCCCACATTTCTCCCCCAAAGATGCCAATCAGACTGTTACCAGTGTTTGCAAAATCTGTAGACGTTCATTTCTTTCAGGGGTACAAACGCACTGGTAACTTCAAACACAAGGGCATGCATAGTTGTCACTAGGGGAGAGGGGCTACCTTAGATGTCATCTCCCTCTAAGTCCCATTCCTTTAAGAAAATAAGCTTTTAAAGGCAGTGCTTCTGGACATCTCTTATAATGATAGCAATGGGTTGAAAAGGTTAATCTTTGTCACTAAATATATGCATGGGACTCCTGGTGATTTAATTGACAAATATATATGTGTATATCTGGAGAAAGAGCTTAGGCCATACAAGTTTCTTGTCCTTACTAATTAATACTTATGTCTATGTGCATGTATATATGTGCATATATATGTGTATGTATATAAAAAATATGTATGCATATATATACGTTGCTTCTTTCCTTGAAACTCCCCAGTGCCATCCTGTTCCCCTCACCTTTAAAAGCAGTCTCTGGTCTGAAAAACACTGAAACCATTGAGTTAGAAGGCCATTTAGTCCTACTGTCAGTAGCAGTGCAGGGGCTTCTGCTGCTTTCTCTGTAGGGCAAAACCAATCTTTGCTCTTACAGGACTAATACTTAGCCCTGTGAGAGTGCAGAGCCTAGGTTTTTACCTCCTAATAAATTCTGCAGCAGTTCCACTAAAATAAAGGCAATTAGCTGTGGGAAATTGGTGATGGTCAGATCAGGTTTGTGTTTAGGTTTGAGGCCTTAACGGAGGAGTCCCCTCCCATTAGGGTGGCTGAAAACAGAATTGGTCTCTATGAATAATTTTCTGGGGAATAAGTAAGAATCAGCATAGTTGCATTTAATCCAGTTTTCTTTTTTTTTTTTTTTTTTAAGCCTGATCTTTATTACTTAGCCAACAGTCAAATACACCACCTTTCTCCTTCATAGCTGAAATAGTTTTGCAAAGTAGCTGCAATAATTAGGTCACATCGTCCTTGTTCAGTCCCCAGAGATTTAGTTTGTACTCCACTTTAGGTTAAAAGTTAATTCATTTTGGTGGCAGATTGATTGTCAGGCAAAATAATAGTAGGGCAATTCCCTGAATGATTTGTGATGAATTCCTTGTGTAGCTTATTATTCTAACTAATGCAGAAGGAACAGAATTACTGTGTCGTGGAATGTGCGCAGTTTATCACGTAGTTTAACAGCCATGGTCAGTAACTTTATGATGATTGGGTTGAATTGAGTGTGACCATGTAGTTTATCTGTGGCTCTTATATTTAATGTAATGTTTTGGCTTATTCTTTATCTAGTATTATACTTGTTACCACAATGAAATCCAAATATTTTAGTCTTGAATGTACCATGACTCTTCTTAGCATTCAGATAACCCCCTAAACCTCATGTTTCATGTATAGGTATAAAAATAGCTGGTAATAAAAATGGTTACTACTCTGTATTTTGAAACAATATCTGATGATTTTATGTAATGTGTGTCTCTCTTAATAGGAGCAACCTCAAAAGAGTAAAACACCTGTAATTAACAATAACAATTCTCCAGGTTAGTACTTTCTCTGGGACAGAGGGAAAAACATGGCACCTTAGGAATCGCTGGAGAGTACAGGCTAGTCTTGTACTATGAATCAGGCTAGAGGGCCTCCCACCACCTTTTTTATTCTTTCTTATGAAAGGGCTTGTTGGAGGGTGAAGTCCAGCTGTGCTGACAGTTTGTTCACCCTCATCCCAATATTGGTGGTAGTTACTGTGTTATGAATTAGTGAAATCATTGAGTTACCAGTCATGCTCCAGCTGTTAGTGTCAACCTTGCTGGGAGATGGGCCAGATAAATAAAATTTACTTATTTAATAAGTTAAATTATTTTTCAAATCTCCACAGATCATATCTTTTTCAGTCAGGTTTTGTGTCCTGTGAGATTGCCAATTCTGTCATGACTTTTGCTAATCAGCTAACGTTTCTAAACCTGACGAAGCATCATTGGAGAAATACTTTCTTTTTTTTTTAAGACAGTGTGTCTTGAAACCAACTAAAATACTTTGTACCTTTTGAAAAATACCCCTTTGTACCTAGCCATTGAATACCAGTATTAGACGCATCATGCATTTTAGAATTAATTGTCTTGCACTCTGAGTTTGGTTTGTTGCTATATTATTTTTTTCAATTCTTGCAGTAAGCAGCCATCTGCTATCAAAAAAACTTTGAACTGTATCCAAATTACTAGTCGTGAATTTATCTCAAAAGATATATAGATAGACATAGCTATATCTATAATTAGAGTTTATATATATAATTTTCTGTTAAGAGTAGAAGTTCTGAAGCTCTGATACTGAGAGCTGTGTTCCAAGCCTTCCAATAACTTGATCTGCGCTTGCTGAGCAGCTGCTTATCTCAGGCTGACAAGCAGAGATGAGTGTTCCTGGGCAGCACAGCAGATAAGTCTTTGAATGTCAGTTGTACAGTGTCGTGAGACTTTCTGATAAAAAGGTATCCTGTGGCATGGTTCTTGTCAAGCTCATTAATGAAACTGCTGTTAAAACAGTATTAATTACATTATCAAAGTACCCCTTCCCAGTCATTGCAACCTTCCTATGCTTTTTCCTTATTTTGTACCTTTTTTCTTAGCCACAGACACTCTATTTAATTGCCAAAAGACCTAGGTTCTCCAGTTTTGGCTCTCCAGTAACTCACTGTCGTCTCTTCATGATGGCTTGGTTTTTCTGCAGTTTGGTTTCTGTCCCTGTAAAGTGAGGATGACAGAGATGAACTGTGCACAGGGACACCAACTTGTTAATTACTGAAATAACCTCCAGAAAAGGAGGGCCAAAATGAGATAGACAGAGGTCTGAGTATGTGCCTGTAATAGACACTGCACGTAGTTTGACTTTTCACAGCTTTCTTTCATTTTTCTGTGTCTTAACTGTAGAATATAACCAGTTGTTTAAGTTGAACATCAACCGAAACCACAGAGGTTTCCGACGAGCAATTCGGTCCAAAGGAATTAAATTTGAAGTATTTCATAAAGGGTAAGTCTACAGTTTGCTCCCCCTCATTGCTTCTCTAGTGACGGTTGAAAAGAGTTGTAGCTGAAATTTATGAAGCACAATCTTTAAGCTAGCAATAAAGTGTTGTCTAGTTCTCATGTCTGAGAACTCCTTTCAAAATGTGCCTGAACTCTGTATCTTCTCCTATGGGGGTGAAAAAAAGGCAGAAGTTCAGTGAAGTTGGCTCATAACTGGCAGATCGTTGAGGATTAGTGCGTTAAGAGGAATTGATGACACTGAGAAGGTAATGATTCAGCTTCAAATTGTTTTGATTCTTACCCAGCTTGGTTTTAGTCATCAGGACTAGAAGATTTAAATGTTATATGGGATAACTTTGTAGAATAATGAAGTATGAGTGGCAGCAAAACATTAACAGCAGTAAAGCAGATGACAGATGATGGCAGAACTAGTGTTACGTTGTTGTACTTCTCTTCATTCCAAGGATCTTGCAGTATTTACCAAACACTGCTAGCAAGCTGTTAGACTGTCTTGAGAGAGACAGACTCCCCTCATCTCAGAGATCAAGATGACGAGACGGATGTTAATGATGGGTAAAGTTCAGGGAAATCACCCTACATCTAGGCTCATTACTGATTTATTCTAAATCGGAGTGGCCTATATTCACTAATCCCAGAGCTGGTTGTGATCCATGACTTGGATGGGATGTTAGATAACCTGGTTTTGTCTCGGTGGCTCTTTGTGCACTTTGTTTCTATTACTAGGACATGCAGAAAGGATCCATAGGCTCTTGGAGGTGGTTTTCAGGTTGCAGGTGTTTTAATTTGTGAGCTGAAGTCCCCTTGGTTTTACTCCAGATCTTCCCTTTGCACCTCCGCTAAAGCAAAAGCTGATTTTCTTACTCTTTCTGTTAATCCTGACTGCTCCACTGCTTTGTTCAAGATTTCATCATTAGAGATCCTGCCTCTTTTGCATAGAACTGCTAAGTGTTTACATTTGTGTAAAGCATTTCTCCCTAACTTTTGCATACCGCTGCACATATGGGGCGTAGCCTATTCTCTTACCAGCTGGAACTCTGCTTTTTTAAGGTTTGAGCTCAGGCTTAAGTTCACCCATTGGGAAACACTCTCCAGTGATTCATGAGTTGTATGCCAGCTCCAGATTGTCCTTTGAAGCCTTTTGAAAGATTAGCGGGTTGTCTCCCGTCTGCTTCTGAGATTTTTTTTGTTATTGTTTTTCTTAAAACAGGAATCTAACAAGTTAAATACATGCTTGTCTTTGGGTTGGGGTGGAGGGGTGGCAGTTCCCCTGGGCAAATAGCAACAGGGAAGGAGAAGAAGAAGAAATGCCTACTGATCACCTTCCCCAGCCCTTTTCTCAGGAGAAGGGAGAGGATTAAGTGACCCAGGCTCTTCTCTGAAGACTGTCAGCTCCCTGTCTTTCTTCAGGATTATAAATGAAAAATACTTTCAGACATGCTTGTAGATGTTGTCATTTTGGGGTCTCTAATAGCTCTTTGACCATCTCCCAAGAATTATTTTCTCTCAGTGAGCAAAGGAGACTTGTTTCAGGTCATATATATTAAACTTCACTTTAAAAAACACTTTCAAGTAAAAACCCAGTAATGTGTTTTTCCAAAGGAAACGTCTTTCCTTTGAACCTCTCCTAAAAGCTTCTGAAGATAAAAGATTTCCCCAGAGCTGTTTCTGAAGCCATGGCCTAAAGCAAGTTCACGTTCTTCACTGCAAACCCCCCAGAACTGATCAGGGATGAACCACTCTTTATTGTTTCTTGAATTATAAAATGGAAAAACTCTTTTAAAAAAAAGTCAGCCAGAAGAATTGCTGATTCTCTTTTTAAGTTTATGAACAAAGTGTCCAACATACTGCAGTACAATTATGTAATCTTTCTTCATTTTAAGGTGCTTGTGAAGTAAAGGAAGTATTCTAGCATGTAAGCTAACAAATTCTGAACTTTGTTAAATGATTTTGTGAGTCTACTGTACTCTCATTGGTGTAGAACACCATCTCGCCTTTGGAAGGCTTTCTGTCAACAAAATTCATAGGCATCATGTTTGGAGGCAGCGCCATCAGCCCTTGAGGTACTTGCGACGCTTTTCTTCACTACAGTGATTTGTCTTGAGATGGACAAGAAGTAATCTTGAACAACTGAGCTGGAGTCTCTCAAGTCCTTCAGCAACAGGTTCTTCCTAACAGTAACTCGCTGCACGTTCCAGTGCATTCGCAGTAGTAGTGGTCTTGCAGTCTTTAACCCGTCTCGAAGTGTCCAAGCTCCCCACTGTGATCATGGGGCTCCATATAATGATCTTCAGAGTTTTTGTTGCATGTGTCAGGTCTTGCTTGACAATATCTTAATATCTCTTAATGATAATAGGAAGAAGGGTGGATGTTTTGGGATTGGGGTTTTTTTATTATTTGTTGGTTTGCTTGCTTGTTTTTTTCCTAGATAGAATGGCATAAAAAGGAAGCTTCTGAATTCTTGGCAGATTTCCTCTCTAAAACATGACAGGCATGGCTGGTTGGCTTTCCTACCTCCAGAATCTCGAGGTTTTAGTTGCTTATCAAATCTCTTGAAGACTGATTCGGGGAAATGCTTGGATGCAGGCAAAGAAATCCAGTGCTTTGAGCTGAACACTTCTGTGGAGTTAGTGTGTTTTAGTCTTTCTGGTAAGGTAAAAATGGATCTCTTGCTGATAAAACAGGAGTGACTGTAGCGGAGAAAAGTTGATTGTTTTCCTTGCAGGATAAAAATGCTCCGTGTTTAGTTTCAGCAGACTAGAAATTCTAAAATTACAGTTCTTGACTGTTAAAACTACCAGTATGAAGGTGAATCAGAATAATAGCTGAAATGAAATGTTCTTACTTGTGGAAATTGAGTGGTTTGATCTATCCAAATGAAACAGAATGATTCATGTGACTTTTTCCTAATAAGTAGTTTGTCAAAACCAGCATGTGCCTGTGAAATGTTTGTTTTGATGAGAGATGCAACTTCCTTCGGAAATGTTTCAGCCTGTTGTATTAAACAGTCTGTTGCTGAAGACTGCTGTCTGTCCCGGCTGTTAGGCCCTTCTTCCCTGCCGCCCCGTTGCAGGGATGAAAGCTGCTGCCATTCCAAGTGCTAGTTTAGTTGTTGGGGTTTTTTTTTTTAATTTCACTACTCTCCTCACCTTTAATTTGGTTGCGAGACAATAATTAGAAAATGAGCACTTCAGTATCTTGTCCTTGTAGTCTCATTCACAAAGGGTTTGCCCTTTGCAGCCTGGCTGGTAGCGCTCTAGTAGCATGCTGTGGTGCAGATAGCGATGACCTCTTAGCTTGCTTTCTCTTTGATGTTCTGCAAAACCTTGCCCATTCCACTAAGGAAGATTTCTTTGAAGCAGGTCCTTTTTCAGAAGTGACAAGCAGGTGGGGACGGCACACTTAAAACTGGACAAGCTGGAATCGGAATGTGAAGTTAGAGAGATCATTGAGGTATGTTTTCTGGATGAGGTGTGTTCTTCTAGTAAGTAGTATTTGAACACAAAGGGAAAACGAATATCGCATTACATAAATGTGTTGTATAGAGCTGACAGTTTTGTACTGGATGAGTTTGATAAACAGTGGGCTGTTCTTTGTTTTATCATCTCTGGAAGCTTGTCTTAGCTGTGACAGTTCTGCTATTGGGAACTTCTTGGGGGCTCTCTCCTGCAAATTTTCTGTATCAAGGTAAGTTTTCTTTGTCAGGACCAGAAATTCAGGTGATTCCCAAAAATATTTGCGTTGGTAGCTAACAGATCAAAGGGTTAAGTGAAGACTGCCAGAGTAGATAGAGAGCTGCCCTAAGATCCAGTAGGAGATAATTAAGTGGAGCCTTAAAAAAAAAAACAACCCAACCCTTATGCTGCATCACAGCCGTGCTGAGGACACCGCTGCCTGTAGCAGCCTTTGAGCTGCCCATGGAGCCCATTTGTACCTGGGGGGCTTGGTGCGCGGCAGGCAGAGCTGGTGCAGCCAGTGGTGCAGCTGCCTTGCACGGACTGTGTGGGAGGACCTGCTCTGCTGAATTGTAAATTGGGGGAAACACATGACTGCGACCCCTCCCAGCATTGCAGTAACCCTCAGGTGATCCCTGTCATCTTCTAGTCCTGGGGAAATGGAGTCAGTGGTTGCCTGAGGCACTGTAATTTGACGTTATCATTCATATGTGCACTAACTGCTCTTCTTTTTGTGGTTCTTTCAGATTTTTGATGGCAGAAAGCCCACTGGAGGGAAACTGGAGGTAAAAGTGAGACTCAGGGAGCCCCTCAGTGGACAAGATCTTCAAACAATTACAGAAAATTGGTTGGTCCTGGAACATTAGTTCTGTCTGAGGTATGAATACTGCATCTAAAAATGGTCTGGCCAGAACTTGACAGGGCTTCAGATAAACTCTGCTTGAATAATGTCTTTGGTTGACATTGACCTACTTACATGGCTCTGGCTTTGATACCATTCATCTGTATATTTGTAGTGGTGAATTGACGTAATTTCAGAAATGAGGTTACAGAAGCTCGATTAGTTTGCGCATCAAAGATGCTATTTCACAGTCACTCGAAATAGGGGAAATGCTCCTAGCATTGCCTTTATTTGGAGGAACAGTATTTAGAAAATAAGATTAACAAGTCCTTTCTAGGAGGGAGGGCGCTTTCTGTCCCTCCTTACTGTTAGCAAAAAAAATTTCAGAGTCAGCAAGGACCCTTCTTCCCCTGCCAGAAGCTAAAGAAGGGCATTCGTTTGTCCCATGGAAGTCTGCTTAACTTCATCTGAAAGGGGAACTACTGGAGACAGGCTTTCTTCTGGACACTTGAGACTTCTGGGCAGGGAGGAACTGCACAGCTGAGTACAGGCTGAAGAACTGTGCCTGGTGCCCGCTGTGCTCATATCAAGTGCAGAAGAGGAGCTGTGTGCTGCCAAAGTGGCTGTATATTAGGATGAAAAGGAGGTAGGCTTCCTCCTCTTGCCAGGCTCTGCGGAAACTGCTTGATTTTGGAGCTTCTCTTCCTTTCTCGTACTCTGATTTTCGGTATCACAAATTCTCCCTTCTTAAAAAAAACAAAAGCAAATAAATACCAAAAGTTCTGGTGTCTTTTTTTTAAAGTGATTTTCTACATAAAGTTACTGAAAGGTAACTCAGCCTACTTCATGTGTGTGTCTGATATTTGAAAGAAATTCAGATTAGTTGGACACGATCACCGATACCCTGAAACTTAGGCTAATGCTCAGCAGCTTCACAGCAACATCACCTGTTTGCCACACCTTTGCTTCCAGCTTGGGTTAGATTTTACAGATGGAGAGGTCTTGTTTCAATACGTGGGTCTGAATTTGTAGCACCACAGGAACTGTTTGTCTAGCAATTTCTTCCTCACAGCCAAGTTGGTCGGTAGGCTGCCCGTGACCGTCACAGTTGGGCTGTGAGGAACGCGTATGATGGCCCTGTCTGAAGTAACGACTCAGCCTTGTGCCGTGGCTGGACACCTAAGCGTTTTCAATCACTAGAGCTTAATAATTTTGCCCCATAGATTTTTCTAGTTGACCATCCAGAAAATTGATGTCAGCTTTGTACATACAATGTGACTTTGAATTGTGAACATCTGTTAAGTACTGCATCAGGTAATTTTGTTGGGTTTTGTTGTTTTGTTTTGTGTTTTTTCCTCCAGATCCATTGGAACCTTAAAAGATGTGGGATGAACGTATGTGGAAAGATGCTGCTAGCTGCAAGCACCAAAGATGTTAAATGAATGCACTACTGAACCTAATGTCTATTTTGATAACAGCCATAATGCTTATTAATAACTTAAAGGCAAATGTAAGGCTCTGGAGATTTGCTGCTGCAGGGGATTGTTTTGTCTACACAAAATAGACAGAATTGCCTTAACGTGGGACTACTAATGTAGCACCAGGATGAATGTTACATTAACTATGCATAGCGGTGTGGGAAAAGTTTAGCCCCTTACAAATTCTCTGAGGCAGTGCAAAAACTTTTCAGTCAAGTCACAGGTAAGACCTTTGCTAGAGTTCATTTTTTCAAGTGTCAGAGCAGCCAGTGTGGTCCAGTGAACAGCCTGCTACTGCTTTTTCTGTTCTCTCTTATCAAGGCCTGCTTGGGGGTTTTTTGTTTCCTAAAACAGAGGAGAGCGAACTCGGGCAGCAACCTAGCGGCGGTGCGTCCCTCCTCTGTGCATGCCGTTGCAGCAGAAGTTCAATGGGATGTTGCCTTTCAGAAGAAAAGAATGTGAGACTTCTCAGCAGCAGGTGTTTCCAGATCGACATTTTTGTTCTGGCTACCAGTTGTCTGCCGTGCTTGCTGCACTGCTTGTTCAGTGCAGCCTGGGTACTGTGCCTTCATCCTTTTCATTTCTTTGTTTGTTTTGTTTAAATTTTAAAAAGGAGGAAAAAAAAAAGTATGTGAGACTCTGCTGCTTCCCAAATGGTCCTGGTGTTTTTACAAGAATAGGCTTTTATGGTTCTTCCAGGTGACGGGGAAAATCGCCACTCTTTGTCATGTAGAAAACTGGATGATGACTGTTTTCAGGAACGCTTTCAATCAGCAGCATACAAAACATGGTACCAAATATGTTGGTGGTTTTAATTCTCTGTGAGCCAACAGACTGATCTAAAAGGAGAGGCTGTGCCTGCGCTGGGGCATTGGGGCACTCCTGCGCCAGCTGTTTAGGGAGGGCAAGTTTGTAGACAGAAAAGAGTCCAGACAAGTAAGGCAGCGCTGCCTCTGTCTTCCTGAGCAGATGAAGACAATACAGTGTTTAGTTTTTAATTTCAATAAATTTAATATACAAAACTACATGTTGAAAATAAAAATATAATATGCAGTTTTTTTGCAGTGTTAACTAACTGAATTGTAAAAGTACAATTTTCTTCTAAAACAAGTACTTATTTCTTAACAACATGGTAATTAAGGTCATTTAAAAGGCTATGGTTGAAGCAAACATGTCAGTCACCAGTTGATAGTGTTTTGCACAAACATAACCCAAACCTAAACGACTTTTGGGGCAAAGGAAGAGAAGATAAAAGATTTTTCACCTCTTTCACTGCATTATTAAGCATAACAATGCAACTGAAGTAACTGGAAAGCCGCTGCTGTGGCAAAGCTGGAGTGCAGGCTCTAGAAGGCAGATTATTACTTAGTTTATGGAGCGCTCTTCCGATACGGAATCTGGCCTACACTGTGTAGTGCTGCCCCTGTCCCAAAGTGTGCAAAAACAGCGTGCAGAGGGGAGGCTGAGAGTGCCCTTAGTCCTGCTCCGCTGCACTAATCCGTAGGAAGGCTAGTGACTGTGTAATAGCTAGGATTGTCGGTCATGAACGTGAACTAAGCCGCATTCAGCCTGCCACCTTTCCCCCAAGGCCAGAGGTAAGGCTTCACTGTGATGTAACGCTTACCCTCCTCAGTGTAGTAGCGTGCTACCTCTTGCTGGCCAGCTTTTATTTCTGGAGTTGAACCCCAGTTCTCCAGGCCTGCCTTCCCCAGGTGTTGGGCGGTGACAGCTGTAACTTGCAATATTGGATTTGTCAGACTTTGCTTTTTTTTAAAAAGCAGTAGCCATTTATTCACAAATGCACTCTGTACATATACTGTGCTGTCTTTACATAAAATACATTGCTACGTGTACAGTTACCTTTTCCTTTGCCCAGCTAATGCTGTATATTTGTTTAAAAACCATAGCATCGGTCTCACAGTAGCCTTGCGCTTCCCTTTGTATTTGAAAGGATGCCTGTGTTACTCACATACAGCAAAACCAAAATGATCCCCGCTGCATCCACCAGCACTGACTGCGAGTGGGGACGATGCAATCTCCGAGATGCTGCGTTCACCATGCATCGGCCCCTCTCCCCCCAGACCAGTGTTCTGTACAGACAGGAGGTGAAACCTTTGCCCGCCTTCCTGGGAGGGGCTCGCAACAGCTGCTGGGCATGGCTGTGGCTGTGGCTACACGAACCCAGCCCCAGCCATCAGCCCTTTCCACTGGTGGGCAGCTCTCCACCGAGGCAGCAGGAGCGCGGCACCACATTTCCTCTGGCTGAGCCCCCATTCCGGCTTCAGGGCGTCCTGGCAGGCGTCAGCAGCTGCGTTCCTTCCTAAAGCCCTCGCAGGTGAGACCGAGAGCGCTGGGCCGAGTGCAAGTGTTCAGAGCTGACCCGACAGCCTTTTTTTTTTCAGCAGAACATGCAAAAACAGCCACTCTATACTTTTATCACAGGTAAGCTTTTACACGGTGCTGCTAATATGAGGTGCAAGCTGTCTCGTATTACATGACACTAGCGTCACACTACAGCATACAGCGAGGAGGAGACTTAAAGCTGCCCTGGGTGTTACTTGTCTTTAAAAAGCAGGACCTACTGGGGAGAGGAATGAGATATAACCGCACTTTAGGGCTAATATTTCCTCTGCTTCATACAGATTTGTAAACAAAGTACAGAATAGCAGAGTTGTTCTAGGAGATAATAGAAATCTGCCGAGGTGACGGGTTTTTATAGTAAATAGAGGGGAAAAAGTAAACTAGCCTATTACACACACAAAACTGCAGTTTACATAACACCGCTTCCAGGGAGATGCCTGCCCTTCTGCTTGTTTGGAGGCATAGACAAATGTAGTTATGGCTAGGGAGTCTTTCCATATCTGAAGGGCTACTCCAAAGGTATTTCAACCAATAATCTGGTCAAAATAATGTAAACGTTACTTTTTAATGTCTACAGAATAACCACAAACGGCATTATGATGAGGTCAGAATGGAGGCCTTGATTGTTGTTCCTTACGTGTCCATCTACAAACAGTACAAGATAGGAGTTTCACTTTTTATTTATGCCCCAGTGATCTTTGCACCCATCTGAGCATTTGGAGTACATGACTGTAAGTCTTTAAACATGAGCATTTTTCTAAACAGTAACAGAAGTGTATTAGCTGCAAGGATAGCATAGCCATGTTGTAGTATAGAAGCTGCCCTGATCCTCTGTTGTTGACAATGCATAGAAGATTTAGAATTATGGAACAACTGTCCCTCCCTCCTCCCCCCCCTCCCCCAATAGTGTTAACAAAAGCTTAATTTTCCAGTTTTAAAGTGCAAATGATTCAGATACAACTGCTGCTGGAACAGGTCTGAACAGAAAATGAAGTCCTCTTATGAGATGTTTTCCAGAATATAAAAGATGAGCTCCATTATGACTGGCCCCTCACTCAACTGACATGCCCCTCCATGAATCACCGGAACTAAGGCACTGTCCAGGTCATTCATGTACTGAGAGGGCAGTGGCTGTCCATTACTCCCAGCTTGATAACCAACCTAAAAAATACAAAGTAAGAGTGGGTTTTACAGAGAATGGGACACCAGGCTGTGGTTCAGTGGGCAGTAAAGGGGAAGTGCTGTGCAGGAGGATGAGCTGTGTGAGGTGCTGTGGTCTCCGCCTGGGGAAGCTGGGAGGTAGCAGGCACTAAAGTGGCTTTTCCACTTGGTTTTGTTCTCTATGTTCCCAGTGGCTGCCTAGACAAAAGCAGCCTTTTTTTTTTTTTTTTTTCTACTGCTTTGTCAAAGCAGATTGTTCAGATCAGCAGGAACCACACCCTGCGTGATCAGATTAAGCCATGTGGTATTTAGAAGGTGGTTGATACTAAGAACACATCCACTGCAAGGCAAGGCCAGCTCTTTTGCTGGGGGGCCCTTAGCTCTGCTTGGAGCCTTTGCTATAGAGCACGCTTGAGGGGACCTTCCATCTGTTTCTCTGCCTCATATGCAGTGTGATGAGCTAAGTGCAGCCACACTCATGTTCACCCACGAATACATTTAATATGCTCCTGTCTTTAACTTCTGGTGAAAAGGTCGATTTAGAGTTGCCTCAGAGCACAGGGTGGGGCTGTTCACAGGTCTCTGACTACAGAGCAGGTGCTGCCAGTGGCATATGGGGGTCAAGCCTGGTGTTAATTTGGGCTAGGCACTAGCTCGCCAATTTTAACAGATGGCCCAAAATGCCAAAAAACAGTCAGCACCACTAGATTAGCACCTGATATCGGTACGTCTTTAACCAAGACAACAGTTGAAGTGTTGTATTCCCTTTTTAGGGAAACGAACAAGGGAAGACCCCTGACCCCCAGTTAAACTGAAACTATTCAAGACTTACTTGGTCTGAGTCAAGTGTAACACGCAGACCTAGCTTAGTCATTCCATCTTCTTTCAACAATTTAAGATGAGGACAGAGGGCTAAACAGAATGCCTTTGCCACGTTCTCAGTCAATCTGCTGTGATCAGCTGGGTCACTGAGACCATTATGTTGCTCATCGTTTTCCAGGAAAAACACCTGAAGGAAAGGATTAACACAAGGCATTAGCACTTTTCTAGAAAATTAGGTTACAGAGACGCCATTTCAATGTTTTACAAATGAAGACTTAAAAGAAGAGCTGCTCAGGGAAGACCAGCAAAAGACCCTGAAGACAAGCCACCTTGGGGCTGGGGGAACCTTCAAAAGATTTTTAATAGTTGTGTGCTCAAAAACCTTTCAGTTCTGGTCAAAAGCCTCATTATGGAAATTCACTGTGTATTGCACATAGTTTTTAATAAAAACCTGCTTTTAAACAGATGTTCATTTCAGAAAATTCACATTTTTTTTTTAGTAGAAACCATCCCGGTCTGAAGCTCTGTGCAGCTGTTGCCACTGAACTTGTCTCTGTTGAGCTCAGCCAACCTGGGAAAAAAGGAGACTAAGGCAGCAAGCTGCAGAGTGATTAACATGGTTCCTCCTGGGCAGGTTAAGTGAAACACTTGAAGAAATCTTTTAACACCAGTATTTGTGTGCTGGCAGAGTCACAGCTACCATCAACTATGCAAGCAGGTTCTGCATATGATTTATGCCACAGCACTTTCATTTTAACTTGAAACATTTTTAAAGTGGCTCAATACTTTTTTTTTTAAATAATTTTTGATTTGTCTCCATTTAAAAAGGTAGTTTTTAACACAAATGCAGATGAAACTGACTGTTACTTTGGGTAACACAGTGAGCAAGTATTTTTCTAGTTCCCCCATGTTCGAAAACCATGCACGAGAAGGGCAGATGCAGTCAGCTGCAAGCGCCAGCTGTGGCAGCAGCCTGAGCTGCACATCAGCAGTGGGATATTTTACCCTGCACTACGCCGTACTGAGTCTTTCCTTGCAGACAGGAAAGGTAATACGGGTTTGTTCTGAGCAATTTGCTGCTTTAACTTTGGTGAGTAGGGAGAGCAGGTTGACAGGAGACTAGGCTGTAGTTGCAATCCCAAAATGCCAAGCGTTGGTCTACATGCAGCTCAATTTGACTGACTTACCTCTGTCCACCGAATGACCTTCCCATTTGCCTTGTACTCTGAGCCATGAAATATCTTCACGCTTGTTATAGACTCCATTGATTTGCCATCAATAGGGCTTACAACACTGCAAAAGGGAGGGAAAAGGCTAAAGTTCTGACTTAGCAGAAGACATGGGCTGAACCAAGAGCAGTTCAAAAGAGAATACATCGGGATCAGGAGGCAGCTCTGCTGCTACATCTGAATCCTCCCAACTCCCTTGCTGCTGGTTTTTTTTCATAACCGAGTGCTCTGCAATTTGAACTGCTACTACTCAGCAGCTTACCACATCAGCTTAATGGGGCATAGACCAAAATTCCCTCAGAAGGGCACTCCTCAAAGGCTTCTCTCAGGTGCCAAAACCATAATGCAACTGCTAATTGTGGCGACGGTGCTGGGCCTGGAGCTTCATAGTGAGCAGCCTTTCTGGAGTGGGCTCCCACAGGGCTGAGCAGAGGAAAGAGCCGAGAGGCAGCATGTTCCCCGCTGTCCCCTGCAGCGCCTACCCCGACACCCACCCTGGTCAGTAAGCACAAACCAGGATGCAGGAAGGACCTTCCTGAAGGTTTTCAACAAGGCTTTGCACCGGAGCTGAGATCTTGTAAGGTGCTAGCACAGCAATGAGGCATTTCATAGAGATTTGATTTTTATTCATTTGTAACCTCAGTATAGGCCAACAAGAACTGAAACACTAGTTACACAGCCCAGAATTTAATTACACAACCTAAGACTGACCCCCAGAGCCTAAAACTACAGAAATATCCTTCTTTCTTTGCTGAGTCCTTAAACATTGTACCCGTCACAACAGCACTTTACTGTCATAAATACTTAAGCTGCCATATACACCTTTCTTTTGGCTTAACTATCACGAGTCCAAATATATTACTGATGTTCAGCGATTTTATTTCCAGCACCACTTAATGCTATCTAAGCACCAAGACCACAATATGCGGGGTTCAGCACTGAGTGTTGGAGCCAGATTAGTGGTTTCCACTAACTGGATATTAGCAATGGCAAAAAATCCATGGCGTTGACAACTTTTCAAATTGATGCCCCAAAGCTCTGGTATCTCAATTCCATTTTCATTACATTTAATTGCATCTTATCACTCAAAATAGAGGCATACACTTGTAATTCCTATTGATTTGAAGATTCAAGCACCTTATAAGATCAATTAAAATTTTTAACAAATACAAACAGTCACCATTCAATGTCAAGCAATTGTTCCTCTACTTACCCCTTACTGAAGTTTTTATCATCTTCTACCCACTGAATATGAACATGTTCCTGAGGATCTTCAGCATCTACTTTGCCACAAGTGATGGTGAAGTCTTTCATCTCTCTCAAGGCCTGCCTCAACGAGTCCATGCTCTCAGCAGTTATCTGGACCATTACTCCATCTAGGGAACGAAGAAATAAGAAATAACCCAAGATAAGCCATGTTGAACAGAGCCTATAAAAAAAAAAAAAAAAAAGAAATAAACATCCTTCCTGTCTTTGCAACACAAAGGTTAAACATCTGTTTTAAAAGTCATAGGCAGCAACGCTGCAAAAGACCATTTCTGAGCTCTCAGATTCCTAAAAAGTAGCACTGATGAGCACTGACTAGGGAAAAACACAAGGATAATGTGAAGTCCATCTACCAGGTAAAGTCAGCCATAGCAATGGCCACATTTGTTTGCCCCCAAACTTGACACCTGCTCTAGGCAACCCTCAGAAACCCCGTGTGATCCCCCACTCCCCCATTCAGCTATCACCTCTGTTGGCACTGGAAGCAGCATTCCAGAGGTGACTTGAGTTTTTGGGAAGTCAGTACTTGCCTGGCAGTGGCAAAAGATACAGAATTTGGATTGGATCAGTCTAAATTACTGCAGAAATAACTTAGGAATGATACACCTCCCCAGTGTACAGACTCCCTGCCTGAATCTTGCACTAAACCACCAATTTAAAAACAGAAAATTTTATGACCTACATGTGCTGATTTACAGTGAGATGGCTGCTTTTCAGCCCTGGGTGACCACTCACCCATGGACTGCACGCTCATACAGCTGCAAGCTCTCAAGTTGGCGCAGCTTAAGGAGCTCCTGCTCGTCAGTGCAGCTGGGCTAACTGAATGCACACATGGGCTTCTTGCATACCTCACTCACAAACTGTAAGGAGCACATGTAAAACACTCCTGTCTGCACTCACGTCTGCGGTGAGGTTAGACTACAAAGTTCTGTAGCTCAGCTAACAAGCAGCAACTGCTCTCAATCCAGTGTACACAGTCAGCATTTATTTCTGTGATATGACAACTGGTGAAAGAAGAACAAACCAAATCAGGGAGATACCAGCTTAACAATCTCAACTTGTCATGTTCTCATCTGCCCACATACAAGAATATAAACAATGCACATTCATAATCTTGCATAATATGGAGCTATTTGGGAACGGAGTATGTTTAGCAGGGCTTCCTCCCCTGGCTGGTGGATTACACATTCCGTATTTCTTAGGCTCACAATTTCCTCATTCAGCCCAAACCAGTAAACTGATCACAGGCTCACAAGCCAGGTATTTCGTATCTTACCGTCATTTTCTTGTGTCCCTGTTCTGCAGCATCTGGACAAGTTCCTCCTCATTAAAAGAAACAGGGTGGGGTGGGGTGGGAAGGGTTTGGCTAAAAAGTAGGATAAAGCTGAAGAAGCAGCACGATTCAAATGTCCAAGGCATAACAGCAGAGCCCCGATAACAACAGAGCTGAGCCATGTTAAGAGGGAAGCAGTGCGCTTTAAGCAAGCAGTTCAGTTCTTACCTTCTACTATACTGGATTTGGCAAGGTAGCCTGAAGAGGATTTTAAAGCTCCACTGAACACAAAGAAGCTGGCACCAGTCACTGCAACAACAGCAGGAATGATTTAGTGAGGCTTTGGTCAAAACAATACCTTACACAAGAATCAGGTATCACAGCTCTGTCATGCAGAGAGATGATTAATCTAAATCAGGACAAATGCTGCTTAGAACTATGGTGACTTTAATGCACATCACAGACTTGGATATGGAAGGGCAAATCACCCAATTATTTTCTAAACTGGACAATAATTTTTGTTAACCTTAATGAATGTTCATATTTGATCACTCTCCCTCTCCCCAGAGGGAGACCTCTAAGTTTCAGGACTACTAATTTAGGGTAACCAGGTATGTAATTAACTTCTAAATGTTCCCACACAGCTGGCAAAGATTGTGAGCAAGCTGTTTATAGATCACACTGTAACACCAACCCACTGGCAAGGCTACAGCTCAAAGCCACCTGATTTGAAGTAAAATTCTCTTAAATGACCACTAAGCATCATGAAATTCCTACTGGAAATCCCTCTTTTTGTCCCATATGTAAAATGAACAGAAGTCAAATAAGAGCATCAGTCCTGAGTGGCATCCCATGCCACTATACTCACTGGAGCGACTGGGAATACTTGCAAAACATGAAAGTTGGCCTCTGTCTTGCTTGTTCTCATTTGGAGATAGTATAAATGCCTTTCCCAGAAATTTTCCCCCAAACCACCGCATTTAAATTCTCAGCACACTGCTCCTGCAGCCTTTCAGCCCACTCTAACAAAAATAAAGCCTGGAAATTAGATGGTCTAATTGAGGTGAACACGAGGAGTTTCCTGAAGATGCATTATTAAAATGCTGCTGGTTTTGGTAATTCCTATTTACCTTTCTCTCATACTAAATCTAATCTTCCTCCTTCCACATAGTATAAGTCAAGCACAGGCAACCACAACCTCACCTGTAGTCTCCAATAATGCCAAAGACAGCTCTCATTATTAATGTGGAGATGTTGCCTAAGCCAGTTACAGCACTGTGACCTCGGGAGCACCGCAAGTCCTGAGCTGTACTGCGCAAGCAGTATGACCATATTTACAAGGGAGCAAGCCGTTATGCGCTTTATTTTATGTCTGCTTGATCTATGAAGTTGCTAGAACACCTTTCAGACAAGTTGAGAACAGCACCATTGACCTAGAGAAGCGTGATGCGGACTGTACACAGGATGCAAACCATACAGTGTGCCCCCTGACATCTGAGATCATGGATTCTGCAAGGGGAATAAAACACTTAGGGGATAAAGGGCAGATAGAGCAACGTGTTCCTATTCCTTGTGTTGAATATGGAACTCACAAAGCTGCCCATTCAGTGACACCAGCAGTCAGAATTATTTTCTCTGAGTGTCTAACAGAAACTCAGTGAAACACAGACAAACCCAGTTCTGACCAATTCATAAAGCTGCATGCTGGAACGGTAACACAAATGGCAAACAAGTCATGCAGAGAGGGAATGGCCTCCCCGTGAACCCCCGTTCTCACCCTTCCTCGGCTGATTATGGATGCTGATGGCCTGCGTCTGGTAATTCCCGTCATCATTCTGAACACACACCAGATGCGAGTCTGCTTTCTCATTGAAGCATGCTCCCCCTGCTAGAACATGCTCATTGGATTTGTTCATGGCTTTCATCATCTGCAAACAAAAAGGTTTACCATTTCTATCCTGTTTGTCAAGCGCTACCATAAATAGGTGATTCTTGGAACAGTTTAATCAGAGCAAGCTTCTCAACAGTGCTCATATCCTCATGTCAGTTTTTAGCACTCAGAACCATAAACTGCTTTTGATAAGAGAGATCAGGTCTTACACCATCTAGAAGCTTTGAAGTGCCACCTTTTATATAATTCAGATAAATGATATAAGGGATAGCTTAGCTATATAGGTTACAAAAGGTATTATCTCTAGCTGCTTTAAAAAAATAAACTAACAGGAGAAAAACATAAGAAAAACATTAGATGGAAATATCTGGCTTGTTTACACAACTCCAGTTGCTTATGACACAAATCATAAATGCTGCTTCCAGTGGCACTCAGGCTTGTGGCATTTAATCCTCGTTCTGCCATGACCAGACACCAAAGCTTTAGTGTCTCTGTGCTTCACCTGCATGAGTTGGTGAAATGGAGATCAATGTTCATAATCTGAAGATTTTTTAAAAATATCCGAATCATAGAGGTCCAGAAATAATTGTAATTCTCTGAAAAGGAGGCCTCCAAAAAGCATCCAAAACCATTTGTGATACATCTGCGCTTCAGTTTTGCTGATTACCAGCTAACATATATGCCTTAACAAAATACTCTTGTAAATTATATAGCTTCTTTCTTTTTCTCCTCTCTTCCTCTTCACGGAGGCTCAGACTACGAGATCTTTGATCCAAAAGAAAACCGAGGGAATCATAACTTGTTTAAAAACCAAAAAGAATATGTTTGCTTAAAAAAAAAAAAAGGCAGTGAAAATGCTGATGAGAAGGAAAATGCTGAATTATTTGACATCTCTTAACAACCCTCATACTCCCATCCTCTGCTTCCTGTAGCTGATAAGCATGCACGCTACACACAACACATTTGTCTCTCTCAATCTAACATAAAACCTTAATTATAGTGTCAGGAACATTAGCTGATGCTCACTATTGACAAATGTGCACAGGTGTAATGTTTGGGGAGGAAACTTAATTAAGATTTTGCATCAGACAACAGTGTATTTCATTATCTAGTTTATCATGTCATGCTCCAGAAACAAGGTTTTAGCTCAACAGCAGCCATCTTCATGGAGCCCAGTAGTTGCTGTTAGCATAAGAGGAAATAACTGGACATGGCAACTGTACTTTGTAACAAGGCACCTGACTAAAAAAATAACAGTCACCTTTGCTGAGAGACTAAACAGGCAACTATCACTACAAGTTGTAGAAAATTAAAATAATTTTTAAGATAAAAATATGTATTTAATAAAACTATATAATAACATTTAATTTGTTAATTACAGTCTGAATCCTCCACATTTAATCTGTCCATGAGATTTAAAACAAGTTTTTAACTTTCTAGATAGTTTGAGTGACACTCTTTTCTAATTAAATACTGCTTTACATGAGAAAAAAAATAAAGGTATTGTGGTTTAAATTCATTTTAATTCAAACTATACTCAGATGAAAAACCTTTAGTAATTCAATCTTTCAACTGGATTGCAAGCAATAATGTTAAATAAGTAACACTTTCTCAATTTAAAAAGCTGAATCCCTGCTTCACACTGGAAAAAGAAGCCAAACACAATGCAGAGATTTTGCTAAGCTGCATAGCACAGGGATTTCCTCACAGCCCAGCTTAGTGCAATGCCTAACACAGACCCGAAGCGAACACACTTACAAACGCCAGGCACAGCTAACACTTACAAAACTGCATCTTGTGTGCCAATCCCTATTTAATTCATGCAAACCTTACTGACCTTTTCCATTTTCTTCAACTGCATCAAGAATTGATACAGCTTTTAACAGACCCTTTATCTTCTTGCTTCATCAGTTTCAGCTTTTTCAAACTTCACATAAGAACACTTTTTCCCTTTTTTTCAATTGATTTCTTTACTCTCACTATTATTTTACTCAAATGCACCTTTGGAGGGAAATTCTCTCTTGAGATAAAGTTGTATTCTGCTGTGATATTACAAGAACATTTACAAATACCGTTTTGCCCAGGAGGTTTGCTCTCATCCCAACTGCTGACTGGTTTCAAAATACCAAGTTACCACCTCCTTTTCAGAGAGAACATGAAATCAATCACCTTCTCCATTGCTCTCTTTCATTATTGTTCAATATCTTCTCACCCAGCTTTCTCAACAGCACTAAACCCTAAAGACGCTGATTGATTTTCTCACATCAGAAATCAAGTATAAAATTTAGATGTTGAGAGAAATTTTACATAAACAACCCAGAAAATACTAATAAAACCTTCAAGTATACACACACAACAGATGAGAAAACCTCATGCACTTTTTCCTCCTAGTTTACCTCAAGTGTAAAGTTTGTCAACTTATTTGTTCAAATCAAACCAGTATTTTCTGTTATTTACAATTACACTTTATATGTAAACAGTTAAAAACCTGAAGAAAAAGAGTTTAAGAGTTTAACTGATACTAAACTGAACTGCGTTCTTTCTGTGGAGCCACCCCCACTCACTCTCAAAACACATGTGCATCGTGCATTTATCACCTACCTTTGAGGCAGTTTTCCCTAGTGGTAGTGAATTAAAAAAAAATTCGTTTAGATCCCAGGTCCTCCAACCACAAAGAAACTGTGCACAAACGGATTTCTTACCTCATTGTATCTGTTGCTAGGAATTTTGATGCTGGTTTTTCTGACTTCCATATCAACCACTAAACCTTGGACCACAGGCAGCGTGTACTGGTAATTTCTGAAGTCCTGGTAATTAAAACAAGGTTTTAAAAGTTAGGCATGATGATCATCATTAACACTGTAGGTTTCACAACCATCCTAGTGACTACTACTTAGCCCATTCAAATAATTGTAATCAGTGACTGAAAGGCAGGGAGGGAGGGAGACATCACAGCTGGTAACCTACATAATCGAAGTACACAAATGAAAAAACATCATCACGACTGTTAGCCATTTCACTGATTTTCTTACATCAAAATTAATATTCTCCAGCTTCGAATGTCATCACTGTATGTAAGAAAAATTGCTCTCTGGGTTCTGTTACATTACTGGATAGAGGTATTACTTTTTCTAGCAGTGAGATTAAGTCATGCATCAAAGAGAATTTTCTATATTGAAAATATTAGCAAAGTAGAAAGAGCTAATAACTTCAGCTGAAGAGCTGTATAATCAGAGAGCTGTGACTGCACACTGTGATGACCTAGCACTTCTGAGGAAGGAATTTGAGCAGCTAATGCACTTGTTTTAAGATCCAAACATTCTCAGGTGGCCTGGTTTTGGATGTCGATTTGGGTACCTTTTTACAATTCACTATGTTGTTGAAAGCTAACATCCAGTATCAGTAACAGCAGGTAAATTCGCCCAAATGCCCACTATTTCCTCTTGGCATCTTCTAAACATGCCGGCTACTATGTGCAACAGGAATACAGTTCTCCCCACATTTATCCATTCACACTGATGGAACATGCAAACTCAGTCTCAGCACTTACTGCAAGAAGGTTCATAATGGTGTGTCCAGTCTCTCCAAACAAAGGCTTACGAAATCTGACACTAAAAAGTGGACATGGATAAACTAGGATAAAACAGAAAAGGTCAGATTGAAATTTACATGCTGAGATTCTGCAAAAACAGACTCAAATACAATCTCCTCAGTTGAATATGGTAAGCAGCAGCAAATGAAGAGACTGGAAGGAAGACCAGACTTCAAAAAGCAAAAGGGAAGGATTTAACATTATAATGCACCTTACACATGTGTCACGGCTCCTTGCCCACCACGCTAGAAACAATAAGAAGAATTATGTGGAATGCTTACAAGTGCCACACTGCAATACGGAACCCTAGCAATCTGGACACTGATTGCAAAGATGACCTTTCTAAATCCTTTTCTCAGGCTACTTCTTGGAAATGTCTTCTTCCCTTTTTATGACCATCCTGCTGCTCTCCACTATAGCATCATAAGTGTTTAGCTTCTGCGGCTGATATGTGTGACATTCAAGTGATAATACAGACTTTTTCATTTTCTGTTTTCATGATTTCATAAATAAAGTGGCAAATTCTCTAAGGGAGTATGTCAAAAACAATTAAAAGGACATTTACTGTATGTCAGCAATACAAAATATCTGCACTCCTTGGCTGACTTAGCCATACTTGTAAAACATCTATGATGCAATTCAAAGTGTATTGTGTGGATCTGGCTACATTACATTATGTTGCAGAAGAAGCCATAGCAATGCTTGAAACATGACTCAAGCAGTAAAATGTAATGTCAAGGTTTTCTAAATGCATCTTGGAAGGAAGGTTCCTAAACTATCCTCAGGCAAACACTCAGCCTGATTTCCCAAAATGCCACACATCTTCACAGTTCCCAGTGTAGCCAGAAGGGGCTGCAAAATGCTCAGCAGGTTTGAATAACATCATCAGGATTTCCTGGCAGAAATTAACCACAGCTTCTGCACACTGATGCAGTATCTGGAAAGCATCACAGCTCCTACATGTGCACCCTACAGCTGACCAACTCATGAACAGTGCCCTGAGGCACCAAGAAGTGTTGAATTTCCCAAGTCTGCTGCCCTGGCTGCATACAGCAGCTCAGCTATGTCCCAGATGCACTGAATTCCCTCTGCGTGAGCTGTACAGTTGTTCTGCAGATGCTCTGGACATCTAGCAACCCAGAGCGACTCCTGCATCTGATCTGCTGCGCACTCAGCAGCACTGGACAAATGCCCAAAATCTGACAATTCCACCAGAAAAGAGGATATATCCAAGGAAATCTGTGACACAAATGCAGCCCCTTCCAAGGGGCAATTGAGGAAGTACTCTGCAGTCACAGCTGTCACAGCACAAGTGAATATGCCTAAATCCAAACCACAGCTATAGAAGTGATTCAAACCCCAGCTTCCCAACATACTCGAAGCAGGTACTTCTGTCTGTGAATATCAAAACATTTGTTTCTGTGCCCAGAAACAGATGTCACATCCAAAATGAGCATCTTTGTTTGTTTCTCTAAATGATGAGAATTGATACACTACTTATAAACCTCATAGATACACACAAAAACTTACACACCTTTAATAATAATGTTTCTTCGGACAAGTTTAACCTGCAGTCCTCATCCTCAGAAAGCAAATTTTGAAGACCTTCTTTTTCCTCTCCAGTAACACAGGTATTTTATGAAAAATTCCCAATGTCCCCTAAACATTACAAGTTAAATTTACAAATCCCTATAAAGCATATTGTAAGACTTACTTTGCTAAAAAGTTTTGAAAAAATTAACAACAGACCATTTTCGTAGTAATTCAGACTTACCAATTTGCCAGTTAAACCAGCAGATGAGCAAGACAGAAAATTTTTGGCCCATGATGGTGTCTTTTGAAACAGATTTTATCCTAACTTTATACTAATTTCACGCTAACTGTTAAGATTTTGTTCAGCTGAAACACCCTCTCCAGCTTATTTGTTACTAGTTGCAACAGAATTTTTGCAACAAATTGCCATGCCAGTTGCCCCTGCAAACGTATTGTTATTCTCTGGAAAATGAGTCTGGTTTTAAAAACCTAAAAGCAAATGCTCTTTCCTTTCAGCACGGAAAGAGCTTAACATCTGAAAGGCTCTCCCTTGTCCTAACTACATCAGCTAAATCAGACTTGTTCTGGACATAACTCTATTTCAGGTCACCAAGTGAACTACAAACAGCTGCTCAGAACTAGATTTGTCTCCAGAAAAGTGTCCCTGATCTACTAGTACAGTTCTAAAAAGGTCGCAGGTCACATCACCTCAGTACTGCTGTGCTGTTAGGTGGATGCAATGTAGGTATAAAACATAATTTTTACCTGCTTGTTTGAGCTTGTGTGGCTTTGACCTGTAATGACTGAGGGCTGGGGGTGTGTGCTCTAAACCAGAATATATTCTCTTGCAGAAATAATTGCAGCTAAAAGAATGCACGTTACTTACGTCTGTATTCAGCTCCAAGTCTTAACATCAGCCGAATGGGGAACACTTTAGCCCAAGGAGTCTCCCATTTCTGAATGAGGATGCCAAACAAGTATGGTGGGGTTGGCAGCACCAGGTCTTGCAGGGACTGATACGTAGCTGCAACGTACAAGAACCCTCCATGTTCTTTGCTTCCAAGGAAGCTCTGGCTGAAAAAGGAGTGTCCCAGGTTGCCAACAACGTTACCTATGAACAAAAAAACACTCATTACTTCACTAGATTGAGAGCTATACCAAAATTATAGAGTTTTTCAGAAGGGAAAAAAAATCCATATTAAACTCACTTTGCTTTCTGAAGCACTAATGTCTATTAATCACACAAGAAACAATGATTTGCTGCACACGGGGCTCAGGTTACCTCCTGGGCAAAAGTGCGTAATCTGTTATGGCAGCTGTAGGCGAGAGCCACCAAAGCCATGGTATCTCTGGTTGATGCACCTTTGGTGATATGTGAACTCAGTGACTACCACTGGTAGGAAGTCAGTTTTGTAGGAACACGCATGCATACCTTCACTTCTGCACCTGACTAAGCCATGCCTTTAAGTGTTACCAGGACAGTATGTACAACCACAGACCCACCACCTCTCCTAGGGGAGCAGGGAGGGAGACAAGCCTCAACCATTTCTGTGATCTGCCTGTTTCATGGAGATCTGCCTGTTTCAAGCAGTAGAGGCAGTGTAATGGAGGGGATGGTGCATCCTGGGGATAGCCAGAGAAGATGAAGGATAGCTCAGGCCAGTATTGCTCCTAAGGAAGTGGTACCTGCAACCTCCCCCTAGCACTACAAAAGCACCCAAAGAAAGACTGTTTTCAGTGTCTTCCAGACATTCAAGGTGTTTCCACTGCAGAAGCTGCTGTTGACTGAACTAAACTTTTAGACCCAGCTCCAATTAAAGGAGAGATGTGCACGTGGTCAAACAATTAATGCTCACTGGTTATCCTTCCATTTAGGCAAATCACTGGGATGCTGGCTCAGACACATATTGAAGATCTGGGTCTTTTTAAGAATTACACAAAAGAGTATTTATTTAATTAGTATACTTAATATAAAACGCAACTGAGAGAGACACAGGGGAGAAACATCACTAATTTTTACTCACATTTTTATTCTTTGATGCTCTTAATTTCCCAAAATGTTTACACTGGAATGGCTGAATGAATCTGAATGTTGATTAGATCATTATAGCATCCAACGCAGCATTTAACATTGAAGCAAAGAACCATGGTGTGATTCCTTTTATCAAATGACAACAACAGCATGCAAATAAAGTACAGAACAGCTGATCACAATTCTCCATAGGAAGATGTGAATATTAATAGCGCTGACTTGCTCTCAAAGAAAAGCACAAGTAATTTCAGAGAGCACAGTGTGGTTGATCACACCACTCGTGAGGAATCGCATGGGTTTGAGGCACTCATGCAGGCCTCCTGGGCTTCTGCAGTAATCCCAGGCTTTCCCACCTGCAGACAGAGAGACTGCTAAGTAGGAGTTTCTGCTCTTTCTCCATCATCTCATAATAGAGTGTTTGTATTTGAACTCAAGGCAGTGATGTGCATGTCTCCAACACACACAGAAACTGGACACTAACTGGAAGGTTACTCCCTTTTACACACAGGAGACAGACAGACACACACAAACACTAGTTTTAAGTAAGTAAAAACATGAGTCACAGAAGTGTAACTTTGACATCCTCAGTAATACAAGTATGAACTTCAAGTTAAGCCTTCTCTATTTTTATACTGCAAACCAGCCCAAAAATTATACGCAAGCATTTATAAATGCAAGAAAAATAAATTCAGTAGGTACAGATTTGGCCGTCAAAGGAAAGGTTAACCAATGAGTCCTTTCAAGTCTGCCATTTACACTGAACCCCTGTGACAGTCCCAAGTCACAGCAACTCTCCATGAAGCCAGTGCCAGCATGAGAATAATACAGCTATTCCTGCCCTCGCTCTGGAGATGTGGCCATGCAACTTTGCATCTCTCCAGACCACCTTGGCACAATCACCATGAAGTATTGCTTCCTTCACATGACCTTGGGACCTCCAGCTTTAAATATAGCTACTGATAGGTCTGTAAACAAAAGGCTCTGTTTAAACTCTGACTAACAAATAAGTTCAAGGGTTTCCTTGCTATTCATTTGTGGGCACCTCAGTGGAGGGTTGGTTTTTGGTTTGGGGTTTTTTTTGCTGTACCCACAAGGTGCTGCACAAACTAAGCTCTCAAATTCTCTGTCAACGGGCAACAGGCTTTGGCAGCCCAGGCACTCCATGGCAGGGTGCAGCTTGTTTGTAGGGAAGCTGATTTGTAATTTTACAGATGCACACAAGCCAGAGCTGACACCACCAACCTAGATCAAATTCCAGAACTCTTATAGTGGCTACAATTTCTGTAATGCTCAGATGAGCATACTTAATGAAAAGTAGCTACTGGTCAAACTGCGGGACTAACATGATTAATAGAGCCACATCAAATGTTGTCAGCTCCTGAAAATCATTGATCCTGCCCATGTGCAAATGCATTTCTCTGTCAGCCTGTGCTGTGACACTATTGCCTGCTCAGTGAATACACTGCTAATGCACCAGCTCAGGCATCTTGCTAGTGAGTGCAAACCACTGCATCAATTGGTGTTCATGAAAAAGATTTTCACTCATCTAAAATAGCTGCTGGAACCTTTCTATCTCAACTCCACCCATTTGCTTTTGCAGTTCCCACCCTCATGAATCTCCTCTTCTTCATTTATACTTCCTTTTTCCCTTCCCATCTGTTCTTACTCAAATAGAAGCTAAAGGCCTGATAGTAAAATTACTTGGTGAGGTTCTCAGTTCCAACAACATGACCATAATAACCCTTTCTAACCTTAAAATGTATGAAGTGTATGAACTGCTAAACTGAATTGAATTCTGCACCCTTTTTGGAAGTATCTTCTGTGTGCAAGAGGCTACGCAAAGTGAAACTGTACAATACCGTATAGTTCTGAGACGTGCGGTACTGCCCACTGGGATGACAAAGCAATCAGACATTTCCACTTGTGAATGATGCCAAGTGCTGCAGCAGAAGGGGACAACTGCTTATTTTTTCCGTTTCAGGAGATGGAACTTCAAGGCTCCCACACTTGAGATGCCTTAACAAGAATTTTTTCAGCCAACAGAAACATGAAAAAAACCCTCAGAGTGGAATCTGCAATTCAGCTGTTCAGCACTTTGCTACCATAAGCCACAGCATTATAAATTACTCCTTTTGAAACAAGCAGCTTGCACAGTGCAAGCTCCAATAGCTTACCACTATTAAGAGGACAAATTATTGGGATTAGGCAGTTGTGCTGCAATTCATTATTTATAAGAGCATGCAAGAGCCTGCTATGTGGAAAGCATGGGAAGAATCAAGCAAGAGTTTTCCTACACACTTCTCTAGTGCCCTTTTCAACCAGCAAACCCGAGTCAAAAAAGCCTCTTTGGGCTTGTCCCAATAACATTTCTGCACTGACTAGGGGTTGTCAGCCTTTCCCGCCACGTCTTTGAAGGTGCTTCCAAGTCAAGGCTCCACTGATAAGTTGCTATTACCAGCTTGACATGGTCAAACCCAACCCACTGCACCGTTACACATCTTAAGCATTGAACTGTGTTTCAAAAGCTTGTAGAGAAAGTGTAGCTGTCAGAAAAACCCTTAAAAAAAGCTATTCTTCTCAAAAGCATGTAATTTAATTCAGAAAATACCACAACTTCCTTTCTAAAGAGGTAATCTCAGAGTGAACAGAACGGTGCCTTTCCTTACATCAAGTTTCAGCACCTGACATCAGATAATTGACATTATTTAGGAAGTGCCTTAAGTGTATCTAAAGCAGCTCTGCAGGAGGTCAGTACTTATTCTCTTCTCAATTATGCTGGGTTACCCTTGACTTTAAATCCCAAGCAGCTTTATAAAGTCCTTTAAAAAAACATGCTTTTATCCATTACTTTCTCTTCAGTCATGATCCATGCTGGTTTGAATCCTTCACTTAGGTATCTTCCTCTGATGAACAACGTACTTTGCATATCAGCTTGGCAATCCCTTCTGGACCCAAATAAAATAGTTTATACCAGGAAAGGTAAAAAAAGATTCCTGCATTTGTTTATTGCCCTCAATATGTGGTAAAGCCAGTCAGGTGCTTTTACTAAAACCAGTGAGGCTAAATTCCCAATGTATACTTCCTATCTTTTGGTTAATCCCAGGTCAAAACACTGGTATTAGCATCCAGTCTCAGGGAAGGCATACGTATGTGGCTTGGGGAAGTTAGCTGCATCTGTCCAGCCTCATTCCACTGTCATCAGTAACAACCAAGAACTGCCAAGTATCAAACACCATGCCAGCATCCTGAAAACCCAAGCATCCCAGTTCTGTAGCAAGGGATGCAAAGCAGCAGTTACTTGGGAACAATCTTGCCAGATGGATTTTCTTCAAGAGCAAATGAGCACATGCTTTTTGGAAAAACAATACAAACCCAGTCACTACCACACCAAGAGCCACAGAGCCACAAAGAGACACAGAAGAGACAAGACCATGAAGGTAATTTGATGGCACAACACATCTGTAGCAGATGCCCACATCGAGAAAAAACAACATGAAATCCAACCTTCAAAGTTCTGACCAAACTCAGCATCTTTTTATTGCAACACACCAGCAAGTAATTTGGAAAGAACTCACTCATATTGGAAAGGGGCATAATACTTCACTTACTATCATTGTGAGTAGCGGTTACCAGCATCCAAAACTTCCTCAGACTAGTCTGTGGCAGTCTTCCAAACAATCACTCTCACACCTTGTATGATGTTTGATTTTGTGCTCATCTTTCCACATTACACTTGCAGGGGTGTATTATTCACTCAGTTAACATATCCTCTGTTCAGAACATCTACATGGGCTTCTTTACAGATCTACTCTGTATTAGCTACTACCTTATTTAATTAAAACCAGGCAGAGTTAAAAATACACAAAACTGACTGGAATGGATCCACCCTCACCCAGAATATGCCCCAAACCAGGGCAATCACAAAGCTCTTTCAAGCAGTTGCCAGATTTGCATTTTCACTACAAAATAACAGTAGCATTTATTGTGTTCCACCAAAGAGTTGATGTACTAGGGCATATCTGGCAGCTCTATATTAACACATCCAACTGCTTCAAAGTACCCATTCAGACGGACAGAAGTTCTCATTTTTCCATTCACTAGACCTCCTGCCAGGCTTATAGCCAACAGACAAGGATAATCATGGGATTACTACTACAACAGTACAACTACTACAACCACAACAGAAATCATTAGCTTTCAATTTCAAAACAAGAAAAGCAACACAGCAGGGAGCTTGATGACAGAGGGGCCAGAGGAAAAATAAAGTGACAGAAACTGAACAGTAATTAATACTTGCCTTATTTAACAATTTTACAATTTATTGTAACTCACATGCAAACAACCTACAGTGAAAACTGTCATTTCTCCTTCAAAATCTCTCCATTGTTTCACAATTATGAAGTCCTCACACCAGACCATAGCTTGAGGTTGAGGACTTTCCATAAGAAAATTAATGAAGGATCATGCAGTGCTGCACCAGACTGACATCTTATCCATGCTGAAATAGGAGATGAATCTGACAGACAAACTGCAAAGCACTGAGTGTACAAAGAGCTCCTGCCTGCAGGTCTGCAGCCCCGGGCTCTGCTGGCACTACTTGCACATGCTAGAACCATACTCCGCAAACGGCTGAGAGCAATAGCTAGCACAGAGGACAGGACTCTGCCTCAAGAAACAAGTTATCCCCTGAGGAAAGCAGAAACATCTGGTAATAGGTACGTGTAAGTTTGTACTTCTAAGCTTGAATGCAGAACTAAAACTTGAGCAAGAGCTAGTAAATGAGTGTGACTCATGAAAATAAAAATCGCTATAGATATGGTCTTTAATTAAATAAACAAAAGAGCAATGCTGTATTTTTCAGCTGAAAACAAAAATAAGAAACCCAAAAATCACTCAAAAAAAAAAAAATCAACATCACTAAACATAATTCTTGTTTCCACTTCAGTAAAAAATACTGTATGTCATTTTGGTTTATGACTGTTTTTAAGGAAGCATTTACTAAAGGAGATAAATAAAACACATCCACAGAATTTATTCAGCTTCCAGATGACTAAATTTAAACCAATATATTATATAACAAAAAAATGAAACTGTGAGGCAGGGTTTTAAATAGCCTCTAACTTCTAATGAGAATTCTCATTTACTCTAAGTGTCTATCATCTAATCACCAGGAGAGGCACAGTACCTCTGAAATTAACAACTTCAGAAGTGTAACTCCATCTTACAACAGCATGCAAACTGCTAACCACTTCCAAGGGATTACAACCACCAAACTGAAATCCCTACAGCATCATATCCTGCCTCTCTGGCTGAATAACGTTTAAAACAGCCAGAGTTGCAAATATGCTAATATATACTTCTCCCTCTCAAACATGCATGAGTTGGAAAGAAAAAAGGATGGATATTGAGAGAGTGCATTACAAAATGCTATGCTCTACAAAAACTTCAGTGTGGTTTAGTGTTATATAGCAACTCAAGTTGTCTATCTGCTTCTCATACCTGTCTGAAATAAAACACAGAGCAAATCCTACTAAAAGAACATTACACAGTGGAATTCTTAAACGGTAAAATTTGGTTTCTGACTAAGAAATTTACAATAGCAAGCAACTCTTTGCACCAGTGCAATTGTAGGATATCAAATTACTACCACTAGAGCACTAAAAAAAGAATTCCAAATACATTATGTAGGAGTTATAAATTATGTATTTCTGTAGTGTAATTACACAGAACTTCATTGCAATATACACACCAGGCTGGATTTAAATCTGCAAAATATATATACACACACACACACGTGCATGCACACAATTTTTCATAGCTATCTCCCTCTGAATAACATCATAATTAGAAGATAATGCATTGCAAATCAAGTGAGGTTTGGAAAGGTATTTGTTTCCAGTGTACATGAGATCAATTATGACATGTGATGATAGTACATTCTGAACCTGGCAACCTCTCTGGACAAGCTGACTTTTGTTGTTTCAAGAGACTTTAGGAAACAAAGATATTTTTCATTATTTTATTAAAGTGCTGGATTCAGTCACTCCAAAGGCATTGCAAATTATATGCAGAACCCTTTGTAACTGTATTTTCAGTATATAACCTTAATGTGATCCATTTCACCTCTGGACAACTAGGTTTATTTTTTAATCAGTGGAACCAAACACTTGCATTTTTCCTTATGCAATAATTTTTGAATTCTAAGGTCCAACAATAGCTAAAAGTGGATGCCCATTTATTTCATAAATGTAAAATGTGTAAAGGCTTACATAATACAATCTTCCAATTGAGATACTAAAAATAAAAATTCAGGGATAATTTCTGCAATGCCCTACAATTCACTCCAGGCACAAATATACATATATATTTGTATTACTTTATAATATAAATAGTGTCTACATAATTTAGCAATAGACACACATACTGTCGGAATTAATTAAATTTCTGAACTACCTGGTTTGGGGATATTTAACATACTGTCCACAAGGATTCTCAAAATTTTCTTTCTGTATCTTTAAAAAAGCTACCCTGACTTCAAGCTGAAAAAAAAATAATTATTAGAAGCAATGTCATTAGTGTACCCATGAGCCCTGCTGAGCATCCTACTACACTTACAGCTAAATGAAGTACAGTACTAATTTCAGATATGTTAGCCGTATTCAAATTCTTACCCCAACACCTAGCAGAAGCAGCCAGAGCAGACAGTCAGCAATGGCTGCTGAACACGAAGTTGTCACAGGCAGGGTCTTCCTGCTCCATTGCTGCAATAGTCTATGCATGGCCTTTATAGCCCAAACTTCTTTGTCCTGCTGGCACCTGGAGGAAAGCTGGAAGATCTTTGGAACAGCTCCCCAGGTTACCAGCACCTGATTAATACTTTTATTTGGTGAGATAACACTGGATACTAATAACCAATAACAAACAGCCCCTATCAGCTTTGATCCTTTTCAGGCAAAAATAGCCATTCACAAAATGACGATAATGTGAGTATCTGACCCAGCACCATCATCTATCCAAACCATTTTTAACAGAGAGCATTCCTACCTGCTAAGGCATCCCGGTAAAGTTGCACAAAATGGTTAAAGATATCCTTAGGCAAACATTTCTCATCAGGCAAACACTGCAAGAGAATGACTATCTCTGACTGCCCCACGGCATGCATGCCTTTTGTAGTGAAACACCAGCACTTCCTGTTCACATCTGCAGAGAGAAAAACATGTATCAGAACAGAAGATCAAAAATTCATAAAATATGCCTAAAATTCACTACAGGAAGATAGCTCTTTCAAGAATTGGTTTTACAGCCTGTTTTCTGATATCGGTCACAGAGACAAATTAGGTTCTAAATCTGTTCCCTTGCAAGCATGCACATCCAAAACAAAAGCAGGTCAATAATTCCCAGTTTACAGCTAAAGAAGATCCAGAGCATTACAGCTCCCAGTCAGATCTTGGGATTAACACCACAGAGCAGAGTTTCAGCAGTTTCTGTATCCAAATTAAAGGACAGGATTTAAATGGGAATGAAGGAACCTGTGAAAAGGCCAGGCTGCTGGCTGTGCATATCACGATCCTGACAGCTAAACCAGTGTCAGGCAGTGGTATCTCTCTCTTAAGATGGATAGCTGGATGTCAGGTGTTTTCATGAGATGTCACTGTGTTGTTCTACTTCACATGAATGTTAGTGATGACACATGCTCTAAGCTTCACAGTTCATTTGTTGAGAATAATAAGTTATTGAAATAAAATCTTTCATCTAATATGTATATAGATATGCATATTAAGGACATTTTTATATATATGTAAAAAATTGTACTACCATCTAACCAGATGCTGAAAGGTTTATAAACAACATCTTAATTTATTGTATGAACTTTTCACAGAACCGAAACAATTTTATTGCAAAAATGTCCTTCTCAAATTCTCAAGTAATGTTTTCTTTTCCAGCAGAAATCAACTGAGGTACTAACGTGAGAAGCCATCTATATGCCTCCCTCCCCAGCACATGTACACACACACATGCACAGTATAGAAGAGGTGCACAGTGGAATGGAACCTGCTTATTACTTGGGATCCTACCTGCTTTTTACAGAATGTGATGACAAGAAAATGAGTTAAGCAACCAAAGGAAGAACAAGTGAGAAAATACCTTGCCCTACCAAGTTGGATAGGAGACACTGATCCCCAAACTTGAAACTGGAGGCTCTGTCAGTCTAGTTTATATTTTCTACACAAAATTATCTGTATTGATGACTAAATCACTGGAAAAGTGCCTCTTGTAATTTAACTTAATATGGCTAAGTACAAAGTTCTCAACCTGTGCATATTTTCAGAGACTATTCTACCAAATAAAAATGCTGCTGTTCCTACTAGTAATATATATAACACCTCCCCTCTCATACTGAAAGTCTTATTTAGTAATAAAAACTTACAATTTACTATTTTTACCATGGACAGCAAATTAGCATTTAAAACAAACACAAGAGGGTCAGGGCCACCATCCTCCAGCTGCTGCATGACAGAGATCTGAGAAGGTCTCTCTTCTACAGCATAGTCTATGAGAGAAACAAGTAAACACACAGTGAAGTCCTTAACTTACTGGTACAGTACCCTACATTATAATTAGATAATCCTGATTCTCATGCTTTTTGCTTTTTTGACCTTTTAAAAAAAAAGCTGATTTAAGTATTGGTCGTTTGATTGATTGTTTCCTAGGATGGTATTTTCAAACTTCAATAGCATTTATGTGCATAACCCCTGTACATCCTCTACAAAAGTGCAGCCTGTTTCATAAATCAACTTTTTTTCAGTATCAAGTGGAGGAGAAAATTGAAATCAAATTGAGAAAAGTGTCATGGCGTCAACTAAAATCACAAAGGAGAAAGAAGTTAACAACTGTTAACAATATCACAGTAAAGCATGAGAGCATCAGTCCTGGACTACAAACACCAATGCATGGTCTATCCATATGTCACGCAACTTACACTGCGCATTAGCTACAAGGAAGATAACAAAGAGGGGAACGCTATATAAACCAACATTTTTTTATAAATCATAGAAGGTCTAAATTCAGTGTAAAATGGATCCCAACATGAAACTTCAAAGATGTCTGTAGTGTCTCTCTATGATTAGACCCAGATGACTAGCAAATTAAAATTTTTCATCCGTGTGATTATATTCTACCCTGAATTTAAGCTTTAACAAAAAATAGTTATACTGATGAAAACAGATTTGGAAAGAAATGCATTACCTTTCCAGCTAAAATTATCTAGAAAGAAAGGTAATTTTGCTTTCTAATGTGAAAAATGTTTTTGGAATCTTTTAAAATAGAATCAGAATATCAGAAGTAAAATGCCGTGAAGAAAATCCAGTATGTGACAGCATATGAAACAACATCAACTTAGCATACAAAATACGACTTACGTGAGGTTATCTATATAAAAGCTGAAAAAGTATACTCTAGTTTCACTCCTTTTTTCTGGAGGAGACTGAATAATTAGGCACCCATACGAACAGTTAACACAGGATGGAACAGATTTGTTTTGAAATTAAATGCTGCTCACATTTTGGTTTTGACACTATCGTGCAGTAAAAGGTTACTTCCAACTTAACATTAGAAATGCACTGTATCAGCAAAATATTTAATAGGAATAAAAAAAAAATCAAATATGAAAAAATAAGTTAATCCCAGGAACGTATTAAAGGATGTAATGAATCAGACTGTGGAGAGCAACTGTTAGATAAACAAATTGTTGTCAAGCATTGGAACAGGCTGCCCAGGGAAGTGGTCGAGTCCCCATCCCTGGAGGTATTTAAAAGACGGGTAGACGAGGCGCTTAGGGACATGGTTTAGTGGTGGAATGGCAGTGTTAGGTTAACGGTTGGACTTGATGATCTTAAAGGTCTTTTCCAACCTAAACGATTCTATGATTCTAAATACATATATTTTTTTTAATCTTTTAAAAATTTTTTTTTAATTTTCTGAATCCTCCTCCATTTGGATACTCTGGAAGGGGACATCACAATTACTAAAAGCTTCACTGTGGGCCACTGTGCAATAGTGCTGTTGAATGCAGTGCTCAGGGATGCCTCAGACAGAGCGGATGTTCCAAGAGAATTTCAGAGAAGGGAAACATGAATATTCATAAAGCTAATTAAAATGTATCTCTGTGTGAAACATTCCCCACAGTCCGATTAGCAAAGAAATTAGCACATATTTCTGGACTGAAGTTAATTTTCTTTTTGCTTTGTATTTTACTTCTTACAGTAATTTCCTTGCAAGATTTGGTTCTTCCTGGATGCTAATAAGGATCAATGGTGCAAATGAGTGTCGCAATATTTAGCCATAAGTACTTACTGTGAATTTCTTGAAATATTCAGCATATTGCCAGCATCTTATTTTTAAAATAAACACTGTAACTATTAGGTTAATTGCAACTGGTAAGCATAAAAGCTAGCTGCCAAATTATACTCTCACCTCCTTTTACTCCAGTGGAGATGAGAATTGGAGGAAGACCATCTTCAGGAATTAGATTCATTGCACTGCCAACAGGACTGCCAACCTGAGTTATATTTCCCGAGAATACAGAAGCATTATCAGTCTACAAGAAGCAAACAACAAGAAAGGACAACATTACAAAAGTAATAATTATAAAAATTTAAGAGGTGGCTGACTAGATTACTAGATGATAGGTAAAGGTGTCTGCTGGTGAATCAGAAGCACCAGGTAATTTGGCTCTTTAATTATAGATGATCATGTGATGACTTCTGTATGTGAACTATTACTAAAAAGCCCACTTAGACAGACACTGCATCTCCCTTCTCTAGCACCACACATACCCATTTCTTTACAAAATCTAAATGCACCTATGCCCATCTGAATTTTTTGCAAAGTCTCAATTCCACTCACATAGGGTATGGTTGATTTAACATTGTTAGATTATATCTGCGCTTTCCTGCATACATCATTTTGTGAAAAGTGTCAAAGTATTTTTCTGCTTTGTGCTATGCAAATCTTATTGTTTCAAACTCCTTACTGACCATGACTCTGCTTTTTTAAAACATGCGTTACACAAATATCCTTCATACACAGGCTGTACAGCCAAACACTTTGTGCTAGCTGGCTAGCACACAGACTTCAAACATTGCTTAGTGCTCTGCCCCATTAATAGTTCATTTCAGTTCAAAATATATGGCTGTTTCAGCACTCTGCAAACATTAAAATAAGTGAGGACACTTGCTATACAACATACTGAGACAAGCCTCAACAGATTTCCTACATCAGTCTTACTGAAATCACCACAGAAGCTAATACACTACTCAAGACCAAAGCAAGCATGGTATTTTGAGCGGTGAATACTGTAACGCTTCCTTACTTCTGCTGATAAAGTGTTGCTGGTCACAGGCTTTGATGGATCATGCGAGACTGCTAAGGTTCCTGTGGAAGTTGTCCCAGCCACTGTCAGTTTTGCTGCATCGGCAACTTCTCCATTGGGTAATATCCCATCAGCAAACCAAACACGCCTTTGTTCTCTAGGTTGAGCCACTAGAGAGAACATAAAAAAATAGGATTTAAGATTATAACATTGCAAGACAGCAACATTGACTGGAAAATTTGAGTACAGAAGAGCAAAACTGAAAAAAACAATTAATAGAGAAGTATGGACTGGAAGGGACTTAGGACATCATCTAGTGCATTTCCTATGGCAGCAACATGTATAAATGCATCTGCTGAGAATAGTTTACTTGTCCTTAAACACCTGATGTTCATACTGAGGGCAGGAATATCACAACTGGCATTAGCTAGAGTATTTGGAATGGATGAAGTGCAGATACTCTTCCCAAATTCTTCCACAGGTAAACTGAAAGAAAAAAGAAATATTCTTACCTTCTGCTCCAGGATGCTTTAAAACTCCCACAGGTACCATGACAGTGGGAGGTGGAGAGCTCAGGGCGCCCGAGGCCTGAGCCTGCTGCAAAGGAGGGATAGTAGAACAGTATTCAGCGGGATTGTTAGGGTTAGGACTCTGGCTTGAGGCACTCATCATGTTCTCCCAGGCTTGAGCTAAAGCAAACAAAGAACAAGAAACGTGAACACAGAGAAAGGTATCTAACAGTCCAAAACACTGTGTTAAGTTCTCAACTACAGTAGGTATGGACCCTGCCACCTTCCAAAGACCATCTCTCTTCCTGTATTTAAAAGCCCAGGAGACTGTAATTAAGCAAGAAAATCTATAGCAGGAGGAGAAACAGCACTGGTCATGTGCAATAAAAATATCAGTTCATATAGAAATATTTTCTGAAAATTATAACAATATACTTTAACCTGAATGATGCTTAGTTCCTCATGCTTCATTTTGTTTCCTCTTCAAAGACTTAACTGAAAACACTCAATTTTTATATATATATTTATATGTATCACACTGTATGGACAGACGGGCATTCCTATTACAAATGCTTTATAACCTACAGGACACTTGAGCAGATTTGTCTTTTGTATATGAGAAAAAGCACTTTGTATTTCTTGATATCCAGGGCAGATCAGTACAGATCAACAACTTACATTCTTAACTATAAAAAACCCTTATGCTATTAATTCTGAAGGCATGACTTGAACCTTAATTCAATTGCCCAAACAATAACACATAAAACTTCTTTGTCAACAACATCCATCACAGGTAAATCTCTCCTCTAGCTAGTGAAACAGACTGTATGTCCACAGTACTACTTTTTTTTCATTTGTAAGGAAGGCTTGTAGCTATGCAGGGTACCAGAAAATCCATGTGTACGCTTGCACCTTCAACCATATTAGTATGTTACAAATAAATGCATTCCTCTGGTCAGGCATAGATACAATGCCACCTAAGCTCTCAGAGCAGCCATAAAGGCTGAACAAATCATGTACATCTTTGGGTTCATTTGGCTATGAATTGTCAGAAAACCAAGGTGAAAATAACAAGACCAAAAAAACCCAAACAGAACATAAGCCTCTCTTGCTTCCTCCCATCAACCTGCAAAACCCACAGAATTAAATGACTGCCAATGGAAAAGGTACTAACATTTCCATTTGAGAAGATTAATTAAATGGAAGTATTTTTTTTAACAGCAATTCTGTATTCATTTAGAGCACAGGACCTGAAAGAAGGAAGTGTTAAAAAAGCACAAAGAAAAGTTACATCTCTAGGATCCCTTTATTAGAAAAGTCATAGCATGGTAAAACAAAATTTTTAAAGCCTTCTCTAAATCAAGCAAAGTGCCAACTCAGCATATCTACCAATTGAAAATACAGTAAAAATAGCATTGGAAACTTATTAAACACATAGTCTGGCCATGGAAAAGTGCCAGAACACATACAACCCTTCGCCGGCACCCCAGTGAAACACAAACCAGATACCGAACAACCAAACTAAATAACTACTTTCAAAGTGCAATTCCTACCCCCAATTCCAAGATTGTGCAAAGATTAATGCTTAACCTGCTGCACTGAGTGGAAAAAATCCCCAAAACCTGTACCAACAAAGAAACTGCAAGGATCAGGAGGGATCAGATATGATCAGGCTACATGCTACCTAAGCAGTAACCAAAAGCATCACCACAAAGCACTGTGCAGGGATAGAAAGGAGAGGTAGCCTGGGGCAAGTACACCTAAGTATGCAGGCAGCAGTCTCCCTATAATGAACCAAGCAGTGGTGTCACTGTTCGCTGCCATTAAGGTGTATCCATCCTGGCAACAGGACAGAAAGGCTTTTAAAAGGAAATCATTATAACATGATCAATTTTATTATGCCTTTTTACAAGAACACTTCTGGTTTCAACTGAAATATTTTGAGATTCTTCCCTTCCCCCAGATGAAAGCAAATCCTACTCACCACCAAAAGAAGCCAGCTGTCTTTTGCCAGGTGTATGTGTAATTCCTTGTTCTTGTACACCTTGAAATGTGCTCATTTCTCCATCTCAAAATGTGACATTTTAGCATCCCTTCAACATCATCATCAGGACTCAGTTTTAATCTCTAGATATTACAACCTACAATTTCCTGTCACCTTACGCATTTGGCCTACAGTAAAGAATTATTAATAATTAAGACCTACCACTGAGTACTGATTAATCTTTAATCTTTTTGAAACAGAAAAAAATTATTCCTGTTTAATGACAGAAACTATCTACTAATTTTGTATGCCTATCTCAAGACTCACTCAGTTACTTTCAACCAAACCTGCATAATACCGAACTTCTTTGGAGAAAAAATAAAGCTATGAGCTTCGAAGTTTAGTTAGATGCTCAAGAAATTAACAGATCTTTCTGAAAACAGCAGCCCAAATAATCTACTGTATAATAACAGGTAAAGATACCATCAAAACTACCTTGTCTGAACACTGACATAAACCAGAATTTTCTCCGTTTGCAGCAATGGAGATTCTCTGATAACTGTTAAAAAATTATCACGATAGTTAATTATCCTAACGGTTAAAAGTTTGCGTTTAGAACTTGAATGTTTCTGACTTCTCATTCTACCTACTACATGTTGAGTGCGCCTGTCAGACATTCTTCTGCAATCAGAGTAACTTCTGTCATCAAGTTTCAGTTATCCATATATATATTTATACCCTGAGATCAAGTCACCTATTCACCTTTCCATTAATAAACCAGAGTGCCTGGCATTTCTCATGATGAGACAGGTTTTCTCATAATTCAAGCACTCACATGGATCCATTCTCAACCTAATCCAATTTTTCTGCTGTCTCAATTCAAGACATAGGAACTGAACATCAAGTCTTTCAGCAACACCTATCTCAGTGTCACGGAAGTAAGTCAGCTGGACAGCATAACCACCCAAAGGTAACTGCCAGCTCAGGAAGTTCTTGAAATTTTCAGAAGCCTCAAGATACAGTGGGAAGAATGCTCTGTGTTTGCCCATATTTATACCACATATCTAATGTCTTAATTCTATAAAGGACAAAATACAAAATAGACTCCATGGCCCTCTGGTCAAAACCAAACACGGTGTTTCCCTTCACCAAGCAGAGGTAATAAAACTTCTTGCTTGTTCTACTTGTTAACTTCATAACTACTTGTGACCTCTCTCATATGTCCCATATTCACATCAGGCTTTTAGCCACAGCACCATCCTGGGTTTGACAGACTCTCCAGTAATGTGCCCAAAGCAGTAATCCAAACTCAGCTGTCCACATCTGTGGATACGTTTTTAGACAAGACCTCCTATTCTAGCACCAAGGAGTTAAGTAGGAAAAAGAGTTGGATTGATTTGTGGATAAATACTATTTCTCCAATTTCTTATAGCGCATAATCTAGAAGAGGCACAACTGCATTACTCTTCTTTTTGGCATCCCATACAAAAGTGTAACAGGTTATCCACTTAGACATCAAAGGACACAGAGTAGGCTCCTGAATTAAAAACAAAAAGACCCACCCAAAAATCACAGTTTCTGCAATCCTGGTATAGCAACCACAAATAAAAGTTTCCAAACTCACCAGAACCTTGCCAGTTTTTGCTTTCTGTAAATCATATTTAGTTTAGGAATCCCCACAGTCCATGGGGATCCCACACTGATCTCTGAAGGACCTTTGCTGTTTTAGCATACTTACTCATACAAATAAAGTATTTTGGTTTTTTTTTTTTAAATATCATCACTGCAGCTCAACACAAAGCTAGTGAAGCGCAGCATCTCCGATTCTCTTTCCACTTACCATTCATTAGTACTGAATGGCAGATTACACACACTCTAGCTTCCTTTCGATCCATGTACAGCAACTTGCACTTCAGGCTGCAGCATGCCGCACAAAAAACCTGGAACCAAAGGGGAAACAGCTTAAGTGTTGTTCAAAAATACGTAATGAATTGATGAATTCAGACAAGAGAATATCTGTAAAGCTCTAGACATGCAAAATAAGAAGGTAAATTATCAGTATTTTCCCATAAAAGCCACAGTGAATAATACCTTTTCTACTAATCCAAATGAAGCAATATTACATGGAACACATAAATGCACGTTGTCCTGATACTGTACAGTGGTGTTTTTAAAATATGTTTGTCATAAATGACAATGGGTTAATAAATTCTTACCACTTTACAATCCCTCACGGAATTAATTATTTGGGAATTAATCAAAGTCTTAGAAAAAGCATGAGTACTTTCTAGAATCGACTATGTTTAAATGCACAAGTTTTCTCTACATAAGAGATTAATTCAAACAAGTTATTTTTATTTGCAACAGGGCAATTCATCTATATTAGCAACTCCAGCTTTTTAATCTCTTCATATAGAACAAGCTATTCCTCAGTTGTGACTTCAGTGGATGTATCAAAATGTTTTAAGTGTCCAACATGTAAAATGACATTTAAAAAAGCTGACATTGGTACAGCAAGAAAATCACTGCTCCATTTATATATTTTTAAAAAAGCGCTCATATTTACATGATTACAAACACTACAGCATCACAACACTAGAAATTATGAAATGATTTTACACATGCTGACTGCTGAGGGGGTACCTGGTGCAAAATCCCCAGGGGGACAACCTGCTGCAGAGATGCAGTTGCATTGCTAGCACTTCTCACCTCAACCAGCTCTAAACAATTCCCCAGTCCTGGGCAGGAACCACTGTTGAGGCTTCCTCCAGACAAGCAAAACCATAAAACACGGGCACGGCTTGTGCATCAAAACAAACACTTGCATGCACAATAGCAATTGCAATCTCAAAATCCTGCAGAACAGACAAATCAGGGTGCCCTAATGATTTCTTATTTGTTTTAAAGAATAATATTTTCTTAGTTTAAAAAAACCCCAGTATTTCCTCAAGGTGACATGTGAAGATAGTAATGAACACCCATTTCATGTAAAAGGTAACGTCACACTCAGGAAATCTAGAAACAGCATCAGCTACCTAACAAATGAGTTCAGATACCAACACCGAATTTCAAATTTTAATTATGGGTGGATACTACATCTACAATTTACTATGCATTATTATGATCCGTAATGCTTTCTTAGTCCAAAAAAATTATTCCATCACCACTTCAACAGCAGTATTTCTATAATATAGACGATACACTATATAGGATTCTCATATATAAACATTTGTAAGACTAACTAAATTGTAACCAAGTTAAAAAGATCACACCAAATTATGACCACTTCACAGCCTGTTACCTTTGCAGTATTTTAGTGACAAGTGTTTAAAATAAGCACATATGAAATAAGCCATGAGAGATGAAAATAGAATGTGAAGAAAGAAGACCTCACCCTGTCTCATTTCAACCATTTTTTATGTTTCCTAATTATGTCAACTTAAACATTTCAGAAATAAAATAAGTGTGTATACACTGGCATTTTCATGCAAAAATAAAAAAGCCCTTACACATATGTGACGACCTTTAAAAAAAAAAAGCAAATGTACTTTAAAAATCCGATTTCTGCATTTACACCTTAACCCAATTTACAAGCATTCTAGGGAATATTAATAACAACATCACAGTATATTTTAGAGACATTTGACATCATTTCAGTTCTCTGGGAGAAACTTCCATTCAGAAGTTCAGTACTGAACATGGAAAAATCAATGCCTTCAACCATAAATGAAGGACCAACACAAATTAATATATAATTTAGGACCCTTCATCAAACAACACATTGTGCACATCAGCCTTCTAACAGTAGTAACGCAGAGGAAGAATGCAATCCAGCACAACTGACAATTCAGTCTTGTTATTAACAATCAGCAAGTCATTAGCTCAGTATATCATGCTATAAAAAAAAAATAACACAGCAGTGTCAAAGCAAGTTTTTATTTTACTAGGGTTTTCAGGTTCACTGAGAGTTGTTAAAGCATTAGTTGCTGGGGGGTTTGGTGATTTTTTCTATTTTACTGGAAAAATATAGTTTTGGTTGTCAGTAAAAATATGACATACAAATTTTCGGGTTTTCTTATCAAGGATGATTGTTTCATCTGACAACAGAAAATACATAAATACATAAGGTAAAATTTATGAATGTGTTCACACACATTCTTCAAGTTCTTAATTTTAATTCAAAATTTACTGTATGTTACTTTCTACCACTCCCCTGAGGTTCATAACTTCCATTAATTTTGCAATTATTATCCTGAAATTAAAAACCAAGACAGACTTCCCAGGTTCCACTCAACTATTTTTAAATCCAATTTTCATTCCCAAATGAAACAGATACATTCACCCCTACTACAACGATTTGTCGTGATGCTAATAAAGCTTAAAAAGAAACTGTTGTGCCAATACTTGCATTCAAAAATATTTAGTCCCATGACTTCCCCGAGAAACAATTAATTGCAAGAGCTGAAGACACTATCTCCCCAATTCTTTAAGCAAGATTCATGCGTTTATCAGAAACAGTGGAAGCGTCACTGTGATTCAGTAGTTGTCTACACCACAGGCACATGGACAACATGACTTGCTTTGGGGGTGGTTATCTTAACCAGAATGCAAGAGCAGACCACTGAGAATAGCTGTGTCTCAAGCCACTACAGCTAGATTCGTCCCAGCTTGCTTGTCAAATCCTTTGGTCTCTTTCCTCCCAGAATCATTGCAGGAACTAAGTGTTGTAAAGCATATTTGCAGTAAGTGCAGACTTATACTGATTCTTAGCATTTATTAATAAGTGCTTTTTTTTTTTAGGAAAAAACCCATAAGGCTGCATGAAATACCAGAATTTTCTGCCACATCTTTTGACTGCATGTGTGCAAATTTGGCCCAGACAACATTAGCTAACAAAAGCTTCTAGAAACAAGCCATTCTGACGATTATTCTAACACTCTGAGAATATTAAATACTAATATGTGATGTCTTTTTCACATCTGAGAAACAAGTTTGTCTACAGAGCAGAGAGACCTTTTATTTTATCCATTCCCCACATATCACCCAAAACAATGCTGGTTGTTCTTCTGAAGGCTTGCTTTCTGTAGTTTAAAAAACAAAGGAAAAAGAAAAAAAACCACTACATTTTTTGCATTGCTCTATCTGTGCATGTTTTATCCATTTTGTTTACAGATATTTTCATTTTCTGCTTCTCATTTGTGTAATTCAGGGCTTCAGTCATTACAGAGAAGTAATTAAATCCAAGCAATGAACTTGTTTAAAAAACAAAAAATAAGTAGAAAACATTACTGTAAATTAAAATTGTAGTCATATTTGTTTAACTCATAAAAACCAAAAGAATTACCTAAATAACTCACAGTATAAGTTAATATATCAAAGCTAAAATTATGGACATTCCTTTAAATTATATGCCTTACAGATTCTCCTTAGCTGCAATAAGAAGAAGATTGAGCCCTTGAGATTCACCAAAAGGTACACAAAAGGTAGGCATGTATCTTATAAGATACTTATTGATTGCCTGTGGTTACTAGCTCTACATCAGGATTTCCACTGCAACCAACCTGCAAGAGGATGGCAGAAGCAAGCAACTGAAGTCCTGGACCAGTGCACAACGTCTGTATGTTTGGCTTTTACAAGTGTCCTGGGAAAGACTTTTCAGCATGTCTCAAAACTAAATTTGAGTAAAATCTACTTATCTGGTGTTGCAGTGAAGAGATTGAGTCCTAATGCATTTTGGTTACTAAAGGGACAAGTGGCATACATACATAGCTCTTTACAGAGCAGCAAGCCTGGGTTTTCTGGTAGGCTGCTTCCAGAAACAGGTGGCATAAGGGACTGAGCTTTCCAGATACATTTGCTTCTTTTAGGTCCTTTGTTCAAGTCATTCTGCTTCCCTGCACTCTTCTGGTAGCTAAAGATCTTGCACATAACAGTCAGGAGGTCTTTCAGTGAACTTCAGAAACCTTTCGATAGGGCCTAAATGAACCAAAGTTACTTTTACTCTAGTTTTTAATGGGTTTTAATATTTCTTTTCATCTTAAAAACATTAATGAATACGTGACAAGAATGTTAGTTTACCACTTTTGAATCATCATATTTTTTCCTAAGTCCCTGCTTCCCATGTGCCACTGACTTTTATTTCTGTAACAAGATATTTGGAAATACTTTACAAGCTCATCATTTACCATAAACTTGCCACATAAGAATTTGTGTTGACCTAAATGGCACATGTATAAAACTTATATATATTTAAAAAGTCAACAATAAAATATTTCTTACACAACACAAAATGATACAGAAATTATGTTTTAGTTGTCCTCATTACAAAATTTCTCACCATGTGTACATACATCAGGTGACAGATAATCTACTATATTTTTTTCCAGGAGCAAGCATGTATTCTTTAAAATAATGTAAGCAGTATGAGAAAAGTTAGTAAAGAAGACTTAAAAGAACAGAGTTGACCCGCCATCTAAACCAGCAGGAATGCCAACAATTCAACAGCACACTTCCAATTCCCATCAACGGGTTTCAGTATCTTTAATGGGATTGTTAATGCAGTAATTTCTGCAAACTAGTTTCCTGCGCTTAGCCATTTTATAACAGTTCTACATGAATCCAATGGTGTTGATTGTTGCAATCAACAAATACTCTGCTCATACAGGCTAATAATTCTTTCAGTTATACATAACAATTAGTTATTCTCTATTAGAACCCTAAATAGATTACAGCTTAGAAACTCCTTTTTTTCCCTTCACAAAATCAAATACAGCTTTTTAGGAAGAGATGTCACAGGTAACTATAGCCAGTGGCTTAGGAAGTTCTCTGATTTGATTTTATGCACTATCAGGAAAAAAAGGATGCTTTTTGCTACTCACAAAATACAAACTTACCTTCCCACACGCTCTGCAATGATGCCTTCTTTTGGTGAATGTAAATCTGGCCTCGCATTTCATACAGTTCGGTGCTTGAGAATCTGGAACCCAAACTGGAGCCACCTCACCCAAAGTCGTAAAAGGCTTTCTGGCTGGAGCTCCAAACTGACCAGCTCTGAGATCATTATCTGGGCTATCTGGGGCTACTGCAAGGCACGGACTACTAGAGACTCCAGATTCATACTCTTCCAAATGTTCCCCATTAGTATCAGTAACAGAGGCATTTAAAGATGTTTCACCAGGAAACGCGTCTGTATCCCCTAATTGTGTTTTACCAAAGACGTTTTTGTTTTTACTATTGCCTCCACAATTTGGGGGAACAAGATCATTTTGTAAGTGGTCTGATAATGGCTTCGGAATCTGCAGTTTAAGATTTGTAGGTTGTTTAGGTCTTGCACCACCAAAAGGAACACTGATAGATTGCAGATTAGTCACTGGTTTTGGTGAAGCTTGCCCTTGCATGGATGAAACCTGACTACAAAGATTATGTAAATAATTTTTCTTTATGTGGTCACCAGTGCTGTTTAAAATAAGACCGCTCACTTCTGTGGTCTCATTTCCTCTCTGTTCATAAACATTAGCGTAACAGTCTGATTTGCTCTCCTCTATCTCCTTTTCCTCTGTTACCGAGTCTTCCTTGGAGGGTAAAGTCTTTGGAACATGAGCAACAACTGGGTTCTGCATTCCATAGGAATCACAACCATTAGACAGAGAGCTTGCTGCTGATGTAGCCATCACATCAGAGAGACTGGACCCTTCAAGCTCATCTATACTAGTTCCTTTTAAGTCTATGCCTGCCTCCATCATCCCATCTCCACCATCTTTACTATTACTACATGCCTCATCAGGCTGTTTTGTCTGCAAAAGTCTTTCATTCTCTCCCAGAGTTTGCTTATTATTCATCTCATTCAACTTAGTCAGTTCCCAATTAGTCATCTCCTGAGATTCAGGGTAACACTCTACCATGCTGAGCAACTCCGTTGTGCCAAGATTTTTATCACATTCAATGACTTCGCTTTCAGTGGCACTAACATCCTCCGGGGCAAAATGTTCTGCAACACATTCCTTGTAATTGCCACTTCCAGCCACATTAGGTTGATAAGTTTCAGTGAGCCCAGATAGCCTAGACTGTAACTGTTGGGTTGTTTCCTGTTCTGCAATGAAGCTTCCATTACTTGAACCAGAAGAAGAGTTTTTAGCTTCTAGGTCCGTTCTCTGAGGAATGGCTTTACTAGTAAAATTTTCAACAGATACACAATTTTCTTGCATTTTAACAGTACCATCAACTGGTCTCTGTAACAGAGTCACTGCATTTATCCCTGCAGTTGTAGCTTCTGAAAACGGTGAACCTTTACTCATATTAAAATCATCCTTTAATCGAGAGGAGGGGCATGCAATGGTCAGGCTTTCAGATGAAGCATTAATCAAATGACTTACAGAGTCATCTTCAGTGCACAGCTGATTTACTTGCTTTTCTGTATCTGTATCTTTTTCCGTGGATCCATTTACAGTAACACTAAACTGATCACTCTGTCGGTTTTCATTATCCAGTGTAAAGCTAATAGTGTCCATTAGGGACTGACTGTTGTAATTTTTACAATCCAGCAAATCGCCACTTTGTAGTGTTCTTCTGTCACAGTTATGCATGACTGCCACCACTAGTACATTTTTCTCCTCTGGCAAGCAAGCTATATTTCCACATTTCTTTTCTCCTGTTTCCACAGTGCTACACTGATCATCCCGATTACTATTTCTTTTAATCAATTGATCGTCTGCTGCTGCCTGATCATCAATCCACATGACTGGGGTCTCTGGGCTTATGCCAAAATCCTTTCCATTAGCACAGTGACCCCCTCCTCCTGTCGGTGTAGTCACTGAATGAGACAAGGAGAAAGACTTTAATCTCTGTTGACATTCATTAGGAGTTGTAGCTTCATTCACATTGGCCACGGTTGGGTTAAATGACAGATGACGAGAAGGTGGATCTAGAATCTGATTCCACTTTGCACCCAAGAGTGTAGGTGAAACAGCGGCATCTGAAAAAGTGTTTAAATAACAGAACTTACTGTCCTATTAAAGCTACAGGTTCTATTAACTCTGTTGCATTAGAATACCCCAAATATAAATGTAGAGATGTTCAAATATGGACACTAGAGTAAAACACATCTGCCATAACTAACATCCTTGATCAACCATTACTAGTGTAATTGCATAATGCTTCCAGAACTCATGACGTTTAGAGCTACACCAATTAGTATCAGGTTGAATTTGCACAAGCAACTTTAAACTATTGATTAATATACTTCAGACAGCTAGAAATGCCTAGGAAGATTCCCAATCCCATAAAATGTTCAACTTCCTTGACAGCACAGAAGTAGCAATTAGACTAAGCAAAAAATGTAATACTTCAAATATGATAACTTTCATTATATGATTTATGTGACCTAATAAAACATTTCTATGCTCGAGTCTCACAAAACTGCAAAAGAAGCTCAAAATAAGTTTTGCCTGATTTGTTTAAAATAAATTATTAAAATATTGCCACTGAGATTAAGCTTCACAAAACCTTTCTTTAAAAAGTGTACAGAAGATTTTCTATTAGAGAAAATTTTAAAAGTAAACAACATGAATGGAAACAGAAGAGAATACTACTAAAAAATAATGAAGACACACCATGCAAAATTAACAGATATTTTTTGCAAGTTCTGAGATTAATTTACAAGTCAAAACCAACAAGGGTATCACAGATCTCTCCCTCTTCAATCATGTTCTCTGTGGAATACATATAATGTGCACCTACAATCTTGTTCAAAACTACTCACCTTCGTTTTGCTCAAATTCATCTAAAACCTTATCGAGGTTATATGCCTCTGCTTGGAAATAGTTCTCCATTTGTCAGGGAAAGACCACCAGATTCTTGTCTGAACCTGCCAGAGAACAAATTACAACCAGATATTTAACCACCAGTCAGCAGCGTTCCACTACATATTGCCCTGATTTAAAGGGAAAAGAAGTGCTTTAAAATCAAATTTTATAAGCATTACATGCATAAATCAAAAATATTTTCCAGGAATAAAAAAATATTTGTGTGCTTAAACTTGATTAATTGAGATTAACAACCTCCCCAAACTTGCTTTGGATTTTATTACCTCCAGTCTTCCACATTAATGTGTCTAACCATTAGGCTCACCATAATGGTAAGAGGATAACTGCTCCAACCCCACCTGGAAAATAACAGTCTAGAGAACCAGAAAGTCAACTAACAATCTGAAGATCCAGCTTTCAGTTCCATGCTACCATCAATTAGCTCATGTGGCTTTGAACAAGTAGTTTAAACTCTCCATGCTTCTGATTTTTTAACGTATACTAGGCTAGCAGTATTCTGTGTCACTCTCATTTCGCAGAGATGCTTCAAAGATCCATACTTGTAAAAGTTGTTACAGGACTTAATGGGTGTTACTTAAATGGTGCTAGCTCTTAAAATGCCTGCTTTAATAATCCTTGTTTTCCTGAAAGGCAGGCACTGGAAATCTAGCAAAATGCACAGAAGAAAATAGTCTCATCAAAAGATAATACTCAGGTTAGAAAGGAAGATGACAAGGGAGAAATGAAAAAAAACCCAAACTGCCCCTAAGTCATTAAATAACTTTCTACAACTTTGCATAATATTTTCGCCCTAACACTAGGAATATTGTCTTCTTGCTACCAAAGGCTTATAGTAACAAGACACCCTGATTCATTTTTTAAAAACATTCACTACCAGCAAAGACATTTTCACCGAGAAATGTGTGCCATAACCTATATACCATAAAGAGAGACCTTGATTTGATCTGTTCTCTGAACATCCTCCAAAACAGCCTTATTCTCTTCAGAGCTGGCTTTCAATGTTGTGAAATAAGGAAATGGAGGAGGGTGAGAACCTTCTTTTGCAGTAAGAAACAGTGTTAGACCTGACAGCTAGACTCCAGCTCAATTAAAAACCTGCTCTTTTACACTAGAGATACAATAGACACAAGAAACACATCAGAGGAAGTTTGCAATTTAAAACTATACTTTACTTTAATATTACCCCACAGTATCTGGATTTGAGGAAAACATCAACCATTTTTATTTCAATTACTACAACATTAAACATAGTTTTGTATTTATTGTGGGCAACAGCTAAAATTAGGTTATAGGTACAAAAAGATCATGCATTAAAATATCACAAAATGCAGAGTTCAAGTTTTTAAGGTTGACCTCAAATTTGACACACTTTGTTTTTAAAAGACAATCATGTTACAACATGAATACATTGCTATTTAATATAATGAGATTAAATCATGTTTTAAATATATATACAAAAGCCAATTTTAAAGAAAATTAGTTAACAGCAACTTAGAAATTGCAATAAACGTCACCAAAAAAAAAGACCGTTTTCAAAGAAATTCAGAGATAAACTAAACTTGTCACCTTACAAACTCCCAGATTTGTCCTCTGTTCTGGGATTTTAGATTAACTCCTTCTGCAAGGAAAATAGATGATTGGCCTTATTACTTACTGTACACAGATGCACAGATTATAATATAAGCAATGGAAAAGCTGACCACCGTGATCAAAGGTTGAATTTCAGAAGTCTAAAAAAGCTCAACACTTTACAATCTCTACGAAAAGCCAGGTTCTGACCTCTAACTGTGACAGAGTGTACTCTTTGATCCCATAGATACCTACTATAAGGTCTTCCTGAGTTATCTAATCCGCCCAAGTAATTGTATTAAAAATCTTTCATACCATTTTAACTGAAACAATTACATTTACTACACACATTTCAACTAAACCAAAATAATTTTAAAAAGCAGATGCTTCTCCTTAGACATACAAATACTAAATTCATTCAATCTACATCCAAACTGGGAGTTTGGAGGTTCTCTTGCACCTTTTTCTCCATTTCAACTCCTTAACAGGAAGCATCTTTACCAGCTTCGTGAATATCAAATATTGAAAAGTTAATTAGAATCTGTCCCAATTAATATTTTGCTTGAATTTTGTTTTCCATTCAGAGTTCTAAACATCAACTAAAATTAACTCACTATAGTAAGTATATGGTACAAAATACCATATAATTTCACATCCATTTATAATGTATTTAATTTACATTATAGTGATAGCATTCCAGTCTAGCAAACAATTGATGAAGATGTGAATAATTATTCCTAGGCAAAGTCCTACTAGTAAGGTCAATGTTGCAAAGAGTATTTGCCAGTGAAGCACTGCAAGACTGAAAAATGTCATACAAAATTTTTGTCTTCAAGAGTTAAATTGTGACACTGTCTGAAGCCACCACACTCAAGATTTCCAGGCACTTTCATAGTGAAAAAGGGCATCCAGTCAATGCATTAGCTAGGACTTAAACTCTGCGGTATGGGTAGCCCCAAAGAAATAGGCTACAAGCATTGATTTTTTGTTTGTTTTGCTTATTTTAGAGAAGATAATGATTACTGACAAGCAAGTTGATAGGGAAGGAATGCTATGCCGATTACACAGTTGCTGAAAATACATTTTTAAGTAACTCTTTGGGCAACTGCATTTTGATTCTGTATAACTTCAAACGTTTAGAAAAATTCAGACCTGACCATTCATACAACCTGACTGAAAGCCTGCTGAAATTACTTCAGAACTAACTCAAATTTATGCTCATTGGAGTAAGTAGAATAAAAGCCACATTTGCCCTTAATATTTCCTAAATCTAGTCCTGTATTAGCTGTCTTTTCATTATCATACAAATAAGGAACAAGATATACCTAACCAAAGAAAGCACTGTTAGAAGTTCATAATAAATATAATAATTTTTACGGACTTTAGTCAGGGTTTGGCTTTTAAATTTTATATTAAGTGTGATTCTATAACATTAGAAAAATACAAATATTCAGACTTAGGAGACCACTTTTAACAATAACAAGGGCATATAAAGAAGACTTAGAATTTTGTTCTTACTCCCTTACAATCCCAATGCGGTTAATACTTCATAGCATCTCTGTGAAATTATTATTTTATTAACACCTGTATTATCTAATATTAAATATCTAATATGTGTGAGTTTAAATTTGGTCCAATATGACAGAGGGATTTTTGCTGTGTTTTTAAAAATTCTAAGTAGAGAGAATGATGTGTAAACAAATATATGTAACCATAAGAATTCTGAAGCTCAAATACTGATGCACAAACATGCAATGGGCCAAAATCCAGACTGATGGATGCTCATAGTCCAAACTGAAGAGAGAAAAAGACCTTTTATATCATTATTGTTATTTCACTTAACTGATATACCAGGATATATGAAGAATCTTTTCTTTTTAAACTCTAACTCACTAAGCTGACAGACACTCATTGTCTATGCAAGTAGGTGTTTCTCAGAAGAGGTCAGCTGCAAATCTTCAGATCTAACATCTAAATTTATTGTTATTATTATTATATAAAAGAACACAACTACCCCAAGCTTTTCCAGAAGTTTCTGTCCAATGGCAAAACACACTGCCAAATCCACAAAAGTCCTCACTGCCTTCTTCCTGAAAGAAAAGGAGGATGAATACTCATGCTCCTAACAAATACCCGCAATGCTTCTTCACTAATACATTGTCAGCAACTCACACTGTTGCCAGTTTAAGATCTAATACTTCAACTCTACATAGCCAGCAACTCAAGATCAAAACAGAAAACACAAAATGCTCTAACACAGCATGCTATAATAATACGGTAGCTGTTTTCCCCATGGTTTAGAATTTAATTTTATTTTGAGTACTCTTATGAAATATCCAACATAAATAAAAAGAAACATATTCTTTTACAGGTCTTTGGAAACTTTGATTGTAACTCGCGGGTACTATTATAAAAGTTTGGAACAGTTTTAGAATTATTCTAGTCCCAAACTTCCTCCTAATATAAAGGCTGAAATGACATTTTTAAAGGATCCTTGATAGTTGTGAAACTCTTTAGTATTGCTCAACTATTCCAAGCCATGGCATGGAAAGAAGCTGACGAGCAAACACACAACTTAAACTCTGGAAAAGTGACAATAAAAACATGAGCAAATCGGGAAGAAATTTCAACGGCAATTTTAGCTGTATGCAGCCAAAAAGCAGACACTTCCTAAATTAGTATATATGGGATAAGCAATATGAAGAGGATATTGTGCCAGTGCAAGGAAAAGGAGACATAAATCACCAAATTTGGAAAAAAACTAATTATAGGCAAAAAAACCTATTAAATAGCAATTTTTTTTTAATTTATCCAAAAAGAATAATACAATGGCTACCAACCACTGCTACAGTAAGTCCAGAACCCAAGATCACTTGTTATCCATTGCAGAGTCATCTTCTGTCTTTTATGGCAAAAAGCTAACAAAAACATACAGCCTGTCAATCAGATTATTTTCAAGCTCCTGTTAGATCACAGATCATGCATAATTCAGAAACTCTGTGTTTTGCTTATAAGTTTCTTCATACAACAGCATGGACTTATCATCTTTATCTCTAAAACTTAAGAACTTCTGTTTTATCAAGCTTACATGCTCTACTCTCCCCTAATGTCTAAATATAAAGGTGCATGAACCAGACTGTCTGTGTCTTATGTATCCAGAATTACTATCCTATTCATCATAGCATTTAGACATAAGACAAACTTTAATTGATTAGTGGGGAGGGAAGGAGACACAAGTAAAAGCAGAAAAACCTTCCTTAAAATTAGATGGTATTCTAAACAGGCTTAACCTTGGAGACTGCCTCTCAAGACAGCTCAGATATCCCACATGCCAGCTTCTTCTTGGGAAATGGACTGTACAAAGAAATAGGCCTTGTGTTATACCTGCAAAGCAGCAAGACTCATATTTGGTTTGGTCTCTACAATAAGGAATTATGTAACCCATGATCTTCTGCACTGCATGTCCTAAATATCCATCAAGACTTTTTCACCACTGGAGCTGACAGCCTTAAGTGTTTCAGATTTTCTTGACTCTAATGGTGAATGACCAGCACACAATCATATCAAAACGCTATAATAAAAATGCACCAAAAATAAATTATACCAACGTACAACTATTAGCCTCATAGCAAAGGCCTAAAAATCAGAGAGTATGTAAAGAACCAGAATAAGATCTCATGACTTTCTACCATGTTGTCCTGTGTAGAGTACTCTTTCAATATGAAACTGTGAATATACACATTTCAGTAAACTCTTACTAAACAAGATAGTCGTTTATTACAGTCCTCACCAAAAATATGTATGAAAGACTCCTAAGATGAAAGTCACAAGGGGCATGATCAAACTGAAACCAAACATTGCTCGTTCATCCCGATAAAAATCAGACATCCAGAAAATGTCATTTTCCCATAGCATGACAACATGGAATTACATATCAACTGGACAAATTAATTTATTAGATCTAGTGCTCCTGAGGACTTCCTTCAACCCCAAGAAACAACAGTCAAGTCCACATATTGTTCCAGTTCCCTTTAGTGATCTTTGTATTATTTGCCCCCAGGAGGAGGAAGTCAAGCACCTTTGCTGTAATGAACAGCCTGTTCAGAGAGTCCAGCAATAGCTATATTTTTAATTGATGAGATCTGCCCACAGCACAGACTGAGGAAGAAAGACTTTGCCCACTTCCCCTCCCCGCCCCCAAACAAAATAAGACACATCTTTGCTCTAAAACAAGGCAATTACTCTCAATAAAAACCAAAACAACAAAATGCTAAAAATACTCCATCATCTTCTATACAAGATATATAACCATATATGGAGGTGTATGTATATAAATATATATCCATAAGCATACATAAAAATACATGCATTTCAAGTACATACCCTGAATCATTATATTCTAAGGCAGAACTTGCCTCTTACCTTTTTCTCTTATACATATGTTAAGAAACGAATGACCCTGTGCCTACTCATGATGACTGCAGCACAACCAGCCAGTTCTGCTGAATCAGTGCGTTCTACTTGATCCTAGAAAGAAAATATAAACATGTATTTTATGATTGGTAATTCTGCCACAAACCATGTTTTTGCAACACATGACTGCAGCTAGCACAGGCACATTTGGCAAATGCTGCAAGCCTTCAAATTATTTGGATTAGATTTCCAGTTTGAAATTCAGGGATCTATGCACTATGCCACTATTTCACTCCAATATTCTGGTGAAAAAAGCTACTAATAAAGAACACATTGCTACCTACCTACTATTATTCTTCCTGTAACTATAAACCCACAGAGTGAAGCAGCAACTTCAATTGTCCTTGTATTCCTGATGACCTTGACTGTAACACTTAATTTATAAAACTAGCTTCTGAAGTTAATTATATTATATTACAATAGGCCTTCCAAAAATAAACAGCTAGTGGCTTTGATACTCAACAAAAATTCATGGCCCTCTGAATTCTGTAAACTGTATTCATCAGCTCCCCACTGATTTTGTTACAGCTAAAAAACTGGTTTTGTCTTCAAATTATTCCCCCTAAAATCTTAGGCTCCCTTCGTTTCCTAAAGGCTTTTTCTCTCAAAACCCACAATGCCATCAACCTTCAACAGCAAGGAGGACTCAAGCAAAAAAGAGTTGTCAGAAGAAAATGTCTTGTTCTCCTAACTACAGCATTTCTATAGGTCAGGTGCTCATTTTCACAGGCTGCATCCAAACAGTCAACATAGCTCAACAATCTAACACAGCAAAGAAGAGAGAAGAGTTTATGACAAACAGTGCAACAAGAACAAGGAGTGAGATGAGTTAAATACATGTTTTAAGGTTTGCTGGTGCTGGTGTTTGACCTGTTAGGTAGTTGAAATATTTATTAGTGCTCTGACGAAGCAGCAGCATATGTTAGAAAAAAAAAAATCTTAAAATTCCTGCAAAACAAACAGACCTTAAAAAAAAAAAAAAAAAAAATCAGTTCTCCGTACATGAAAGCAATATTCAGTGTTATATTACAATTTTCCCAGGGTTGTTTATTATTCTTTTCACAAATAAGCTACAGTAATAATTCCAGGAAACTAATGAACTGAACAGTAGCACTCCTAGTAGTACTGTTTCCAAACTCAGAATAAAAACCCACAGCTTTGTATGCCAACAGAACTGTTTCTGTATGCAAGTAAAATTTCTGATACCATGTATATTTTTACCTCTTTAAGCTAAGATGAATTTTGTATATTTGTGAAATAATAGAAAATATTATACTACAAAGTTCTTTGGATAGGCTTCATATGCTTGCAAAAATGGAGGCGAGGGAAATTTAATTCCACTGCTTTATTCCAGGCTTTAGAATTATAAGCTTTTTCATAGAGATGTGAAGTACATATGGCAGTGGGCAAGGTTATCTGTATCATCACCATGTTCCCTCCTGGCCTGTAGGTGGAGGAAAATGATTCAGTTTTCATGACCCCTTTGAAAAGGTGGATCAATTAATGACAACTCTGTTTGAGATTTATGACAAGGCCTGTCAACTGCATCATGAACATCAAACACATTTCACATGAACCAGGCGGTCATACATTAACCACAAAGTTCAATCTTTACCGATCAGAAGCGGATCAGACCTAGCGACCTTCAGCTGAAACGTGCTGTGCTGTTACCAACGCTTTAAGCCAACAAGCATTCTAGGCAAGCGATATTCAGGGCAACATTACAGCTTTACTATTCATTGTTTTTATTCTGATCTACTTTCCTTGTTCTATTCTTCAAAGGTAATAACTTTTTCGTCTGTAATCATTCAACACAGAAGAACACAGATCCAATCAATCGCCACCAATTTCCAAAGAAAGCTTTGAAGATATATTACCTGGAGGTCCGAGATCTTTTTGTTTACAACTCAGCAGCCATTTCCCCTTACAAAGTTCAATGCAAAAATCAAAGCATGCTTACAGATATGAATGTAATATATTTAAACAAAAAGCTATAAAAAAAAGTAAATTATAAGGTTTGGATTTAATGAAAAAATGAACAAGTTGACAACAGAGACAACTTATTTTCCCAATAAGAAGTTAATGTAAGAGAACTATATTAAAATAAAAATCAAGGACAAAAAGAATAACTACAAAGGAGAGTCAAGAATATTCACAACAATGTACAACCTAGTGATTATTAGGTTTTTCACAAATCATACACACTGCTACAAAACGGTTCCATCACACTTGGAAAAAGTGCATACATTTCCACCTAAAAATTAGGTGCCTACTGAGACCTAAAATCATTACAAATGAAGGAGGCCCTGTGTCTCTGCTGTTCTGGTTTGCTTACTTTGAGAATTTCACAGTTTCTTATCTCTTCTGCTGATGGTTGGCTGAACTCTTCTGTCTCCTGCCCTACCATGGTATCACTCAGGTGCTGCTTTGGTTATACCCTACAAGAATAATTTCCCTTAGGAGATCCAAGAGGGCAACTGCCAATTACTGCAAAAGCAAAACAGAAATTGAAGAGAAATTTGACAAGCAGAGATGTGCCCAGAATAAAGAGAGGATGAAGAATAGAAGAAAAGAGCTCTAAAAATATAAAATTAGAAATATCTTCCACAAAAAAGAATATAAAAAAATGTTTACAACATCAAATGGAAGTAATCTGAACTAGCACAAATTGGAATAGCTTATAATAAATGGAAAGAGACTGAAAAAGAAGCAATTTTGATACTATGTTAAAAAAATGCAGAAGAAGCTCGAAGCATGAAGAGATGCCAAAAAATGCTTCCATCCACTGGCAAGGATCCAACTCTTAACTACACTACAGATCCTCTATAATGTGCTACCAGCGAGATGATGTCTTTGAGTAGGCAGGAATACATTTGCAGCCATTTTAAGGCACTTTATTATTGCTAGATTAATTGAACTAGGCATTATCTTAAATGCAAACCCAGATTTTGATGTTGGTATCTTAACTTCCTAGCTTGTCTACACTCTGGAACTACAGATGACAGATTCAGAGAGACTACAGATGGGATATATTCGGGTCCCAACTTTGCAAGAATGAAAACTACAAGAAATACTATAGCAGGGAGTTACATTAACAGGTAAACAGTGTACTTAAACAAGAGGGGAAACAGCAAGTTGCTGGACACATCAGTTATACAATATGATTTTATCTGATCGGTTAATCTGAAAGCTACACCTTCAAAAGTGGAAAAAGTAGGGTTTCTTCACTCAAGTGATGAAATGCTTGGAACAATGGTAATCTACCAAGTGCCCAACAATTTATCACTTCATAATGGTTCCTTCTTGGCCTTTCTCAAATGGAACAGCAACTTCCGGTCAAGTTTCACCTGAACATGTGTTTGTATTATTTTTTAAGAATTAATGTAAGTAGAAAGACTAAATACTACACAGGAACGCTCTCCCGCAAAGGCAGTCCTCCAGACCACTCTCAGGATATACTGTCACAACGGCACCCAGAGTCTATATTGACAGTGTATGTCCATGCTAACTTCATTCTGTTGTCTTTCCTGAACAATACATTGACTCTCAAACAGCTATTCATTCTGTACAAAGTACAAGGCTCTTCTGACGTACTGTGTGCCAAATAAAAGAAAGAGCGGACATCATAAAATGTTTGTTGCACAGCAGTAGCAATATCTGTCACACACACAAAAATGCCTGCAATGGCAAGGACTCTGGATGAGGCCCCAAATTAAACATTTCAATGTGAATTATTCTATTATTAAATTAAACTAGCAGCCATGCAATGCAGTCAGGAAAAAAAAAAATAATTGTTTTTTAAAACTCTAATTTATTAAGGGAAACTCAGCAAATAACAACAGAATTTTTCAAAAATACCTTGTTCAGGTACTAGAAAATCCCATTAAAACTTGCCATAAATCCATTTAATAAGAAATACTAAAAACAGCAGCAAGAGATGAAATGTAACAAAAATAAACAAGTCGCTGCTAAACCTTTTCCTGCACGAAAAGCTCAAGATGACCAAGTATCCTTCAATTTTATTTCCCATAATTCGCTGATGTTCCTACTGCTCAATGTACATTAACCAAAGAGTAGACTGGGGCATGGCAGGCTATTTCTGTGTGATACAACACTTTGTACCAGCTCACTACCCATGAATGCTGACAAAAGATAAACTATTTCAATGTTGCATTGGTTTATCTTTTTTTCCAGCTGACTGCACAAATAGAGATGGACAATGCCTAAAGTAGAATACAGTCTCTCTAATTATTTCACTAATATCTGCACCTTTTCCCTTGACTTTTCCCCATGCCATTTTAAAGCTATTATTTTCACTTTTGTCTCCAGCCAAGTTTCCATAAGGAGACATTCACGCATGCCAGAGCAGCAGTAAGGCAGTCAAAAGAGCAGCAACTTCAAAGAAGCGTTATAGAAAGTATCACAAACAAAAGTAACAGGGAGACAAGAAAAATTATAGCAGTGTTATTAACCTTTGTCCTCCAGTAAATAAGAGATAGCAGCCCAACTGAAAAGGACACCTGCTTTATAACAGTTTACAGTAGAAAATAAATTCCATTTCCTACCCTTTTTACTATTTCAAGGAAAAAGAAATTGATTTATTTGCTTGACACAAAAAACAGCCTTGCCAAAAAGCCCATACTTCCCCAGCATGCTGCAGAGGCAGGGCCCTCAGCACCTGGAGACAGGAACCACGCGTCCTTTTTATATAACTACTCTTGACTGCCTTGAAACGTATCCATTCCTGGCTCTTTGGAAGAACAAATAGATAGGGTTACACCGCAGTGCTGCCTTCAATGCAAGTTTTTCCAGAGGAATACAGTTGGAAAAAAAGAAAAATCCTTTCCTGAGCTTACTCATATGCTCACAGAGCTCACTTCAAACTTTAGTGTTTTGTACATCTAATGTTTTATAACACTCTGATACAACTCCCAAGTTTAAAATATTGTAAACCACAAAAAAAAATGCAGTTTATTAAATATAAATTTAATATGAAATCATGTTTCTTAATTTATGCATGGATTCCATGTAATGTCATCAGTGTAACAACGTGCTTTTTTAAAAAAACAACACTTCTAACATACTGAACTGAAGCTGTTACTGAACTGAGCAAGGTCCCCTAGAATCACTACTTAAATGCCTACAACTGCCAAGGAACTGTCCTTTTTATAAAATCCACAAGGGGCTGATACTTGCAGGTGCCATGACCAAAATCTGTATCTTATAATAAAAGCCAGAATTGCCACACAGCCAGAATGGGACAGGTGAAAAGGACAACGGACAAAGAGGGAAAATGCTTTGCTACCATATACTAGCCCATCAATTCTGAGTTGTACCCACTGGGGAGAGAAGCTGCTAGAAACAACACAATTTATGCACTCAGCTGCTCTTTAGAGAAAGGACAATCTGTACAGAAAAAAAGTCTGAAAGTCTACAGTCACTTTCTACTGAAGAGCAGTCAATCAGCTACTAAAGCTACCTTTATCAACACACTTCCATACATCCTCTTTCCAACACTTCTGTGGTCATTTTTAGTCATTTGATAGCTATGTAACATAACAGTGTTACAAAATCTTCCACACACACACATTTAGTGAGGAATACCATAGTTAAACACAGCAAGCAGCTACTATTTCTCAAATCCTATGTTATGTAGAGCTGGGTTACTGTGCATCTCTGAAAATATATTGAGATCTCTATGATTTTTTATCTCATACTCCCTTCAACCTGAAATTATCTCAAAAGAAGTAACTTTAAATTCACATTAGCAATTTTATTTCTCCTATTTTGTTGATCTCGCTGTTCATATCACGCCAAAATTAAACTTATATATACACACATACACGATACTAACACATTATAAAATATTGTTGTCTTGTCAAATGTAGGAAAGTTCACTCCCCCGTTTGTGATCATAATCTACATTGCTGATGCTCATGGTCTCAAGTCACCTGTAACTAGTCACTCACTCAACACAACTCAATACATCCATGGCAACAGTGTGTACTGAAACTGCTATTTCTGAGTATGATTCTCATTTATGCTCAGGTCCATTAACATGCTTTTAACAGTGCTGAAGGGACTAAGCACTAACCAACAGAAATGGTGAGTAACTTGCATTCAGATTAACTGTAAAGTTTTTTTTTTTCATTGCTCCAGTGGGGCAATATACCAATCAGGACACTTAAAATCTATGTAAGTCTCAAAAGTGTTATTTACACAGCTAAGTGCCCATAATTCTGTATCATTGTTGGCAGTCACAGGAAATAAAGGTGTAACAGATAAAACAAAAAAAATTTGAAAGTATTCATTATTAATGAGTCAAAATACAGTTTTCAGAAATCTTATGGAGCTCTAGGAACACTAAATCCTCTTAAACTCAGATACGACGTTTCTCAAATATTCCAAAACTGAGAAAGTTTAGCCACTTCTTTTTTCACTGATACGGTGGCTGATGCTGCTTAACCATGAATCCCTACCTCTTTTCTTTACCTCTCCTTGTTAGACTGTAGCATACTCTTTGTGTTTAGTTTTCTTCATCTGTTAGTCTTCTTTTCTCCTCTCAAACACATTGCTTCCTCATTCACTTCATCCTGTGTCTGTTTTCTTTCTGCCTACCCATGCTTCCTTTCCCCTCTGACAAAAAAATGAGAAACATAGTATGTTTCAACATTGCTGTTCAGATCCACTGGTATAAACCAGTTATAAATTACCTAATTAACTACATGATATTATTCCTCACTTCTAGGAATGGTGGGAACAAACCCAATAGCAATGGTGATGCATCCACTTTGCAAACTTAAATGAAAGTCTCTAGACAAAACAGCCATTGAAAAAGAAAAAAACCACCTGGCCAAAATAACAGTAAAAACATAAGACATCATTGTAAGTGTCAACCTGCCTTCTACCTATCCACATCATTATTTACTGTCGCCACGGCTCCTTCATGAATGCATTTAAGCCCTCAGCCTTTTAGACCATGAAATACAATTTTTGACACATACACACAGAATCACAGAATGAGTATTCAATACCCAGGATCAGCACAGCTACTTGCTTCCCTCAAGCATCTATGTATTTGAAACCTCTAGTTAAAACAAGTTTTATTAACTACATAGGAGCCACTATTTAAACATTTCCTCAAAGTAGAAGGTGGTACAACTGTATCTACATGCCATCTGTACAGAAATTAAGCTTAATGGCAAGAAAAAAGAGAAAATATAACCACAAAGGGCATTATAGGAAAAGAATGAGGGAACAAATCCACTACATACACACCTATCTATTGCCCATAAGTCTCAAGAAATAAGTTCTAATTCTCATCATAATAAAACCCATGTTCATTCTACATGAGTATACAAAAAAAACCTATGTGCAAATTCCAGCAATAGATTAAAATGCATTTTACAGATGACTTGTTAACTAAAACTAAGGTAAATACAATATAGAGGCTATTATGCCAGTACACTGATATAATTACTTGAAAGCACAAAAGTACATAGGTAGACTGATGCTTAAAGTTAAGTAATGACCTTTTAAAGTTACATTTATAAATGAATCAAGAAAGAACTGTGAAATACATGAAGTATACTGGGGTTTTATTCAGCCTTCATCATTTATACAAAAACACAGTATGAAATTCTAACAATCAATGCAATTTGATGTTTCAGTTAAGAGGCTGTTTCAATATATATACTATTTAAAGCAATCTGCTAATAAGAAGTGGGCTTTGCACATACTTTCAAGTCCACCAAATAAGAGATCATTAAAATACTCATTTGGAATTAACCAATACAGCATTCACAATTGTGCTGGTTTTGGCTGGGATAGTTAATTTTCTTCATAGTAGCTAGTATGGGGCTGTGTTTTGGATTTGTGCTGAAAACAGCGTTGATAATGCAGGCATGTTTTAGTTACTGCTGAGCAAGGCTTACACAGAGTCAAGGCCTTTTCTGCTTCTCATCCCACCCTACCAGCGAGTAGCCTGGGGGGCTCAAGAAGCTGGGAGAGGCCACAGCCAGGACAGCTGACCCCAACTGACCAAAGGGATATTCCAGACCATATGGCATCATGCTCAGCGTATAAAACTGGGGGAAGAAGAACAAAGGGGGGGATGTTCAGAGTGATGGTGTTTGTCTTCCCAAGTCACCGTTATGTGTGATGGAGCCCTGCTTTCCTGGGGATGGCTGAACACCTGCCTGCCAGTGGGAAGCAGTGAATTAATTCCTTGTCTTGCTTTGTTTGCATGAGCAGCTTTTGCTTTACCTGTTAAACTGTATTTATCTCACCCCATGAGTTTTCTCACTTTTACTCTTTGGATTCTCTCCCCCATCCCACCAGTGAGGAGTGAGCAAGCAGCTGCATGGTGCTTAGTTGCTGGCTGAGGTTAAAACACAACTACGTAACTTGTAAGATGATGACAGCCAATATGCTCTACTGAACTATTAAACCAGCCAGCAAACAGAAACAGCAGCTATATACTGAAGTATAAACCCTGAAATGGGTATAGATCAGATACCTGTGTCTTTCTCTGCAAAACACAAGTCTCAGAAGCAAGCTATAGCATGTATTTCCACAGCATTGCAGAAGAACATGCAATTTCAAAAAGACTGCTAGATAAAAAAAAATAATTATAGGCAAGGAGGGAACTTTCCTCTTACGCAATCTCAATTAATATTAAATGTTCATTTATCTGCATTACAGTGTGGCTAGGGAATAAAAAATTACATTTACATGATTGGTTTGCTGGGTATATTTTAACAATGTAACTTCTGTGTCTTCTCCACCGTATAAAGATAATTCAGTATTCACAGTCTCAACACAAATAAGACGAGGACCTACGTATTGGTAAGTGTTCAGTTACCATCACTTTTCAAGTGTTGTATCTTTATAATCTGATCTCCTACAAAAATTAAGATTATGGGATCATATTGTTCACTTACTATTTTTTGTGCTCATCTTTTCCAAAAAAAAAAATTTATGTTCATGAACATTAGTATCTGCACAGTAAAAACAAATCCAAATGACTGTCCTCCGAGAGAAAAGCAAGCTGCTATATATATTTTTGGCAGCAACCTGCTGGGCAATCAATACCCACACAGCTCTGGAAAAAACAGAATTACAGTGTTATGTGAGAAAGCTGGGGTTATTGCAGAGGGGGAAGGAAGGAAAGAGATACTAAGGAGCAAAAAGGATTTAAATCTACAGAAAAACAAGCTTCTTTCATTCCACTGATGGTAGAACAACATGCTTACCAATAAAGTATCTTAAAGGACTTGGGTACATACAACATCAGATTCAATTTGCACTCTGAAACTCATTCAACACATCTTCTAATTCAAAACAAAAGTTGGCCCCATCTCCAGATCTTCTAAGAATTTCCCTGCTGCTTACAAAATCTTTCACAAATTCTAAAGAATTACGGGTGGAAAGTAAGTCCTAGCCATCAGAAACAAATCTGGATTTAGATTCCCACTGTTTCAGCTAGAGTGATGGGAGCTCCTTTATCACTGGACCAGCACACTGCACTGACTCAACCCAAGAACCACTAAGCTCTTTTGAGCATCAGCTTAATCGAGCCCAGTTCTCTGTTCTCAGTCTTGCATGACATCAGGCAACACGCTCCCTGGATCTGTGATGTCCTAAAAAGACAGGTAAGCATTATCCCTTATTCAAGAGTTGGTGGAACTGACACACATATCCAAGATACACGCTCTTCTCTTTCCTATCACGTTTATTTAAGAAATCACCAGCACCAGATATCCACCCCTCTTCTGCAATAGATTACTGAGGCCCACTTGTCCTTCCTTCTCTACAACACAAGCAGAAAAAGCAAATGCACTACCTCTTCAGTCACTGCACTTCCCAATCTGGTGTAGAAACAAAATTAATTTGATTTTGTTTAAATTGAGATGCAAAGCTCAGAGCCGCAGAACTTGAAGAGGGAATACAAATTTAATTCTGCCAGGCATCTTCAGCAGATGACTGGGGTAGGGATTACCTAAGTCACCCTTACACATATCACCTAAATCCACCTCAGAGAGACTGGATATACGACACACCCAAGATCAGAATGAGGGCTGAGGACAACACAGACCAGATGAATCTAGATCAACAGAAACCAGGCCCCATATTTTACTGCTAATGAGACCATTCTTAAACCTTCTTCTTAAAATCCAGCAATTCAAAAAAATGAGAGAAGAAAAAAATCAAAGCTGTTGAAGAAGAAAAGGAAACAGATGAGGGAACAGTTTCATTATCTGGGTTAAAAGAAATTTAAGAAAAGTATAGTAAATAATAAGAAACAAAAAACTCACGGATCTGAAAATACCTGCAATTTTTGTCCTGTAGTATCTCCCAAACTTCCAATAACCTGACTGGCCAACTGACCAAGCAATAAATTTTATGCATATTCATATGATTTGCAAATTCTTCTGCAATTTATAACAACTATATACACTATAAATTCCTAGTTTCAAATGGCTTGGCCTTTATTTTAGTGATCCTAAATCAATCTTCTAGATCACACTTGGAGTGCAAACAGGTTAGTCAACATGTACACTGAGTTCAAAGCAAAGTTTTGACACTACAAAACTGAATCTGGAAACAGAAAAGGTCCTCTAATAGTCAGTGTCATTCACAGATAAAGAAGGTATTATGCAATTTAGAAAGCTCTTTGATCTGCTTCTTACACTGAACATTACCAACTCCTTTTAAGTTCATCATACCACTTTTTAGAAAAATGTACCAGTATATGTTCTTCCACTGATAATCTTCTATGAATTTTCTAAAGTATTTCACCTCCATTACTTCCCCAAATAAAATTTTAAACTTAGAGTAAAATATAAATGTTGTACTCAGAGCACGTGTATAAAGATTGAGTTCTATTATTTATAAAAAAAGACTTCAGTATATCATAGAAGTAAACAAAAACTTTCCTGCTACAGTGATTTTTAAAATTGCAAGAGTCCAGAAGTAAGGTTGATAAGTATTACTAGGGCAGCTACGGCACTTCTGTAATTGATAAGAGTACACGTGAATCTCTGACATAAGTATGGCCTAATTTCAGATTATCACCTGATCGGAAATGACCTCTGGATCCTTGTATACAGGAAAGAGGGAAGGACAGGTTCCCCCCAGCTACCACTTCACTGACAAAAAAAAAGGCACTGAACTTAAGACATATACTAAACATTTTGCCTTTTTATGCAGGCCCACAACTGCTCTTTGGCAAAACTGAAGTACAAAAAGTCAGTAGGGAAGACTCACAATGAAACGTTACCATCATTTGGTAGATGGCATTTCTTTTCTAACTCTTAACTGAGCAAGAGATTTTCTCAACAAAGCAAAGGCTCAAAACATTTCCAGCATCTCTGATCATGCCCAATTCCTTTGTCACTAATGAAGAATAGCTGGAGAACAGTCCTAAAATAGTTACCAAACTGAAATCTACAACACAGAAGTATTTTCATACACAGATGACAGCAGAAAAAAAGTTCCAGCTTTGTCTACATTAGGCTTTAGTGCTTTTTTCTAACTACTGTGAATGTCAGTTCAGCTCAAGACAGGCCAAAAACCAGGAAGACAACAGCAAAGACACATTACTGCATTATTTTATATACAAATCCATGCCCTAAATCAGCATCACTACCTAAAATATCAGTTGATGTCTCAAGCCTCCACTAGAAAGCTTTCCACCTTTGTTACTATGTTGGAACCAAACCAGTAACAGAAATCCAACAAAGCAATTATAAGAAAAATTATTAACTGGCAATACCATTTCCAGTTGTAAAGTCCCACTCAACTTCATTATGCAATCAATCTCTAAAAAAAATTCATCAAACTTCCTGTTGATATTAAAAGGAGGGGCTATAGAAAACAGAAGAAAAATACATACTAGTAGCATGCAGTACAATTCTTGACAGAAAAACCTAGACAGTCCTAGCAGAGCATACTGGAATGCTTCTGAACCTTCAGTGCATTTGCTTAAACAACTGATACTACTGTGACCCCACTGACTCATCAGGTAGATTTGTAGCTTCAGTTGCCATCAAAATACCAGAAATACAAGTAATATTAACATATAGCAAACAAGACAAAGGTATTTATATATTCTATATGCAGCATAGAAACAGAATATAGAGGGTACAGCCATTAGCATTATCTGTTAATAATTCAATACAAAGGTAATTGCTATTCAAAGAACATGGAGACAAACAAAAAAACAATCCAAGTGGAAATCCAACACTCAAGTCCACGTTTTCATTTGCCCAACATACAGTGGAGGCTGGGGATAGGATATGTGAAAAGTTTAATATATGGACACCAAAACTTCAAAACATAACATATGGTCAGACTGTCACACACTAACATTTCCAAATTATCAAATTTTACATGGAAGCAAAACAACGTTAAAGTTTCTTTAAGCTCTCTCCTCACTGGCCTTCATAACTAAGACTATGGCCTTAGTTTATACTTAGACTGACGGTATCACACAAGCTATTCAGAGAGCACTCTTGCTCCACACTTTCTAAAACACAGAAAATCTACAGATTGTGACTCCACACCTGGTTTTCACATGGTTTATCACTGTTGTTCTTTTTTTTTTTTTTTTTTTTTTTTTTTTACTTTAATAGAACTATGCCTGTGTAAAATCCAACTGACTGGATTGCTTTTCTAAATCAACTCTCACTTGAGCAGATCTTGATGAAAGAATATAGAAGGAACAATCTACCCAGTGTTGTCACACGTAAGTTCCTGGCCATGCACTGGTTGGCCTTAATCTATGTTTTTAAATTAATTAGATTTCTCTAGTAATGACCTTTAAAATAGTTTAACTGGCCCTTTATAGATTTCCTCTACCATTCTCCTTCAGCCTATTTAATGCTGATGTACTAGTTGGAGGGCTGTTATTTCTGAAAAATAAGTATCAATATTATACATTTCTACTTATCTCTTCTAGCAATACAACAGTAATATAATTACTGTTGTAATATTCCAGTAATAAACAATTCTGGAAAGATTCAGTCAAAGGATACATATAAACTCACCTTAAAACTATTTTTCCTATTCCAACTATCTGCTACGGCAGTCTGAATAGTAGCATCCCTAAATATCCCATGTATATGATGCAAAAGGGAGAAAACATTATAAAACATGTTCAGGAAACAATACCTGTCAAAGACAGAAGCAGTGAGTGCAGCATTTCACTAATCCCAATGGAAAGGTTGTGAGATCTGCATTGTCTTGTAATTTTCTCTAGAAACTAACATTTAAAGGAATGACATAGTTTAATACCGTAGGTATGACACTCACGCTTACTCCTTCCCACAAACACTAGCTGAGAATTACACTCATTAAGATTTAACAGGGCACCTTAAAATCTACAAATGTTCAATGTCTAAAAAGAAACTTAACAGCTAAATTAGAAAAAAAGAAACTGTGTTACCCTTTAGTTTCAATTAAGTGAAAGCCAACCAATCAAACAATAAGTAGGAAAGTACTTTGTCTGTAAAAATAGAATCATGTATATCTATAAAATAAATAAAAGTTATTATTTATATATAAATACATATTTTTATGTGTTATGATAATGGTCATTTACTTCTATCACACTGATTTTTCAAAGTGTCCTATTCTTTTGATAACTAGACAGTGTGTTTTGCTCTAGTCACTAGTCAAATAGATTTGTACGAATATCTATCCTGAATTCTAATTTAAGTAGAAACTACTATGTCAGTGAAGGAGACTCGATATACCTTTTAAAACTTCCCATCCATTTACATTAATTGATATAATTTTCCCAGTATTGCAAGGTGCAGCCAACACTTAAAGCCAACACAGAATTAAAAGCTGTTTCCATCACCTAAAACTCAATACTTTAACTTACTTTGAACCATTTACTTTTGATTATATATCTCTTATCAATTCAAAAACCTTTGTAAACTTTTAGTATCATTGTACGGACACATTTCTCAATGTTTCACAAAAACAACAGGAGGGAAAACTGAGCATGTTAGTTCACATTTCTGTTCATTTCAAAGTTCAAAAATCATAAAGAATCACAAAGAGAGCTCTGAAACAGGCCACCTTTCAATTTCTTTAGACTTTAATCTCAATCATATTTAAAAACATAAACAGTAGCCTTTACATAAAACTTTCAAAGTAATCTATGAATATACTGCTGTCTTCCAACAATGTTCTGGAAAAGGCCGCCAGTTCATCAGCACACGGACTAACTGTGCAGTGAAATTATTATCCCTCATCTGATTTTCTGTCAGGAAAATCACTTTTATTCAGAAGATTCTCAGCTTAGTGCATCAAAAAGATTTTTCTGATCAACAAAACATGAATACATGACTTCTTCCCAAAAGCTATTTCTTTTTGGCCAACTTTTATTTAAAAGCAAAACTTCACTCTAATCCTTTTGCAAAATAATTTCCAGGTAATTTTTTATAGACAGCCTGTAAACCAGAGAACTAGCAAGCTATCTTCTGCTAAAGTTGGCACAGCTAGTGGACAGGCAACAACAGACATTAAAAGCTTATCATTCTTTAGCCACAAGTTTTAATACTGCTTCTTTGTTCAGCCTCTACCTTTATTACCTGAGATAATCACAGTCAGACTTTATGCCAAACTAAAAATCTGTATTTCATCCCAGTCTTAGCCCCAGGCCATGTGCATTATTAAGTATTTAATCCCCAGCCTAATAACTGACTCAAATCTAACACACAAAAATAACATCCAATATCACAACCCAGCACTGCAGTTTTGGGGTGGTTTTCTTCCTTTTTCAAACACTAAAGAAGGCACCATAATGCAATGGACATTTAAAGAATCAATCTCAGTGTGTCAGATCATGGTAACTTGTTAGGTGTAGATCAGGGCTTGAATTAGAGGCAGGCTTGCTTGAGATTTTAGGCCCTTATTCAGCTTTCATTTCAGATTCCCCAAACCTCTGAAGATATTTTTAAATTTGTGTCTCCTAGGTCAAGGAGACTGTTCTTCTCATTTTGTATCACATGCTGTAACTTCATAAAAAGAAGTGCACTACTGGGCTCAGGCAGTAACAATGCATTTTGATGTTGTTTCAGTCACTGAAGGTGTATCTAAAAATCTGGATTAGTTCCATGCAATTGAAAATGAGTTGCTAATAAAAGTTAATTACAATGTTTTAAAACACTGCCTAATCAGTAAAATGCTCCCTAAAGAAAATAAAAGCTTTTATTCAAGTAGAGCATGAGGCTTTTTATTATTATTTTACCTGTTTATACAGAGGCCCTTCTTTTTGGATCCAGCCTGGACCAAAATATTGAGGATAGTGTTATTCAGAAATTCCAATCTAATATGACCATACTTAATAAAAAGATTGCCGGAATTTGAGATTCCATATTCAACTTCTAATATTTGAACTGAATGAAAACACATGTAAAAATTAAACCCTCTGAAAAACCTCTGTCACAAAATAATCAGGAATATCTTGTCTATAAATAAGCGATATAGTTAACACGAAAACATAAAGTCTATCAATTCCCATCTGCTACTTGTTTCTCAGTCTGGTTTACAAGATAAAAACAGTTCTTCAGCCACCCTCAATCATATGCACCTATTTAACTATAACGTTTATGAGCAAGTAACTAACCCACCTCTGCAAAAAGTCTGACATGCCATGAGTGCCAGTTATTCTTAGAGTGAGGCATGACCACAGTTTCACGTAATTAGAGATGTTATAAAACGCATCCCGCCCGCTCGCCCCATCCCCCTCCACCACTACCACCATTGCAGGAGTGACTTGTTACACATCGCGATGAGCAAGTAACATTCCCTGCCCGGGGAGAGAGCGGAGATCTGGCCATAAAAAGGGCACGAGATGCAAACAGGGATCCTCCCCTCTCCGGGCCGGGAGCCGAGGCTGCCCGCTGGCTCCCGTGGGCACGGCGCGGCCCGGGGAACAGCCTCGCCTTGCCCCGCGCCGGCACCGGCGGCACACGGGGGTGCCGGGGGGCGAGCCCCGATGGAGGACGGCAAGAGCTCTTTCCCCTTCTCCAGAATCGCCGGGAGAAAGGTGCCCCGGCCGCGCCGGGGAGGGGGTCACCCAGTTCAGGCACCGGGCGAGCGGCACCCGGGGACGGCGGGGAATGGCGGGGAGCGGGCTCGGTAGGACCAGCGTCGCCGCCGGTGAGGGCTGAGGGGCGACCGCTGCCTTCCCCCTCGGCGGCGAGGCGCCTCTCCCTTGGTGCGGGGGACAAGGGCGGCGGGGTGGGGGGCACCCGGAGCCCCCAGACCCGGGGCCGGGGCGGTGGCGGCGACGCGGCGGCTCCGGGCGCCCCCCCCGGGGCCCGCTCCGGGCGGCAGGGGCCTGGGGAGCGGGATACCCCGGCCTCCGGGGCGCGCGGGGGCCCCGGGGCCGGCGCCCGCCCTCACCGCCTGCCAGCCGGGCTCGCTCGCTGGCTCCGCGGCCAAGGCCGCCGCAGCTACCGGCAGCCAGCGCCCCCTGGCCGGCCCCCGCGGCGGCCCGCCGGGGGGGGGGGGGGGGAGCCCCGGCGCAGGGGGACGCTCCGCCGCGCCGCGGAGGGAGCCTGCCCGCTCGCCCCCCACGGGGTCCCGCCAAGCCTGTGGGCCACCACCGAGCCCGCGCGGCCCCGCGGCCAGGGCCTCCCGCCCTCACACACGCACGGAGGGCGGCACCGGGGGGGGGGGGGGAACGGGACACCGCAAACCAGCATCAGGCAGCCGGGCAGAGGGGCTGCGTGGGGGCGCGGCCGTGCCGCTGCCCACGCCGCGGGGCGGCACCCATGGCTGCCCGGGCACTGCGCGGCGCCCTGGCTGTGCTCTTCGGCCGCTGCCGGCTGCACCTGCCCCTACACGCTGTAGGCAAATGGATAGGCGGCTGGGAGCCGTTCGCATTTTATTTCGCCATCTCATACTGAATACCTGCATAATCGGAGAGGGACACCCTATCCAGTGGGGCACCCACAGCCGCCCGTGCACGGCCACCCTGAGGGGTGCGTGGCTGCGCAGACACGGAGCCATCCGCTCAAAGACACATTAACTCTTCAGCAAAGCAGGATTCCAGAAAAAAAAACCAAAAAACCAAAAAACACCAAACACGCTCGCTCCTCACAGAAGCAGTCTCAGAACTGCGATGGCAAACCGACAGGTTATGCCAAACCATAACTATGCGCCCGGAGCCTCACCGATTCTGGCTCTGAGAGGAGGCGGCCACGGCAGCGCCCATGCCGGGAGCGGGACGCCTTTCCCAGCCTAGCTGCAGGCACTCGGGAACTCCAAGAAACGCCACTTTCCTCCGTGCGACTTAGGGCGGTGCTCCGGGTCCGACGGGGCGAGGGGCGCGGAGGGGGCGGCCAGCCCCGGGCTGCCGTACCCGGCCACAGCGCGCACAGCCGCCCCCTGCCGGGCGGAGGGCAGCGGCCCTCACCGACGCCCCGCCCTCCACCCGCCGCGCGCGGCCGGCCCTCCGGCGCTGCTGTCCCTGCCGCGCCCCCTCCCAGAGCGCCATGCCACCCCTAGGAGGGGTGCGTGTGGTGGCTGCTGATGCAGTTGTGCTGCCATTCCCGCTTCTCAGGTCTTCGCACTTGCAGGCTACCGCTTTCCAGCAGGTTAGGCTTCTCCATTAACTCCCTACATCTGGCAGTGAATGCGGTGTAATGAGCCCCGGTGATAAAATCCAGTCTTTCTTACTCCAAGAGCATCAGCCCATCCTACTTGAAATGAAAGGTAAGCACTTAATGTTTATTCATTGATTCTGGTAGAACTATGTGCTTTTCAAGCAGAAAATACAAGATACTCCCAATCAACTGAATTATCAATCCATGGGCAAAGAGCTGAGGAGATGAAAAATGCTAACCAATCATGACTGGTAGGAGCATGTTAATGGAGACAGGATTTATCTTCTCCCCTAAAGCGTTCCCAGTTAACCTTAACTTGCTATCCCTTTAGCAATTAGTGGTGTCATGCTTGTAAAGCACAGACGAGGAGTTCAGATCCATCCAATATACATTACTATCCTCAAAATGATTCTCATGAAACACCTTAGACTGCTAAACACACAACATGTCTGACAAATAAAAAAGAAATTAATTAAAGGGTGAGCAATGTAACACTTCTTACCCTCTGGCCAAATGCATGGAAGCGCATATGTTTGCCATTTACATATGTCTCACAGAGGTGTATCACTAGCATAATTTTGTTCTACTTTAATTCCTCTGCATACAGCCATTCATTGCAATGTTTTCTCACCAAACCGAGAGTTTTTACCTGAAGGATATAATAATCAGCTGTTTTGCAAGAAGACTTTCTCATGAAAGCATGCAAAAAAGGAGTTAGGAGCTATGGGAAACATCTCTGTGAGTTATGGTGATGAGACATGGTCTCATGCCCCATCCCTTCTCAGTATCTGTATGTATCTTGGATGCCACATGACTTGTTCCCAATGAAGATATATCTAGAGGAGCAGGAACTCAGCAAAACTCAGGTTGCTGCTCCAGGCAGCTGGGGTGCCAGACACCTGAGCTTAAAGCAGGAAGATTGCCCATCCTGTGTTCTCAATGTGCTCTCTCTGCTAGTGTCCAAACAGGAAGCATTTGGGTATAGGTAATGAGAAACACTATAAGCAAAACAAATCAATAATTTTGATCCCAGGCCCCAACAAGGCTATAAGGCATGGACCACAACCATGAACTTGGCACATTCAGTGCAAGTGTCAGAATTACAAATTCTCTGGAAAGTATCTTTTCCATGTGTATCAGCCTCATGTCCTCGCGTCAGTGAGCCTCTACACCATTGTCCTAAGAAATCATGCCTAATATACCCCACATGATAGCATGGACATTTGGTATTGAGTCTCTTTCCCCAGGTCTTTTACCATCTTTGCCCAGCTTTTTATGAGAAGCTACCAAGGACAAGGCATGAAGGAGAGCGTATAAAAGAGGAGGCTTCAATTCGCAAAAGGCAGGGATCTGGAAAGTGGGTGAGAAGACCACAGTTAGAAAGGTGAGGGGAAGCTATGAGATGCCCTAGTTGAAGGGGGCAGCAGAGAGTTACAGGGTCAACACAATGTGTGTCTGTAACAATGTACACTGGGAGCTAGGAGTTATGGGCAATTGATACAGGATTCAAAATGATGCAAGAGTAATCCATGAACAGCAGAGTTAAGGACAAGTAAGGATTTTTGAACTTCTTGGTGAAACTTGCAGAAACTTGGGAAAAAAGGAAGCTTAGTAATGGCTTCAGTCTGTTACTAGATGGAAATAGTAGAACAGTTAATAACGTAGAAAAGGCAGAAGAGCTCAATAACTATTTCTGGTCTGTATTTGGGGAAGAGCCAGATGATATACAAATATCATATGATGATGATGAAATACATTCCATTACAACAGGCACTGAGGAGGATGTTAAACAGAAGCTAATAAAGCTGGGCATCAGCAGGTCTAGGTAACTTACATCCAAAAGTTTTAAAAGCACTGGCACAGAGTATCTTTAGACCATTAATGTTGATTTTCAATAAATTTTGGAACACTGTTAAAGTTCCAGAGGACTGGATGAAATATTGTACCAGTATTTTAAAAGGGTAAACAAGGTGACCAGGGTAATTACAACCTGCCAGCCTGACAAGAATTCTGGGTAATATAATGGGACATTATCTACATTACTTGATTAAAAAAGAATTAAAGGATGGTAATACAATAAATGTGAATTAATGTGGAAAATAAATCTTGCAAAAATAATTTGATTTTGTAATGGCATTACAAGTTTGGTTGATCAAGGTAAGTAGGTCTGCAAAATACTTGTTTCGGTAACTTGCAGCATTTTAATTAAGAAGCCAGAATGATACAGACTCATCACAGCACATATTAAACTGTTCAAAGTCTAGCTAACTGACAGTTACAAAGTGGGGAAATAAGAAGTCATCATCAAAGAATGTGTTTCTGGGTCCTGCAGCAATTAGTTCTACACTATATCGTATTGATATTAATGGCTCTAAGGAAAGCATAAAATCATCACTTACAAAGTTTTCAAGTGAGGTAAGCAATAGGGAGTCATAAATAACAAGTCATGATGTAAAGTATCTGAGGCAGCTTGATAACAAGTAATATGCATTTCTGTACAGCCAAATGTAAAAACATGCACCAAAGAATAAAGACAGTGATTATAGAATTTGTGCTCTAATGAGTTAATGCTCAAAAACCTCAAGAGTCATTGCATATAATCAGGAGAAAATGAGCAGGTGCTGTGGTGCTGTGGCCACCAGGCTAAAGCAACCCTTGGTTTTATAAACAGGAGAATATAGAAAGAGGTCTTTATTTTTCTGGTACTAGTCCAACCGCTCCTGAAGTCTGATATCCAAATTCCTTAACTCCTTAACAGAAGCTGAAAAAGAGATGGTTCATAGAAGACGAATAAGAATTATTTAGATTGAAAGTGAAAATGTTCAATCTATTTCAGTGTCAAAAAAAGAAGGTGAAGGGGTCACTCAATCACAGGTTTTAAGTACTTCCAAAATTCAGTGACCAGATGCTAAAGGCAGATGTATTCAGCTTCCTGGTGAGGTCTTCTACCAGTGAAGGTAATTAATCACCGAGACACTTTGGGGAGGAACAAGTTAGATTTCCCAGTGCTGGAAATGCCAAAATCAAAATCAGGTGCTTTTAAAAACTGTATTTTAACACAAGCAGGATTTCAGTCCTGTAAGTCTGGTACCCATGAGATAGAACTATGTGACCATAGCTGTGGATTCTGGGGTATGCAGAAGTTGATTTCCTTCGGCACTAAGACGTAACAACCTGCCATCCACTTCAGCAGCATCTGACACAGATCATGTGTTCTTGAGCACATGATGGGAGCAGCCCTGTGGATGGTAATGTTTACATTGCTTGAAGGGATGGGTGGACTTGTTCACAGAAGGCAAATCCTTTGAAGCATATTGCATACGAAGATAACTTTTCTCACTCAAGAAGCCTGAGACATACATTGCTGGAAGCTGGGAGGTTACTCCTGCAAGTGTGACTATATGATTATCCTGCTACTAAACTTTTCCTTGGCATCTGCTTCTGGCCACTGTCATAGGCAGGATACCAATCTTTCTCATGCCAAGAGTCTCTCAGCTCCATACCAAAGCTGACCCCGATCTCTGAACAGCAGAGTGGGAGTTTTAGTGGAGCAGAAAATAGATGCTTGATAATAAATAGGCATAGGCGCAGGAGAGGGCAGGAACGAGTGCAGAGAAGAGCAGGAACACTTAATATTAGAAGGTTGAAGACTCACTTGGTTAGGGGATTGTACATGAGGCTCTGGACCTCTCCAGAATCTGGCGTTGATCAAAATATTCAGGAGTCTCCTGATCTGATCTGGTATCATCAGTTAGGAAACTTTGCAGCAAAGTGTTCATTACTTTCCCAATGTAGTTCCCGATAATACTCAGCCTTCCACTGATACGCAAGATCTCAAGTAGAAAAGGCTTGTGCTGTCAACTTAAGCATCCAAACCTCTTGGGTGACTGAAGCTTTTATTCACAGTTCCATGGAATAAAATGGTGGCTTTTTTTCTGTACAGTTGCTAGTAACTGCTTGCATATCACACTCTTGACAGAAACAATACGATGAATGTTCATTACTACCACCACTTTCTGTTGTAAAAAACCAACTTTCTGATTACACCCTTCCAAAGGCACCAAGAGACCTGCAGTGAAGGTTACAATGTCGTGATTTTGCCCTCTAGTGGCTGAGTAGTCCAGCTCCTGTGGCGTCTGTCTTACTACATCTTTATTACCTCATCAGCCTTGAATGTTTGATACTTCTAAATTTTGTGCAGGCTTCATCCATTATAGTCAAGTACTACCTGCCCCAGAACAATCTGAATCAATAAAAATGCTTGGCTAAAAATCCTCAGAATCCTATATTAAGGTTAACTCAGTATTTAGTGAGTCATAGAATAAAACCACTAATACATGGCCACTTAATTAATCTATGATGGATTTTCCACTAGAAATTACTTAATCTCTAGAAAAGAAAAAGTCCTGATAGGTCACTGTCTTGATGCATGGTTCAGTTTAGAGTCATTCCATGCTGAATACCTCATCTTATTTTGCCCAGTTTAAATTTTAAACATGCCATGCACTCTTAGGAGTAAAAAAAAAGAAGGCATTTTAATCCTTGCCAACAGTAAACTCACATAGGTTATGCATTTAAAAGGGAACATAACTGCTGTACTGTCTACGCTGGCTATATCTTGAAACATCCATCACTGTTCTCCCCATATTCCAGACACTGGCCCAGAGGCTTTGTAAGCTTGAGCAAAGGCTTTGGACTTTAATTATATCTTGATTTTTTTCTTTTTCTCTCCTTCTGGCACTCATTTTTTTTAGCCCAAGCTTTTTAAGGAAACTACACTTACTCAATTAAATTGTTTGTCTTTCTCTTCCCCTCCCTCCTTCCCGTATCTTTAGGATCTCTTGGCCAATTTCTGCCACAGCTGAAAAAGTGGTAAGTCTCAAAGGAAATTAAGTTCTTACAGGTTTTGTGGCAATCCATGGCCAGAGCCATGGATTGCCAATCAGAGACAAAGCAAGTCCAACTCAGCTGGTACATATTCAGAGTGGCAGCAGCCAGTTTGTTAATCAGTGTATGCTCTGGCTGCACAGGCAGTACGCATGCACCACCATGTTACTCCTGGCATATGCTGTTTCAGCCTAGGAGCGTTAGGGGGAATGTGGAGGAAGCTGAAGTCATTGTGGTAGGACTGTCATCATGGACATGGCAGCGCTAGGGTTATTGCAAGGAAGAGATCAGAGGGTGAAGACACAAATCCATATGCAAACAAGGGCTATTTTGCCAATACTCACAGGACAACTTTTCAAGGGTTGTTATTTGGACTCAGTATTTGTGACTGAGTTGTGATACTTAGGCACTTTGAAAGCCTCTACTAAGCAAGAATTCACATTACAGGATTTAGTAGTCCCTGTTAAAAAGAAAACAATAAACTCTGATAATTTCATTCTTATTGGTTATTTTTCTATTCATCTGTATTTGGAAGTCCTGGAAATGCTTAAGTAGCTTTCTGATTACATTCCTGGTCTGGCCAGAAGCTGGAAACGCCTTTAGTAAATACCCATGGGCTTCAAGTATTTGTGAGGGTGTTCCAGAGGAACATGTCTGTGCTCAGTAGGAAAAAACCCACCAGGATTTGGAATCGGGAGAAACAGGTTCTTGTTCAGCTCTTCAGCTGACTTGCCGAGTGACACTTGACCTATGGGATCCTCTCTCATTGTGTGTACAGTAGAAGTAGTTGTATTTACAGCATGAGTAAGTACTGCGTGAGACCTTATGAAGGTCTGTGAAACCACTTAGAGAGTCTCCTATGAGAAGTGTTATTATGATGATTACATGAAAAACTATCATTTGGAAGATATGAAATCATCACCTAAATATGTGGTTTCTGGTTCACTGAAACAAAAGACCTTTGAGATTCAAAAATTAATAGGAGTTTGAAAAATTAGCTCCATCTACAGAACTTCATCTTCCTAAAATGCTGAGAAATATGCCTTTTCCATTTGAAGATCTAAAATACTTCACAAATAGTTGAAACCTGTTAGCCTCCCTGTGAGGATTAAGCAACCTGCTCAGTAACGCTCAAAAAATGCATTTAAGAGTTTGGACTAGAATCACAGAACTCCTGATTTTACATCCTATCCCATGTATGTTGGGATATCACTTGGCTGTGACATTATTTAATTCCTCAATCATATAAAACCTTCCATCTTTCAAAGATGATAGTACTCCAGGGATAACGTTGGAGCTATGCCACAGGGTGGTGGAAGGCAGGAGAATTGAGATTCTCATTGTTTGGATAAAAGTCATAATTCATGCCAGCTTGGTCTAAAAAAATCTGGTTTAAGTATGATATGCTAGTGAGGAGGGAGGGACCAGCATATCTCACAACTTCTAGAAGGAAGTTTTCTGAGTTGTTGATAGCTCTTTCTAAAAAGCCATATTGGACTTTTCCATACATGCCACCAGCATATCTACGCTTCATGGCCAATAGGAAGCACAGTGGGGAAGAACAGGCGATTGTTAAACTGAGTTTTAAACTGAGATTCTCCAAAACTAGCCCAGATATGGGCCTACAAGAGAGCTTACAAGCTCATAGAGTAGGTCTACATAAATAACAGTCTCAGGCATTTGTGTGGGCTTCAGTGAACCTACTCAGTGCTTGATGCACTCACTCATAGAGGCAAGACTTACTCAGTATGCTGTCTGAGAACAAACCACATCAGACACTTCAGAAAGGAATTCCACCAGCAAACAGTAGCACAGAGGATGTTTTGTGGAGGATTTTTGAATGACTGGTTTTGTGAACAGAAACCCACTCCTTTGAACATCAACACTTAGGATGCAAGGAAAATTCTAAGAACAAAACAATTTTAGAGAAATCAAAACACTACAATTTAAACTCGATTTTAATTATATGTAGTACAAATTAAACTATTTCAAACTGAAAAATCACATCAACATAGGTATTATTAAATAACCCATTATTGAGAATGTTGAAGTAGTACCTTTTGATGTGAGAGTCTTGTCTTTTGTTTCTTCCAACATAACTGTATTCTATGGCCAAAAAAGCTGTCAGATTTTTTTACAGATTTGTTATACAAATTAAATAAATCAGTTCATTGTTGTACTTATCCAATACAAATGGACATACATTTTATACAGAAAAAACCCTAATACTTTTAAAATCCTATTTTAATCTGTGATGTCTAATAACAGTGAGTGCCATGCACTAGTTGTGGTACTTTAAAAGTATTTTTTTTTCATCAACTGTAAATGCTCTATTGCACAATTTAACTTAATACCCTTTTTTCTCATATAGGATGAATTTTACTTTCTCTATATAACCCTCTATTCTGTTTATTTCTGCTATGTTCCTTCTGATTCACCTTTGTTCTTCAAAAAATATGAGATTTTCAATTTCTCTTTAAATAATGTATCTCTGCATCTTTGTATGGTGCTGTTTTCAGCTTTTAGAGCCTCAGTTATATTTTTATTGACAGGCTGAGGGCTACAGCCAGAGCTGAGAGGCGTGTCACCTAGTTAGAGAAGCACTGTCATGGCCTTGGTGTTACTGCCCTCTCTTTTGGGAGGATAACAGTCATACAACAACAAGCAGGCCTATCCACATGTACACTAGACCAGGTGAAAAATTAGTTTTTCTTCTTGCATGGTCAACCCTAAAACTTAACACATCCTTCTGGAACAGCCCTAGACAGCTTTAACTTGCTTTTGTCAAAAGCATTTAACATTCTAGAAATTCACCTTAAACATAAGAAAAAAAAAAAAATCTCTACTGTGAGGGTGGCCAAACAGTGTCACAGGTTGCCCACAGAGGTTGTGGAGGCTCCACCCTTGGAGATATCCAAAACCCTACTGAACATGGTCCTGGGCCACCTGCTCTAGCTGACCCTGCTTGATCAGAGGGTGAGAGACCTCCAGAGATCCCTCCCCACCTCAACCATTCTGTGATTATATAAAAGGCACCTAAATATAAACTGAAGACCAAGATGGGAACACAGACAAGGAAAACAGATTAAGGTCAGAAACTACTGGTTCGGACTTCTTGTATAGCACATTGCTGCAAAAGCAGCGCCAAACAATGATGTAGTTCATCTCCACCTTGTAGACATTAGTATGGGACACTGGGGACGAAGAGGGAGTGCTATGTTTTCTCATTACCTTCCTCCATCACGAGTTCCTCCAGATCTGAAAGGTCTGTGAACCTGCAGGAAGAGAGAGAAAGCTGCCAGTCTCAGTAGGAGAAGGGAAGATGCAGAGGGAAGGAGCCCAGTGAGCCCTTGGGTATGGGAAGGCAGAGGATGAGGAACAGCAGGAGCAGTGAGAGCACACACCTTGCATGAAGCTCATAGTTTCTGGTGGAAGTAGGAAACAGGTTTCAGAAAAAGTCGTCAGTCCAAGTGTAGAGTTATCTACATGCCTATGAACATGCAGTTACATATTTCCAGTATGGTTGGTTTTGTTGTTTCAGGGTAGGGGTTTTTTTTGAGGATGTAAGTAAACAGAAGTGTAAACCCTCATCTCAAATACCTTTTTTTTTCTTTCAGTGTTTATGCAAAGGGTTTGATCTATTATGTATATATGGATTTATCCTTTAGGTCTTTCTGGATTCAAAGGAAGAGCTGGGTTTTCTTTAGAAAGGAGAAGAACTGAAACTTACTTGAAAGGAAGTGGTAGATGTGGTTGGCTCATTGTTATCTTAAGCATTTCCCTTCTTTGTTGTGCTGGAGATAAATGAATAGCTGCTATGCATGGACATACATGACTCTCAAGCTCTGGTTCATGAATTTTCATAATTAAATCATTCAATGCATGATAGAGTCAAACTCCAGCAAAAGGGATTTTATTTTTGAAGGAATCTGACAGGTAGCGCTTTTGCAATGCTGTCTTGGGTTATCTGCTGTTGTCACACTGATTTTTTCCACTCTACTCCTTGGTGACAGTGGGTGTGACAGGCATCAGAACCACCATCCTTTGTGCATACAACTTTTTTAAGCTAAGCCTTTTAAAGAAGAAAGGCTCACCTATCTGTGCTGCAGGTGCAGGTACATCTTCCTATCCCTTTGAACAATTTAGGAATATGTTGCTCAAGTTCAGTCGACGCTTGAAAGAGGCAACTGGTGATTGCTCTAGGAGAAAGTCTCAAATAACTGCCACTACTGAGGGCACAGCAGAGGGAAGGCAGCCACTGTAGTAGCTTTTAGCAGCAGGCGGCTTGTCAGTGAGCCACACGCAGGTCTAGGCTTCTTTGTATGGTTATTTCTCCCCTATCAGAACTGCCACAGAGAACACAGCACCTGTATCCCAGGGGAAAGGTGCGACAGAGGACAGGTAGAGGAGGAGATGGTTAAATAACATGGGATCCTCCTGCTTTCATTAGTTCTTTGAGCAGTGAAACTGTTCACACACACACGAAGATTTAAGTACACCCTAAAGTATTCAAGGCATTAAGGAAAATCCAAAGCATCTTGTTAATTTCAATTGCTTCTCCACCCACATTCTTCATTGAATTAAAGGATATCCTACACGCACATTTGTTTCACTTATTCCCCAAAGATCATTTCATCACACACCAAGTAAGGATCTTCAGCATATTCATAGTAACGTCTCAGTCATGGCATTCAGCATTATGATGTTCCTGGCACAAGGGATGTTATTAAAGGATTGATGAGATGAATAGACAGCAGATTTCCCCAGGGCAGCACATCAGAAAATGGACATCAAAAGAACCTGGCTCAAAACACAGTGAGTACTACTGGCTTCTGGCAAAACCCACTCATTTCTTAACAGTAACACCATCAGGCTGTGTTAGGGACATGTCCATCCTGGAATACCTCCATAAATAAGACTATGCTTACCCAGTAAAAGCACTCCCATTTCAACACCCACCCCCCTAGTTGAAGACAGCATAATCTTAATCAAAAATATATTGGGCTAAATCCAACCTTACTCAAGTCATTAGCAATATCCCAGAGCAAACATGGCACAGGCTGTCATTTTTCACGAACCCAACTGGATTGTCCTAGAAACCCTGCAGATCTCTGAATGTGTGAATGTCTCTTACAGGACATGTAGGCTGTCACACGTTACACATCATCTTCACAGACCCCAACAGGATGACAGGCCACAGCCTGTGACAGGAAATTTTTTTAAATTTCTATTTCCTCTTTCACCAAGAACTGGTTGTAATTTATTTTCTTAAAGCTATTTTGAACCACAAGCAACAATTCTTGAGTAGGCACTGAGGAAGGAGAAGCATATATACTGACATGACGTCACCACCTGAATTATTATACTGGGATGTAAAAGTACTTTGAAAAGCAGCATGGCCAAAATTACCATATCATTTAATTACAACCTACTTTCATGACAGGCTGTCAGTTAATTAAGAGTGTCAAAGTGCTGAATTGCCTCCAGCTTCTACATGCTTTGCAAATGACATGGAAGTAATCTTTTTACACAGCAACAGCTTAAATGAAAGTGTAAAACCCATAGTGAAATGCTTTGAAAAATGAGGCAGTCAGCTGAACTGACATGAAATTCCCCACACCACAAATTCACTAGGGAAGATGTTACAACCCATTTCATTTACTCTCTGAAGATCAAATTCACATGATGATTTTTTTTGGGGGGTTCAAAACTATTTTTCTGAAATTAATATAATTTTAGAAGAGTTATAAAAAAGGAGACTTAAGTGACTGTGGTCTGTGCCGCTATGCACATGGCCTGGCTCCAGCACCGGCACCTTGCCTCCAGACTGTTAGAATACAGGGAGATGTAATGCGGGAAAAGGTTTAGAGAAAAGTTGGCTTTTTTTCTTCAGAAATAAGTCACCTTCACTGATTCTCAAGTAACTAAAGAAAATCTCTGTATCTGGAAAGGTATTTGAATAAACTTAGAAAATGATGGAACTGTTTTACCCATTTATTATACCTGTCACCAAATCCCTTGTTCTCTTTATAGGACAGTCTTTTTAAATAAATGGTTTTGTATAAATTATATAAGATAACAGTTTGATATAAATTGTAGCAAAGCAAAAGAATACAGTGGAAAGCAGACTAGATGGAAAACTCGTGCCTGAACCAACTATCGAAGAACAAGAACAGTGCCCAAATGCAGAATTAAGCCAAACATCTTGAAACTGATATGAAAACAGTGCAGTCCTTCTCCCTCATCCTCTCTTTGGTAACGAGGTGGTCCTTCTGCTGGACAGCTAGAAAGAAAAGGTTTTGGTTTTTTCCCCCAAGGAAAATGAGTGCTTAACACTGAAAAAAAAATAAAAATGATGAGCAGACATCTCCCCCTATAGTTTGCAAAAAGCTGAGCACCTTAATAATAATGAAGAAAATCCTGTCTCTCAGCTGCATGAGAAAACCAAGCTTAAACCAAGCCAGAACTTTATGTGGTATGAAAATGGAAATGCATACCCTGGCAAGAGTGCTTGAATAAAAAAGGATAAGGCTACAAGAAAGAAACCTGAGAGTTCAGCAGAATTGTGGCAAGCTCATAGCTTCGTGACTGTGGCAATGTCCAGGTGATTAACAAATTAGGGGTTGGAGAAGAGACTGACTTTCAAGATAATTTAAGTGTGGGACTAAGGGGAGTTTGTTAGGCCTGTAAAATAAGCAAAGGACTTCAAATACTAGAAAGAAATGAATGAGCTTCCTAAGCTCAGTTCAAAGAGCTCTTTATTACTAAAGACTTTGATCAAGAAAGTATTTAGGCTCAGTAAAAATGCCATTTAGTGTAACAGGCTGTGAAAATGAAAGCTGACCAGTAAACAAGAATGGTTCACTTTGCCAGGATGAGAAATATCTCAAAGCAGTTTTCACAAAATGGTGATTATGCAACAATTTTATGTCTATTTCCAAGGGAGTATGTGTTGGATGGATCCTGTTAGCAGTGTCCTCTCATGCTAGGACAGTATTGCTGTTTCTGTAAGGAAGAAACCTGAGCCCTGTAAATGCATTTTACTGCCATTTACAATTAGTGAAAACCAGTTGTCATTAATTTGACTATACCTTAAATTATAAATTACACGCGGAAAGGGCCACCTTTGTTCTCTGTTTTCACAGAAAACAGTGTAACAAGGAGTTAGTATCCAGCAAGGCCCATTACACAATATGATGACGCAACATTAATTGCACACTGTGTTCTCTCCTGAGACTACCTTCAGCATTTAACAGACAATCCTTGAGATCCAAACATTAGCCCAACAGTGGCTGGAGTGGCATTGGCTACACCCATTTCCAGTAAGGCTGGAAAATATCCTGCCAGCTGCACTGGCTCAACAAATACTTTGGATACCAGCCTGTGCTAGCCTCCTTATTCATGAAAACATACCTAAATTCCCATCTGCCAGGTGTGGTGTTGAACATGGACTGGACGAGTCTGGAATCCTGCAGGCATTGACATATAGACACTAAATCACAGCAAAATTAAGTGAAAGAAGCAATAACATCACTGGTGTTATGTAAAGATCTCCTTGCTGAATACAAGGCACTAATTATTCCAGGCTGGCTGTACCCACTTCCCCCAGTTCATTTCTCTTTCACTAGTACGTATGAAGGGGAAAAAAAAAAAAAAGAAAAAAAAAAAGCCAGAGACATGCTCATCTTGATCATGTCATTTATTAAGTCAGCAGTGATGGCAAACAGGGAATCATTCAGTCTTACCATCACAGAAAAACCCCACCACTAAATCCCATGGAAGTGTACATGTGCAGAGAGAACAGGGTCATGAGTACACACTCCTTCCGCTTAGCCTGTGAACTTGATGGCTCTGTTTGAACCTTCCTGTTCTCCTAGCAGTGTTTTGGCTTCACAGCAGCGTGGCAACTCCCTGCTCAAGCAAAAGGACATTGCTTCACTGGGTGTAATTAAGCCTATAAAAAAAAAAAAAAAACCAACCCAACAACAATCCAGGCTTGCTAAATCACGATTGAGATTTTGTGGAGTGCTGTGAGCCAGAGCACTTGGGAAGCCCTGACCAGCTATTTCCTCAACATCTCAATGAGAGTTGTCTGTTGAGGTTTGTTACTTAGGAATCAGTCAGCTGAATGCTTCGAGTTTGCTAAAAAAGGTTGGTACCCCATTTCAAACAGCCAAAACCCTTGCAAAACAATATTGACTATGATACAGGATTAAGCACAATGGTAGCCAATAGAAAAGAGCACAGTAAATAATAGTACATACAGCACAGAGCTGCTTTCTTGAGGGGGGAAGGGGGAGAAAAAGAAAAAAAAAAGCTCTTGGGCATCTTTGGCGTCTGTACTTTATCTTGCTTCTACCAAATCAGAGAGACCTTCCAAGTATAAAACCTGCAGATATTTTTAAGTAATGGGATTGGTTATCTATGGTAGTAACCACTGTTAAAGCTTGTTTTTATTGTGCAAGGAGACAATGCATGTAATGCCTCCCACAGCAATTTTTCATGGGACTGCTTACAAGGGTAAGACTAAGGACAAGTATTTAAACACCTCTCTCTAATCTTGGCTTATCTAAGAGTTAATGTAGAAGGGCAAAAATTTAACCAAAGTACATGTCATACAAGTTTCAACACGGGTTAATGTCTCAGCAGAAAAACTAACAAAAATAATTTCTCATCATGTTTATTCAATGCAAGTCAAGTCTTGTTCTGAATCTATTTGTTCTTTCCTGACAAATGCTGACCATCCCAAACCATAACGAACCTGAGGGCCCAAGCATTTTGAAAGTATTAGCACACTGTGATGCCAGGCAGCCCAAATTCAACAGCTCTATTTCTCAATAGACAATACCCACAACAGTGATAGAGAAAGGAAGATGCACTTGGTATACATTCCTGATGACGGTACTCTGAGCCATTGAGAAATTGTAGGTGTAAGACTTCTAAACCTTTTATTACAGCTTACTGCAAACTCATGGAGTGCTTGTGCAGATTAAAACCATTAAAAGTGTATGCATTTTTCATGGATAAGTTTCCATCAGTGAAGATGCTAATGATGTATCTCTCTGCTCGTTCACAAAGAACAAGCAATCCTGTTCAAAGCAGTCACCAAGTTCTCACTGACCCAGACTGCGCTACAAAAATCCTCTATAATTTAACAAAATCATCAGGATTGAACACACATACCACTAAAAACAATAGCTGGATTATCCCTTCAAATTTTACTATGACCTTTAAAAGAAAGAGTGGATGGAATATTTTTACGGAAAACCCATTTCAAGGTTCTCAGGAAAACTGAGCTGGAAAATCACCATGTAATGGGATAAACTATTACAATTTCAGGGCTGGAAGTGGCCAACGTGATTTCTCCGTGCACACTGCCAATGAAAGCAACTCTGCAACTCAAAGGGCAGCAGAAGAGATAGAGGTAATAATATCCCTCTGTTCAAAAGTTAATAATTTACAACTACACAGAAATCATGCAGCTGAGAAAAAGGTGATGTAGAAAAAGACTAGCAAACTGACATCACTGGTGTGAAAATAGAAATCTCAGCAAAATACTCAAACATCCAGCAGCAGATTATGAGAAAACCTGGTGTCTTTCAGTTAAGCTGAGGCAGCAGGCTGTGGGAAATGTAAGACGGGAAGAAATCCTTATTCAAAGTAAAAATTATTTTAGGCCCTATTTACTTGCTTTCAGAAACATGCAAAAATGCAAGCCATTACTAATTACAACTGCCACACAGAGCAGACCAGTCTTCCACAATAGAACAAATGTTTCAAAATGAACAGAGAAGAAGCTTCAGTTGCATCATTACTCCCTGGAGACTGTAAAAATGCTGTAAGCAAATTACAGCTATTTCCAATTAAACACCATGTGTCAGAAAACATCTGAAACCAGGTCTTGTCACAAAAATAGAAATTCCTTATTCAAGTTCCTGTTATTTACTGAGATTTTCATTGAACAAGAACCTGCAGCATGAATCAAAACTTCAACAGCTTGCCCAAAAAAGTCACTGTTCATCTAAAGAGAGACATGCAAAATGGGCTTACAGGGGAAGGCTGTGTTCGGGTGCTGTGCAGCTGCACAGCAGTGGCTTGGCTGCATCAGAGGGTGGCTGTGGTAACAGCACACGGGGTTCACATGCCACAGCTTATCAGCTCACAGTACAGGCAATGCCTATGCCTCACAAGGCACAGTGAGCGTACCAAACCCCTGTGTCACAACTAAAAGTTTAAAAACAAACTGCAAGTTTTTATCTGACCAGATCAGTCACCCAAGGCATCAATATGGCAAATCCTTCCCTTCTTCCCAAACTCAGTATGGCCCTGGCAGCAGCACTGCAAGTTCCTCTAAGCTGTCTTGCCAGGACAAGCCTCAGCAGCAGAGCAAGCAACAGCAGCAGGGTTAAAAGGCTAGTTCAGTCTTCGAGGATGGGTTGCTTGATGGTCACCTCTACCAAGCCTCCCCAAAGGGACTGCATGCAAACACTTTCCTTTTAAAGGGTGGTTACCATTTATTTCACTGAAATGTAAAGCTAGCTAGCAGGTTGTAAGGCAAAGACAACCAACATGGGCCCCAAAGCTACAGCTTTCTCTGCAAGCACACGCTTAGGCAGAATGAACTGCGGGACCCGCAGGTTCAAACACTACCACCACAGCTCAGGATGCAGTTTCACAAGCTGGCTAAAACAACCAAAGCAAGCTGTCAGGAAGAGGAATGGTCAAGCTTTTAGCATGTGCTAGTACTATTACACACAACTGTGTGGTCAGACTTCACGGCAAGGTGAGCTGAAAACTAAAGAAAGTAATCTACAATCAGACACCAGCTACTACTGCTGGCACTTGGGAAAGCAAAGGAAGGGGAAGACTTTCTCCTTTGATGGTAGGGAAGCCTGAGAGTGATGAAGGCCTTTCAGGGAACTTCACTCTTGGTGTGCAAAGGTCTGGTATCCCGCTGACAATCTGTTGAGATTTTAAGTCTTCACTTACCTACATCTGGCAATAATTTGCATCACTTGGAAATTTCCAGCTTCACACATGGCCTCAAAATCAGATCCGATGTTCTCAAAGTGTAGTTTGCACCACATTTCCTAATGCCTGTAGAAAGCTGATTATGTGACACAGGCTCTTGTCAGCTAAGTTGCATTAGACAGAATCTAAAAATACATTAAATACTTTCTAATATTACTTTTTGACATAAGCAGTTACTGTAGCTGCTGCAAGGATGTTGCAAGAAATGGCACGAGGTCACGCAACTCCTTTAATTCAGCTGGGAGATATGCACTGAAAGGTCAAAAGGCCTTGGAATACAATTTTTTGTTTCAATGTTTGCCTTAGCATTGATACTTTAGCAAAAATATCAGAAACAACTTCAACAACTCAAATGAGCAGGTAATTTTTACTTCAAGGAGACAACTAATTTAGCACAGTTACAAAATCCATCTGCAATGCGAAGTTCAAGGAAATGCCGCCTAACGTGAGAATCTGACAGATACCAGGTTGACAAGAAAAAAATGCGTGTGAGCAAGCTGTGGGTCTGTTGTTTAGTGAGAGGGTGTTTAATAGTACTGACAGCCCACCAAATAGGATGCGTTTATCATGTGGAAGTAAAGTAGCTTTTTATACCATTTGCACAGATGTAGCTCTTTTCTCTCAAGAAGCATCCAGGTTTTGTGTTCATTAATTTACGTACCACATACTTATAGGAGGTAGAGCAGTACTCCTGAAATAAAGGCAAACCAAGGCACTGGAAGATGCACAGGTTTTGTTTTTCTTGCCAAATACACAGTGCCAGAGTCTGAAATGAAAACCCAGTTCCCGATAATCCTGCTCTAGATAGCAACCCAAGCTTCCACCCAAACATACCAAGACCACCGATATTAGAATTAGTCTCTTCACTTGCTCTGCTTGGCTACCTGAATCCTTGATTGACACTACAGCCCCCACGTTTCTGAATAAATCCATGAAGTTCTTCAGTGTCTGCAAACTGGTCTTTTAAAAGGGGAGGGGGAAGATAAAGAAAAATAAGAATTACTTGACAGGAAAGCAAACAGTTGAACATGAATAACCATTCCCTCTACTTCTGCTGCCACTTCCGTGAAGTTGCTATGGCTAGCGTTGCGATGTGCTTCTGTTCTGCATCACTTCATTTACTCAAGTACAAGACATGGATCATTCAATTAATCTTGATCTCCAGAACAATCTGTCTGTTCACTTTGCTGAACAAACCAGCACTGTCTTGAAATAATAAAAGGAGACTAATCTTAAGGCCTAGTAGAATAATTCACTCGCCTTCACCTACAGGGCAGTTTGCTCAGCCCCTCTGTACATCCCTACTGTCTGGGGCAGCATAGTCTGATTTCAGGGAAATTTAGGAGAATCCTTCCTATGACATTCCTCAGTAGAAGCACGAATTTATCTCTTACATACAGCATGGATTTACTGTGCTGTTGTAACTTCCTCAGTACCTTCCTGTTAACAGCAATACACTGGTCAATCAATCAATACACTGCTCAGTAATTATATTGTAAGACCTCTAGTGCTCATTTTGCACACACCAAAACCAAAACATTCTTTGTGAAGATCCTGGCAGAAGGGAGATCATAGCAACTCCTAGTTCTCATTGAAAGTTGACAAATGCTAGTGAAATACCAACGTATTTCAATAAAACTTCAGTAGCAGTTCTAAATTCAACCTTATCATTCTTGTGTACTCTTCAAATATTCCTGTGTAACAAAAGCTGAAAAGAAAAAATTCACCTGAACCGTTTTTCTCAAGGTCTGTATTGTATGTTAAATGTTCCTTTTGTATCAACTCCTCCCACCCTACCAACACTCTTAGCTCCAAACTGATTTTGTTACCAAGTGCTGCACAAGAAATCCCTCCCCAGCACTCAGTACCAGGTCTCCAGCACTACTTGCTGTACTGTCATCTCTGCCATCCATCATACAGGAGCTTCCCGCTGCCCCAAGCAAACGCACCACAACTGCAGGTTTTTTTACAGACCTCCTCTCCTGCCTGACAGGAGCCAGCCAGTCCCAGGTTCCCCACCCATAAACTAAGGAGCTACACAAAGCATATGCAGTCTTATACATTTGCTAAGTTCTTGATTCTTTGGTCTTCACTGATTCAGCTTTGATTCTCTGACATGCAGTCCAAGAGATGTTTCAACTTGCTTTCTGCCCTATCTTCCTATTTTCATATCACTGCCAACTTCTTCAATATGCCAGTATCTTTAATATGCCAACAGTGTTTAAGTAGCGAGCAAGTAAGCTCAAGAGCTTCAGAAGTACAGGGGTTATAGTGCTTCAAGCCAAGCAAACAACATTTTAATGTTCACCTTCATGTGGGGAGTTTTTATTGTACCAACACTCCCCAAAACTACTTTTAGTAACTTTGCATTTCCATCAGCATGTACACTGTTTGAGTTATACCATGAATAAATACGAAGAAAAAGAGGTTTTCCCACAACAGCCTTGATGGGTTACTTTTAATTAAAATCAGTTTAATGATTGATAAGCTCTAGTATTTCCAGCAACAAATCATAAGTGGTTGACTGTTTCCAGATACAGTGAAAAACTGAAGATAATATAACTACATAAGCTAGCATATTTAGTTAGTTTACTGGTTGTCACACAGAAAAAAAAAGTGAGGGTTTAACATGTAAATTCTCATGACCAAGAGCAAAAATTAAATGAGTATTTTGTAGGAATCAAAGTTCAACTATATAAACTTAGGGAATCATTGTTTCCAATGCTTACTCTTAATCGCTCACAAAATTACTTTTGACATACTTCCTACATCAGAAACCAATGAGCACAAATTTTCAGTATCTGATTAGTATTTAGGGGGAGGGGATGTCCCATACATAAACTCAGTACAGCTACTACTTCGAAACGTTCTTCACTCATGCCCCTGAAGCAAACGGAAGAACACTGCAAATACCTGTTTCCTAGCATCCTTCATTTGCTTTCAGAGGCAGCAAAAGGCAATTCAGTGTGCCTGTGCACACATTAATGAAGACATCTCTTCCTTATAAACAGAACAAATGCGTCTGCAGCCAATTTAAGATTAGCTGTACAACAAACCAAAGTTTCATTCAACACTGCAGGGAAAATAGCAGAGTGGGTATGTGGGAGTGTGAAACCCTACAGCTCCAACAGGATCCTCGTTAGTCCTGCATGTACCTTCCTGTCACTGTCAGCAAGGATGCAGTGCTGTCCAAAACAGCTGCTGCAGCCGCCTGTCGTGCCTCAGCCAGTGCTGGTGGGAAGGGGACAACACACAGGAGGGAGCAATTCCTCTTTTGTACTGTTATTTTATTTTGTAGTAAGATCCATGTAGTATATAAAATATTAACAGGAGAAACTGAGCAAGGCCTATAAAATAAATTGAGGGGTTCAGATGGCAAACCACTACAGCTCTGCTTTCATGGTTTTATGATTATGTCACCAGAACTCATGTACTGTTTACCTTGTACTTTTACAGTTCTCTAGCATATGAGCCTACAGAAAAAGCTGATATGTTCCAATTAAGCCATAGTTAAGTGACAGATGTAGAGGGAAAAAAAACGGCCGCCTTAAGCCACAGCTGCCCTTGACACAGGTTACAATGATGTCTAACTATACTGTAATGCACATTACATCAAAAACCTTGAAAGAGCCTCTGAGAAAACAGGTTCACATTAAGCATTTTAAAGAAACATCATAAATACTGCACTGTACCAACAGTACCTCCCAATGTCCTCCTTATGCCTGAGAAGCATTTGTGGGTTTTAAGAAGCTACTACATAGATGACACCAAACCTAGAGGTAGGTTATAGGCAAAGGTAAGTTACAGGCAAAAAAGTTATCCCTTTAGAGCTAGTCATTGCACAAACTGCCCAGCAGAAGGCAAGGCAAAATGTCAACAACTCTTTCCTCCCACCTCAAACATTGTTCACACGGTGCATTTAATTCCTGGTGCCGTCAGAATGACAGTGGATCATCAGCTGCTAGTAAATGCAGTCATGCCAAGAGAACAGCTTGAACTTATTCAAGCAAAAATCTGTTAGTGTGCAAAACTGGTGCACTGGACTGTTACCAACTAGACCTCCAAGTTTAGGAAGTGACTGCATGGCAGAGAACCAAGGTGTTTGTTTTCCTTTTGACATGGGAAATACTCTATGTAATCAACAGGAGAACATACTGCTAAGCCTAGACGGAGGGAGACAAACATTAGCTTGTCTCAAAAGGTTAGACACACAAAAAAAAAAGAAAGAAAAAGCTGGGAAGGGTTCAAAAAAACAAAAACAAAACCCACACTCTTCTGAGACCAAGTTTTCCTTTTTAAAAAGTTACTGTACCAAACAAGCCAGTAAAACAGCTTGTCTTTGGTACCATCTGGGATCAACATAAGGTTGGTAACAATTATCATGTGTACATTCCAATGGGGATGAGAAACACATCTGCAAGTACGATAGTTAACAGCAAATTAAACCCAAATTTTAATGGTGTAATGTCTCGAGATCACAAAATGTGGACAAAATTTTAATCTTAATTACCTTCTGTGCACTATTTGGTGATAATAAAAAAGTAACAATGCTGAAGGTTCATTTTATTTCTACTTCCAAAGGGGAAAAGGTTAAATAAGTGTTCTCCAATTTGTTCTCCACTATATGTACACCCACACACATACACACACGCACATGCACACACCCCTCAAACTGCACTGACATTTCTTTTTGACCAAAAGAGTAGATCCTGGGAGTAAGTGCAAAATGCAAAATCAACTGACAGAAAATGCTGAACAAACAGCATCATAAAAATACAAAATATTTATATTACTGAACTATTAACAGATGATGTTCTCTGTTTCTTTAAAACTTTGGAACCACATAGCTGATTTCTTAAATCTAGTCCATGCCAGCTTCCAGAACTATTAATGGTTTAGTTAGCTTCATTCTTTGATGCTTCATCAAAGTTTTCTACGAGATCTGAAAGAGATGAAGATATTTAATACAGTAACGCCCAGTAACTTTACCTTCATAAGTTTAATGAAAATGCATATATTGTAAGTATGGTTAAGAATTAATTCTCATGTACACCATTTTTTATGGGCAGATTTCATAGGGCTTTAGGAAATAGGGTTTGTCTGAACACACACAAAGAACCAGAAATGCAGAAACACTCAGAAGAGCAGAGGTTCTAACATGAAGTGACTAAGATCTGATTTTCAGAGGGGGTCTACTAGCTGCCATTAAGTCTTGAGCCATCAGTATTCTTTAACGAATGCCTGAAGTTAGGCACCCACTAACTGTTGCATTCCAAGAAAAAATTTTAGACAACTGAATTTTTATACAAGGTCACAAATAGACCAGTGCTAAAGCATGAGGAATTGAACCTCCAGGCCCACCAGTTGGTTGTTTTAGCTCATAAACCATATTGATGTGTATAGAAGGATATTCACTGACAAAATTAAGAACTTACAATATTAATTCATTGAGAAACTTTCAGACACTGACATAAACTTTGTTTCTTCTACTACAGAAATAGAAATCCCCATTTATATTACTCTGATTCAAAGACAACCTGATGACTATGCCAATCATGTAATTTTGCAGCCCTAAAACCCTATTTTAATATTTAGATCACCTGTTCAACCTCCCTGAAAATATTTTAACCCACCTTCACTTAAGAATTAAGAAATTTGCACAGGCTAAACCTTTTCTTAAAAGCTGGAATCTAATGTCATGAATGTTTTAATGCTGCCCGGTATGTGAAGCCTCCCTTATCAAGTGAGAAGTATAATCACATCAAGAGCTAAGTATTTAAATGCATGAATTGAAGTATTTATACATTAGATGGACATGTAAGTGTATATGTGCCTACCTGGGACATCATCATCTTCTTCATCAATATCTTCGGGTTTTGGTGCTTTACTATCCAACACTATAAAAAGAAATTTGGTGCTGAGTTCTCATTATACAGAATTAGGGACAATCACATAACAAAATAAAAAACATAAGTGAAAAGAACGCATTTCCCCAACACCCAACAGACACAAATGATTTGGTATCAACAGTAATCAGCATGACCAAAAGGTCTACTTGTGAACCTTCTTATACTGAAGTATAAGCACAGATATTTTCAAATGCTTACAGGTATTAAGGCAGAGCTAGCAAAAGATCAAATGATACAGGAAAAACCAAGCATGACCAAATCTTCTAACTGAAGTCATGTGTTTCAATGCAACAATAATGTGGTACCAACCAAGGACCAACATATCATATGATTTAATTACCAAGGGGCCACAAATGTAGGAAGAAGTATTTCCATATCAAGGGTCTTGCATCAAACCCAGTCTTCTGTAAGTCATGGAAGTTGGAATATGCTACAAGTAATCTAGAGAAATGCAAGAACTTGAAAATAAAAGAAAGTATTTCTTCTCATTGGTCTGACTTCCTGTACTATCTAAAGAAAGCATAGTAGGTACCTATTGGTACCGAGGTTGTATCAAAGAAATATGGTTATGATAATCCATTTTCTAAATTTTAAAAGGTATTTTACACATTAATATTAGTAAAGAAGGAAAAATAAACCCTTTACTTTCAATTAAACATAAAATATAAAAGAAATTAAATTTATTTAGAAGGAATAACTATTTGTTGAAAATATTAGGACAGTTAATGCGTTTTCTAATTCCAAATATAGACAATTGCAACATGTGAATTACAGTCTTTTTAACGGCCATAACAGTATAAACACTACAAATATGAAACCCAAAAGCTTTATGTCCAACTTCACTGGGGCTTGATATTAAGAACTAGTTTTTGACAATATACAACATGAAACATAAACTGCAATACAACTACTTACAATGAAAAGTGTACCTGTTCTGCAGTCTAAGAAAGCTTTAAAAATTCTTATCACAATGTCAGACTGATTACTTGCATGTTTCAAAACACTCATGTTCTAATTTCATAACATACACCATCCGAAGAATAAATTCCCATCTCTTCTTAAATTACAAACTTGTTTAGGGAAAATAATTGGGACCTCTACAAAACATGCTACAGTGCTTCCTCAAGGAAGGTATTAATTCTAAAAGGGATTTTCCCCAGACTCCACTTCTTCACTGTAAAATTACAGTACTAGTTATACCACATACATACATACACACACCATGCTCTTACGGTTTTAAAATGAGCAGAAAACTAAAGAATCACATTAAAAACTTTGATTATTTTGAATCAAACCTTTGATTTTGAATCCATTTTTAAAAAGGCTTGGTTTAATTCCAAATGGAATTACAGAGTAGAAAATAAAGAACATGTTTCTTCTCTATATTCACAACAGAAGTATGTTTTGTATGAACGAAGAAAACAGAATCAATTCCCTGACAAAAAGAACCTGCTGAGTTTTTCCCAGTACAAACTTAACTTTCTTTCCTAAGTATTGTCATACACACTTGTACACCTGCAATCACAGCATGCCTGACTCACCAAATTTTTTTTTTTTAAATCAGGGCCTGCCTACACAGAATCTTCAATTAACAAGAAAAAAAAAAAAAAAAAACCACCAAACTTTCCAGAATAGTGGCAAATAAATAAAAGCATATCTGCTTTCGATCACTTTAAGTCACACATGCTGCTGTTAAATTTGGGTTAAAACTTTTAATACTTTGTATGTTCTTTAAATCAGTGATGAAAGGTTCCAAAAAGACCTACCTTGTCTTGGGAATTGTTCAGCTAACTTCCTGAGACTTGTTAAGCTGTCAGCACCAAGCTGGCTTAAGATGCCTGGAAGCATTTCTGTGATCGGCTTAGCCTCTGCATGACCAGTAATTGCAAAAGTGTTAGCAGAGAGGGAAGCTTGAACCTTGGGGTTGTTGAAGTGAATAACCGTTCCATCATCTTTTATCATGTTCACCTGTTTAAATATATTAACAACATTTACCAAAATGTTGCAGCATCTTGCTGAACAAGCATGATAAATTATTAATTCAAATCTAGGTTTAAAATAAATATTAAAAAACCCATAAAACTAGTACTCCTCCTAGAGAGTAATATAGCCATGATAAAAGTATCTGGAATTAACACCACCTAAACTGCAAGTAAAATATGAGTTAATGATAAAATACGGGTTCATACCTACTATATGAAAGAGGTAGAATTTAAGAGCTATGGTTCCTTCATAGAATATCCTTATCTAAATACTAAGTAATAAATATGCAAGGACTGTACGCTATCATACAGTTCATGTATATTTTTAACAAAGACAAAAAACATGCATAGGTTATTAGACTGTAAGACATAAACAAGTTAATATCAGGAATGTCTGGAGGGAAAACAAAAAAACCCACCCACCAAAACCTGTGGTAACTCTTTACAAAATAAAAACTCTAACAGCAAAGCCTTGCCACATCAGTTTAAGAGCATCGCCACTCACAGCTATCTGTGTTGCCTATCAGGAAAACGTTATTATTTCTGCAGCAGAACTGGCAAAGGCACAAGATTCACAATCTGGCCTACTTGCTGAAGCTGCCCAAGGCAGGGATGCTTCCTGCACATATACAGGCAGCACTGGGGGTTTATGTACCAGCTGCACTAGAACAGGCTTCTATGCCTTCCTGGTACATCTCTTAATAGTCATCATGGAGTAAGCGTATCATACAGTGATCCTGCTATGTTCCTCTTCTCCGGTCTTCTGAATCGCCAAGAATTAGGTTTTACAGCCAGTATAGCAGCCTGCTTTGTTCCTACTGTTGAAGTTTATACTGGCATATTTCTATGGGGTTTATTTTAGGCTTTTTAACTTAAGAGGTGACAGAACGTAAAGTTAAAAAGGTTGTTCTTCTGGGCACAGCTAAGTGGAAAATAGTTTGAAAAAAGGAAGAGCCTTCTACCCACCAAGCCAAACAGTAGTAATAAATTTGTGTCACAAAACTCGTAAGTATTGTTTTATTGAAGTTACAGGGAGAAAGCAGAAATTTGGGAACTAAAGAGGAGATCTAAAATATACAACATGTAAGTTATCAATCTCCACACAGCAACACGGTTAAAAATATGTTGTGAACAGGAAAGCCAGGTGTGTTGCTTTCCAGCAAAGCTGAAAGATGTCCTGTCCCTTACACATGGGGAAATAGAAAAGGCTTCAAGCACTGTCATCCTCTTACTTAAAAGCCCCTTAAAACCCACATAGATGAGCTACTAATGTTTGACTCAAGACTACTAGCCTCCCCAAACCATTCTTTCTACACAAAGTTTACCAAGGTCAACTTCTGTCCACCTGAATACAACAGCATACTGCAATAACATACCCAACTATCAAGGTAGAAGCATATTGGATTATCGTCCTTCACGTCAAGACATCCAAAATCCTTAATAACTGTGTCTGAATAAAGATCTTATGCTGGGGGGGGGGGGGAGAAAGGGGCTGACAGGGATGGACACCCACAAAAAAACCCAAACAGAACAAGAACTGTCTTTCTTTGGGTTCATATAGCTCAGCATATACATGTCAAGCTTAAGTAAACAGACAAATTTAATTGTTTCTGTAGCAAAGGCTTGAAAACGTACAGGCAAACCAGGCTTCTACACTGAATCTGTATTTGCCTTTGGAAGAGAGGCATGCACTAAGTGACCTCTGGAGGCACCTTGCAACCCTGCTTAGATTAATTAATCACAGATTAAATATTATGTTTCTTTAACCAAGTACTACAGTAATATTGAGTTCATGATGAAGGAACACCTCCTCCTCCCACATATGAGTGTCACTCCCTACAGTATTATGAAAAATGTCTTTCATTTCATATTTTACACAGGTAAATTCAGTGAATATCCAAACCCTTTATATTCCTACCTCATTAACAAAACAGCTGTTTCTGTAAAGCCTTTGCTGTGTTGTTAGAAATGTCATCTCCTGTGACTACCACAAATATTTCTGGTAATTTTCATACAGTAAAAGGAACTAATTTTGGTAATACAGATTTGCAAGTTCTCACTCCATCTGTTTTTATGGTTTTCTTTGTACTCTGTACTACACAACCCTTGCTTTAGATGGGCCTGCACAATACATGTGCATTTACTGCTCTTCTACTTTAAAGTAGGTAATCAAGTTAATGAAGTCAAGAATCAAGAGAAGCTTTGTTTCACAATGAATGCAAGACATATATGACAGCTTACTAGCTTCTCCAACCACTATCTGGCCAGCAGAACCTTTTTCCTTCTTTCTCTAGGTATGCATGCATTAATGTAAATGAAACAACAATCAAGTAACTTCACCTATCAGTAACCAGCCATGTAAGTTTTTGAGGGGAAAACTGTTTAAAAAAAAAAACCAAACCAAACCACAAAACCCCCGCCACCAAAACACCACTGAATTTCATTTCAATCAGGAAACACTTATTTTATCACTATACCTCTTCAATGCCAGCAATGTTATTTACTGCCAGTTTTTTGAGGGAACTCTGAAGTTTTTTGTCATCAGCTGTAGCTGTTCTGTGCACCACCTTCTTCTTTCTGCGAGCTGTTCCCTGGGAAAGAATCAAGACATAACAGTCAATTATTCTCAAAATATCACAACACTGAATTTTTCAAAGTCATATCACACTCTGAGCAGCCTATCTGTAAACTGTGAGAAAGCTCTGTAGTCAAAAATGCTTTTCAACTTACTTCACTTTCATCTACAGCTTTAACTGTCAGTCTCAATTTTAAGGTTTTTCTTAAGCGTAAAAGACACCAAACAGCAGTATTTTCCCTTCCCACAAGCTAGATTCTAAGAATACTATTTACTATTAAGCAACATATAAAGATTTTCCCCAAGAACTTTACTTTTTCCAAGATGAAGCACAAAAACAGTGATTTAAAAAGGTCATTGTCCTAACCAAGTAATTAAGATTTTTAAACTCTTCCACAGAACAGCAATTTTGCAATTCCTACTCTGCAAACTTTTGTACAACTCCACCTACAGTTATGAGATGAACACCCACACTGAACAAACCATATGCTTTTTTTTTTTTGCTCACATTAGCTACCTGCTGGTTCAGAGAAAAGAAACAGCTCAGTGCAGAGTCAGATAAGCCCTGGAGCTGGCACAAAGGAAGGAACTGCCCAACAGGGAGCAGAGAAAGGCAAACTGGAATAACCAACACATAAGCTTAGTTTGAGCTTTCACAGGTCACAACAAGTCACTGAATTAAAAAGAAAGCTGACACACTGTGGAAACCACTCATCCAGCAGTTGTGAACTGAAAGAAAATTGCATTTCAGGTAGCAGTACTACGATCCCAATCACACAAACGCCATTATTTTTCAGGTCTCAAATGTATATATTTTTATCTCCCCTCTATGAACCAAAGCCTACGTTTTGAAAAACAAGTTTCAGAGATTTTTCTCCTTCAACTTATAAATTACAGGGAACAGCACATCTCTGATGTTTTCTTACCTTTCCTCCTATTCGGACCTGCGCTTGAAGCTTAGCCAGTTTTTCTTGGTTCATAGTGCCGCGTCTAGAGTAAGAATGAGCTGCAAATACAAGTTAACTATCAAAATATTAAGAAAAAGTCTTCCACAGTCATTTTAAAGGTACTCTTAAAATTGCAGTGGGTTTTTAATCTTAGAGAAAATCTGCCAAAACAGTCCATCAAACAAATACACATAAACAAAAAGCTTTAAAGCCACACTACCTAAATACACAGTGGTCCCGCACCAGTCAGTTTAGCTGAAATGTCTATACCAGGATGAGGCAAATCAATGGGACATTTGATTTTGGCATCAGTCTTGAGATACTGTGAACTTCCAAGTATGCTAGTTTATTGTTGGAACCACTTAACTGAACTACTGACTCAGAACAGACCCAAATCAGCACATACAGCATGAGTGCTTCTAGGAAAACACCTTTAACGGAGCCCAGGAAAAGACTTATGACTACACTACTTCGAATACTATTTCCAAATAATTAATCTCTGATACTTTTAACTAATAAGCCAGATTCGAAGTCTGTGAAGATCATGTTTTGACAAATCTCCTGTATGAACCTCTGGCAGCTATTCACCCAGTTCAATGACTGGGAAGTTAAAGCGGCTATTCCAACGGCTCAGGTGGGACCTTTAACGGCTGAAACACCTGAAAATCTGTAACGGGTAAAAAAAAGACCTCAAGCCTTCCAACACAAGGAAGACATTTCGGTGCTCTGCCCCAAAAAGTCATCAGTGACCCCGTGAATGAATGGGAAACCACCACTGCATTTGTATTGTGCCGTGGAAGCGACGGGGAGAGGAAAAACGGGGCTCCCGCAGGCAAGAGGGGACCCAGCGAGGCCCCAGCACCGCCGGGAGCATTACCACGCGGAGAGGGACTCGGCCAGGGAGGCGGGAGAGGGGACTCAGGCCGGCAGGGCGGCTCGCTGGCTACCCCCAAAGCACGGGGAGCGGGAGGGGATAAAGGCCCCGTCCCTCGGGAGCCAGAGCAAGCTCGCCCAGCCGGGGCACCGCGGTCCCAGGGGAGAGTCGCGGCCCACCTGAGCCAGGGCAGACCACACCTTCCGGCGTACGGCCTCGCTCCCCCGTCCTCTCCTCGGAGAACGGCCGGCGCCCGCGGCCCCACCACGGCCCAGCGCGGCAGACGGGGATGGGACGGGACGGGACGGGACGGCGCCGAGCTACCGCAGCGCCCCCGCCCGCCCCACGCCGGGAGGCAGCAGGGGAAGGGGGGCCGGGGAACCCCCGGGGCCTCCGCAGCCCAACACGCGGTGAGAACAAGATGGCGGCCAAGGAAGGAAAGAGAGGCGCACAGGAAAGGAAGCTTCGCGCCACGTGCGGCGCCAGCCCGCCCGCGGATTGGCGGCGCCGCGGCGTCATATTTGCATAGCAGGGGCGCGGGGAGGTGTGCGCGCAGTGCCTCCTGGGAGCTGTAGTTTCCGGGGTCTGGCGGGGCCCGACGCCCCGGGGCAGGGACCGGTGGCGGGTAACCCAAAGCCGGGACGCGGCGGCTCCAAACGTGTCACCACGCACTTGTCGGCGCGCCCTCCCCCGCGGCGAACCCTCCTTCACACACGGGTGCTTGCGTTCGGTTTTTCCTTCCCAACCAGCTGGGCAACTCTTGAGAGCAGCGGGACAAAAGGGTTTCTTTGGGAGGGGAACATGAGGCCGGAAGCCAGCCCTCGCTGCCTGCCTCCTCCTCGCTGCCTGCTCCCGCCGGGGTAACTCTTGATTTTGTTCAGGGGAGTAACCAGGGGCTCGGGGACCCGGTGTGACTGAGGTACTCCTGCCCCGGAGGCCTCGGCTACCTGCACGGAGCCGAGCTCCTCCGACCGAGAAGGAAACAGCTGACGCTCCCCGCCTCAGCGGGCCGGGGGGAGAGGGCCCCCCCGCAGCCCCCTCCCTCCCCCAGCACCTCCGAGCCGAGAGGTGAGGGCGGCGCACCGCCCACATCCGCCTCACATCACTTCCTGGGCTTTAAAAAAGGGGAAAAAAAGAGGAAAGAAAAAAAAAAAAGAAATCACCTAAGCGGGTCCGGTCCTGTCTCGGAGGTGTAGGGGCCGTACCCGGGGTGCCGCTGCTGCCCGCGCCGACACCATGAAGGCTCAGCCCGCGGCAGCCTCCGTCTTCTGCCTGTGCCTGGTGCTGGCAGCCTCCGCAGCCGCCGCCGCGGAAGGGCTCGGAAAGGGTCAGGCAATCGTTCTCTCCGGGCTTTCCTCTCAACTTCTGCCGTTGCCGTGAATGGGTTGCGCCGGGGCCGGGCCGGTTCCCGCAGCCCGCGGCGGCGGGTGGGCGCGGGGGCGGGGGGAGGCGGCCCGGCCAGGCGCTGCCGCCGCGGCTGAGAGGGAGAGGCTGCCTTTTGACTGTAGAGATGGGGGGGTGTTTAAGCCATCTTCGTCGTCGTGGTTCTGTTCCGGCTAAACCCCTGGGAGTTTCCCTTTCGAGGGGCCGCGCTTTTACGTGGGGAAGGCCTGGGGGGGAGTGGGGTGGGGGGACGCAGCTCCTCCGTGCCCCCCGCCCTTCCTGGTGCTGCGGTGCCCTGCCAGCCCTGGCCAGCCTCTGCCGGCCCCTCCCGCGGGCTCTTCCCCCCTTCCCTGCTCCTTCATGACCGCTCCGCACCTCCCCTCTGGCTCGCCGAGGCCTCCCGGTGCGATTGCCGTGTCCAGTAGCATGGACATGGAGATGGACGTACCATGTCCAATGGACCAGGGTGTGCCGAGGCCCTGAGCTTCACCCCGGGTGGTGGCTTTAGCCTGTCTTAGAGATAAATCTCCTCTTCCAGGCTGGGAGTAACACAGTTTGATCAGTGACAGCGAAGCATTGTGGTGTGGATCCCAATCATTCCTCCTTTGTTTTACAGTTAATTCCTCAGATGACTTTAATTCAAAAGCAACACCTGTAATGCATTGTGTAATGCTTTTAAAGACATACTGAAGCTTTCCACAAAGTGGGTTTTAGTTTAAAAAGCTTTCAAAGAGCATTTCCTAGCTAGAACATTAGAGGGTTTCCCCCGTTTTAACATGTTGGCCTTTGAATGAAATAGCTGACGTGTCAATGTCATGAGTAGAAGTGACTTCCAACTGGTTTTTGCTCTGCTACGTTCAGCTGGTGCAAGCGTAGCCTTGTGTCTGAAGCTGCCTCTGCAGCTGATACGTGTGTGATTGGACATGGATGAGGCATCCCCACCTCACTGCTAGCACAACTAAATATTTGATGTGTTGCATCATATATGTTCACAGTTGCTCATATCAGGAGAGAAGATAAGGCCAACTGTTCAAACTTCTCAGATGCTGAACTAAGGTGCCACGAGGTTTTGCTGACCTTGTTCTTGGCTTTCTCCAGCTGCTTTGTCATAGTTGTCTACTGGAGGCAATGTCCACTTTCCCCTGCGTCAGCATGGGGCAGCCTGTGGCTCCTGACCCCTGTGTAACTCCCAAAATCTGCTCCTCTCAGCACCCTGGGCACTGGGGGTTGCTGACTAATCCAAACCCTCAGCGCTGGAAAGGGGCAAGCCAAGGCTTGATGTTTGGTCATCCAGCAGAGCCCTGCGTTACTGGAATGGTGAGGCCTCTGAGGAGGTCTTCCAACAGAGTTCCCCTACAAACAGTTCCTGGATCTCCTCCATGTCAGCTCTCCACGTGCTAGCTGCAGGGCCAGAGAAAATGGCAGCCTGTGCTTTGCAGTTGTTAAACGTATGCTCGATCACTCTTAACTCACGTGATAAGGCTTGTTATCTGGGTATGGGATAAAGTATTTCCTGCATTGTTCAGTCACTCTTACATTCAGAAACCTGTGTAATGGCATTCTTTTTTACTCTTTGATGATAATTACCGTCCGCAGCAATACTCAGCATAATAGTTTTAGGGCAATTAGTGATCACATGCTGGCCTAGAAATTTTTAAGTTTTGCATTAGTTCACATTCAGTGGGATTCAGGAAGCCAAGCGCTGACATGTTTAATTTGTCACTAATCCGTTAATAAACATTCACAGATTGAAAAAGAATGGGGAATAATCAGAAGGCTCTTCAATTTTAATATCTGAGAGATTTTGATGTAATTTGCATATATATATAAAAATACTCATGAGCATGGTATGGTTTTGTTAATTAATTTCAGTGGGATTCCTCAGAAGACTATGTAGGTTGTAAGCATTTGCAGAAGTCTTTCCAGGACTGGGATTGTAGTTTGCTTTAAAAAAAGAGTTGAGAATATTCTTATGGGTTGGACTGTTTTCATCTGTTAGTTGACATGTTAAATCATGCAGCATTTATAAACCCTTCTCTCTGGCAGGTTTTGGAGATCATATTCACTGGAGAACACTAGAGGATGGGAAGAAAGAGGCAGCAGCCAGGTATGTTACCTAGCTTTAAAGACAGAAAAATGTGTTTAAAACCATTCACAGAGATTCTTTACTGATCCTAAACTTAACCACAGAAAATAGTGATTAACAGACATGAAGGTGGTTTAGGTGACTGTTCAGATCCCTATAGCATATTAGAGAGAAAATGCAGCGTTTGTTAACTTTGCTGAGGCACCACCCAGGTTTAATGATGGAAGTTCTAGCACGTCTTTGAAGTGACAAGAAAATATTTTTTGAGTATTTATCATAGTAAAGAAAGATAGGGATCTCAAACCCACAAATGCGTGTTTAAGCAGTACTCAATCCCCTCGAACTCAGCAGCGCTAGTAGCTTCCGTAAAATCCCATGTGCCTGTGCAGATGAGGCCACAGTGTGAGCAGAGAACATTATTTTATTACCATCTGCAGAAAAAGTCTGAAAGTTTCAAACCGTAGTGAACTGGTACGTTAAGTAGAACCTTTTCTGGGTTAAGCTTAAACTCTAGAAAGAACACTGTCTCGTAAAAAATGACATTTTGGCACTTTTTCCTCAGAATTTCTTCTGTTTCTTGTTAAAAGGTGAGAAGGAAAATTGTATGCTTATAAATTATGCTTATATTTTTAAACTCATAACTTAGATCTGATAATGCTGATGTTAGCGGAAATTCATTATGCGTTCCAGCTTTGCTGTTCAGTTGAATTTTGCTCTCAAACTGCTCCATCTGGTGAGTGTAGGCGCCGAATTAACCCAGATGGCACAGTTCAGAAGCCTTTCAAGTGTTTATAACTGGATGTTTTAGCATTTATTCGCTATACCCATCCAAAAAGAAGTTTCACTATTTGCAGGAATAATTGTAGCATTACTTTGCGGAGGAAGCTTTAAAATGGAGGAGGGAGGGAGGGCGAGCTCTCAGGTTTAGGCCGGAGGAGTGTTTCAGCTCAGAAACAGCCCCAGAGCAGGGGACAGGGGTAATGCACACTCTCTCCTTTTGTTGCCAAACCCACAAACCTGCTCACCAATTTGAGTTCAGCAGCGTTTGAGTGTTAGTGAATCAAAGGTTTGGGAGAAACCGCCACCACCAAAAAAGATAAGCAAACATAAAAAGCAGATTTTTGTGCCGACCTTAGGTCAGGAGATGAAAAAATGATACAAAACGATCTGTTATGCAGCAGGTGAGATGCATCAGAGCCAGCGTTCTAGGAAGTTTCAAGGCTTTAAATCGATTTCGGTGCTGTAACCAGGACAACCTGGATGTGTGGGAGATGCTTGGGTTTGAGCTCCCGGGAGGCGAGGGTGGGGATCCAGGGAGTGTCCGTACAATTCCTCCTGGGTGTCTGGTTCCCGGGGGCAACCGCAGTACGGTCGCGCTCGTGAGCGGGACGCCCCGCAGCTCCGTGCCCGCCGTGTCCTCAGGCGAGGCGATGCCCCGCGCCCGCCAGCCGCCCCTGGGGCCGTCCGAGGCGCTCGCCGTCGGGGTGCAAGAGGGCGGCTGTCAGGACGGAGGGCGCGGGGCTGCCCGGCGGGGGGGCTGCAGGCGAGCCCGCCGCACCCGGCACGGCGGGGCTTCGCGCCGGGGCTCCGGCGGGGCCGGTTGCCCGGGCGACCGGGGGGTGGGTGGGGTGTGTGAGTGACCCGGGCGGAAGCAGTCGCCGTCGCCGTCCGGGTCAGAATGGGGCGGGGCGGGCGCGGGGGGCAGGATGCCGCTGGTGGTGCTGTGCGGGCGACCGGGCAGCGGCAAGAGCCGGCGGGCCGCCGAGCTGCGGGCGGCGCTGGGCGGGGCGCACGTCGTGGCCGAGGCGGAGGGCGGCCGGTCGGCGCTCCGGCGGGAGGGGGTAACGAGCTGCGGAGCATCCGCTACGAGCTGTACTGCGCGGCGCGGCAGGCGGGCACGGCGCGCTGCCTCCTGCACTGCGCGGGCGGCCCGGGCGGCCCCGACGAGCCGCCCTTCGAGGCCCCCGACCCGAGCAACCGCTGGGACCGGCCGCTCTTCACGGTGCACGGGGAGGAGCCGCTGCCGGCCCCCCCCCCCTTCCCCGCCGCCGCCGCATCGCGCCACCCGCGCCCAGCCCCTGCAGTCCAGCAGCTTCCTCCACCACCTCGACCGCGTCACCCAGGAGGTGCTGGCTGCCGTCATGGCCGCCCAGAGGAGCGGGGCGCAGCCCGGGGAGGTGGTCCGCGTCCCCGGCGTCGCCGAAGGGCTGGTGCTGAACCGGCCCGTGAGCATGGCCGAGCTGAGCCGCCTGCGGAGGCAGTTCATCAGCACACCAAGCCCAGTGACGAAAACTTGCCCCAGCTGGCCAGCATGTTCCTGCAGTACCTGAGCCGCAGCATCCAGTGAACCCTGTCAGCGGTGCCACGCGTGGCAGCGGCCATGGTCCGGTCCCAAAGTACTTGCAACTGTAAGAACATGCCTTCCAGTCACAGACCCCACAGAGCTTGGGTCCCACCTGCCGCATATCAGATGACAGAATCATAGAATATCTCAAGTTGGAAGGGACCCATAAGGATCATCAAGTCCAGCTCGTGTGGCAACAGCAGCTCTGGGAAGATGGATACTGTGTTCCTGCAGCAGCTGAGCAAGTGATGTTGATTGCTAAGAGGATCTGTAGGGATGCTATTCCCCTGCCTCCTGCATTTTCCCCACTTGCCTCTTTCGAAAAGCATCCCCAAGCAAGTGAAGTCTCCTATGGAGACCTAAAGCCCAGTAATCAAATAGCATCTGAACTTGAAAACGCAAAAGGTGGTGACCGTAGGGAAAACTTTTCCTCTACACATTGGCATGTGTATGTCTTCAATAAAAATACTGTTTTTCCAAGGCTGTCTCCAGATAATGTCAAACTGCAGAACAGACGAGGTCCAGAACTGGAACAGGCTGTATTTTTAGGATGTGACTGTTTCAAAAAATCCTACCAAACCCAGGAGATAGATTTGCAAACTCTGTGCAACAGAAGGGTGCTGTCTTAGCAAACTCAAACCTCTGTGTTTCAGTTTTAACAATAAAATGTGTGCCTTAAATGGAGGAGAGTCTTAATTTACCTGCAGGACTACTTTATTGAAATAACTTACTATGTCTTTTCTCTGCAAGGTCTTCATTAAACACCTTTAAAAACACTAATTGTTTAAGAGTGAGTGTTCTCATGGGCAAAATGGGCTAAAAAAGACAGTGTTCAGGGTGAAATGCTCCCTTAAGTCTGTACCACCTGTGACAGGTAACTTGGTTTTGCACTTAGTTTCACTAATTTCAGTCTTTGCTATACCATGTATATAGCTTATATAAACTTTTCACCTTCTGGCGGATGCTTCATCCCTCATTTTAATAGATCGTGGCTTTTGGTTTTAACTGTATGTGTAGTGCTACCTGGGAAGAAATGGTAAAGTGGAGCAGGAAGGGTTACTTCAATTACAGTGGCTGTTCATCTGACATATCATCTGCTAGGTGGACTTAGGCATTGCAGAACTGAGAAATTACTATAAAAGTGTTTTGGTGTAAATAAGTTCATTTTCCCAGTCAAAGAGAATAAAGCTGAGAAAATACAATCACTATCTAAAACTTCTGTGAGTTCTCTCTGGAGAAGAGTTGGTATTTCAGGACTGCCAGCACTTCCATTTAAAATCTGCTTTGAAAATCTCTCTTAACTTTAAAAAAAAAACAAACATGTTGCACTACTGATCACCAGATGATTGAATTCTTCTGACGTGTAACATTGGTACTTGATCATAAGAACAAACTGTATTTTCCAGGCTTAAATCAGCCTCTCCTCAAGAAAGAGGCGCAATCATGTTGGACTGCATGGAAACAATGAAAAAAAGTGTTTTTTCATCATCGGGGAGAGGACACTGATGCAATACAAGCTTTACTAGGGAGATGTGTATTCTTGCTCTGTACTGCAAACAGAGTCCTATGTAAAGATGATAACCTGTTGGTTAGATGTTACTGGCTTCATCTCCACCGGTTCCTGGTTCTGAAGGCCAAAACCGAATGCTGCTAAGTAGAGATTTCCTTTCATATCTACCTACAACTAAAGAAAAACTTGTACTTCAGTTCAGCTAGTAAATAATTTAGTTGCCATCATGTGCAAAGGTATTTGTAATTTCTCTGTCTCTCAGAAACTCAGTTAATTTTTAACCCCCAGAGTTAAGAGAGTTTACAATAGCAGAAAGCTTAAATTTTGCTTGGCATATCCTGAAAGAAGTATCCATATAGTATGTTCTCTGTGTCTACTTCTTTTCCTTCGCCTAGTTTTAGGCTGTTCTTACTGTTCTGGAAGCTATGTCATTATTACCAGCTTCCCTTGGATACTTTTCCATAGCTTAAGGGGCTGTTTGGTAAGAGAAAATGGATGAGATACCCTATTCTTGTTCGTAGTCTTTCTTAGTTTATTGCCCTAGTCAGCTTTCACCAGTTCAACTGTTGGGTGGTAGAAATAATGAAAGCGTTAGTAAGGACTTCTGCAAGCAGAAAATGTAGTGGTAAGTGTTGTAGTACCTGGGTGTGCTCAATAGCAACAAAACTCATCTGTAGTTGTATCACTTTTCTTGTTAGAAAGGTAAAATTAATGCAGAACAGTCAGGAGCAGTGAAGTGGTGGACTAATTGGATCACCAGCACTAACAACAGGAAATATGTGAAATTTGTAGTGTCTTCAAGGTCTCTTTGTCTAGTTGCATAATGCAGCCTGAATATATTATAAAGGAGCTTAGAGAAATTGAACTTGGTCGAAGGTAAAATGCTAAAGGGATTTTTGAAGAACAGAGTTAAATAAAATATATCAGGTTGACAGAAACTTAACCTCTGGGTAGGATAGGTATTAAAGGTCAAGTGAATTATTTGGGATGAGAGAAAATAATAAAGAATAGCTTTGGTCCTTTTGCATTGCACTTTATTTAGGCTGCAGTTCCACACAGCCCCCCCACCCCCCACCCCACCCCAGTCCTGGCACTTGTCACATTTGTCAAATATTTGTTTTGGCATACCATCATGTAGGAAACTAGCCTGGCAGCCAGAGGGTTTGCTAGGTTACTGTGCTTGATTATTGCTCAATGGAGGGTCTTACTGTATTTGGTGATTGCTCAGTGGAGGTCACAGAAGGTGACTGAAACACACAGACCGTAGTGGGGAGAGGGATGGATGTATGACTGTCGTCCACTGGATTGCAGCCACGAAAATCCCTCCTGAGAGCTCTTAAGCAGCTGGTATCACTAACGACTTGCAGTAAAAAAGCGCATGGCCAGTTGTGTGTCTGAGCAAATCTTAACTAATAAGAGCAAACCATCCAAAAAGAAAGTCTTCTCCTCTACAAGAGCAGTTACTAAGTGGCAGTTATAATAATTTATTACTATACATGTTTTAAGATTGGGAAAACTTTTTGCAAGACAACCTTAAAACATAGCAGAATCTCTTTACATCTTTCTAATTTTCCGTTACATTTAGCCTTTGTACTGACTTTTAAAGTGTACATGTAGTGAATTTGGTTTCTGTAAGCTTTCTTTTTTTTTTTTTTTTTTTTTTTCAGTGGTTTGCCTCTTATGGTTATCATCCACAAGTCTTGGTGTGGAGCTTGCAAAGGTAAGTCTGTTTAATACTAGAGCTCGCTGAAATTTGTAATGAACTTCTGTATACAAATCAAGTAACCACGAGAAACATGAACTTCATATTCACAACAGTATTTGTATTTCATTTAGAGCAGTATAATATCACACCACTTTATCTGTAAGCACTGCCAAAAGCCAGCCATGCCTAAATGCCAGCAAACTAACAGCTGTAATACTGCACTTCTGTAGTGGCTGTGACTTCTCCTGCACTTGGCTATAAAAACGGGAACAGAATGAATGATCTTCAAGAATTAAGTGTAAATTGCCTTACTTTCAGCTGGTGGTTCTTCAAGGCTTTGTCTCTTTCAGTATCGCAAACAAATAAGCTGGGCATAATGGCTAAGCTTCAAGGATGAGTTGGTTGAGTGAGAATTTTTGCTTCTGTTCCATTGGTTCAAATATGACCACGTGTGTCTGTTGGCCCGGCTTCATCATATGGCTGCCCAGCACAGATTGCTTCAGCTACCTGCTGTTCTGAGCCTGGCTTGAATGGTTTGATACATATATTCTGTTTACTCACTGGTTATTGAAAAGTACCAGCTCTCCAGAGGGAGGAATGAAGTTGAGATTTTGGTGCTGACCTGAAAACCTGAAAGCTTTTCCACTGTCTTTATGCATCTCTTCTTTTTCCCCCCCCCTTAATTAGCTTTAAAGCCAAAGTTTGCTGAATCCAAGGAGATCTCTGAACTTGCCCATAATTTTGTTATGGTCAACCTTGAGGTAAGCTGCCATCTGAGTTGTATCCATGTTACTGCTTAGTAATGAAGCATTTGGAATCCTGCTTAATTGATTGCATTCCGTTTTGTGTACATCCTAATCGTGCACTCCTGGGCAGGTATTCAGGATTGATTGATACAGTTGATTGATTTAAAAAGAATCTTCTTCAGTCTGGCTATTTAACTGTGTTTATAAACTTGTCTCTCTGCCATTGTCTCTTCAACAATTTGTACTTCGTGTCATTCCGTTGCCGCAATAAAGGAATTTACATTCATTCTCTCATGGCATATCAAACTTCCCTACACCAAAATGAAATGTTTAATGCAAATTGACAGAACAGAAAAAAATATTATTTTCACAAATTCTACTTGTTTAGGTAAATATAACTTTCTCTCCTTTGAGAGTGGAAGATACTGCAGTTATCTAGTGTCTGTTCAAGATGTAAATTGCTCAGGATAAATGGAATCTGGAGGCAATGGCTTGTTTCTTTAAAATGAGTGCTGCGTTTTGTTAGATACCTTGCTAATTTGTTCCCTCTTTTCTGTCTTGCTTTGATAGGATGATGAAGAGCCAAATGATGAAGCCTTTAGTCCTGATGGAGGTTACATTCCCAGAATCCTTTTCATGGGTAGGGCACCCACAGCTGTTGTGTCCACTCACAGGACTGTGTTCTTATTGTTACCACCTACATTTCCTGTTTGATTTCTTGTTTCATAGACCCCAGTGGAAAAGTCCACCCAGAAATCATAAATGAGAAAGGAAACCCCAGCTACAAGTATTTCTATACCAATGCTGATCAAGGTATGTGCAAAGTAGTTTGAAGTGCATTTTTTTGTGAGATGAAGCTCTGAGTGTGTCCTGAGTGAAGGACACACCTCCACTTTTGAGTGGAGAAAAATGATGATACTTTACAGCTTAACTGGGAGCTGTTAGATACAACGTGAGTGAATGGCTCTCTTATGCCTTGAGGAACCATGTTCAGAATCGTGATTCACCTCAATGCTTACTATAATGTCTATAGGACTTAAACTTTGTCTCCAGCTGTGGGATGCAAAATCATGCAATTCACATGATCCAGCTACAGATATTTGGGAAAAGGGCACAGGACTGTTGTTTGGTTTTTTCTTCCACAGGTTAATTTGTAGACCTACATTCTGTAACTGTGTTATTTTAAAATACTTTAATTGCCAGGACACCTTGATGTTTTAATCTTGAGATTAATAGTTGCTGTCTCTCTGTCTAATCTTTCAGTTGTCCAAGGGATGAAGGAGGCCCAGGAGAAGCTAACAGGTGATGCTTTCAAACAAAAACACCTGGGAGATGAACTATAATGAATACGCTGAATGATGCTGTTCCATCACTTCAAAACTCTAAAAGGAAATGATTAAACAGACCAAGAATGTAGATGCACTGGAGGGACATAATTCTTCTGTCAACAATGTTAGGTTAAACCCTGTTTGGAGTTCACATACATACATCAGTTACAGTGTTATCTCCTCTGCCTGGCTGTTTGTACCGTAACAGTCATTTGCAACTAGGTAATGTGCAAACACATCTGTTTGTGTGTTTGAGCAACCACTAATATTTGGTGTTAAAAGGGAGGTGTGTAGGGCAAAACATTATTTGAGGACAAATGGTGTGATTGGAATAACTAGAAGTAGCCAATATTTTGACAATTGGGGTTGAATCCCTCTTTTCTCACTGGTATTATGTGATCCCATTGTTTTTACTGGGGATTCCTATGAACGGGGCATGTTCCTGGGCCAGGTGTTTTTTAGACATCCCAACCCATGAATTCTGCCACTAAGCCAAGAAGAATAAATTTCATGAATGTCCAAGTAGCATGTGAATTAGCTCTGCAAACACATTTTTGTGTAAAACTGTGTGTGATTCATCTTTATTTGCCTTTGGGCAGAAATTTAACTTTTTCCTTGTGCACTCACCTTTTGATTGTTTTATCGAGTGAGGGTGGGTTATGTTGAAGCTTTACGGGGGTTCCCCTTTTATTCTTTGAATGTTTTTTGGTGAATGCCTTGCCATCACATTTTACTGTATTTTTGTACCAGGGTGAAAATTAAACCTTTTTAAACATAAGCATGTAGACAGTGTTTTGTGGTAAAGACCATAGCTTTCCATTCTTAAGGATGGGGGAATATAATTTTGTTTATGTTGCAGTGGTTGTTAATGTTGAATGTCACAGCTGAAGGTTTCTCCTTTTTATAAATAAAAAAACAACAGTTGCTTTTGATATAATTCAGCCATTCTTACACTACCTATACTGTCAAGGGCAGGGTAATACCTACTGTTTATCAACTGGAGCTGAAAAGAAAAATAGAGGGGAAAAAAATCACCTCTGTTGATCTGCTGGTAACGGTTTTCCTAGTGCAGTGCAGGATGCTGTTGGCCACCTTTGCCACAAGGGCGCATTGCTGGCTCATGGTCAACTTGTTCTCCACCTGGACTTCCATGTCCTCCTCAGCAAAGCTGCTTTCCAGCCTGTCAGCCCCCAACCTGTGTGCACAGGTTATTCCTTCCCAGGTAAAGGACTTCGCATTTCCCTTTGTTGAGCTTCCTGACAACCCTCTCTGCCCATTTCTCCAGCCTGTTGAGGTCCTTCTGAATGGCGGCACAACTGTCTATCAACTTCTCTCCTCAGTTTTGTATCATCTACCAGTTTGCTGAGGGCGGACTCTGTCTGTTCATCCAGGTTGTTAATGAAGATGTTAAGATATTGACCCCAGGGTACTCCACTAGTGACTAGCCCCTATCAGCCCAGTGGTTCTGCCAGTTTTCCATCTACCTCACTGCCCATTTATTTAGATTGTACTTCATCAGTTTGTCTGTAAGCATGCTATGGGAGACAGAGTTGAAAGCCTTAGTAAAGCCAAAACAACGCCTACTGCTCTCCCCTCATCCATGAAACTAGTCATCTAAAGGAAAAAATCCTGTCCAAAAGGCACTTGCCATAACTTCCCATAGCAAACACAGAGAGATAATTTTCTACAGATAATTGTTGAAGAGCTATCTGAGGACATTAGTTGGGGAAAATTGTTGTGTACAATAAACCCAACTTGCCTACTGATTAAATTTTTACTGTTTAGTAGTGTAATGAATTTTACTTTCCCAATCAGTCTGCCTTTGAGGGACTGTAGACACCAAAACTCAACTCAGTAAAAGACAAGAACTCAGTAGCAATAATGCAATTATTGCACATTACAATTACCCTGCTCAGCTACTAAAAGTTATTTTACAGGTTTTATCCTCTGCTTCTCTTGCAAATTATCTAATAAATTAACCATGAAATTGAACTCAGCAACTATTCTCAAGTTGTATCAACCTTCAAAGTAAATAATTCCATGTAAGTCCTGAAAAAGAATTTGTGGTTTGCAAAACTGTTTTTTTCCCAGCTGTATCAGTTGACCTAATAAAAAATAGGTCCTGTCTGATGCTCCTTATTTCATTTATAGCCTTAGATTGACATGACTGTAAAAAATCATACTTTTTTTTTTTTACTTGCCACCAGGGGGAGGTCTCTGCTTGTTCATCTGGGATGTGATTCAATAAATGATAATTAAAAATAATCTCTGATGCAAAATAGTAGGGTGCACCTCTGTGATTTTCCAGGCATGCTTTTGCAGCTGGTCTGTCCTTGTCCTGTCTCTGCAGCAAAATTACAGCCTGTGAGATGTACATAATTTGTCCCAAAGCCTTGCTTTGCAAAATGTTGTGATGTCAGAAGTGACATGGCCTCGAAGTAATTTTAAAAAGTTCTCCATCTAGAGAGATCTTTCAGTGACAGATGCGGGAAGTGTGCTTCATCCTTTACATTTAAGACCATTCTGATTCAAAATTACTCTCCTTCACGTCTCCACTGGTGCATCTTCTCTCCTTCAGCACTTTCTGCCTTCCAGACTTGCTACTTCCAAAGGAAAAATACTCCATAATCCTTTTTCCTTTCTTATTTGGCTGCCTCCTTTCTTTCTGATCCTTTCTACCCTCTCTGTGTTCAGACTTGGTGAGCTGGTACAGCTTCCCCACCCTCCCTTCTACTTGCTCTTTTCTAGACCATGTTTTTGTCCTCTATAGCAAGATGGGCTCTGGCACTTACTAGCCTGCTTGGTGTTTAGCTGGAGTCTCAGTTGGATATGACGTTCGTGCTGCCACAGCACGATTGCTAGGCGCAGCTAGTTAATAAGTGTAAAAGCTCTTTCACATGTCTGGATTGCAGGATAAACTCACTTTTGATCTATTACTTAAATATTTTTCTCTTTCTACCTGTTAGTTTTGTACTTGGACATTGTAGTTGCTACCTCCTAATGCAGATTCTTTACACCCTTCTGCTTTTTAATCTGGATCAGGTGATAAATGCTGGTTGGCATTTTCTTCTGTGCAGAGGGATACGTCTTGAACCTTCCATCCAACTGTTGCTTTACGTACGTTGTGTAACTTTATGCACGCAAGCAATTCCACAGGGTTTAGAGGAGCTGCTTACAGGTCAGTGTTTGTTGTAGTTGTGTTCAAAGTTAATTATACACTGCAGCAGCTCAACAATGCGCAGTAACCAAGGCCTCAGATTAGTTTGCCCCCATCAGCTTTGTTTTGTGTGTTGCCCATTCTGCATATGACTTGCAATAAACCTGCATATTTAGATAACTTCTTTAGATGCATCCTAGAAATCCCCTTGGATTCTCAGCTTCTACTGCTTTTACGGCGATAACAAAACCCAGAGACCCTACAAAATTCTTAGTATAGTCCCAGGGAACTGCCAGGCCAAATCAATCTCATGTAAACAAACATGCTGTCAGCTCCCATTTCTCCCAGAAACAATCCACAGAGGAAAAAAAAATCCAAAGTTAATTAAAGAGTGACTGGATTGCAGCTAGCCATCTGGCTGCCTGGGAGCAGAGGTTGCTTTGTGCAGCTGGGGCTGAACAGGCTTTAAGGAAGTGTCAGCTAGCGACTCGGGAAACCTTTCTTTTGCCACGCTTAGCAGCAGGGAACAGAGGTGCAACAACCAAGAATGCCAGCATGGCCAGAGTGTCCCGTCCATCATCCTGGCATGCTGAGTTTAGGAGTCATCTACTTCAAATATACTTTTGTCCCCATGGCTGTTTGTCTGCCATCATATCTAGTCTGTATCAAGCTGCTAATGAGCTTCTTTCATTGTCCTCACTTACAGCTTGTGTAGTGAATAGCTCTGAAGTGAAATATTATTAAACCTATATGAATGTAAGGTCATATATCCCTTGAGGTAATGAAACTTTTCTTAACTTTTGGCAAGAGGAGAGGCATTTGCATTTGCACTATGCTGTGATACTTATTTGCAGCTGATCCAGTATTATGCCTGACTGGGTTTGCCCAACCGGGAGAACCACTCCAGGGCTACTCCTTCACAACTGTTGCTGTAGGTGGATGAAAAATCGGGGTCTGAGGATGGATATTTGGAAAATAATAAAGGTTGAATCACACCAAGCAGAACTCTATCCATAGAGCGGGATAAAAAGTGGAACTTCACTGCAAGTTCATGCTCATCTCAAAGGAAGCAAAGCCAAAGGATGTTTATCTAAAAGGTTGCATCCCACTTCCAGACAGCTGTCTAAGATGTCTTTGGGGCTAACAGGACAGGGGAGCTTGTTGCCTGGAGGGAACCAGGAAACAATCACGAACGTCTGTCAAAATGGTAAAAGTCACTTTGTCTCAAAACTCTTTGGCATATTAACTCATTTCCTCTTTCTTCCTCCAAGAAACAGATGCAGATATGTTAAGCAGTTTAGACAAATAAACTCAGTTTGCTTTCCTTTCAAAGTTTGTCTAGTGTAAGGAGTGGCTGCATACAGTTCCCAGGCCTGCCATTGTCCAAGGAGCACCACTCCTTCCTTCACTCTTGCAGCGCCAGCCCGGTGCCACCACGTCAGCATGGCCCGAGGAGGAGGAGGAATCTCCACTGACAGCTGCCAGCCAGTCCCTGCGGCCTGTCGCAGGCAGAGGGGACAGGTTCCAACGCTTGAGTGATCCTCTCCAGGCTATGAAAAATGTCATGGCCCAATTTTGTAATGGCTAAATTTGCGGTATCCTTCGCATCCTTCCCTAATCTTCGATTAGGGACTGAAAAAAGAAAAGAGAGAGACCCCAAACTTCTCTGTTCATAGCTATGCTGGAAGCAGGGACTGGCTGACCTGTGCTTACAGCATTCCGGGTTCTGACTCAGAACAGCAAGAGAGGCTGTTACACACCACCCCGTGCTGGCACTCGTCCCAGGACCAGGAAGAGCAGCCCATCAAGCAAGGTGTGGGGAGCAGGCAGGGTACGTCCCAGGCATGGGATCACCGAGTGGGTGGGTGCTGGAAAAACAATTGAGCGTTTCTGAGCTCGTCCCATGTTCTCCTTTCCTCTGACTAGCACAGGTGTCTCCTCCTCCATTTCCTGTGTCCCTGACATGATGTGGGGGATGAAGGGGAGACAACGTCCTAGACCTTCCTCCCTCTCAAAAGGGCATGATCCCATTGCTGCCGCTCCAAGCCCGGGCAAGGGAGTGAAGGCCCACAGGAACTGCAGGATGAGCTGGGGCAGGGCTGAAGGGGCAGGACAGTCTGGACTGAATTTGGATAAGGCTGTAGGTAACTGGTTGCTGGATAGAGATTGTTGGTATATACTCATTTTTGGACCATTTTGCACATGCACAGCATGACGTAGGTAGATGTGCTGTAGAAATATTAATTGATAAGAACTGCAGATGTTCTTCCCACTTTCTGAGTGTTTCAGGACACAACATAATATGCTGTGCAGAAAAGAAGCTGCATTGGCAGCACGGTCAAATTTGGATGTCACTTTATTGTGCTATTTCTAATATTATGAACAGTTTTCAAAATCCCATTGGTAAGGATTTTGGTGCATTAGGCCTGTTAGCGAGAATGAAATTTGCACACGTCTTGGGGACACAGCATGGGGCATACATGCTGTTTATTCCACAGTGAAGTGAAGTGAAGTGAAGTGAAGTGAAGTGAAGCCTGGGTGAGTGCTACCTATTCATTTAAGGAGGATTTTGTTTTTTCCTTGCAGTTGGCATGTTTTCACCTAGCTTGCCCAGACAACACCTAGTAATGAGCTGCAACCACTGCTCCATGTGCAAACTGTGCTTCTTTGGGACACAATTTGGTCTGTGTATGCCCAATGCTTATCATGAGCTTAGACAATGAGTCTTTTAGACTCAGGGTCATTAATATTATTACTACTTACAGCATCACGCATAACAGATCATCCTTGATTTAAGTGCTGTGGTGCTGCTCCTGCTGTAGTAGTAAATAAAGCAATAAAGAAAATACTGGTTTTAGAAAAGAGGGAACCAAAAAGATTAAAATTGTTTCCTTAGGTGAGTTGCACTGTGTGAGGATGCAGTAATCTGAATTAGAAACGTTGGGAGGGTAGTCAAGTATGCATATTGTGCTTGATAAATGTGCTCGCATGACTGCTGTGAGAGGCAGATAGATCCTCATGTCAGAAAACAAGATAAAGCATAACATCTGCACTTCCCTTCCACCTCCATGGGCTTATGGGAGTTCTCTCCTGTTCCCTCATTTGCCCATCTATAAATCTAAAATAATACAGACCTCCCTTACTGGAAGTTGTGTAAGCACCCCATGACCGTACAACATTAAATCCTGGAAGGGAAGCGCACTAGGAGAGCTAACAATATTCACTCCATAAATTATAGAAATGTGGCTAAACAAAACTATAGACATAAAGAATCACTACAAATTTCCCTGTCTCCTACTTACCTGGGTGCATCCCTTCTTCTCTTGGTTAGGCCTGAGTGCGAAAGGGCTCCAGTGCAGCTGGATATAAACACTGGCTTTTCAGGGATGGTGTGACATCTGGAAATGCCTTTGGAAGTTAGGCTGAACAGTGGCTCTGTGCTTGTCAGGGGATGGTAAATCAGGCCATCACTAAGCAGATGCCCAAGTGAGCCTAAGTTATAACATGCCCTTTGCATCAAAGGTGCAGTTAGCTGCCCATGACCACTTACCTTCCATGTTGGTGCTTTATAGGGCTGTTGGCTCACAATGTTTTTCTAGATTGAGCATCAGTCAGCAGGCAGAGGGAAAAGCGTTATCACCATCACCACAGATGCTGTGTTGGATAGAGTGGAAGTCAGGTTTTGGAAAAGGCAGAAAACATTTCCCAGAGCAACGAGAGGATTGCAAGGAACTAAAAAGGCTTTTGTAGGTGTCAAGCCTGTTAGGCTGTCTTTGAAATAACTATTGTAATGAGTCTGGGATTTTGTTACGGTATTGATTATTTCAAGTTGCCTACATAAAGCTGATAACCTTGCTTTGGGCTTAAATCAGGGCCTAGCTTACGTAATAATTTTAGTTGGGGTCTTGATGGCAAATAAACATTGTCATTCTAGATGAGGGTAGAAAATCACTCCAGTGCTGGGTAGAATTGTCCCCTAGGCCACCTGGCAGGTAGCTCTGACTTGAATAAAATGGAGAAGCTGTATGACATCTCCGATCCCCAGTGAGAAGAGGCGTTCTTTGAAGCTTCTCTGCAACTCTTCTGTGGTTGCTTCTAAACTGCAGACACTGGCTACACACTAGTTATATAGCACTTCCACACTCTTGGCATTTCTATGTTCTCACAGTACTGTTAACTAGTCAACCACCCTGCGGGAAACATAGCAATAAAAGCAGTTTACAGACTCCTTTAAAATGGCTGAACTGTTACAAAGTTAAAGCTTGTCCAAGGGCTTGTTGACATACGAGCCAGTCCAAAGATGGTTACTGAAGTTCACCAGACGTGCAAAAATCTTTTACAAGTAGACAAAGCAATCTCTGTCCTGTCTGGGCAGTGTCTAAGCTGAGTCAAAGTGCTGCACATCAAACACAACAGTACACCATGATGAGACTGGGCAGGAAGGGAATGGTGCTTTGAGAGATAACAGCAGGGTGCAGAGGCATCTGCACTCCCCAATTTTAGAGCCCTGAGTTCAGAAGTGGTCCCTGGAGGCTGCTTAGCTAGTCAACGAGAGAAGATGGGAACCCTGCAACTCCAGTATCTTCAGTTGGCTCCCCCTCTGGCCTCCCATCGCAAGGAGCCACTCTCTCCCGGGGCTGATCAAGAACCTCATCTTTGTGCCTAGGCACTTGCTTAAAGCCCAGCAGTGGGAAAACACACTGCCATCTTTGCTGCCTGTTTGGGAAACACCTGATTAGTTATGTCAGAGGCACATTTAAAACGCCCATGGTTTTGTTCACTTTCTTTAGGGGATCATATCTGAAAGCTGTTTGGGTTTCCCAGCAAGGGATAGGCCACGATCAGGTCTCTGGGTTCTGTTTGCAGGATTTTAAAGCCAAGAGGGTCTGCTGTAACCACTTCATCAGACCTCGCTCAGGCAAGCAATGTAGAGAGATGGCGGCCACTGCCTCATTTGTTTTGTCTTCTCACCAGTAAAGATGTAGTTCTTGATGCCACAGCTGCTATCACTAGGCTTCAGAGTTAACAGCTCTACTTAAGTGATTTCCAGACGGTGTAGCGAGTGCAACAGGAATGGCAAGTTAGGGTCGCAGCTGGGACGGCGTTCCCTGCCACCGGCGCTCCAGGAACGCCTGAGGTGATTCGCATCCCCGGGAGCGGAGCACGGGGCGGGGGCGGAACGAGGGCGAGCACCCGGACGGCTCGGGCCGCCTGCCTTCCTCTCTGCCTTCCTTCCGCTGGCGGCTGGGGCACTCCCTCAGCCCCCCGCCGGGGCTCCCGCGCTCCAGCCCCGCCGTTCCCACCCGGCCACCGCACCCCGCGACCCGCCGCGGCTCCGCCCCCGGGGCCGCCCCAGGTGCCGGCGGGGGGGCGGCTCCCGCCACGCGAGCAGCGGCCGCGGGACCCGCACGGCTCGGCTCGGCTCGGCCGGCTGCTCCTCCTCCGCCTCGGTAAGAGCCGCGGCCCGGGGGCTTCCTCCCGGCGCCGCCCCCGGGGGGGGGGGGGGGGGCCCCCCCGCCCCGCGCGGGGCGGGAACCGCGCGCGCCTCGCCTCGCCTCACCTCAGCGTCCCCGCCGGGCCCCAAAAACTCCTCCCGCTCTCCTCGCTCCCGAGCGTCGGGGTTGTCCCCGGGCTCCGCGGGACGGTGGCGGGCGGGCGGGAGGCCGGGGCAGGTGGCAGGAGGTGCCCCGGCCCCCGAGGAGCCCCAGCGGGACGGGCGTCGGCTGCGGTGCCGGTGGGTGCCCGGCTGGCGGGATGGGCGCTTTGCGGCCCTGAGGTGCGTGGTGAAAGGCAGACCCTCAGGAGCGACGGGGAGGAGAAGGTAACAGCAGATAACGTCTCTAAAGTAAATATTTATCAGCAACGAGAGGTGATATAACACTGCTTTATCTTTAAAATATCCTGAGCAGGGAGGGGGGGAGGCTGGAGACCGGGGCCTTCCCGGCTGTTTTCCAGCTGGTGTGTAATCTTTGTCAGTTCCTGTCACCCTGGGCGGCTGTTTTCTGCTCAGGGAGTTGCAGCACTTAAAAACCAAAAACTGTATGGCAGTAAAACAAACTGCCGGGAAACGCAGGATTTCGTTTTTATTGTTGTTGCTGCTGCTCTTTGAAGGGGAGAGACCTGCTGCTGCCGGAGTGCACGGCTTCGCTCGGCGCTCGCTGCACAACACTCACCTGCAGGTTTGCTCTTTTGCCATACGGGTGGAAGAACGGACGTGCTGGCTGTGTGTACATCCACGCTGCCCTATAGCAGTAGGCAGCGAGCCCGTTTCATGAAGCTGAACAGTTCAGGCATTCTAATTTATTTCATGAAAAGTATAAACACTCCAGTTTCTCCAGTTTATGCCGTACAGAATACGTGTGGTCTTTTTGCCATATGTTCTGAGGCGATGCATTGTTTTTCCCCCGATGTTTTCTCAGCGGTTGCCAGCAGCAAGGCAGCGTCATCTGATGCGCACGGTAACCGTGCTGTGGGATCGCAGGGCAATATCGCTAACGCCGGCGCAAGCGTTTCCACCTTTTTGCCTCCCAAGGTTCTGTCTACATGCTGTCCTTTCTTTCTTATGGCACGAGCAGTGGTGTGTTTGTGCAGTGCATCAGGTTGATCTGACCTAAATTAAGATTAAAAAAAAAAGGGGTGGGTGGGTGATTGTGGCCTCAGAAGTTTAATTAATGTTCCTGTGCGCTTTCTTTGTGGCAAAACTGCTTTGTTCTTCGTGGCTCACTCTTGACCCAGTGCTGCACTCTCAGTTGTGCTAATAACGGTTTGTGGGGCTTCATAGTAGCCTGGATTAGCTCCGGGTTCAAATAAATATCCTCTTTAAGTGGCTTTTTTCCCTCCTTCTCCCTCCTAAGGTAAAAACATCAGTGGAACTATATAGTCTTGACTGTTTTATCAGGACAATTTGTAGTGTAAGTCAGAAGAGAGGCAAATAAACCAATCTTTAAATGAAGCTTCCTTTGCAATTTTGACAAAACTCTGCTGCCTTCTTAGGAGATCTGATACATTTTCAGGTAACAAATTGAGAAGACTTACTGGCTTTAGGTTTTAATAGTGGTAGTTCTTGCTACACTTAGGTGTAGCAAAGCAGTGCATGTGGTATTCGTTAGCATGCTAGTTGTCGTCATGTAGTAGTCATGTTGGTTGTTGACTTGTATGTGTTTCAGATGGTTTTTCCTACTTACATTTTCACATGATCTGATGCAGCTGCAGATCAAAATGGGCAGGTCCCAGCATCACATTTCAGGGTCTTGCATCACGCTGGCTGGTTGTGGTGCCAGGGAAGGGCACTCACATCCACCTAGCCCTCCCCAGTAAACCCCTGCGTCTTCTCTGTTACTAGTTCGGCCTGAGGAAGTAGTTTTTTTTCTGAGGCAGTTCTCAATGGCTAACATTGAGAAATGTCCTAAACTGGAAATTTCAGGTATGCTTCTTGTGCTTAAAGTCCTGCAGTACTTAGTGAGCTCTTGTAAGTGTCTGCTTAGCTTACTGCAGCGTGGTAGTATTTGATCTTTGACGTAAGTAAACAGACTTACAGTTGGAAGTATTAACTAATTAAAACATGGGAACTGGGAGGGCGCTTGTGCTAGTCCCTGTTAGCAGGTGGCTTACTTCACAGCATGAAGAACGTCGTAGCACAGAGAAACGAAATAACTTGTTCATCACAGATTTTCTGCTTGGAGGAGGACAAAAGGCAGCAATTTAATCTTCCCTTGCACTGCAGAGGCATCCTGAGCTGGCCCTGTCTCCGTGTGTTTCTGGTTTACAGGTGGTCCCTATGAGACAATACCAGTTCCCAGTCACCTGATTTGGTCAGGACAGCAGCTTGCTTTTTTACCTTTACATGAAAGGTTTTAGACCTGGTCACGCAGAAAAATCTGTAAGTCTGTCTCTTGCGCAGTGGTGGAGGGGTGTCTACCTGAATCTGCACATGGCCTGACTCCAGCTCCAGATAATATGAGTTCCATCATGTACCTGAACTTGCCTCATCTTCCACCACCATGGGAGTGGATGGTCACAGCTTTCTCCATGGAAGGCTGTATCCCAATGCAGAAAGTAGCTGTGCCCTGCCTTCTACACGTGTTTTGTAGCAGAGTTGGTAGAGGTTCCTCTTGTGTGTTGCTCTGAGTGCTTTTATGTCACTGCTACTTCAGTTTAGTCAGCAGTGAGATACTTGGAAGTATTGCACTATTGCCAGTTCTCGGCAAAACTGAGGCAGAACTGCAAGGCTGGAGAGACGATGAGAAGGGGACTGAAGTCCGTTATCTCAGCCATCTCTGCAGTGTTCATAACAGGAAGCGAGGGTGTTAATGATGGTGAGTTTTGTACTAGCAATCAACCTCTTCAGCTCGCACTGGTCTCTGGAGGCAGGACTGGATTCAGGGTCAGCCTCAGTTGGCAGCTCTGTAGGTTCAGAAACTGGCTGTCTCCTGGGGTTCCCAAAATCAATGGAATATTCAGGGAATTGAGGAAATCTTCTCTGCGTCCTCTCTTTAGGGCGTAAGGAGGTTGTAAATCTCTTGTTCCGTGCATCCTTTGAGAGAGCTGAGCTGGGCTCAGTTAGTGGCTCCCCTTTAGAAGGGGAGATCTTTGTGCTGTTAAATTTCTCTGTATCTTCTGGAGTAGCATGTTTGCCAGCAGGCATGGAACTCTGTGATGATAAAAGAGCCGCAATGAAAACACTCACAGAAGAGAGTAAAAAATTTGGGGACTCTTATTTCTTTATGTTTTTTGCCATTTTAAAATTAGGGTGACTAATTCCTCCTTCCTGAGAGTTTTGTTTTGGCTCTAAAATGCACTTTAAGGATGTTGAACATTACGCAGGAAATGGGAGAGGCATGGCTCCAGACACAGAGAGGCATCTGGCTTGAGGAAATCTTTCTAATAAGAGTCCCAGCCTGCTGCCTAACAAAATGTAGTTGTAAAGTTAGAATTGATGGGAAAAGGGTGATATCCACAGGTCCTTGACTTTTGTTCCACACCCAGCAAATTCTTAGAAGAGTTTTTAGAGCCTGTGTTCCCAAATCTGAATGGGTAATAATAATAATAAATAACCACCTACGTTGTTTTGAGGTTTTTATCCTTCAGTTTTCATGTATATGTTGAACTTATTTGTAGCATGTGAATTCCGGACCAAATCCAGTACAAGCAGCTTCTTGCAAAGACTTCTGGACTCATTAATAAATCAATTTTAGGTTTTGCTATCAAGATGAGGGGCTCACATTTTTAAAGTAATAAACAGACTTAATTTCCTTTCTGTTTGCACTGTTGAGTTATTTTTGTTCTAGATCTATCAATGAGGTTATTTGGATGACACCTCAAAACCAAGTTCTGGATAGTACTGAAGCGGGAGCTGGAGGCTGTCACAGGGAGCAACAGTTGCAGAGGCCAGGAGCGTGAGAACAGGAGGAAACGTAACTGATACCGAAAAATGTGCAATACCTGGGGCAAGAGCAAGGTGCTGTCTTGTTACCAAGTGAGGTGATTGTCAATTGTGTGGATTGTGAGGAAAGATTTGTCCTTGTTTGATCCAAATTCTGACCTGGAATAGGTGGCTGCAGCTTGTTACTTACATAAGGTCTGAGTTTGTCCACATGTTTCCGCAGTCTCCACAAGGCAAGATAATGTAAATCAAGACGACAAATGGTGGTTTACCCTCGTTTGCTGGAGAGGAAATGCACCAGAGACAAAGTTGGCCTTTAGATTATATTAGCCACGAAAAAGAGGACTAAATTCTGTTACGTTTTTCTGCTCTAAATCTGGAATAACTATTACTTTAAGGCAGTTATTTTCTTATAGATGTGCTGTAAGGGGGGGTTGCAGACATTTCCATGTGCTATTGCAGTTTGCCTTTGCAGCACAGTAGACTTTGACCCAGGCTTTGTGTGAAACACCAATGTATACAGATGTGTTTCAGCTCCTCCTTGGTTCCATTTACTTTGCTGCCTTTCTGCAGGAAAGGTGTAATGATTCCTGCCTGAGATTTTGCATCCACTTGTAGGATTTGTCTGGAACTTTTATTTTAGATTAATCTAGATAATGTCCCTTTAATAAATTTTAAACTGTTGGCTCCAAATATTTGCTGTTATCTTAATATCTGTCACTAACTCAAGCGCTGTTTCTGTTCTCTGTACGCTACAGGGCTTTCCCCTTTACCTTCAGTTAGGGAAGCTCAGACCTTTACACAGCAGTGTGTTCACAGTCTAACTTGCCTACCTATTAGTCTCTTACATAGTATTCTCATTATCCATCTTTACTGTAAACATTGTAATCCTTTTGCTTCTACATCGCAGGTTCAACAGTGTGACCACTCTCTTGATTCATATACTCACAGCAAAGCCTCCATCTGTCTCATGGATTATAGATCTAAATTGGTAACTATCACTTGCTTGCAATATTTATTAACAGTTATGTTAATTGCTCATACTATGTTTTCTGCTTCTGATAAATCTCTCTTGTAGTATTAGCATTTGTATAAGACTCCTTAAGGTCATGGCCTTATTTCCTTTATGAGCTTTATTTTTAGGACAGCCTACATTGGCTATAAAAAAAAAAAATCCATTACTTGATAAGAAGTCTGATTCAGGATTTAATTTAATTCCTGAAAAAGAAAAACAAAAATATTTTTTTTCAGATGACAGAGCACATAAAGGACTGAATTTTTATAATAGAGAATTGACATAGATGTGTAATTAGTGAACTAGAGTATTTTTAATGTAGATGCACTTTTTAAGACTTTTGGGGGAAAAAACCCCATAAAGTACTAACTCTTGAAAAGAAGTTACGCTCACTGCATGTCAGTCATGTCTCTCATGGATTACTGCTAAGCTGTAAATATAAGAGATGAAGACATCTTTTGGTTTAGTTACTTCTTTGTTTCTTCCCTCCCACACAATTTACAGAATAGTTTCCACAGTCTTTCAGCATCTTCAGAGCTGTCTACAATGCTGCTGTCCTGTGTTCCTATAAAAGCCTTGGCAGACATGTGATCTATTTGACTTTAGCACAATGTATTGACTTTAGCACTATGTGTGTGTGGTTTTTTTAACTTCTACCTTTATTTAGCCTCATTATTTCTGCTCTTACTAGATGAGTGTATCTAGTAATCTGTTTTCTTCCTTCCACACTCTTCAGTGCCTATGGATAGCCAGGAGTCTTAACAGGTACAGCTGTGTTTGTGACTGTGCCCCTTCTCTTGTTGCCTGCTGTTACCTCTTATTCCTTCTAGACTGGCAGTCATTAACTTCTTTCCCAGTTTTTCTCTGTTGGCTGATCTTGAGCACTGGAACTCAGGAACAATAAAATGGAAGTAAGAAAAAGGAAGTTTGGACTCTGAAATAAAGGAACATTTTAATACTGGTAGCTCTGTAAGGCGGTAAAATAGTACGTCAGGAGAAACAGCAGGGACTCAGTTGCTGAATGCACACAAAGCAAGGCTGGACCCAGCCTGGAGTAGCATGCTGTCATAAGATCTTTGACTCTTAGAAATAAAGAGGGGCAGTTCCACCCCCATCTTCTCATCTGCCCAATAAAAGAAACGTCTGTGTGTGTGCTAGCGGATGATGATGATAAAACAGTTAAACAGTCACATTTAAATTGCCACTGGTCCTATATAACGCAAAGCATATGTAGTAAATTTCAGTTTTGGCTTTAAAAATAAAGCATGACAAATATTAAAAGATGTTTTTACTGTTAGAAATGCACAGAACTTGTAATACACAGAATACACAGGTTCATAACAAGTTGGAATCATAGACGTGTCTTCGTGTGTTGTTTGAAGTGTAAGTTCTATCAGTGTGACCACATTTCATGGTTAACTGAGGTGGCTGCCAGCAGATAAGTAGACCCTTTTTCAAAGGTGATTCAGACTTCTTCCTCACAATGTTGTGAGAGGGAGTCGAATGTGGTAATGGCCATGCTGTGAGCAGACCAATGCGGTTGCTAATACAGAGATGCCTAAACGTCCAAGGTAATGATCAGATTCCTTGTTTCTTGTCTGTGAGTGGATAGAGAAGAACAGCCCTCTTAATTTGTAGCTAAAATGGCACAGGCTGGAAACACTTGAATTCAACATTAGTTTTTTTCTGGAAATAAATGGATGGCAAGATATACCAGTTGATTTCTAGCCAGCACCATTGGCTTTAGACAGTTCATGTACTGCTTTTCACTGAAGTTGGCTGTAGGCAATAAATGATGTAGAACTGGGGCATCAGTGACCACTTTTAGTGATTTGTAAGAGCAGTAACCCTTTGATGGTTTGTGTTGCACTACAGAACAGTTTGATTCTTCACCATGATGCTGGTCACAAATTAAAGAGCACAGCTGTGTGGAGCCGTCTATATGACGCATTTCAGTGGGTACTGAAAGCAGGGAAGTCTGGTTTCCCATGGAGGTGTCTTATAGTGATAGGCTGCTTCTTTTTAAACTTCATTAGACTAAAATAGAAAATAAAGGCAGGAGAGACACCTTGACTGAGGAATGTATTCTTTGGTGGCTAATAAGCTCTGATTAAGATTTTATTGCTTCAGAGCATTTGTAGCATCCTTCTCCTATGTGGTTTCTCTGTCTAATAAAAGACAAGCTCTCACTTCAGGCTTTTTCCTCAACAGGGAATAATAAGGTGTCTCATAGCTACATAACAGCCTATTCTTGCAAAACTAGCTGGAAGTGGATGTGTTTGAGACCTTGTTCCCACTGCTATAGCATATGGGGAAAACAGGTTGTCAATATTAGTATGCTCTTAGCTGCAAAGAAGTGGGATACCCAGGTGAAGAACTAAAAGATGCAAGGTCTTATACTGAAGTGTTCTCAAGGACAATCTGATTGGGAGCTTTTTCTTCTGCCGTGTAATGGGTTTTCTGTAATGTAGCTAAATTTTTCCTGTATAGGTATTTTCTTGAGGATTATTCTAAGGCAGTCAAAATGGAAATAGTCGCAAGCCTCTCTTTTGCACTCTGCTTGCCAGTTGTATTTGAGTTGGTCTTCTGTAACAGAACCCTGGTTAGTCTGCATGTGCTTGTAAAACAGGAGAGATGCTGCTGTATTTGGAGTCATCCTAAGCAAAGAGCAAGTGTGGTTGTGTACCCAGAGAGCAGGGGGTTACACTGCCAACTAAATGTCCTTTCACCAAGGAGGGAATAAAATCCTCTGGGAGCGATGGCTGCGCGAGCTGTTCTGATGAGTTGGATGGGAGCTGCCCAACATGGGTGCATCGTTGCCTTTTCCATCTGATGCTGATGCTGCATCTCTGCCTGGTGCAGAGGGCCTGCAGGAGATGCGATTTTGTGGACCTTTCTCTCAGTAGCATAGCAACTGCCATCGCTTTCCACCGCTCGGTCCCCTCCTCTTGGCTTCCTCAGCTGTGCTGGATCAGGAGCTGAACCAACTTTAAAAACAGCCCTGCAAAACAGGAGAAGTTGTAGGAGGATTTATTTTTAACTGGGATCTCTCTGTTCTCTGAACCATCTCTCTGTGTGGTCCTCAGGACTGGCATAACTAGGGAGTGCTTGGATCAGGGGTGGGACAACAAGTGGGGAAGAGGAAGGAAGGGGAGGAGAATTGAGAGAAGAGGTCTGCTGGTTCCTGGCTTCAGGATTCAGGCACAAATTCAGGGGCATCCCTGTGAACACTTTCAGAGTACAGCATCAGCAATGATCTGCAATCACAGGAGTAATCAGTTATTAGCACTAAAGTCCTTTCAGTTTCACTCTGTTGGCCAGAGGAGGGGAAAGAGAAAAGTCAAATTTAAGCAAGGGGATGGAATTTTCTTTGAAATTTTTGTGCTCTGGTGCTGCCTCTAATGATTCAGGGAGCCGGCCTGCAGCATCTTCAGTGTAGCACAGTGGCACGCACAGGCCAGCGAGTGTTGTGCTTCTATGACAACAGCCCCGTGTTCTGTGCAAGTATCATTTGATCTTATTTTCTGCATTGTGCTTCTAACAAAGCTGGTCTAGCTGGCCGCATTCTGTAATTGCTTTTTGAACTGAGATCTGAAAGTCGCATTTGTAGCCAGGTACACTTTTGATTATAGCAATCTAGGGGGGTTAATAGAAGCAGCCGTGTTTCATTTAAAAGATCAGCTTGGAGTGTGTGGACGGATTCTGCAAAGGCAGGGGTAGAAAGAAGATATTGATTCCTGTATGATTAGTGGAATACTTCTTTGTTAAAGGTCTACCTCTGAATCTTTAAATGACCAGGCTTCAAGTGATGAGGGCATCTCACTTTTTTCAAGCCTCTGTAAGGGGAATGGAGAAGTAGAGAATTTTCATTCTTTTTTCTTCTTTAGTAAGTGCACATGTGTTCTCAGGGGCATTTGTAGAAGTTATGAATGTGTATGAGGAAGATAAATTACTCAAATAGAGAACTTCTTACTGTATTCCAGCTTAGTGATGGTACAAATCAACTAATGATCTGGATTAATAATTTTTGCAGCTGAGATTTCTAACATTTGAACTGAGGCAGCAAGTGCATTGGTCTGATTGTGTGTAAGACAGTTAGATGTTGAGTTCTTCATTTTAGAAATCCCTGTTAAGAACCACAAGGCATGAGTAGAAGATCTCTTTTCTCATACACCGTTGAGAAGAAAATTTGTACTTGGTTTTTCTGGAGTGCTTGCAAAGGACTGTAGTGTTACTGAATAGCAGCTGAAGTTCAGTAGAGTGTGTATCAGAATTGTGTTGTATCCTACAGACAATCACTTGTGGGAAGATTTTACTGCGTTCAGTGCAGCTGTTGACTATTGAGCTACGGATAAAGTTCTTCAGAAACTGTCCTTATTAATGCAATCTGTGAATGAAATGTCTGCTGCACCAGCCCTTTTCTGTGTGAGAAAGTTGCATGTGTTTAGTCAGAGATAAACCACCACGGATATTTTACTGAAGTTTAAGCTGTGTTCAATTTGCTTTGTTTCCCCTTGGTTGAATCCCAATTTAAATTGCCTTTGGACAGCGTTTTGGTTTATAGCTGTTTAAACTACAATGAGTTTTGAACTGTTTAGTTTGGTTTGGTTTGCTTTTTTTTTCAGTGGGTGAGTGAAGTCCTGTGTGCAGGTGAGCTTGCTAAGAAGGAAAGTATTTGGGCATGTGGTGAGAGTAAACACCAGTAGGAGTTTTGTTCCCAAAGATGCCCACGAATCTGAGTTGAGGGGAAAATCAACTTATTTCCTTGGATGCTGAGGGAAGAAGATACTTCGGTCTCCACGCAGTGCTTTCTGACACTGCACACAAGTAGCACATGTCCTAGTTTGGACAAGTAGCTGCTAATCAGACCCATGCTGTCATTGCCCCGGTTTGTACAACCCCCTGACTGGTTATAAGGAGCTGAGACCTTTCCTTGTTTGACATGGGGTAGATTTTGAAACAGCATTAGAGATTAAAAGTGTGGTCTATCTGTTAAAAGGTAAATTTTTCTTTTTCTCTTCTCTATAGTAATTTGGTCTGTATAGTTGTCTTCTGCTCTGTACAAACAGAGATAAAAGTTGGGGCCTTGCCTTCTCCCATGGAGTGTCTGAGCTGCATACGTTAAAGCAGTAAACTGCTCAGTGAGTTCCACTTATTTTGATATTTCAGATTCTGCAGTTGTGTTTTGGTTTCTGAATCCAGGGTCACAAGAGAAGGAGGGATCTCTGAGGCTGCATCTTCCCCCCTCCCGACCGCACTAATGTCCCTAACTCTCATGTCCCCGTAATAAAAAGTGATAGTTTATTCATCCAAATGCTGCCTGCAGCCTCACTGAGTCCTCAGGTTTTATGCAGGTGCTGTTTATTTTAATTGTACTCTTGAGAGTAGATAGGTGTTGGATGGATTCAAAATTTTCAGCCAAAATTCCTGGTGTTTCATCTTTTCCCATTGCTTTTTTTTTTTCCTTCTATAGATGTTGAGGACAGAACTTTTCTAAGGATAAAATTTTGGTGGTGCATGTGCTAGAAATGCAGATTTTCCCTAGTAGGCATGAAAAGAATTATTTAGGTTTACCTGCCTTGGAAGCTGCTTAATGAATTGCGTAGTTGGATGCACTGTCAAAGATTTTAGTTCTTGGTTGCAGTACCTCGGTTTATTGGAGCAACAGAAGTGGCACCCTGCCACAGGAGTAAAGAATGCTGTTTCCCCACTAGTATTTGAACAATCTGCAATATCCATCTGTTATTCTTTTAAACACAAAGCAGTGCAACAGATTTATTTCTTGGGTTTGGAAATCTTGCTGGTACAAGTGGATAATAGAAATTTAAAGCCAGGATTTAAACAAAGATTGTAAGGTGTGTTCCTCTTTATTCAGCAGATATAGTGGTTATGATATTTGAAAGAGAGATGAGCTAAACGTATGGTACACAGTTAAGGAAAACAAATGCTGAACTGCTCTTAAATCTGTTCTTTTTCAATGTCATTTTCTTAGATGGCTTCAGTAACAGATGCCAGATACAGGCAGAAAGATACTTCAGATCAAAATTTTGATTACATGTTCAAACTCCTGATCATTGGCAACAGCAGCGTGGGCAAAACATCCTTCCTCTTCAGATATGCTGATGACACTTTCACACCAGCCTTTGTTAGCACAGTAGGAATTGACTTCAAAGTGAAAACAGTTTATAGGAATGACAAGCGGGTGAAACTGCAGATTTGGGTAAGTGCCAGTGTTTTCAAAAATGCTTTGTATTAATCCCAGCAAAGATAGCTTGTTTGGAAGTAGATTTTTGAATTAATATAGATTTTGATTGTTCATGAGTTTTGTGTGGCTGTATCATTTGTATCCCTGCAGTATAGCTGAGTAAGTTCTCTTTGTATTGCTGTCTTGCTCAACTGGTGGGACTCCTGATTAGGTTTTAAGCAGCTGCTCTGTATTCTCAGGAGTCAGTGTACTATTAAACTGCAACAAACCCAAAGCAGGTCTGGAGCTGTTTATCAGCACTTTTTGAGTGAGTACTAGTAGGTGAAGAAATTCAGTGAGTGCTTAATGGTTGAACTCCAGGCATAGTTTCTACTTATGTCCTCCAAATAAGATACTGGAACTTCCTGCAACTCATGTGCCTGCTCAGCAGCGCCAAGCCAGCTCACTTCATCCATCCAGGATTCCTCTGGGAGAAGACAGAGGTATGCTTCAAACCATCTCTGTTGACACGACTTCTTGGTAAATCAAATGGGAAGAGGACTTGTGCAGGTAAGCTGGAGGCTTTTTCTGCTCAAACACCCAGTCATGGGACCTTTTCAGCCTTTTTGAATTACAGCATCCTAGCCCAGTTAAAAAAAAAAAAAAATGTTCCTGAGCTGCAAGCAATTATGTCAGTAGCTCATTATGTTCCTTTTTATGGAAAGCAAGTGTTTTCTTTTATTCTGCTTGCTGGCAAGTGACTTAAATCCTACAGTGCGAATGCAATTTATCCTAATGGTGCTTGAACCCTCTGTGTCCCAGTGAATTACTCAGCATGTTTAAAACACCTAGGCTCAGATTGCTGTGTTTTAGAGTACCATGGGGCTCCGGCTGGAATTCCAGTTTGCAAGATTCTTCTCTTCTGCTTTGCATAAAAAGAAAAGATCTCAAATAGAAGATAGAAGGCTAATATTAGAATCATAAAATCACCTCGGTTGGAAAAGACCTTTAAGATCATCGAGTCCAGCCGTTAACCTAGCACTGCCATCCCACCACTAAACCATGTCCCTGAGCACCTCATCTATCCTTCTTTTAAATACCTCCAGGGATGAGGACTCCACCACCTCCCTGGGCAGCCCATTCCAGAGCCTGAAAACCCTCTCGGTGAAGAATTTTTTCCTAATGTCTAGCCTAAACCTGCCCTGGCGCAGCTTCAAGCCATTCCCCCTCGTCCTATCGTCTGTTACCAGGGAGAAGAGGCCGACCCCCACCTCGCTACAGCCTCCTTTCAGGTAGTTGTAGAGGGTGATCAGGTCTCCCCTCAGCCTCCTCTTCTCCAGACTAAACAACCCCAGTTCCCTCAGCCGTTCCTCGTAAGCCTTGTGTTCCAGACCCCTCACCAGCTTGGTTGCTCTCCTCTGGACCTGTTCCAGCAAGGCAACATCTTTCTTGTAGTGAGGGGCCCAAAACTGAACACAGTATTCGAGGTGCGGCCTCACCAGCACCGAGTACAGGGGCACGATCACTTCCCTACTCCTGCTGGTCACACTATTCCTGATACAGGCCAGGATGCCATTGGCCTTCTTGGCCACCTGGGCACACTGCTGGCTCATATTCAGCCGGCTGTCAATCAGTACCCCCAGGTCTTTTTCCACCAGGACAATTTCAAAGGAGTTAGCTCACTAACTTGAAGTAGTTGTCTACTTAGCAGTTTCTCCCACAAGTTAAGCTTAAAGTTCAGGCTTGAAGAGAGTTGAAACTGTATAGCATTTCCACCCAAATCCTTGCATTTAAATATAATATTATAGTAATCACACTGGGTTTTTTTTATTTATTGTGATGATCTTGAATAGTCACAATAAAATAGAATCTAAAATGAGGAACTTTTTTTTGTTACTATTTTTTGTATTTTATTCCATTCCTGCAACATTTTATTTCTGTGTTCCTGGGTACAAGGTGCAACCAATTATTTAATAAAAGATCCTTTTCACATTGCAAAATTCTGGCATTGAAACTAATGCAGATAACCTGACATGAAACTGTTTGATTTAATTTAGAGTATAGGTAATAAGAATGTTTGTATTGCAGGCCCCGTAGGCAGCTAAAGATGACTTCCATCCAGTTTGTCTTAATCTTGGAACATGAAATTCTCTAATAAGTTGTGTAAAAGCAAGACAGAAAGTACCACGAAATATTTGGGGTTTTTTGCAAAGATACTGGGATTAAAATGAATTAAGCAATAATCTTAATTAAATCTGTTTGAAGGCCTTGGGGGGGAAAAAGGCTTTAATAACCTTAAACTTCTTAAGAGAAGAGATGTCAGGTGGATTCCTCAGAGGGTGCTATCTGTACAACCTATAATATTGGAGTTACCAACACCACTGTTGATTTAAAGTTTGTTTTCAGTAGAAGGTTCATGTAAATGTTTGACGGTTTCCAGACTTGTGTTCTTTTCTTCTCTCTTTCTTTGCTCCTTGCATGGATCCCTGATGTGAGTCATGATTTAAGGACCTTAATTACGAAACCACTGAGTGTGTACCTCTAAAAAACACAGTATTTGAGCTTGTTTACCTCCTGCCTGTCCTGAGGCTAAACTTGTAATTTCAATGTATTCTTCAGGGAACATATAGTAGCATCGGGGCCCATTAGCATACCAAAACTATGTGTTCCTGTGTGTAGGAAGGAAGAGTTTTCTTACCAACCTGTCTTCCAATTACTTTTAAAAATTATTTACAGCTGCTATTGAGTTTCTGTGAGTGTGGGATCCTGCGGCTCCATTGAACACTTTGCTTTTACTTACAAATTCCCAGTTATGTTGACACTTTTTTAATCATGTTCCCCCCTAAGCTTGATGTTAAGTCTTACCTGAATCAGGTTTAATGTGAAACTAATATGAAACTAAGTGAAGAAGGAGAAGGTACAAGTGTTTAAATTAACCACTTCAAATGTCTTTATAAAATCCAGAGAGGAGCACTTCTAGGAACCTCTAATGTTCTCCTCTCTGCGGAGCCAGGTCTCTTTCAGTTCATGGATGCTTGTGGAGCTCTTAAGTGTATGCAGCTGTGGCAGACTGGAGGTGCTCCAGGGCTGTGCACAAATAACCTTGGTTTGTGTCCTACAAATCTCAAGGTGGGGGCGAAGTTACTACTGCTGTGCTGTGATCCAGAGAGATCAGTGATCACTGGGACTTTCTACATTGACTTTTGCCTGTGTTAAAGAGCAGAGCAGAGTATTTGGGTGTAGGACCCCAGCTACAAAGAGCTCCTTGGGTTTTCTTAAAGCTAAGAAAATTTCACACTGCTTCAAGTGCCAAGCAGCTGCATGTAAAGACTAACAGCGTGTCGCTGTGCCAGTAAATGTCTTTCTGGCCTATCTCGTGGTTAATATCTCCAGTAGAATCTGATAAGCCTTTTGAAGCTAGAGATCTAGCTTCTGTGTTTGTGCTGAATTTGAGGAAGCCCCTATTTTGTGAATCAGGATTTGACAAGCTGTCAGGTGTAATGATAAAGAAGAGCACTGCTCTGTTCAGTTTTGATGTCATTACTGGGCCTCTTGCTTTGTTGACGTTAACACCTCAATCACCCAAGTTGATATTTTAATAAGATTCCTATCAGTTATGCTAGGGACCTAGCAGTCTGGGAAATGGTCTGCTTTGAAAGGACTTGAAAGGAGTATCTTTTGAGAGGAATGGGACACAGCAAAGGTATTAATAGTGTTTTTAAAGTAGAATCATAGATCTGCTGCTAGAGAACAGAACAGTAAAATGGTCTGGAGAGGGGTTATGTGAAATAATGTTTTGTGGTTGGTTTTTTTTCTTCATTAAAGAACTGCAAGATCAGTTTGACTGTTTTAATGTCAAGTCTTTTCTGTCTTATTTAGAAATGGTGGTTTTCTGTAAATTGAATAAATGACCTTTACTGAGAAAGTTCGTTTTGTAGTTGGATTAGGTTTGGTAACTTAAACATTTCTAATTTAAAGTATTACTTATGTAAATATATTAATATATTCTGTAGATATTCTGATATCTACATAAATGTAATTCTGGGATAAGATTTTTTTTTTATGCCACTGCCTTCTGTAATAATACATTTGTTTAAAGCGTCTTGGATATATTTGTAAGAAGCCAATTTATAATATCTCTCTGCATGTGGGATGTACACGTGGATTATTTCTTTCTTGGCCAACAGTTTTGTATTCCCAGAGTTGGTAATTACTGATTACTGAAGGAAAGCTATTGTGTTTTCAGCTAGGTATGTTTTTTATTATAAATAAATCTCAAAGGTAACATTGTTATATTCTTAGCAAATGCATACAGTTAATACTCAATGCAGCGTTCAGGTTGCCTAGCAGCTAGAGAAGGCCACTTTGTCCAGATCCAGATGGAAGCAGGGTGAATGAATAAAAGTGATTTTTAGTTTTAGGTGACGGCAATGTGAGATTTATTTTTTTCCTTCTTCTGTGTGCTTGTGTGTCTCTTGGTGGTAAGTAGTAATAATGGCAGAACTCTTGAGCAACGTAGCATTGAGGTTAACTGCTGAGGGGCAAACTCTGGTCCTCCACACTGACCCCCGTCTAGGCTAATTCTATGAGCTCTAGATAGTAACACAAATTTACTGATGGAAAACCATTGGCAGTGTTTAGCCCAAAACAATTGCACGCCACAACACTTTGCATACCACAGAATATGTGCTTTGTGTGAAGAATTTCATTACACTTTGATTATACTTTTGTACAGCACCCTACACAGTGGAGCCTGATTTTTGTTGCACGTACTATAAACATATATGTGATTAATAATAAACATAATTAAATACAGGGTTTGGCAGCTGATGTTACAGTTGAAATTACTTTCAACCACCCTTTTTTAAAGGCAAATAGAGGTTAAATTTAACTTCAGGTTAAAAGGCAAAAAGAATGTGATGTTCAGATGGAGACAGCATATTTAGACTGCAGTATGATTTTTCTTTTAAGGCGCTGCTTATTGGATTTACACTACTATGATGAGTATAGCTTGTTCTTTCCCATCAACAAAAATGTTTCTATGGCTTAACTGCTGAAACCTGTAGGGGTCTGAGGTTAGCTGTAGTGGATGTCTGAAACATGTTACAGCTTTAAGGCACAGCTGGGAAGAGGGTGCAAGGAACATCACTCTGTCTTTGTGGGAAGGATCTTTACAGACAGAAATATAACAACTGCTAATTATGCTGAGCGGCAGTTACCATTACAAAACAAAAAAAGTGTAAACCAAAATTAAATGCAAGCTGCATAGCCATCCAGAAGGCAAATATGCAGTGTTTTTAAAAGCTTTTTGTATCAGTTGTCGCCTGGATGACAGGATGTTACTGTGCAGTTTGCCTCATTGGGAAGGGATTCAAAGAAGTAACACTGGTAACTAAGTTAATTCTTTCATTTAAAGGAGATAAAATTAGAACACAGTCATACTTGATTGTAAATTTTAATGTTAATTGCACACTTAACCAAAAGCTAATTATGCATTTCAGATGAGAGAATCATCTATTCCCCTGGCATCCCATTCCCATCATATTTTCGCTAAGTTCCGTATAAGCACTGACTTTAAACTTGAATGCTTGCACAAAACTTTTTTCTTAAAAAAAAAAAAAAAAAGAGATAATAAGAGTTCTGTAACTTAATATATAGATGCAATAGCAATAGATATCTCTAAAGATCTAATGGGCCTGATTGTGCTCAGTAGATTCATAGCTGTTGTGAGATCCTCTGATATGCTGCTTAGACAAAGGAATAAAATGGACAAAGTCACAATAGTGAAAATAACAGGTTGATCCTTGTAAGAGAGGCAAGGATTACATCTTATTTGCAGCATTGAGGACTTACTGTATCCCAGGAATGAAAATCATCAGGGTTGAGTGGATGTAAAGTACTACTTCTGACATTAAAACACAATGCAGAATACTTGACTGGAGAAGAGATACAATAACAGTGTCTGTAATTCAATTCCAAGGTCTTGGTTATATCTCAAGTAATAATACTGCTGCTTTGGGAAGAACTTGGTGCTCATGTCATTCTGAGTGGTCTTTAAGATTAGAGCTGCAAGAGTGATAAAAGGGAGAGAAATAAGAACTTAAAAAGAAAACCCTAGGTGGTTAGCTATCCCACTCACTATTGAATTTATTTAACAGCCTAAGCTTGCTAAGCAGGGCATTCCTATATCTGCTGTTAAACAGTTGACATGGAAGGTTTATTTCTGTTTATAGTTAATCACCTCAATCCCATTGTTATCTCATTATAACTCTACATTGCAGTGACGGCCAAATTCAACTTCAGTCTAAGCTCTGTTACCGCTGGAGTTATTCCTGCTTACAATATTGGATTTACTCTCACTGCAAGGTGTAGTATCTCTTTTCATGCCACATCTTTGCAGAGTTACTAGGTATACAAGCATTTGCCCTTGCTTGGTGCATTACAGCAAAATGAAAAAAGTTACAATACCGCATTCAGTGGTACCAGGCTGTATCCAGGAGCAGGTTTGAGTGTATTTGTGTTAGTTAAGAGCTGCTGATCGTTCAAAGGTTTGGACCTTTTCTAGAGCAAATGGGCCAATGTTAACTAGTTGCCCAACAGGGGAAAAGCTGTACTTGGAAAACTTCAGGTGAAATTCTTCACCTGTTGTAGTAAGGCAGTTAAGCTTTGAAAGGACAAATGGGTTGCTGACCTTTTGCATTTAATGCCTTTTACAGCAGAAATTCAGAACAGATATTTTTGTACTTTCCAGTAATAATTTTACATAAGGTCTTAGAGTCATGTGCCTCAAAACATTTTCTGGTTGTCCTTGTCTTATCAGAATCACCCTTACTATGATTTTCTTTCACAGTGTTATCTTCTACATAATGGCTAGGTATATTCTATATTTAAATATGCTTGGGTACACTGCGGTCAGATAATACAGTGAGTGGAATTTATGAGTTCTCATAGTATTTGTCTCAAGTGAGCATGTACTTAAGCTGTGTCATAAATTTTTGGTCAAATGAGAAAACAGAACTATTTGTTGAGCTTATTCACATTTATAACTTTCATTCATTGTGTTGTGTACTGCAATGTCATGTTAATGCAACACTTAGGAGTAGGCTGGATGGCTGATTTTTAGAGATTAAACCAGGAACCCGAGAACACAAAAACTCATTTTCCGATGAGAGAAATTGCACCCTGTAGCACAACTGGAGTACCTGTGAGTTTAGCAGTGGGTATTTTGTCATTTATTTTCTGTTGTGTAGCTATTTAACGTCATCCTGATTCATTACACAGCATGAACTAAGCTCCCAGATGTTGAGCACTGATTTTGTGTATTTCTGTTGGCAAGGGGTGGTATAAGGATCTATGAAGCACGTTTGATTTGTTAGAAATGCGAATGTTCCTTCCAGCACAGGGGAAATGGTGATGTATTTCCTTATCCACCACATAAAATCATCTGGTTTGTTTAGTTTTGTTTTTTTTTTTCTTCTTCTTTTAATCAACAGGTCCCCAGAATGACTTCTTACATGGTTATTGTAGTTAAATTGTGGTGAAGCTGCAGTGTAACCATAGTGTCCTCAGAGATCCACCTCATTGCTGTGCGTAGTTGTGTTGGAGGGCAGCACCGCTGGACTCTGTGGACATGTATGGTGCTGACAGAAGGAAACACTGGTGACACGCACCAGAAGCTTGACAAAAATGCAGTGTGGGAAACTGGGAGTCCTATGGCTTGCGGGTTAGGTTCTCCCATCTGCAGAACAGCGTAATGTTTACCAGGAGACAACGATTTGAAACTGGATTTCTGGTGAGCTGTTCTGGCTGCCCAGCAAATATTAATGAGAGTGGCAAAGTGGGAAACGTAGAAATCCTGTTTGGGGATAGATATATCTTTCACTAGCAGATTAGCACCTTGCATTTTATAGTCAGGGCCTACAGTAGCCTGAAAGTATATCCTAGACATCCTAGCTTGTCCTTTTCTGCTTCTGTCATAGTCCAGGCTTCGCTGTGTTGCTAAGATGTTCCTCCTTCCAAATGGAGCTGCTGGTCCCAAGTGTTTTACTTGGCTCACACATGGCATCCTGTGTTTCTGTTGTGCACTTTTATCTTGTTTGAAAAGTCCTTTGGTTTTGCTACTTCTGCTTCTGATCCATTTCTTTGCTAATCATATATCATATACTCATTGCTTTGCTACTAATTTATGTTAGAAACTAAAGCAGAAAGAGGCAGGGGAATTTGAAACTTGAGAGGAGCAGGTGTGAGTGGAGCAGATAAATGCACCATGTTATGAGCTGCTGTGCTTTATTAACTGAAATAACTTCATATGGTGTAAGACTCCAGTGATTAAACTTGTGTATTACTTAAAGAAGGCTAAATCATGTTATTTTCTCAGCCAGATTCTGGCTGGCTAGTTGCTCTGACAAACTGATATAGACATCTGTATCATTGCTAGAGGATAAAGTCATGGAGAGAGAGCAGCGTGTGTAGATACGTGTGTGCACATATGTTGCTGATGTCTATCAGGTGTTACTGTCTCTCTGCTTTTCTTGTAGCCAGAGCGATAAAATGGAACATACTGGGGATCTGTGCATAGGATGTTTGCTAGGCAGGATAGTCACCCTAATGCTGTTTTTGCTTTTGCATGCGCTTATTCAAAGATCCACCTGCTGCTTTCTCTCCTTTGGTCCCTACATCAGTGATAACGCTGTGGCAGTTCTGAAGTTATGGAGTGTTCGAGTGCCATGGTAACTGCATCCCGCTCTGCTAACTGCCAGCGGGCACTGAGCCCTTCCCACTTCTGAAGGGAAGTGCTCTGAGTGCCAAATTGTGGAAGACTGGCATGAGTCAGCTTTGATAAGTCCATGGAAAGTCCTTTACCAAGTGGTCTGCAGGTCTCTCTCTCTTTTTTTTTTTTTAAGGGGGAAGAAAGAGAAATAACTCCCATCAAATGTGGTTTGGGGTTTTTTTTGAACTCTAAAACTGTCCTGCTTTATTAAAAGGCTAAAAAATGCATTCCCACTGGAATTACCACCAAATACTAAATTGCTTCCTTGCTGTGCATTTTAGCCTCATGCTGTGCACATTTCTGTAAGCTATACCACTTTTCCTATAGTGTTCTCCTGGCTCTGTGTTATACACCATGGTTTGCTCCTGGTGAAACCAGATAGCACCTTTGGAAACGCTTTTGCATTAACTGTAAGGATAGTTCTTGTGGAGTACTGTTGTAACAGAGTTTGAATGGAGTTGTCTGTAAGAGTGAATAAGAGCTGAGGAAAAGAGAGGAAGTCAATTTACTTGATTCCTTTTTAGAGAAGAAATATTCTGACTATAAGATAGCACGCTGGTGCATCAATTAATTGTATGGAATAACGGCACTGGAAATTTACAGCCAAGCGCGGCTAATTAAGGAAGGCATTTTTAAAGTCTCTCTTGCCTAAGAGTGGAATGATGGGCCTTAATGTTTATGCTTCTCATACCTTCTCTCAGCACCTGCTGGGCTGTAGAACTACCAAAACTGTGAAGAAAATCAAACCTCACCATGTTTGTGTGTATGCATGTGCAGTTCCTAAAGAGACACTCTAGCTCACTTCTCTTGTTGTTACCAACTTCAGCTATGATAATGGTGACAGCCCCACAGAAGTTAACTGAGGCTAAGCGTGATTTAGGGTGTGTAGTTATGTACTGTCTTGACAATTTGGTGGACAGAATAAACCCTCTCTGGAGTTGCTGTAAAACACAATCTTTTTCAGCTGGAAGTCTTTTATACCTGCTCTCTGCTCCTTTTGTAGAGGTATAGCTGACTAAATGGAAGGCAACAGAGGACAAGGAAACAAGAATAGTGCTACTTAGGGGTTGGAAGGGTGATTAAACTTCCTTTCTGTTACCCTAGTTACTGCAAACTGCCTGTCCACTGCAATGCAGCATGGCAGGGTTTGTTCCAGTTCCTAATGGGATGAACAGCTCTGGAGCCCTCAACACAAGGAGGACATGGAACTGTTGGAGCGGGTCCAGAGGAGGGCTACAAAAATGACCCAAGGGCTGGAGCACCTCTCTTATGAGGACAGACTGAGAAAGTTGGGCTTGTTCAGCCTGGAGAAGAGAAGGCTGTGGGGAGACCTGATTGCGGCCTTTCAGTACTTAAAGGGGGCCTATAGGAAAGATAAGGAAAATCTTTTTAGTAGGGCCAGCTGTGACAGGACAAGGGGTAATGGTTTTAAACTAAAACAGGGTAGGTTTAGACTAGATATAAGGAAGAAATTATTTACAATGAGGGTGGTGAAACACTGGAACGGGTTGCCCAGAGAGGTGGTGGAGGCCCCATCCCTGGGAACATTCAAGGCCAGGTTGGACGGGGCTCTGAGCAACCTGATCTAGTTAGTGGTGTCCCTGCTCACTGCAGGGGGGTTGGACTAGATGACCTCTAGGGGTCCCTTCCAACCCAAAACATTCTATGATTCTAACACAAAGTGCTAGTTTCAGTCCTGCTACATGTCTAGTTTATTCCTATCTTATTTCTAAGGTGCCCAAGGCTGAAGGCTTGTCACACATTGTTGGGAATGTTGTGCTGTTTCAGAAATTGCTGCTTACAGGACTATGGAAGCTTGTTTATGATTGCCAGAGAGCAAGTTCTGGATGTGTACAGCCATTAGAGAGATAAACTTAAGTAACAATTTAAGGTATAGAAGTTGAAATGCCATTGAGCATTTGGATTTACAGTGGTTTTTTTCCATCTCCAATCCCAAACACACACTGCTAGCAGTTACCAGAAAAATAAGGAGGGTCTTTAGATATTATTTTTATCTTTTACACTGCTGTAAATTTGGAGGATCTGCAGGACAGGCTTACATCACACATAGGGTTTAATGCTGCAGTAACCTGGCCTGGTGCATCCAGCTGCTCAGAGGCTGTATAGGAAAACACTGAAGGGAGAAGCATTGTCTCAAAGCAGGAAGGTTGTTCTTGGTGCAGCATGGCAGGGGGCTTGCAGCAAGCCCAATACAGCTTAGCACAGCTTCGTGCTGACACAGCTGTGCCATCTCCACTTCTGGAGCTAGCACTCTCTCTGGTAAAGTGAGGGCCTATGGAGACGACTCCACTGCACAGTGCCGACATGCCCTAAAAGCCAGCGAGTGGAGTGAAAACTGGCACAGAACTAGAGTAGAACCAAAGCAGGACTGTGAAATTAAGAACAAAAAATACCCAGTGCCTTTAATGATTACGTTAATTACAGTGCAAAACAACACCAAAGAAGCACTGCTCATAAATGCTGGCTCACAAGCAGCAAGGAGTGGCTCTGAGCAGCAAGCCCAGGAGGGCTGGGTTCTGCAGGGATGGAATGGCTGTCACAGAAGCGTCAGTCTGCACAAACACCATGTGGGTTCCAGCCTTCCTGCAAGGTGGCTGGTGTTTGGGCTTAGTGCTTCCTGAGATGAGGAAAGCATCCATTTGGCAAAGCTCTTCAGCCTGTTTTTATACACCATACCTCACCAAACCCCCTTCCTAGGTTGTTTTCCTAAGTGTGAGATATGGTGTAAAGCACAGAAGAGACTTGAATGGGTTGGCTGATTATAAGAACTCGAAGCTCCAGATGAACAGTATTTCTATACTGATGTTCATTCCAACTGTTGTGCTATAATTATGTGGGAGATGAAAATCCATACCTGTTTAAGGCTTCATATCCTAGCTAAAATTGATCTCTTTATAAGAATACTCTTCATCTTGAAAATAGCGTGCAGGAAAAGTCACTATTGAAAAGATATTAAATGAGGTGAATTTGTGAGAACCGCTTAGTACCTCCTGAGCCTTTGGAAGTTAGAAGTGTAAAATGAATCATTTCCTTTCACTTGTGCTGGTTAATGATTTATTTAGGGAAAAGCGAACTCTTCTGAGGGAAGTATCTGCATAAAGTTCTGCCCCCGAGATGTACATATTACTGTTTTGAGTTGCATATGCCCTGCTCCACAGCAGCATGTTCAAAGCTGTGGCTGTCATTCTAAAATCTTGGACATGTTTGAAATTGTTTCAGATTTCCTGCTAAAATTCTGATGTAAATATGCATAGGAGCTACTTATTATTCTATCAAGAGACTGTAACAAATCTAAAGAGAACGAGTTCAGCAAAAATCATGCACACAACTGTGACAGCAAAACTGTGATTTGAATAGTCTTTCACCTAAATCTGGAAATGGTCTTCGTCTTCCAGATACTTACTGTTTTAATGGGAAATTTCACCTGAATCTGTGGTACTTGCAGAATCTGGCTGTAACTTAGTCACAACAGCATCTTTGCATCACTGTGTTGTTGGCTTGAGGTCATGTGGCAGTTTCTCACACCTATAGCGTGGGCTCTGGAAATCCTCTCCACACAGCTGGGAGACCAGGAAGCGCAGTAGCTCCAGTTGCGTGTCAAAAACTGATGTTGCTAAGTGATGGCAAGGTAGTCACCTGCCATATGGTTTACAAAATCCAAGTGCTTAAACAGAAGGAAATGAATAGCTTTGTTTTCCAGTAACTGCATACAAGGTGTTTATTTGCTTTGGTCCTGAAAGTATCAAACCTATGCATCCCTTTTACTCCATATGGGATCTTCAGAGTTTTAAAGTTCCTGGAATGGCAGCTGTTTATCCTGCCTGAGAATGTGCCCTCCAAATGTATAATATTATGTTATCCTACAACTGCGAGAGAATCAGTAAAGTCAGTTTGATGATTAAAAAAACCAGACCTTTTTTTTAAAAAAAAACCAAATCAGACCACTTAACACCTAATACAAGTGCAGAGAAGAGGTGGTCTTTGTTTTGTTGATGATAATGATAATGTCAGAATCTGTGCAATGTGGCCCTTCTTTTTTTTTTCTTTTTTTAAACTATAGTCTATGTATCTGAGAAACATTGCAGCATTGCTTTCTTTTTTTAATGTATTTTTCATGAAGGAAGGTGAGAATAAATCCAGGCTATCATATTTGCTAACTACTGTGGGACTGTTAGGAAATACGAGAAGCAGGAGATTTTTCACTTCTAATTTGTCTACTTATTCTATGGATATAAAAAAAAATTGATAAAAATTTAATTGCCCTCATGCCACATGTGAGCCATGTGTGCTCTGCTAAAATCTGTCTGCTCAATAAAGTATAGTCTCTCAAAGGGAGATGTTGAGTGACATTTTCAGTCATGACTCATTGGATCTCCATTTTTTTAAATTAAAAGATTCCCAAGACATGTTCATTTTAAGATATCATCTATTAAATTCTTGATTAATAACAATAAGAGTGTTAATTTGACAGTGTATCAAGGCCTGAGGGATTCATATAACTGGTGTTCACTTTTCAGAAAAGGTGGGATAGTTTGTTTTTTTGCCAGAGGTGGACTTGCACAGACCCAGGTTTGGAACTAGAGATCACTACCTGAGAGAGTGGAAGCATTGCAGTAGATGGTCTCCCTGTGAGGTGCAATCAGGAGTGCATCTCCCCATCTGCATGGTCTTTCCTCCATCCAGAGGATGTACAGTGCCTGTGTATCTGCAGAGGAAGGGACAGGGTGTTATGAGAACGAAGTCTGTATTGGCATCAGTGGTTACATCCTACTTCGTACTCCTTAGAAATGAGCTCTTCTCAAGTTTTGCACTTCTGCACTGTGCAGATTACACTTTGAATTAGGACTTGCAATTTGGAGCTGTTTCCAGCAGGGACTTCTGGCTCTAAAGTAGCTTTCTCCCAGAGTCCCAGAGCGTGTGTTCGGTGTAAAGAGGTGTTCTCTGTCAAGAGGCTTGCTGCTTTGGTTCTTTGCTTTGGCAGTCCCACAATATCTCTCAACTCTTGCAGGTTGCTGCAAATCATACATGTTTAACATTGCTTTTATGAACGACCTCCTCATTCACTATGAGTAATGAAAGGAACAGAAAATTGTGTTTCTTTGTTTTATTGAGTAATGAGATAGAAAATTGTGCTTCTTTTACCACAGAACCCTTGCCAGAAATAGCACCTGACTGTGTTTTCTCTGGCTCTTTTTCTTTACTATTATTTTACTATATTAAACACAATCTTTTTTCCCTTTGGGTTTCTTTCCATCTTTGTTCCCTGAGACTTCAAACACCACATTTTGTGAGTCATATAAATGTTCTGAGACATCAATTAAGTAGAAACTGGAGAATGAGTTCTCAAAAGGTTGTGAATGCTGCTGACGTCAATCTTGGATTAAAATAAGAAAGAAGGTATAGCTGGTGGATCCTGTGAGCAAGACTGTAAGGGCACTTATGCTAATTCTGTTGTTGGAGCAGAAATTGTGTTTTTATAAATGAAGGCAATAGTCCCAACTGAAGGTTTAAACAGGCATTCATCTTAGTAACTAGATGATCTTGAGCTTTCATACTTTACACTGAAATTTGCCTTCAGCAGATTCAAACAAAATTGCTTGGAAGTGACTAAAATGAATGGCAGCATGCTTTCTGCTTTTTCAACTTGTATTACAATTCAGTTTTCCAGCTCTGCTTTTGCAGAATTCATCCTTCAAAGTAGCATTGCAAAGTATGGGTGTTTTTAATGAACTGAAGACTACGAACCTAGAGATTTTTCTTGATTGTCTATGGGAGAGAACTGAATTTTGAAAGTAGCAAGGAGTCATGAAAGTCAGTATGTCTCAAGAATTATTTTGATAACATGAAACATTACCTTTTGGAAAGCAGTTAGTAATACTGGTTTTGAAGTTAAATGCATGCAGATTGCGTATTCATGTTGAATTGATGGTGCTGTTGAAACTTCCTATAGGTGTAGTGAGAAGAGCACAAAAAGCGACTAAAGGAAGGGGGTGTTTTCCTTCTAGAAACCACAAAGAAGTCATCTGCTATTAGTTTACCAGTGCAGAATGCTTTTACATGTATACATGTTTTGGCTTTAATAAATATGGCAGTTCAGAGCTGACAGATAACCGATATACTTGTTGACTTCTTTATCCTACCTCCATTCAGACGGCTCACTAGAAGCGTGCATCTAATTGTTAATTCATAGTGCTGCAGTGATCACTCTGAGTCTAGATGTGTTTTGCCCGAAAGTGTGTTTCCACAGGTGAAAAAGGAGTTGAAGATGTTCAGCCCTTTGTAAAATCAAACTCTATTTTGGAGAGCATCTTACAGCACCAGATACAATAGCATCAAGTTCAGACAGACCAAAGTGAATTGAAGTGAGCCCAGAGGTATTGAAGGAGCAAAGTAATGTGATTGCTGGTTAACTAGATCAGGACAGCAAAGTGAATGCCTCCATCAGGTTATCTGTATTGCTGTGCTCAGGTGCCTTTCTGATGCTGTGAAGAAGACCTTTCAACAGATTTCTATGGAAAGTCAGTTTACAGATTGGTGGCATAGGATGTACCTGTGCATAACATATTGCAGTCAAGGCCAGTATGAAAATAAACAAGAAATATTGCTTCAAATTTAGAGATTAAATACAGGCAGGATTTACCTGCAGGTAGACAGTAAGAGCTCAACAGGAGAGTAATGAAGAGGGGCTGACTAGCGGGCTACTCAGTGCAAAATGTACTTTTGCTTTGAAGCTGAGAAGAGTGCAAGGGAAGAGGTTCTGGCTCTTGAAGCCTGTGCACAGTGTTCTGTGAATAGAAATACCAAAGAGGAGCAACCTCAGGAGCTGGTGCTGCTGCCAGCTGCAGGGGACGCGAGGGGGAGCCGGTCCAAGGGTTCAGTCTCCAGCTGCAGGCTCCTTCTGGGAGGGGGACCAAACCCCATCAATTTACAGTCTTCCTTCTGCCATAACTCCTTGGTTACCATTGAAAGGGAGATAATTTGACTGAAAATTTATTGGCCAGTGGGATATGAGATAACTTGCCTGATGTATGTGGTGACAGTGGCTTGCTAAGGCTTAGGACTGAGAATGATCAAAGAACATCTTGTAGTCACAATATACAGTTTTACCAGTGAGGGAGGGACCTGTGAGGGGTGAGGTCCTTTAAATTGCACTTTGGATTTGATGATCTTAAAGGTCTTTTCCAACCTAAACGATTCTATGATAACGATTCTGTAGGGTTATGAAAAAGTTTTATATTGAGAGTATTATATCATAAAACGAGTATGTGGAATTTGTCTGAATCTGCATATTTGGCCATACAGGCAAGGGAGGAGGAGGAGAGGTTTCAGTGTTTCAATTATGCATGAAACAGTATTGAAAAGGAGGTCCACCACAAGCTGGGTTTTTTTTGGTGAATGGCTTCTAAGTTAGGAAGATGTTTCCCCTGTTGGTAAAGTTTTGCATAATTGAACTTCACTGCAATTTTGTATCTATTCCAGAAACATCCATTTCTGATCACTGTTTGGATCAGAAGCTTGTACTGTTGAGGACCAGATGCTGAAACACTTCAGTAGCTGATCTGAGATGGTATGGTGATTTTTCTACCCCATGGTGAATGAGCACAGAGGCAGAGAAACATTTCTGTTTTCTGGAACTGCCTGTTTCTGGTTAACTAGCATAAAAATGAATATCTGCTGAATTGGTGCTTATCAGAATTCCTAAACAACTCTTCTGCCTCCGGCAGCAACACTCGATTATGTTTCTCATTGCTAAGCCTCTTAGAGGTTTAGCATTTATGAATCTCTTATAATACTGTTTGCTTGACACATTTAGTTAGGCATATGACAGTGATTGGTTGAGAGAAAAACAAGTAGTCTCATCGAGTACAAATTGAGGAGTAAGTAAGGAGAGTGGAAAGGCAAGCAAAAGTATTTCCTTCTGTTTGAAATCAAGTTAGAACAGGGCTGTTAAAATAACTGAAATGGATATAATATAAAAAAGGGCTATATGTCTGCTTCCCAGCCAACCTCAGACAGTCCACTACAGCTGGTTTTGTTAGCAATTGCAGTAGAGAGGCTGAGGTCAGAGCGGACTGTAGGGTGGCTCGGTCGGCTCTCACCTAGTCCCTTGGGATGCGCAAGCACGCTGATGGTGTGTAATCTTACGCTTGATACCGTTTCTGCAGCTAAACTGTGGGATAAAAACCAGACTTGGATCTGCAAAGAGCTGTCTGCCCAGTGTCTTCCATGAATGCAAGGTAGACCGTCTAGCAGGGAGGAAGCAACTGTAGTGCTGATTGGGGTGGTGGTTCCTTGCAGCCCCATGGCTGTGAGTGCTCACTGCTGATCCTCCTGGCCAGAGGCACCTCCAGCAGTGACTGGAGGAGGTGCTGCTCGGCTGGCTTGAGTTACCTTTCTGCAGTGGCTTCATGATGAAGGGTCCTAAGCATACTTGTATTACAAATGATGTTAAGAAGCAGTTGGTATTGTAAGCAGGTGCATTCCAGCTCAGCGTACCTTGAAAATTTGATAGCAGCCAGATGTTTAACTAGGTAGAGTAACGGATGACTCTGAATACCATCATATAAATCTTGCAAACGCTACTGAAGCTGAGACTCCAGATAAGCCTTGTGGTACTATCTGACAGAGAGTAAACTCTTGTCTTTAACCCCTGATTGGACCCAACAGAGACAGCATGTGTTGTAATTAATTCCTTTGGAGCTACACAAAGCTGGTTGAAAATAGTTACACAAAGATTTCTTTAGTATTTTAATGGAAATTGACCCAATGTTGCTGTTAGATATAGCTGCAGAAAGAAGTTTTCTAGAGCAGCACAGTCTTGCTTTGGTATACATTTCAGCCAGCATATGGTATACATTTTAACTGAACACGTGGAGAATTAATTTGACTGAAGTTGATTGATTTTGATTAGTTACATGAGGATATGCTAATGAGAAACAATCCATCATGTCTAAAAGACTGCTTCAATTTCTAGCGCAGCTGATACACAATGTTTGTATGACATGCATAAAAAGTACAGTAAAAATGTGTTGGACTATTTTCAAATTTTTCTCAGTGGTTACTCCTTGATGAACAGGAGACACATTATTCTGATAGCAGCTTGACAAAACATTCTTCTGTCAGTGCAAATTAAGACATTGAATATATCTAGCTAGCATAGATATATTTCTTTGCCTCAGGAAATTGGTAATACTGGTAGTTGTAAAAAACCAAAAACCTGCTAACCTGGCAGTAGTACAGAGTCTGGGGGCTCACAGCTTTGCACGCCCATGCTGAGGTGTGTGAAAACCTTCAGCTGCCACATTTTGTGGTGGAAGAGGGTAACCCAGTGCTGGTTTTCAGCAAAACTTCTGCTTGTGGGTCAGGAGGTTGCACTACCTGGACGAAGTGCCAAAATAACCTCTTGTATCTAAAAAGTTTCAGAAGAAGGTTGTTCAAATGCAATGCTGAACTCCCGCTAACGGTGTATGAGGTCCAGGCACCCAGCTCAGAATAATGTCTTGAAATTGGTCCTTTAGCTTTTAATTTACAGGAGCCTGTTCATTTTAGATGTTTGTGTACATGTTGCTTTGGGAGAAAAAGCATAATATTGTAGTGGAGAATTTTAAGAGAAAGCAGACTGTTGCATGCAACATCTCAAACCTGGGGCTAAAAACTTTTTCTTGTGAGCATTCAGTTATAGGTAGGAACCCTTCCTGTTGTATTGCATGGGTATAAAGTGCTGTTCTTTGTAAAGTAACTAAAAGCGATAACTCCTTCCTTGATATAGCGGTTCCTCCTATGCTCCCAAAAAGTCACATCAATTTATCCACGTTGTGATCCTGCAAATGCTTAATAAACATGCTCCACTCTAAATATACAAGTTAGGACAACCAGCTCCACTGTTCTTACCTGTATGAATATGGTACTGAAATAAAAATCTTTCCGAATGGCCAACTTAATTTATTAAGTTGTGTTATAGCAAACTGGCTGCTCTCCATATGGGAAACTTGGCTGATGTCTAGGCCCTAAAGTTTTTCAAAAAGTACCCACTTTGTCAAGGAGGTAAAAACCTTACTTCTTATATAAGAACATTAAGTGATAATCCACCATGTAGTCATTGATAGCAACTGATCTGAGTGGCTTATGCAAATAATTGCTATAGACACAGCTGCTGCAGGAGGAGAAGAGCAGCTTCCTAGAAGAAGAGATGATGTTTTATAGCTCTCTCTGCACCATGTTTTTGATACAGCACTTGAATAGCCACGCTGCCAGTGCTACCAAGGTGAGCCGTACAAATAACATTTATTTAAGTAGACAAGAGCCTCCAGAATTGAGCCTGAGCCGGAGGAGGGAAGCTCTGCTGCTATTTCCCCCAAGTCCCTTGGTGGGGTCAAGCTTTGTGCTTGGGCAGGAAACTGTCCCCTGTGGAGAAGAAACTCACAGGTGAGGGAAGCTGGTGAGTGTCCACAGATGGCAAAGCTGCAATTGCTTCCTCCCAGGGCAGCTCCGAGGCAGGCAAGCACAGTGCTTGTTGCACTGTTGGCAGCACAGCTGGCAGCAGTGCCACTGAGTTTGCTCTGGGACTCTGGAGTTGAAAAAACTCTGGAGTTCTCTCACCTTTAGGCAATGTGATGTGTTGAGAGGAGATGGCACTCCTGTGAAGGAGGAAGCCCCATTGATGTATGAAGTGTTGGTCCGTAGCTAAGTGTGGTGTTTTCCTTGGGCACAAAGTGACGCAACCTGACTTTTCTGCTTTTGCTGTATGTTTTGCAGGAGTCATTCGTGTGACATCAGCACGGTTGCTAAGATCAGGAAGAGGTTTGCTGATATTTAATCTGGTCCTGTCAAGCAGCAGGGTGGCATCTTCTCCTGGATGTAGCAGATGACAGGCTTGATATGCCCATGGGGAACTTTGTATATGATATTTGGAAAGTACAGCTTGTCAGTTAACACCTGTATTTATTCAGTTGGGTAAGCAGACAGACAGTAATGGCAAATGAAGTATACTCTTCATGCAAACCTATGAAACCTAATGTTTCTCCGTGGCAAAACCAATCTGTATTTCAGTATAAATTAATAGCTACCTCCAGGCTGGTGTTCCTTTTCTTTCTTTTTTTCTTTTCCTTTTATGTATCAACTCTTCGTTCCTTGAAACTGAACTCCTGTTTTACTTTAGGAAATGTACAAAGTACTCCTGGTCATGGCTTTGTCATACCTGTGTCTATAGATACCTGTCTCTCACATGCCCCAAATTCAGGTCTTGTCTTCTCTGTTTGGGATACAAGTAGGTCTAGGGCACTAGAAACAGCTAGAATGGAGGCAGGAAGGTGATTGTATAGTTGGGAGGAAAACGCTTGCTAGTAAAAGGTCAGTTAAGAGAGAAGCGTCCTTGCAAAGACTCAGCAGGACTCCTAAAAGGTCGTGGTGGTGTGCCCTTGTCTCCCTTGCTTTAATACCATATGGCATGCTTTCTCTTCTCGTTTTCCAAGCTGCCCCTCTAGCACTGTCCATCTGGAGTGACAGGAGCATGCTTTGTAACCGGCAGTTTTTTGTCACTGTTGAGCAAGTGAACAAACAGTAAATCAGCTCTAATGTCAGCTGAGACAAACCCAGAAAACTCCAGCTTCTACACCAGCACACCCAAGAGCAAAATCTGGTTCATATATGTTGTCTGAAGTTACCTTGGAAAACTGTGTTCAGAAATTATTTCACTTTCAAATTGTGGAAACTGTAATGAATCATGAATAACAAGCTAGTGACTCCTGTGAACAAAGAAATTTTGAAAAAAATCCTGTGCTGGTTATTGCAGCTTCCCATGGAAAAGGATGAATGAGTTTGCAGTGGAGAAAGTACAGCTGTGTTGCCCTTAAAGTATTCAATTTTATATTGAAAACGTGAAGCTGGAAGGAACAATGGTACCATGGTAACTTATGATCTTTTTAATCTTTCTTACAAGATTGTAAAACTGCTTACCATGGCAATATCAAGTTAATATAGCACATTCTTTCTGAATTTCTTGTTTTTCCTTTTATTATAATGGTGTGTTTGAAAACTCCTGATGCTATATACTGCTACTGAAGCTTTGCAATACCTTCAGTGAAGCAAAGATGCTAATTATGAGCATTTTTGTTACTGCACCTAGTTGATTTTTTTTCCTTCACTTGTTCATTTTCTTTAACAATCCTATCAACACCTGAGAATTCTGACCTAAGCACAGTCTAATTAAGACACAATGTGAAGCCTGTAATTGAGTTTCTGTTTTCATTATATAGTTTCATTAATTTGATTTCCATCATTTGTTCCTGAAATCTGAGAATGATGTCTGAGAAATGGCTTTTCAGTAACCACGTGGATGTAGAGGTGGTGACAACTCTGCTTTTCCAGAGTGTGGTTATAATTCTCAGTGCAGGCTGTGCACTAATCTGCATTTCCATGCTATGAAATTGTTCAACATTCAGACTATGTCACAAGCTGACAAAATGGAAAAGCTCCAAAAGGATGCTGCTGCGTGCTACAAGCATATGTCACAAGGCATCAAAGCCTGACCTGAATCTCTTGGATGCAAGCAGAGCATAAGCAAGATGCATCTTTGACTTTGAATGCCTTAAGCTTTAAAAGATTTCTCTGCAACTCTGTGGATGCTGAGTTTGGCTAAACCCCTGGAAGTGACAGAAGAAACTCTACACAAAGATTCAAAAAACAAACAAGCAAACAAAAAACCCACCAACCAAAAAAAAACCCACCAGCAGAAGCAGAGGTCTGTGATTACCAAATAACTGATTGAAGAGTTTTCCTCCTCCATTGAAAATGTAAATAGTGAAATGGGCAAAAGTCCTAGACCCAGTGAGATCAACAGCAGTTCTTTCACCTTATTTACTGTGACAAGGATAATATTTTATCATCTTTAGTTTCTAATGTTCCTTGGAAATTGCAGAAGCACAGAGTCATTCAAGCTTGAAGGACAGTCTGCCTGAAGACCTGGTCCCTGCTGACCTGGCTGAACTTGAGTGGTCCTGGTAAGTACAGGCAGTAGCTGTGCTTGAGAGCCTGACCGAGGTCCCACTGGTGTGAATGGCTGGGGACAGATGAACCTGGAGGCATGCAATGACATAGCTGCTCTCCATCAGAAGAGCAGCTAAGTGCACCATGTGGGTCACCAACAGTCCCTGTAGCACAGTCTTCTCTGCCCCATAGATCTGCCCCCCATAAAAGTAATTCTGTTGCCTTCAGCAGAAGCTCTAAGAAGTGTAAACAATGCTGCTGTAGCAAACCTTCTCTGTAGCTAACATTTTTCTTGCTAGGATAATTCTTTGATCCTTGCCATTTGTGTACATGTGCATATATTAGCTTAGCAGCAAGTTGGCTTTGAAATGGTCTGTTGCTTTTATGCCTCACATTGCTTAATAAATCATTAGAAATATGATAGAATTCTCTACCAGTATTTTTCTTGTCAATATTCATTCTTTATATTGGCTGACTTCAACTGTATGAGATTCACACTGGTGCGAGCATCCATTAATGCTTGTGTTCCAGCTGTTTATACTCAAAGGCAATGTAAGGTGGGCCCAGCAGCATCTGTCCAACCTCAATTTGGGCCAGGATTTCTCTCTGAAATCCTGATAATCTGAAGTGCTGACATGATATTCGCATTAGTATCAGAGTTGTGGACCTGCTGCAGAACATGCTGTGATTGACCCAGCTGTAGTCTGCTTGCTAAATCTGTTTGAAATGTATTCTGGCTTCTTGGGGTCTTGGGAGCCAGGTCTTCAAAGATTTTTTTTTTTTATTTTTTTTTTTTCCTTTCTCCCCCCCCCCCTTTAGATAGGGCTTCATTTCCTCTGTTTGCTGGGTTCCTTGGCAAAACCATTTGTCCTTGAAAAAAGGACTAGAGGGATGGATTTTGGCTTGGTTTGCTCCTAAAATGAGCTTAGGTGCAGTATCTTTAATTTAGAAGAAATGCAAAATGGTCTCTGACAAGAAGAGCTGCTGATAGTCAGTTTTCTAAACAGCTGATGAAGGAAGTAATTGGGACATCTCAAATAGGTAATGGTGGTAGGGATTGTAGCCCCATTTGATCTTAGAGTAGGGAGAAGCAGTTCTTGATAGGTAGGGACTGGCTGGGTGAGGATTGGAACTGGGTTAGAAGTTGGTTAGAATGTCAGATAAATTAGTCACATGTCCTTCCTTTTTCATGATGCCAACACATTTTCTTCAGCTGGGAAATCTGCTGTGGTTTTTTTCTCTGTCTTTCTAAAAAGATAAATGTGAAGATGTGTTTTTCATCAGTAAGATTTGAGCCACTCAGGCACTTAGTGTGTCCACTGGCCAAAGGCTAGGAAGCAGTACATGGCCTAGACCAAGCAGGGAGGTGTCATGGTGATGAAGTGATTAGTACACAGTAAAAATGCTAAACAGCAAAACATCTCACATGTATGTCAAGAAGTATTTGCTCATGACTCTTTCCAAATGGAAAGGAGGATACAGCAACACCACAAAGGTGAGTGAACTTAAAATAGTGTGTAAAGAGGACGTCACACCAAGAAGCCCATAGGGACTGTAACCCCATGATGGTCCCAAAGCGACCTCACAGCTGCTTACTGAACTGCCTCAGGAGTGTAGTAGAGCCGTCTGCAGCTGCTACACAATGATATTTATAGTTTAACATCTGGACTGTGACGTTATAATAGAAAATATTACGGTAAATGGTAGCAGATTATTTTCTTTGCGCTATTACTAAGCATCATCGTGCATGTACTGTTGTGGTTGACAAAGAACTTAAATTCTAAGCCTCTATTTTAAGATGCTTATGACTACGCCGAAATAGCTGTCCTTTAGCTGAAAGTCTTCCTTTCTATTCTCAGCAGAGGTGTGGGTTTACTTGGAAACTTTCAAATTCCATTTGATTGTTTTTTTACTTTTTTGTGAATTTAAACAAAAACCCCTTCGTGCCATCAATGAAGAACTGTATCAGAATTATTTATTGCATTGTTTTTTGAAGTATGTGCACATTTCTGTCAAATATAAATTTATGAGATAGAGGAATCTGTTATTGCTAATTCCAGCATATGGAAAATGTATTTCAAACTCTACTTAAGTGAGATACATACCTTTTCCTTTTTATTTACCTCCTGATTTATGAGCTTCAGATTGTTCTTGGGTTTTGTTGTCTTTAGCCTTTCATTCTACCTTCTTGAGTGCTGGAACCTTAAACGTCTTTATAATTTTGTTTAATGCTCACCTGAATTCAGCAATGGGGTTTTTTTTCCTAATTTAGGAGATAATAAATTGGAAATTGTCTGATCAATTGCAAATCTTGAAAAATTACACATAAGGTTTTAAAGACCTTAAAAGAATAGTGGTGGGTTTTTTTTATTGGCATGTGGTTCTTAATAATATAAATTATGTTTGGTTATTTTCTTTTTGTCTTGCTGCTGCCCTTCAATTTAAAGCATGTGTTCTCGCCTCATGGTTGTAATTTGATTTGATATTTTAATCTTAGAAATATTATAAACACCTTCTGAGAATTTCTGAGCACTTTGTCTTAGAATTGACCCCCTTGACATAATCTCTCTAGAGGGTTCTTGTAAAGTATGAGGCTCAGATTTAGCCCTAATCCACTCAATAAGCTGAAATCTTCCCTTGATAAGAATGAGCCCTAGCAGTAGTGCTCGTAGCAGTGTACGAAGTTTTCTTACAATTAGGGGTTCTAACAGGTCTTCCATAAAGTCATTGAGCTTCATAAACACCTTTGGACATAAATATTTGCTTTGTAAATAAGTTAAGTGAAGGTCTTGCCAAGAGTCGTGCAGCTGCAGTCAGGCCTGGGTACCACCGCGATGCTGCCAGGGGACCAGGGCTGTGTGGCTGCTGCCCAGCCTTGCGCAGAGCCTGCTCCGCACAGACCTGAGCAGCCCCTCTCGCTGCCTGGCTCTCTTGCTGGTTACCATGACATTTGATCACCTAGAAATAGGCTCCAGGAAGTCTGGGTCTTGTTCTGCTGCTCTCTGAGCTGGGATTTGCTCTGTTTTGCCTGCATGCCTTTGAGGGGGAGGAGGCTGATATCACTGTAATGCTAATTCCCTTCACCTGTCCTTTTTCCTTTCCAGATCAAAGAGCCAGGCTACTGAATTTAGACAGATTTGTACAGCAGATAATTTAACTTCCTCCTCGCGGATTTTGCATTTGTTCTTTTGGCAGTTGATTCATAATGTATTGAGATTTTCCTTTCTGCTGTACACCTCTATGGGTTAGCAGACTGCTGTTATGACCCACACGGTGGTGGCTGGACTGTAGCATGTCTATCCACTGCACTGCAGGACCACGCTTGCTCACTCACAGTAGTGTCGTGCTGCTTCTGAATACTCTGGCTGTGATTAATTTATTTGCTTCTCAACAACCCTAGCTAATTAATAATGCTTATAGTGGCTAAGACATTGCTGAGACATCTGTGCATTGTTCAGCTGTTTTTACAGTGGTTGATTAACAGAATTAAAGGATATATGTGGGACAACTAAAAAGATCTAGCAAAACTGGCAAAATATTCTTATATAACAATGCATTCAGTGCCTGAAATTCTTCTTATTCTATGATCTCAGCCTCTTAAAACTTTCTTTAAATATTTTTTTATCATAGCAGTGATGTTTTTTATCGCTTGCCTGCAGGCTTTCAAATGCATCATACCTCTTGAACTTTGCTGTTTATTTGTGGCTAGAGAAGTGGAAGTTGGAAGCAGGCATGTGGTGTGGATGCTGCATATTTTTATTACTGCCATTTCTTTATTTTTCTATCAAGGTAACTGGATCAGGAAGAATAAAAAAAAAAATCAGACTGATCTTCATATGAATTCCAAGTAATGAAAAATAAGACTTTTCAATTCTATAAGATTTAAGAAATGTGCACAATTAACTTAATCTTTGTGTGTACCTCTTCATGTGATCTTCTCTTTTGCAGCCATTGTCTTTTAAATACTCTAACAGAGAAACTCAACCTACAAGAAGATGAGAAGGAACAGATAATGTTGATAAGCAAGCAGCCCTATTTCAGTCCTCCTTACTGTTTGACAGATCAGGAAGGGTGATTGCTGCTAATCTTCACTACTGTCTCAAGGCACCTGGGAAAATGGAAATAATTTTTTCAACATCTTAGTAGGTCATGAGCAGTAGTGTTAATCACAGTACCTTGGCCTGATTCCAGTTTGGAAATTACATTCTGCTGAGCAAATGCACCCTGTTGCATTTTCAGTGATTCACTTTTTGTCTTCTATGGTGCAGAGTTGCTGAGCAAAGTTTGGGCTTCCCAACAACCAGAAATGTTTTAATGGTGGATGAGGTCAACTTACACTAACTTTTCCTCCTTGTCCATCAGCTTAGTTTACAAAAGTACTTTAAATAGAAAAGTAAGTGCAGTGCCTCACCTGAAGGGACACTCAGCCACTGAGTTACAGGGGACAGCTTCAAAAGTGTGTGTATATCAGGAAAGACTGAGGCCTCTGACTGACCAGATACTGGAGAGCTCTTGTAGGCTGTGCACGTATTAAAAGTCTCTTTTCGTAAAATTTCTGTCTCCCTGGTGGGAGCAGTTAGTGTGGGAATGTTAGAGAAAACAGGGTGGGTAGGAGCTTCTGTACAGGGTAAGCAAAATAGGAGGGGAATAGTGAAGCTTCTGCAATTGGTGGTACTGGAATTATCCAAGGCTTGTGGCTTTACTGCCTCTAAAGAGTTGAAGGGAAGATGGAGCATTTTATCAAAAAAGACAGGGGTTTTGCATTGGGTTTTTTCCCACACAGAAATGTTTTGCTGCGTATAGCTAATATTGCTCAAATGAAACTGGCTCTCAAGGTACCTAAATGCGAGTAGGTTCCAGTGACTCTTGGGCAATGGGAGCACTCAGTAACAAGAGAGGAAAAAAACATGCTTAATACAATCTGTTGAACTGCATAATTTTATCAGAGCTGAGCTCTGAAGGAACCAGGTGTTATTTTGCTCCTGGCAGCAATTGAAACTTCACAGGCTTTTCATGACATCACGTCTTTTCCATGTCTTAACCAGTGACTCATCTTGCTTGCCTGTTTGTTCCTATTTCTATCCACCAGCAGGAACAGTAAGCTCAATGTTAGCATTCTCTTATTAATGGCACATACTAGTCTGCCCAAGGTCACTCACTTCACTCACCCTTGTGGTTCTTGGTGGGTTGTTTCTTTTTTCCCTTTCCTCTTTCTCAAGGTACTTTTGATTAGCTGATTCTTGGTGGCTTCCACTCAAAAGTCTACTTTTGCAAAGGAAATGTGTGTGCCTGTTAATGTAACATCCAGGAGCTCCGATCGCAGAGCAGAGCCCTTCTGCACTAAGCGCTGGGCAAACGCACGGCTAAGGAAGCCTCAGCCCTGGAGAGTGTGCAGCCTGAAATGCACGTCCTGACATGAGAGTAGTGGGATGGGAACATACCAGCCAGTTCACAGCAGACATCAATAATATTGACCAAAACAACTAGAATTGTTGGAGGTCATGAGAAATTTAACACTTCACATTGCAACAGTCCAGAAAGGTAAGGAAATTATGCTTTTAGCAGCTAGCTACGTCCAGTGAGGAAGGCAGAACAGGGCAGCAATGGAGAGGGCTGCATGAACAGTTTGAGAGATCTGCCTGGAGGTGGGAAGAGAGTGGGGTGGGATGGAGAATATTGGTAGCAGAATGGCACTCTCGCTGCTTACAACAGAGACACCAGCATAGCTCCATATGAGTCCAAATGTTTCCTCATCCATGCAGAAGGGAAAGTAAACAGGTCTTGGACGTAAAGGGGTTGAGTATTGCTGACCCCCAGATGGGCCTGTAGCAGGACAAACAGCCCTCTGCCTTCAGGATGTGCCTTTATTTCTTGCATATTCAGGTTATCTGTTGTGTAGAGAACAGGAGCCTCGGTGGCCAGTCTTGCTGAGAACTGAGCTGTGCTTGCAGGGAGTCAGATGTTTCCTGACACTTTGATGTCTAACAACTCGCTGTCCCTATAACCACAGGGCCATGAAGTCGATTGTCCTGTCTCCAAGGCCAACCAAACTCTGAACAAGGTGCAGAAAGCTATAGTGTAGGTGTCATGACGTGATGCTGAACAGCAAGGGAGGGGAAGAGATCTCTCTGCTACCACAGCTGATGAAGCACCAAAATTGGGGTTGGTGCTGGTTATTAGGGTTGATGTAGCCTCTGTTCTGAGTCTGAGCAGCCTAAGCAAAGATGATGCTAAGTACAGGCATCTTGTAATTGTTGCCAACCAGCTGGACAACAGGTAACTCTTATTCTTACATATTATTCTTTAAAAAAACCCAAAACCCCAAACAAATCAAACCATAATCCTTTAAAAAAATTGAAAAGTTTATTTCTTTAGAGGCTGTTTGTCACATACACTGCTAGAACAGTCATGATGCTGAGGGGATTAAATCCGGTACAGATGAGAAGTTTGTGACATTTTATTTGGAACAAAGAACTTGTGGCTGGAAATCTTCACTAGAAGAACAATGGTTCAGTATCGGGGATTCTCATTTTTCAGACCTGCAGCAAAGAGCATCTGTCACAATTTAAAAACTCAAATGTTTCTTGTGTTTGCTTGCTGTTTCTGCTGAGGCAGCCAAGTAAATTTCAGAAAAGCTGGTTGTGCTCCTATTGTGAATGTTTCGGTGATGGATCTTGTGAGTTGAGGGCATCTGCACATAATGCAAATGCATTTACATCTTTTCCTCCTGTGATAAACACTGAATTTTGATTGCTCATTAATGCAAAACCTTCCAATTTTTATTTCAAGCTACCAACTAATGGTCTTGTGGGGGTTTTTAATTGTTTGTATCAAGGACAGGTGCATATGTAAGCTACAGAAGAACAGAGTTGTTAGCACATTAGTGTAAATGTACCTTGCAGACACCCTTCCATGCTTGGTTACAACCAAGCTTTCTGATTCCTCCTCAGGGACAGCCAGACGGGCTTCTGGATGCTGAAGTCTCAGGCTATTCTTGCTAAGCGCTTGCTAGACTGTTAATCAGAGCTACGCTACGCTTCTGCTGATCCTTGCCTGTGCCTCATCTACTTGTCTTCTAATGAGTTTGTAGTCTACCTGGAAATCTTGCAAACAGCTTGGGGGTGGAGAGGGAGAAGCAAGCTGTGTCAGTTATTTTCTCCTTTATTAGGTAAACATCTTGCACATAAAAAACTGAAATGCCTAATTACCTAAGGTTTGTGGTGTTTTAAACTGATGTAAGGGCAGCTACTATAAGTGCCGAAGAAACTGAGCTCAGACTTTGCATTTTGTTTTGGTTTATTTATGTTGAAGTGTCTGGGGCGGTGCTCACTGAAGCTAGCATACAACATGGTGTGAGTCAAGAAAATTAAGCCAGTTTATAGCTGTATAAGAACCTAACATAACCTGAGGGAAAAAATTTGCTTCTGAGTGATATTACAAAGATTCAAATGGATTTGGAGAAATGCAACTAAAAACCTGTAAGGGGACATGACATGGTCTGTACCTGTACAGTGAAACAGAGCGAGGAATCCATCAGTGACTCAACAGAGATGAATCACATCTCTGCGTTGTACCACATGGCTACCAGGGCAAGGTTATGAATAAACTTTACATATCACGAAATATAGGATACCTTTCCCCCCCACATACCCTCTCTGATAACCTGAGAAGGCAGGTACTCAAGTATGTACTAACGAATATGCAAATTACCTTCCTAATGAGGTAAGTCCATTGTCCACTAGAGAACAGGTTATGTCTCAGCAAGTACATGTAGGCCTTTGGGGTTCTGTACCTCCCGCAGCCACGTCTCTCACTAATGTATAAATCTGGGCCCATCACCACATGCAGGGGCTTCGCAGGCAGAATACTGAAATCAACAAACCAGAATTACTGAATTTCAGAGCTTTCAGGTAATAGCACAGTTTGCCTTTAACATAGACAAACTCTGTGGGTTGAGTCCAGTTCCTCACTGAGCTGAAGCACTGAGATGGTACCAGTGCAGGTTTTAGAAACCACCTTCAGAGTCCCTTGAGGCTCCTTCCCAGGACAGCCTGGGTGTGTATCCTCAGAGCTAGCTCCTTGCCCCAAGCTATTGTCAAATTTTTTTTTTTTCAAAATTATTCTGCATGTAGCTAGGCAATGTGTCCTGCAGTTGCTTACTGCCTGCTCACAGCCTCACGTCCTGAGCCAAAATGGACGCTAGTTAAACACAGAGCAGAAAACAGAAGATGAGATTTGGGAGGTACCTGGGAATGCAGGTGTAAAACAATAATGCTGTGAGCATGAGAACTGAACCCGACTTCCTATGGATTTGTTTTGTTTTGTTGGTTGCAGGATCCGAGAAGTTACTAATACTGATTTAGGTCTTTCTCCTAATGAGGCATGAAGAAAGCCTCTCCCCTGTGGATCCTTTGATGTCGGAAAAAGATAAGCATTGCACTTAAGCTTTTTCCCCAGTTAAGGTATGCTTAAGGTCTCTCTCCTTCACCTCACCAACTATTTTCATGACATTTTTAAGAACGTGCATTTGAGAGCGTTTCCCCTCAGTCACGTTTGATCTAAAGTCAGTAGAGTTATAATAAGCATATACATGTGCGTGCTGATGATTTAATAAGCCTTAGGAAATCAGGATAAAACAAAGCATTGATCATGTCTCTGAATAAGCAGAATGATGCTATTGCTGCTGAGACCTTCCCGACTTGAAGTACAGTCAGGATCTAGCTGGCATGGCTGGTTTAGCTGTTCAGCAGCTAAGCGAGAATGCAGTTTCAGTGGATGCAAGAGTACTCTCTGGTGGATTTATCAATGGCAGGAGAAGAAATGGGTCGTTCGGGCTGCAAGGTGTAGTCCACCTCGTTCTGGTATTGTCAGGAGGAAACAGGGGGACTCTTTCTCAGTCAGTGTGCAATTCCTCACCGTGATCACCGTAGATGATTCCACCGTAGATGGACTACCCTGTTTTGAAATATATGCACAAGTTTCAGGGAAAAATCCCTTCTTTTTCCAGTAGTGTGGTAGAGAAACGTCAAGATTCCTGCTGCATAATCTCTCCACTGGGAAATTCGTGGTGTGTTACAGCTGGGAGTAGTCTCACAGTATTGCAATAGGCAGAGCCTTTTAAGCAAGCTGCAGGGAGCTTATTTACAAGCGCTTTCCTCCTACAGAGAGCCTCTGTGATATCTGGTGCAGAACAACAGGGGATCATTAATGTTTTTCCCTTTCATAGACTGGCCAGCATGTGTTCTGGAAGGGCCAACATTCTCTCTTGCATGCAGCAACAACAAAGCTGCATGCATGGGAATGATGGACAGGAAGATTTTAAAGCAGAGTAGTTTCCCACCCACTGTTTTCTGGGGTTGTGGTGATATGCTGTGTCTGATCAGATACTGGATCTATGATTCTGCAAGAGTGCTCTGCATGGACTTATTTTACTCTTCCAGCTAGCTATATAATTGATAAGTCCTTTAGAGTCTTTTTCTCTAGAGAAGAGAAACTTGAATCACATTTTAAACCAGTGGCAGTAAGTGCTTTCTTAAATGTGGGCCTTGGAGGACTAAAGGACCATTCGTTTCAGAACTGCTAACCCATAAGAGCAACTAGCAGTCGACACCTTATGCTGAACACGTGCTTTGAAGGTAAGGCCTTTCGCCTCCCTGCAGCTGTTTCACAAAGTTGCCATTTGCCAAAAGATGGATGAAATGTGTTTGTTCAAATGATGGATGCCTCCTGAATGAGAGATATGTTAAGCACACGACTTCTCTCCTTGGTTCAGAAGGCAGGTCCAGAGGGAATGGACTGGCTGCAGCACTGCTGATCTGACATAGAAGTATTCTTCAGTTTAAGAGCAGGCACCCAAATTGTGAGGAATAAATGTTGTTGGCATCCAACAGATGGTAGTTGACATGTTTTCCAGCTGTCATGAGTCTTTTGAAATTCTTCTGTTGTGTATGCCAGAGTTTCACCTTAGTGCTGCCAGGCTGAACACAGAAATGACAACTGCAGGTAGAGGTATTCTACCACACTCTATAGGTAAAGAGAATTAAGCTGAACCAACAGAAGAGGATTAATAAATCTTGAATTAATATGTGCACCTCAGATATCATGATTGGGATATTCCATATTAAATTCACTTTGTAGAATAATTTTCATTGTATCAAGTCTTTAATTGTTGTCTCTAACCTCAGGTAAGAACTGAGTCACATGGAGCATCTATCTTAAGGACGTTTTCCTGACCGTGACACTAAATTGAAACATGTAAATGTCTTTTGCCTGGTACAGTTCTGGACTGTTTTCTGTTGCCTCTCCTTTGAAGTGTCAGCTTTCAGTGAACTCTGCTAACATTTTATTATTGCATTGAGGCTGAGGCAGAGAAGAGCAATTAAAGGGTTGACATCTTTGGTATTTTTTTAATAATACATGTGTCAAAATGCATTTAACAAATTATAGTTGATGCAAAAGCCCAATTAATGCTAAAGTGTAAGTAGAGTTCATTTCAGTTGGGAGCAAATGAGAATTTTAAAATGTATAATAATAAAAAGTGGTTGCCTTATTTTAGATATAAGACCTAACTATAACTCCTGTTTCTGAGAATTGAAGTCTTAAAGCCTAAGTATTCCTTTCTGTTCCAGGATACAGCTGGACAAGAAAGATACAGGACCATCACTACAGCCTACTACCGAGGAGCCATGGGCTTCATCCTTATGTATGATATCACCAGTGAAGACTCCTTCAATGCAGTACAGGACTGGTATGAAATATTGTTGGTTTTGGGTTGGTTTGGTTTTTGGCCAATTCTCTCCTCACAATTGTTTCTTGAGAACTTTAGATCATTCCATCCTCCACAGTGCTTTGCTTCACCATATTCTTTCCTCTGGGATAAATAATTTGGTTTTTAAACTCTCCTCAGAAAAAGTTCTACAGCTTCACTTCGATGAAAAAGTTATGATTCAAATATAGTAGCATACTATAGCAGTTGTTGCTTCTAAAGTTCTAATTTATTGTTTGGGTTTTTAAAAAAATTTAAAATAAAAAGATGATTCAAATATTGTAGTATATTGATAATTAAAAATCTTTTTTCTTTTTCTTTTTTTTTTTTTTTTTTTTTGGCAACCTACACGTGTAGACACATGGAACAGTATTCACCTTGCCTAACTTGAGATAATTAAAAATCTAACTTTACCCATTTAAAGCTTGTGAAGTTTAAATTAGTTGTAATAAGGGGAGGAAGAGCAAGGTCTAGGACAGAAGGTGAGCATACCCCTTGGAAGGGGCCTGTCTGTTACCACTGACTACAGAAAGCACTTGAACAACTCTGTAAGGTAGTGCTCAGTGTGGAATGGTGGGATGGGAGAGGAGGAGTTACCTATTAAATGGGAAGGGTGGGGACCTAGACCTAAAACTAGGTATGAAACAGATTCTCAGCTGTTATAAGCTCCTCTGGCTCCACTGAATTCAGTACAAGTGCAGAAACACCACAAAATTATTTCTGGACTTTCTGATGACAGAAAGCCAGGAAATAATTTTGGCTTACAGTGAAAAAAGAAAGTACCAGGTCAGTCACTCTAAAAACTCCATGGCAGGACAGGACAAGGGGTAATGGTTTTAAACTAAAACAGGGTAGGTTTAGACTAGATATAAGGAAGAAATTCCTTACAGTGAGGGTGGTAAAACACTGGAACAGGTTGCCCAGAGAAGTAGTGGAGGCCCCATCCCTGGAAACATTCAAGGCCAGGTTGGATGGGGCTCTGAGCAACCTGATCTAGTTAGTGGTGTCCCTGCTCACTGCAGGGGGGTTGGACTAGATGACCTCTAGGGGTCCCTTCCAACCCAAAACATTCTATGATTCTATGAGTATCAAAGCTGAATTGGTACCCAGGCTCATCTCCCACACATTTCAGTGTGCACTTTCCCTTCCCCACCTGGAGGCCTCCGTTGTAGTTCATGCCGCCCGTCTTCTTTCTTGGGAAGAAATGTCCTATCTCACCCCACACTGTGATCTGATTTTGGAAGCGGAGCTGTGGCCCACACCTTCTTCCTGTTCTCCTGCTTTCCAGACAAGTGTATGTACAGAGCAGGAAGAGTAGAGGTCTTTCCAGAAGAGCCAGAGTAGATGTCATTTCTGTGGCAGTGGGCAGCTCCTGCGGTCCCCTCAGCGGGGACCCAGCGCAGTGCCTGGGGTGAGAACATCGGAGCCGCTGCTGTGCAGTAGCAGCTGCAGGCACAGCACAGGTAAGCGGAAGGCTGGACCCTGCTGCTGGAACTCACATTCCAACATGGCATCCTATCAAAGAGGCACCAGACTTCGTGTAGGAAAGGCAAGGCATGGGGAGGCAGGGGAAGGGCTGTGTCTATCCTCAGAAGTAGTACCTCAGCAGATCCCCTCAAATGTCTTGCGATCGTTTCTGGTTGTTACCCTATTGCTGTATGCTTCAGATAAGTATGGTCAACGTGCAAAGAAAGGTAATGTAGTGGTTAATGTAATCTCACGTGTCTGATAGATTGATTTGCAGTGGTCTCAGTGACCTCCCAGGACCGTAAAACAGCAGCATGTAAGGTGACTTAAAAATTTTCGTACCTAACAGATCAGAAGAGCCTCCTTCTCCTGGAACATATGCTGGCTATGGCACTGGCTCTTAGCATCCAGCTCAGCCCGGCTTTTTGTTGAACATCTACTCTATATCCCCTAATCTAGCTTGTAACTCAAAAGCTGCAACAATGCTGTTTGTTGTTTCTAGTAATTTGGCCTTCCTCCAAGGCTGCCCATTATTTGTTCTCGCTGTCCACTGAAGCAGTTGGTCATGATCATCACATCTAAAGATGTAGTCTCCACTTTCACCCCATCTCCAATATCATGACGCTATGCTGCAAAAGATGAACTGCAGCACCTTCCCTGAGCTGTCCTTCAGCAGCTAATGATAGAGGAATATATTCTTTTCCTTGCTAGAAACACAAACCCAAAGGCTTTGCCAAAAGCAGGTTCTTCAACATAGCAGACCCTTCACCAAGCTCAGATGAAGCTGTTTCTCGAAGTGTCTGCACAGGGATTTTTTCCATAGGAGTGCAGGCATGTGAGCTAGGCCAGTATCTTTCACTAAACAATAAATATTTTCAGGTTCCCTGTTGAAACAAGGTATATATGATGAGTTCGTCTGTCTGTCTGTCTGTTGGTTCCTCTCTAATGCCTTTTACTTATCAGTCTTAACTTAGCCAAAAAATACCAAATCTCAGTCTATGAGCTGCCACTATGGATACTACTTTAAAGTTTGCACAGGTGAAGTTTAACCTGAAGCTTTGCATTGGAAACGGTCTAACATCCGTTCAAACGCAATGGTGCAAGAATTAGGAAAGGTTGGCTTTGTGTATTTGACTTCATGTCTCCCTGTACCACAGGGGCTGTGTGAATACCTTTGCTAGGAGCACCTTGTCAGCCAGGGTGGAGGTGAACCATGACTGTTGGTTTTTACTCTGTATGTCAGGTTTTAAGATTCTGAGCCCAAATGATGTCGTGGGGCAGATAAAATCAGCGTGTGGTAGCCCATTTCCATCCTCTCTGAAGCTTGTCCACAGGAGAGATGAGGACTATAGCAAAGCCAGCATTGCTGTGCCAGCAGAGTCCTCTAGTGGTGATGCAGCTATGAGGTGGTTTTTCCCAGTCTGCAAAATTGCTTTCTAAACTTCCGAAGGGACAAGAAATGGAAACAAAAGCTTTTGTCTGGTGCTGCTATATCAAGCCACTGCCATTTGCTAGCATAGCAAGTAGGTAGGATTTTTTGGGGTTGGTTTTTTTTTTTCACCATGCTGAATGATACAGTTATGCTTCAAAAAAACATTATACTGGATCTGGTTTTCAGTCAGGAACTGTACTCTCCTTGGAAAATTAAGGTGTCTACTACTTTGAGCTCCTTTAGCTTAGAACCTCTATCTCCATGAGCCTAGTCCCTTCTTCAGGTTGAGTGCAAGGCAGCAGTAGCATGCCTAATGATAAAAACAGAGCCCCAGCAGTCCCGCAGTGCTTCTGTTTGGCGCTGGTGAGAGGACAGAGTGGCAGCAATTGGGAAGCCACACAGGTGCAAAGTAAGTAGCAAGCCCCTGATGCTCAGCCCTGTGTTGTCTCGTCCATCACGTGTGGGTAGGACAGCCTTCCTGCTCTGCCCGCTGTGCCCAAGAGGGAGGACCTCTGTAAAAGTGAGAGGGCTGGACCCAGAATGTTTGGGGTGTGAGACAGTCTGATGCAAGGACAAGTGCCTGAACCACCTCTTCTCCACTAACGAAGCTGTTACCCTCAGTAGTGTTGCTTCTAGATTCCCAGGAAATGGCAAAGTTGCAGGCTGCTTTTTACCTTGCAAGGAAAGCATGTGGCGTGATAACGTGAGTTGCCTCTCTGCTTGCAGAGGTTTAGGTGAGGCTACAACAAACCATGGTAGTTCTGAGACCATACTTCAACCCTCACTGAAATTAAATGGGGCATCCGCTTAGAATATATGCAAAAGCTAATAGCAAAGCTCATCTCGGGTCTTTTTACGTCCTGCAAATTTCCAGAAATTACAGCAATTAATCCTACAAGTCCTTTCTCTCTAAGTGTCCTGCTATCCTAGCTGGCTAGTGATGCATTTTTCAGTGTCCAGCTACAGTAAATAAATAATAGTCTTAAGTTGAATATTTTGTCATAAATGCAGCATGATGCAGCAAATCGGCTGACCTTTTAGACATCAAGAATAAATCAGCAGTACTCAGCTAATGTGAGTTAAATCCAGCAAGGAACCTGTTAACCTTCCCAGTTATTTCTAAAATAGCGTGTGTGGATGGAATTTGAGTGTTTCTCTGACATAAAAAGATGAGTAAGCCATCTGCCATGTGATCGTGGGACTGGGTTTATAAAGCAAATACAATTGCACTTAGGAGGATACCTCAAGAAAATCATCAGCAAATACAATATGAAGTGATGCTCCTTCCACTAACTTTTGGCTGCCTTCCATCACAGTCCATTCTCATTGGCTGGTAAGAATTTCCCACCTGAACATAATTCCTGGATTCTAAAGTTGTACCGATTCACAAAGCCCTAGAATGGGTCAAGCTGTGTGCGGTGGTCATCTATGTGTTTTACAACAGGACATTGCCCAGTCTAAAGCTTGTTCCTTCTTGTGGGTGCCCTGGCTATTGCTGTTTAGTGATTCAGGTTTTTTAAGATGCTGTGTAAGCAGGGTGTCAACATGGGTCTCAGCCCATCTCACTGCTTTCTCTTGTACCGTCTCTTCCTGCAGAGTTCCCTACAGAAAACAAGCCAAAAGCATGAACAAACAGCTGAACCAGAGACCTAGCACTCCAAGTAAGCTCTCACCCATGACAAACTCTTACCTTCTGTTGAGCTCATAGGGGTGTGCATAGATCTCAAAACTCATCTTCATAATTACACTGAAATTATGGGAAGGCAGCCTTGTGCAAAGTCAGCTCTCCATCAGAGAGGAGACCTCTCCGGCATCTTAGAGCTTATATCCTCCCTCTAGCTGGGAAATTGCCATAGCAGGTTGTGCTCACCAGCCTTATTATTCTCCAAGCCTTTTCATGAAGTTCCAACATCCCCTCTAAAACTGCCTCCCATGTATGTATGGTGCAATTTACCACTCATCTCTGGCTCATTGGCATGTGACTGTTTTAACAGCCTCCTGCCCTGGCCTCACCTGCCCACAAGGGAAACGAGAATCTCTCTTCCAGTCTGCTGTATGATTTCTTCCTTGGGTGATCTTTTTACCACACCTTTCTTATGGGTGGATGTCCTAAAAAGGATTCTGGTTTGCTTTGTGTCACTCCAGAAATACTTCTCCTAAACCAAGTAAAGGCATTCTTTCTCCTGAATGAGGAGGATCATGGCTGTATATCAGGTATTAAGACAAGCTCTCAAGGTAGTACATGAATGTGAGCTATAGTCTTTCCTTCATTCACATGAATCACCCTCATTAATGATAATTATCTTAAAGCAACTGAGAAAGAGCAAGATACACAGTTTAAATGCATTTGGGAATATCTAGGATATGACCTGTTCTCTTGTTCCCTCACTGGGAAAGGTACAGCAGCTTGTATGAGAAGCCTTAAAAGATTAAGCCTGAGAGATATTCCTTACTGCAGTGTGACAAGAGTACAGTCAGGTTATTTTAGAAGAAAAAGCATAAATAGGCAAAAGCAAAGATGGATTTTACCGGATATTTAAAAATAACTTTTTTTTTTTTAATAATAAGATGTCTTTCGTGTAGGGTGAGTGAAAGGGTTAAATGAGCTTTCATGGCTTTCAGCTCAGTTCCTAGATTTTTTTGGTAGGCTCCTTTGACAGTTACTATTTGACATTGGCTTGATAGTTTTGTGTGTAGATAAATCAGTGGTTTAAACCTCATTTGAAACTGTACTGAAACTAGAATATACTCAGCATTTGATACTGTAAAGTAAATAGAAAATATTATGGAAACTCTGCTTTGGCCAATCTAGACAATTTCATAGAAGGGAAGAAAAAATTGGTTAAATTTAACTTAGATTTAAGTGACAGCTGGGTTCACAAATTATCAGCTTCATTTCTCTTTAAGGCTGATCTCCAAATTAGGCTGTTGATATACCCAGGTAACTGTAAACCTGAGACTATTTTTCTTCTAAGCATGAAGCATAACAACCATGCTTTATCATTAATTTGGGGAATTCAGCACAAATAAGGCACAGCATTGTTACTGTGCCACAGAAATATATTTTTCCCAGTGTGTATATTGGACTGCCCTGATAGTTGTTGAAACATCTCAGTTGTACATGCCTTTTTATTTATTTATTTATTTATTTACCTTTCCAAAAGCTTCTGGAAATTTGCTGCCTTTCTTTTTATATGGGGATTGGGGTTTCTTTTAGACACTGTTCTTTGTAACTTCTGTTTGTTTTTACTCCTAATAAGTGTAAATGGCAGTGTTCTGCAAGAGAGGATTTTCATTAACATGTACAAAACAAGGAGAAGGATGAGTTTCTGTGGGAGATCCTTCATGCTTTTTTTCTTCTTTTTAATTTCCTAAGTAATTCTACTTAAATAGCTAAGATTTGGCTATGTGTCCCCATATGACCCCCCAAGGGCTGAAGTGAATCCAGAGAGAGGAGTCAGAGTCAGAAGAGAAGCCTGCTTATAGGTTTCTTTTAAATTGAACCTGGACAGACTTTCTTTCCTGTTATTGCTTATAGAGGGAAACTGGGGAAATTTCATCTTCCTGGGCTTTGGTTGATTTCTGAGGTCATCCCTTTCTGTGATGAGCCTTGAGGAACCCCAGAACACTGCATAAACTCATCACAGACTCATTTTAGCTCTCAGAGGGCTTGTCTACATGGAGGCACTCAGAGGGGTGAAAGTAGAGCAGCCAAAACTGGGATTGGAGTGAGTGCCTTTCCAGGAGGACGCTAAGAAGAATAAGAAGTTTCACTGCACGTAGTCCTTGATTATTTTTGTGTATTGCAGTATGGGTCTGGGCTTGTGCAATGTGGGCTTCGTTTAGGTCTGTTTTCCAGTGCAATCCAAACAAGCTGCTGCTTAAAGGCAAGTTGCACAGTGAAATGACCCCCTTTTTCATAGATATCTGTGGAGTAACATGACTGCTTTCCATGGAAAAGGCAAGTAAGCAACTCGAAATAATTAAAAATTATCGTTAGTAGATCAGAGCTGGAGGCTGCTGCTAATTCAAAAGAGAAGGAAGCGAGTACTTTGTTATGGGAGTTCAAGCAAATAAAACAGAAGTAAAATCTGAGGGGATGCCTGGCTCTCCTGGGAAATGGCAGTGTCCTGTATGGAGGGGTGGTGAGTAGGGACACAGAGTGGGAAGGTGAGTTAGGGACTGGAGGAGGGGTGGAGGAGGGAAGGAGTCCATCACTTTTGGCAGAGCTGCCTAATTACCTTTGGGAAGGAGTGAGTCTTAAAGGATAGAGCTGACTTGGTGAAGATAAAATAGGTTGGGCCACTGCAGAAAAAATGGATGAGAGTGAATGCTACCAAGCTAATACTGTTCTGCTGCTGGCTCTGTGACATCTCACCGAGGGTGGTGGGAAAGGACTGGCCCCTCAGGATAAATAGAAAAAAAAAAACACCACCTTCTGTTTTGTCATAGAAAAACTATAAAGAGGCCAAATGTAAGGTCAGAGTCCTGCGATCCACAGCTAGTTCCACTCCAGTTTCAGCACACGAGGCACAGAGAGCTTTCGAGGCTTTAAGTTCATCCCAGTGCTCCTGCTTAAGCTCCCATGCACTTGATCCCTCTGTCATTGAAGTTACTATTTGTCTGATACGTGCCGTCTGTCATTGCATCTGCTGTTCCCTGCCTTAGGTATCACTTAATCCTGCTGGGTTCAAATATTAGCTCAAAGAGCCTTACCTTGATCCTATATCTTCCCAATTTGGTAAATTTCTGTTTCTCTTTAGCAACACTTTCAGTGTTTCTATGCAATTTTCAGTCTCCATGAACCAGTTTTCCTGCTCAAGCAAAGATGACTTGATGCTTCCATCTGACTCTCAAAATGCAATTTGTTATGCTGTTACTAAAACTCTGCAGCAAATGGGCATCTTTTTTGTCTGCTCTGAATTATTGTTACGTGTTTTGCAAGAAGTTGTAAATCTAGGATGAATTGTATATCTATTGTATGGCTTTCTCTATGGGGACAATATCCTTAAGACGTGTAATTGATTGTTGTTCCTCTGACAGATTACAGCTGAAGGAGAATGAGCTTTAGAAGAATGCTTTTTTCCCCCTAGACTTCAAAAACTATTCAATTCAGCTTTTTGTCTGGATCTCATGATCTTTAAAACACTTGCAAGTCTTAGCAAATAACTTTATCGTCACACAAAGTGAAGGAGTAGTAAAATAGCATAGTGCTATAAATTACATAGTCTGCATCCTTGCTTTATGTGTAAGCTTGGTCATTTGTCTTTCAACCAAGTCACAGTCTTGAGATGTTGGTGTTGTCTTTAATGGTACTAGTTTTCATACTTGATATATGATTGTATTTTGGCACGTCTGGTGGAAGGTAACAGTCTTTTTTGACCTGCTGTAGGGCCACTCAAATCAAGACTTACTCCTGGGACAATGCACAAGTGATCCTGGTTGGAAACAAATGTGACATGGAGGATGAAAGAATTGTTCCTGTGGAGAAGGGGAAACATCTGGCAGATCAGCTAGGTACATGTCAAAGCTTTTCTTTCCACTCTTTTTCCTCTGCTTCTTTATACTGCATTCCTTTTAATCTGTACGGTAAAAACTCCTTCCAGCAGTAATACTTTAATAATGGTATCACAACTAGGATGTGTAATATATTCTAGGTCCATATTTTACTTGCTTAGCGCTGAATACTACTTTCTTGTAGTGCTGTTTTTGTAAATCTAATATCTTCCTTACTTCCTTAGATAAAGTTTGTCTGGACAGAACAGCTTTTATTAGCTCAGTGGAGTGAAAAGAGAAAGTTTTCCTAAACACAATTACGTATCCAGGTCTCTAAGTACCATATCGTAATTTTCAGAATGTAAACATTGATTTTTGTAGAAGGATTTTTTTTTTTTTCAACTAAACAATGAAAAAAGAAGTTTGTAAATCAGAACTGTAGACTTGAATGAAATGTGTTTTTAAAATGTACCGGGCTTCTCTATCCAGGCAGGGAAATTACAGTATGTTATTGATGTGGGATAGAAAAAGCAAACCAGCTCCATTGAGAGGAAGCTAGGATTGCAGTGGAAATTTTAGAACGAACAGCGAAATAAACTCATCCTAATTTCTTATTTATCATTTTTCATTATATATTATAGCATATGTGATCTTTTTAATATGGAATCAGGGCTTCTGTGTTAAGACTTAACTATACTGTTGTCTGCTCTTAAAGAATTCATAGTGGCAAGTAAATCCTGTTAAAATTGTATTCACTTAACAGTGGAGACCCTTAGGTGGGCACACTGTAAATTTTTGTTTAGCTTGTAAGAGTAGAGATTCTTACCAGACCCAAAGCAATCACCATCACCAATTTACAAAATGCTGTGTTGTTTTCTAATTCTTACGCAGTAATTAGAGGGCTCATTGTTAAACTGGGGGTACTGGGCTTCCAGTATACACTGCATACATTGTTGTAGTTTAAAGTGTGACCTTGATCAAATTGCCAACTATGGTTAAATCTTAGATAATGAGTATTTATTAGTTGGGGGTTTTGTTAGTGTTGTTTGGTTTCATTTTTTTTAATGAAGGGAAAGTCTAGAAACCCTGGTCATAGATGAATATAAAGTATGGCTTTGTGCTAGGGACCTGTGTGATATAAACAAAAGATGGTCATTGTTCCAAAGAGTTGAGAATAATCAGATTTTTTTTTTTTTTCCATGTTTCATGTGCAAAAAAAATAAGTATGTCTGCAAAGGCCTGCAGGTGTAGGGCCTTCAAGTGTAAATTCTACATGTGCTAAGCACAAAGGGGTCACACCCATGACTGGAGCCTTGAGGCACTGCTGTCACAAACAAATAATCAGCAAATACCAAACTAAACCCTCTATTTTCCCATCATTATTAGTATTGTAATAATAATTCTTTACATGTAGGACTAACAAAGCAAACAAAGACGTGGTTAGTTTGCAAAATCAGTTATGGGCTCTTCTTTACATACTAAAATGTAATTTGCTTTTGAAAATATGAATGTGAATAAACACGATTCCTGGCTTGTGGACTTTCAAAACCATTGTGAATGCAAGGGGACCCACATATTTTGCAAGAGTAATTACAGTGTTAGTAGTTAAAAGTTTGTCCAGAACCATGTAACACCAAATAGAGTTTTACTGGAACTCCCACTCCTATTTGGACTTCTAGTGTTTCTTCTCCCCCCAGAATTCATCTGTTTGTTTAAAGACAAACCTGGCATTTAGAATCTGAAACCTTTATGTATGGGATACTTCAAAACACACACATGCACACAGTTACCATAGCAACTGACTCCATCAGTAGGAAACTGTGCTGCTGAAGAATCCCCAGTTCTGCCCCTGACCTGTCCTTGCGCTCGTCCAGCTCACCCTGGAGAAACATAGCCCAGTGCAGAGCAAAACAAAAGGTAACCATGCCTTTGGAAAGTGCTGTTCCAGTCCTCTTCTGTAGCCTCCCAACATACTAATGCTCTTTTTAAAAGGGCTGAAAAAATATATATATATATATATATATGGTTTTATCAGTCAGTTTTTCCTTATTAACCGTGCTGATGTATACAGCATTATCTGAAATTACTTTGTATGTTAGGTGGGAGGAATCGCTTTAACTGACTATCGACTGCTTAAACTGCTAGCTTTCATCATAATGATTCACATAAAGGTTATCCTTCAGTGTGTTTATCTAAGTTTGTATAGTGACGTTGACATCATTGAAGTAATTTCCTAATCAGATTAAGAAACTGTTATTGACCTGAACATGAACTAAACCAAAACCACAGATTCAGCCACAGAAGAAGCTAAACCAATGTTGGACTGACAGATACCAAGTTTAGTTCTCTGATTTCTTGTGCCTTTTAATATACATTTTTAACCATCATCAAAGACAGCAAGTGGGGCAGGCAGAACCCTCGTCTGATGCAGGACAGCCATCCTTATTTAGTAACGAGGCAAGTATCTCCACCATCCCTTCACCTGTTGTCCCATGATTTTTAAAAAGTGTTAGGATGGGGTAAATACCTACTTGTTATCTCACACATCAAGATGACTCAGTCTACCAGCAGTGGCGAACTAATAAGTTAAGACGACTTATCTTTCCCTTCATTTGTGGCAGATTCAAAGAAAAATGATGCAATGCAGAATATCCCCCAAATATAGCATGACAGAATCTAGCCTATTGCAAAATAAACTCTCCGTGGTGCTTGAGCTCTCGCTGTTGGCAGTATAATAACCTGGTCAAACAGAAGCAACAGCCATTGTAAGTGATGGTTTGGGGCCTTTGAGGCCCCTGGGGTTAGAAAGATAAAGAAATGCTTCACGGTTCAGCGCATTTCTGCTGGCTGAGGCAGGGTTCAGGCTCCTCTGTGATAAGGCTGGTTCTTGTGTAGCACAGGGTGCCGACGGGAGGCAGCAGGAATAGCTGTCTGTGTGCCATCCCCACCTTGGCGTAACTCCAGCCTTGCTGTGTTTTTTGTTTTGGTTTGAGGGGTTTTTCTTTAATCAGAAAGGGTCAGTATTTGAGAATCCATATTCATCACTGCAGCTGGGAGCTGGTGACTGGACACTGAAATCATTCTGTAGGAGGCACTCAACATTATTTTTAACTTAGCAGTGCTGAACGGCCCTTGTCAGGATGGGTGCTCTGTCGTGACATGTGCTGTGCAAGTATTAATCACCCTGAAGAGCTTTCCATCTAATCAGAGAAAGAACGGGAAAAACAGGACCAAAATCGTGGAGCACTTTGTTTACAAGTGCAGAAGTTGGTCAGCAGAAGGAATACAACCATGATCTTGCTTCTCTTTCTGGTCTCTGCTCTTGCCAGACTGCAGTAGTGGTTCGTAGAAGGAGGCCCTCCATACGTTACCAGTTACTGGCATCGGGAGAATTTAACTCTCTTTTCCAGAGTTTATTCAGGTCTGTATCATCTGCAGATGTGTTTACCAGGGCTATGGTAGGGATCCATTTATGCCTTCGACTCTTACTGACGCTCGATAAATTTTAGAAGTATTTATGCTCAGTGTTCTGAGATTGTGGGAAACAACTGAGCTTAAGAATTGTCTAATGTCTTGTTTTCTTAAAGTAAATTTTGAAAAAAAATTGTTAATATTTTAAAAACTATCTCCATTATCATCAGTCTCTTAATTTTTTTCCTTTCACTTTTTCTCACAGGTTTTGACTATTTTGAAGCTAGTGCCAAAGAAAACATCAATGTAAGGCAGGTGTTTGAGCGTCTCGTGGATATAATCTGTGAAAAGATGTCGGAGAGTATAGAATCAGACCCTTCCAGAGGCACTTCTGGAAGGGGCATGCGACTCACAGACAACCCACCCCCTTCGCAGCAGAACTGCTCGTGCTAGTGACCTTTCTCACTGAGAAATGTCCTCCTTCTTTCCTGACTAAATTTTACCTTTTCATTTGTGGTGGTGCATTATCATGTAGTCCACAGGCAGAAGTCTCTGTTGTAGGAAATTGGTATGTTTGTTTAATGTGCTGAAGTGTTAATATTCTATATTTCCTCATCCAATAATTTAAAAAAAATTAACTAAATATTGTAAGTGCACCTAGTGTTAATGTGAGTTACACTAAAGAAAAAGAATTGTATAGTGTTGCAAATGTTATTTCCACAGAGAATGTTGCATTTTTGATTATAAATTCCTCTACTGCAGAAAGAGTTGTTGTTTTTTTTTTGTCAAGAACAGCAGGAAGCACAAAAACCCATCAGAAGGGACCATGTCTAAAAGAAAACGGGGACAAAAATCTCTTATAAAGCAAGAATATGCTTTTTTTTTTAACATTAAAAAAAGTCTGTCCCCAGATACTTTGAGTTATTGTTGCTGTCCTCTAGACACGGACCTCAGTTTTTCTGTACAATGGAGCAGAAAGCAGTTTATTTCTCTGAGAGTTTGAGGTCCTCCAGACAGCCAAGAGCGTGGGCGTGGATTTTGTGTCCAGCCTCTAAATGGAGGAAGAGGACATGGAGGAATCAAGGCTGCCAGGCAGGGAGGGAGGAGGAGGAGGAGGAGGAGGCCTTGGAGCGTACCTGCTCTTGCCTGGTGCAACCTTCTCCACGGTCACCAGGAACGGCTGGCAGAGTGCTGCGGGTGTTGCTGTCTTTGGCACCTCGCTGCACCCTAATCATTTGTTTCTGGGAGCACAAGAGCTGACTGTTCTGCAGCTTTTCCCCTGTATCCTGTAGTTTTACCTCTCCAGGTTTGGATCTGCTCTGATCGACTGCTTGATGGTGGATTTGTTGTGGGACAAAGGGAAGGAGGAGTTGGCTGCTGTATGCTTAGCTAGAGGCAAAATCTGACATGTAAGACTTGGAACAGCACTGGCTCAGAAAGATAAAAATATCAGGAGCCAAAGTGTGAGTGTTGGGAAATATTAGTGCCAATATTATTAGGTTTTCTTTCTGCATTTTGTTGTTGATTTATTTTTTTAATTTTGTGCTAGATGGGCATGTGTGTGGGGATAGTTTTTCTTGTTTCAGATTCAACCACAAAGTATAATTTAAAAAAGGGAATATTGATTAATAAAACATAACTGCAAATGAAAAATGGCAAAGACGTCCTGTTGGAGTTATTTTATGGACGTTTTGTTGCATCGTTCTTTGAAGGGAAGGACAATTTTTAATATTTAACATCTAAAATATTCTTATACTTCCAACATCGCTAAAATCACAAAACTTCTACATCTGTGTGTAGAACTCTGTGTGCATTAGCCACACGCAGAGCTTGTATTTCTCTGAAATACATGGAGGAACTGCTTTTGTGAATCTGTGAAATTACATACGCTGTATGCCTTTATGATCACACGCTTGCGTGCGCGTCCCAGCTCCAAACTGCGATTGCAAATTGTGTCTGTAAATGTAAATTAGGTGGATACAGAGAGTTTGCCGTCTTAAACTGAAAATTCTGAAGTGTTTTATAGCTTTATCTTAGGCCTATGAACTCCTCTGACCGAGGAGGCTTTCTGATGTCGGAGAATGGAGTCAACTGCCTGCCCGCTGCGCTGTAATTTGCTGGATCATGACACTAGTGAATGCTTTTGTAATTCTGTTCTGTTGTGTCTCAGAATGTGATAGCTCTAAGAAAAAAGCACAGTGTTCTGGAGAAAAATGCGACTACAATGATGTAGCTTGAGCTCATTGTGCTAAAGCCTCGATCCCTTCATTTGTTTCTATGTTGCTTTCAGGAATCTTTACTGTGACATATTTTGGGTGTGTGTGAGATCTAGCACTGAAAGCGCGATTTGTGCAGTGCTAGGAATGTGGTTATTGTATCTAAACCCCTGAAACTGCAAAATAAAAGAGAAATGTAGTCACCGGGCGTGGCCGGAGAGCTTGCGTGAGCCGCATTACTAGCGTTAGGCAACCGTGCGCCTCTACCAAGAAGGTACCTTTTTAATGTTTTTAAAATACATCAAACTGCATTGATCTTTTTTGACAGGGTGATGATCCTTGAGCCCAGCAATCGGGAATCACTGCACAGATGTAAAACGGAGCGAAGAGAAGGATTACTTGGCCAATAAATGTGCAGTGCAGTGTTTTAATTGTAGCAGAAGCAGGTTTTAGGGCAACTTGTGTAACTAGCAAAAAGAAGCAAAAACCTCTGCAGCAGGGAGCGATGATTTTGAGCTGCGTGGGTATAATGGAGTACCTCAGTGCAAATAATGATTTTTCAGCTCATTGGTAAAAGAAAATGGATGCAGAAGTGGAATTTAAATTATTTTGGTCTACTTTTTTTTTTTTTCCCCTAGCAAAAAAGACCTTTCCCTTTTCTGCCCAACAGATACTTGCGTTTCACTGTGTTCCAGTCAAGTCAGATGTATTTTTTTATTTTAATTTTTTTAAAGAAGAATATGAGTACATTCCCAGCCCTTCAAGCTAGGATGGGTAGAATTGTTTGTTTTTTTACAGCGCAAGCCAGCAAGCAGCTACATGGCAGTATAGTCCAAAGAACTGGGAAAGACAGTTATGAATTCCACCCTGCCCCATATTGCATATATGGAGATTATTTCAAATAAGAAATCAAATCATCATAGGCCACTGACACATCTCTCCATGGATACATATTTTATGTATCTTATAGTCTTACACTTGCATTAAAAGCTTTTTGCCTTCAGTGGTATGTAGCTGGTTTCGGTATCACCAGTGAATCAGTAATTGTTACTTGTATTAACTTGTAAGAGGTAATGGCAGAGTGTGAGACAGTAATTTGTCAAGGCAAGGGAGGTAACAGACTTGCTTGCCCTGAAGACAAACCCAAAATGCTTGATGGGGTCTTGTATGGAGCCTTCCATTTGACTGGCTGTGGCCTAGGATAGTAGTGTTGATAGAACAGTATGGTTACAAGACAAAAAAAGAAAGAGGCACTAGAATGTGAGAGGGAAGAGTTGACTGCTCTTCACAAGCTCCTCTCTCTTGCTTGCACAATGCAGCACTGTGTGCGCAGGTCTCCAATAAGAGCCATACGGGAGGCTCTGGGTTGGACATGGGTCTCGGCTTCCATCTTGTGGAGAAATAAAGCAGTAACATATCAGGTAGACATCCATTCTTATCCTACCTGTATTTCAAATAGCCCCCCTAATTTGTATTAGCCTCTGACCCCTTAACTTTGCTGTCATCACATCTTTTGCAGTCAACATAAGACTGACTTACACGAACATAAAGTAACAGCACTGGTATTGCAGGAAACTGAACAAATGTGGAACAATGCAAAAGGGAGGTCATAAACCAACAGCAAACTTCAGAACAGCTCAAAGTGTTACAAGAAAAAGGATGTTGGCAATGTATGCCATTTGGCAATGCCAGCTTCAAAGAGATGCAAGACAGGAGGAAAAGCAACATTCCTGTTGGCAAGACTTGAACCTGCTGACACTGCAGTTTCATAGAGGAAAATTATATTCACAAATTGGAAAATGCTGAGACCTCCTGAACTGCAAAGACTCAGCCAGATCAAGAATAAAGTCTTTTCTGCTAAATAGCTGTGGGTACAAACTTTAAGCCATTAAGGATACCATGAGGGGAACAAAACAAATTTTAACAAATCAGCAGTCACCACTAAGCACGTTCGGGACCTCTCAAGAGATGAGTGGTACTGCGGGTTAAAATAAAATTGCAAACTTAACTCTGTCTCATTTAAGGGCTGAGAAATACCAGCTGAAAGCTAAGTTTCACCGTCAAATCACCAGCGTGGTCAGGCGTTCTGAACACTAGGAAAAGTCACATTTCCCTGAACAGATTCAGTGTGGTTTGCGTTTGGCTTTTCTAATGACCGCCGAGGGAGGCTGACGGCTACGAGCCCATTTCTTCCTGCCAAGTTTCGGTCCCGAGTTTCACTGTGGTTGGCTCGACCCAACCGCCGGGTTTCACCGCCGGTCTCGGAGCTGCTGCCGGCGGTGCCCGCCGGGGAGCCGGGCTCGCAGGCGGGCCCTTGACCGCGGACCGCACCGGCTCGTTCCCCGGCTGGGCCGCAAACGCCGTTGGGAAGGAGCAGCCGCCACCAACGCCGGCCCCGGCCCGAGCTGAGGGGACTGCGCGTGACACGCCTCCTCGGGCAGCTTGCGCGAGCTGATGGGTCTCGTCAGGAGTGAGCGACAGCTACTTGGACCAATAGTTGAAGGATACGACAGGAGGAGGCTGGCCTCCACCAACCGGCGGTTGGACTATTCCAACGCAAAAGCGGGGGGACAGCTAACACGTCAGGCGGGCATAAATGTCGCACCGCGACGGCATATAGAGGAATTCCCGGGGCCTGGCTCTATCCTTCTGTCTTCCCCTTATCCCTCTGAATACTCTGTCCGCTCGGCCTGGTTTCTGAAAGGGACCGCCTTTCCCTCCTTCTCTCTCCCCATCTATGGTTTCCCCCACCCCTCGCACGCCACCAGCTTTCTCTCCACCAATCAGAGCCCCTTCCGACCAAGTGAGGGCCTAGGATTGGTCCGTTTTCCCCACCTGGCACCGCGGCGGGCTCTGAGTGGTGCGGTCCGGAGCAACCGTCACCGCTACTTCCTCGCGCGGCGGAAGCTGTCTCGCGGCCGCCTTCACGGCCGGGCGGCGCGGGTGGGGGCGGCCGGCCGGTGCGTGCCGTTGCCCAGCCGCTGTGGTGCGGCGCGGCCGCCGCCACCATGCCCGGTAGGAATAAGGCGACGTCCAGCTACAGCTGCCCGGAGCTGGCAGTGGGGCAGCAGGCCGGGGAGGGCGGCCGCGACGCCAGAGGCCGCTCGCCTCACGGGGAAGAGGAGGACCATGGGGACGTCGGTCCCGGCGCCAACCTCGGCGACCCCGACATCGTCAAGTCCCCCAGCGACCCCAAGCAGTACCGGTGAGGGCCGGCGGCTTCGAGCATTTCCCCGGAGGCCGTTGGCCCAGGAAGGCTTGAGGGTGGGTGGGGGGAGGACGAGCCGCCGCCGCTGAGGCGGCCCCCGGCTGCTCTGTTGGGGTAGGCTGGGGCCTTCCCGCCCCCCAGCCCGGCCCGGCCCCGGGGGGAGGAGGCGGGTGCGGGGCTGGGGGCTAGCCCGCCCCATGTCCCGGGCACAGCCGGCACTCCGGCACGGCTGTAGCCCCAGGCGCTTGAAGTCGGCCTCGTCTTGGTGAGCGGGGGAATTGGGGGCCTCTCGGTGAGCAATGAGGAGCGTGGGGTCACGGGTGTGTGTGTTCCGAAGACGGGCTGCCTGTTTTGTATGTAGTGACAGGCCCGGGGCTTGCACGGAAAGAAAAAATCACAACTTGTTGAAGGGCTGTGCTGTGATGCTACGTTTTCAAGGCACGGTGATACGGAATTGTTGGTCTGCAGCCCTTGCCCAGGCAGCTCTGTTCTGAAAGTGTTAAGCTGAAGTGTGAAATGCGGTTGAAGTGTTATAGAGCAGATACCAACTTAAAAAAAGGTTATTACTCTTCCCGTTTCAGATGACCGTCCAAGTTTTAACACAAATATGTCTGTGAGTTGAGACAACTATTTTCATGCTGCCATTTTGCTTGTGTTTTCGTTTGTCTGTTTCTGGGTAACATCCCTGAAAGTGCTAAAAAAGATCCCTTCCCTGAGCACGGGACATGGTGTCTGTGGCCTTCTTACAGTGAGAGGCTCGGCTGAGAGTGGCCAGCAGAGGTTGAGCTGTTTGGATGCTGTAAGGCAGCCGTTCCTGAAGGGCTGCTGTTATAACTTTTTTCTGTTTGGCAGATTATTCAGCCCTTGTTAGAGATGCTTTTTTTTTTTTTATCTTTACTCTTCATGATGTCTAATCTGTGCAGCCAGTGGAGAATCTGCCTAAGCCTGGAACTGAATTTTGGATTTGCAGTGAAATTGGTTGACAGTGAAATTCCCTGCTGGCTGCATGAAGAGGACTGTGCCCATTGGCTTAGGGAGAAACTTGTTCCCTCCCTTCTTGCCCTACTTCCTTGCTGCTTCCTCTGGATCTCTTCGTGCCTCTCCTGCTGGCATTTTTACGCATGCTGCTGTGCAGGAGGCTTGTCTTCCTGCAGAGTTCACTGTTGCAGAGACTGTCAGCATAGGAAACTTCTGCCTTTACAACCTGAAGCAGCACAGTGATGAAGCTTGGGAAATCCACTGAAAACTGTCACTGGCTATCTGTTTAGAGGCTCAGGAACCTCCTCTGTGTGTAGAGAATTTCAGAGCATGTTTGCTTATAGCATAGAATAAACTAATACCAACATCTTCCAGAAATCCTATGCTCTGTGCTTAACAGATTTTTTTTTTTTATTTTTTTTTTTTTCATTTGGAAGCAGGCTGTCACATCTTTTCAGAAGTGAGCCTTGCACAGAACAGACACAAACGTTACCCTTGGGAAGGAAAAAAATCAGTGTGGCTGAAAGTAAAGCATACCTATGTCCCCTAACTATATACCAAACCTCCGAGGTAAATTTAATGGCAGGTGGTTTTGCGATGCATATATACTTTCTCCTCTGTTCATGCATCAGTGATGAGGTATACTGCAGACCAGTCACAGTGGGCTTAGTGTGTCCGTCTGGTGACATCAGTCTTAACTTAGTGGAAAATGTTATGTTTTATCTTCTCAAATCATAAAAAACCAAGAGTTCTGACAGATTGCAGAATGTACTTTCAAAAGTGAGTTTGCTGGGACAAAAATTATAGTTGTAATCAAAGTTGGCTTTGTTCATTAGAGCTATGAGTGGGTCGTTATCTTTACTGAGTTTTCTTTACCAAAATGTATGTTTCATTGAAATTAATCCATATGTGGAATTTCATCAGCTTGTATTGCTTGTTTTGGGTAGTTTGGGAAATGAAAACATTTCTCTAAGTGTTTACCATGCACTGATACATATTTCAACATTGACTTAACTGCTAAACTATTATCACTGATATAAGAAAAAACTTGGTGTGAGAACAATCCTGTTGAAACTTGTCCAGGATGTTTAAAAAGTGTCATTAAGAATTTGAATTCTATTTTATATTTAAGCCTTACTTGTATCAATGTTTGTACAGTCCTTCAAAAAAACCAATTGGACTACACTTGCTTCTGTTGCTACATTAAGTGATTGCATCCTTTGTCCTGTATTTTGCATACTAATTGATACTTATGTATTGATTACACTTGTCCTTTTCCATTGGACTGAAACATGGAAAAAGAACACCTTGTCAGTTGGTGCCTCTGCTCAGTATAACCTAAACTGTTCTAGATTCTCCTGAAGTGAAATCTGATAGCTGCCAACAGCGGTTTAGTTCAGTTGTTGCCTTGCTACTCGATGCTTTCTGTCATAGTATGTAACACCCACAAGCCTGAAGATGAGTAATGTAGAATTAGCATCATCTGCTCCATTAGTTTAATGGAGGTATGTGCAAAGAATCAACAGGAGCTACTGGATACACCTGGCTAAGCAGCTTTATGGCAAATCGTTCTTCTGGAAGAACAACACTATGCTGTTCTCTGCTGTCCGTGACTGTCGATCATAAGTATTCCTTATGGGCCATGAAAACCCGAAGACAGTTATATGCAGAGGTGAAGATGATGGTGGTTGTGCTGGAAGACATGCTGTAGCAATGTTGACTTGTCACCGTCTGGGGCTCTTGCTCTGACCTCTCTGGGAGCTGAAGTTCCTGAGTGTACTGTATATCTGGTTTTAGGACCCCTGTTGTGAATTCAGAAGTGCTGCAGCTGCGTAATGCAACATGTGTGCGGTGCAAAGACACGTAGCTGTTCCAACCTTTCAGAATTGTATGGATTATTACCTTTGTACCCAGATGTTAACATGGATCTAGTACTAACTGTACCTCCTGCAGTTAATCATAGCACCTTTGCAAGTTATACACCATGTGCTGTAATCTTAATGAACAAAAATGCACTTGTGTTTTTGATTGGAACAAATTTGTACTGCTGAGGTGTCCTGCAGCAAGCAAAATGGGTGTGTTAATGATTATGAAACCCTCGCCCAGAGTAAGTGCTATCAATTCCTGTTGGATGAGTGGTCATAATTCATAAACAACACAACTATTAAACATTTGTTCTTTAGCTCTTTTTCATAGGCTTTGTAGTCCAAGAAGTGTGGGTCTTCCTTTGTCTCAGAACTGCTTAACTGTTGTCACAGTACCCTGTTTACCCCTATGTCCCTATGAAATTCAGGTGGAAGAGAAGTGCTTCCAGTAATTAGTTTCTAAGCTGGTCTGTGGTTTGCAGAGCAGGTGGCCTGCAGCTCTAGTAAAAAGTGAAACTTGCACTCACTTGATATTTTGAATTGGAATATTGATAGTAACACATGCTTTTATTGCTGGGAAACACAGAAGTAGTGTAACAATAGCCATGAATAAAGTATGTGAGAAATTTCTTAAGAGAAACTTTGGGAATCGTGGAGTTGGAAAACACACAATGTGCCTTTCATTTTTCTTTTGGGTACTTATCATGTAGCTTAAGCTGGAAATCTGCTTTGAAATTTCTGCTACCTAATTATAACAGTGGCCACATTGTAAAGTTCTGATCTGCTATAATCTTGCTGTGTAACTCAGATTTTTCTGCGAGCATGGGCTGTGACAACGGGTTTGTTTTATAACAGCAGGTTTTTCTGCCGGATCAGATACCACCTGTCTATGTCACAGTAGTTCTTAGGTTGGATCAAGTGTTTTCTGGGTCCAGCATTCCTTCCTTTCTGCAGCTCAAGCTCCCGGAGGGCGTGCTCTGGCTAATTCAACAAGTTGTGACTATTCCTGATCTCATTCAAAACTAATATTGCTGAGAGATCTTGCAGCAAAAAGCATTGGTGTTTGCAGTCCTCAGCCTAAAAAGTTGTCAAAGGGTGCTGGACCGAGGGCTTGTGGGTTTTTTTATATATATGTATGTATGTATGTGCACACACATCAATAAAAAATTCTGTGTATATATACACATATATGTATGTCTACATGCACACAGACAGAACTCTGTGTATATTGCGTCCTCATAGCAACCCAACCAACTCACTGTAACTTACTTTATTAAGCCTGCGGAGAAGATCTGTCCTTTCTAACACATGCCTGTTACGTCTGTGGGCCCCATATAATAGAAAGCACTGATAAAACCAAATAAAATGGAGTCCCTGGGGTCTATTTAGAGGCAAAGACTAAGATTTTACTTCTGTCACATGTATTATGTTTCCAAGAGCCTGAGAAGCATAACAAGCTCTTGAAGTTTGGGTTTGTCTATTCTGAGTACCTGAAGTTTTCTCTGAGTGGTTGCTAGTAGCTTAAATATTTCAGAGAGAGAAATAAAAGCCCAGATCAGTGTCCCTGACCTTATGGGGAGGGAGAAGGGCTTCTGCTACTACCTTGAGTTTCTTCTTTAATATTCTTATAGCAGTTGAATAGCAGAAGAGTGTTTTTACTTTGAAACTATAAAACCGCTCACCTTCTTAGCTAACATTAGATTTTCATTAGGAAATCTCAGTTGAAGAGCACAGAACTATTGTAGGAAATACAGAATTTTTTGTGATTCTGAAAATTCAGATTTGGGAAATGAGTGTATTCATTGCAAATAATTATTCTTTCAGGTATATCAAACTGCAGAATGGCTTATGTGCACTTTTGATTTCGGATTTGAATTATTTGGATGGTGCCCCAGCTGCTTTATCTTCAGAGGAGGAGGAGGAGGACGATGACAACGATGATGATGATGAATCTGAAGAGGAAAGTGATGAAGATGATGACTCTGGAGCTGAGATTGAAGACGGTAGAGAAGGTTTTGATGATGATGACTGTGATGAGGAGGAGGAAGGTGAGGATGACGATGGAGATAATGATGATTTCAATGATCCTGATGACAGTGAATTAGAAGAGCTAGCTGAAAAGGAAGAGACAAGAAAGAGAGGCTGTACAGAAAAGCAGGTATGTACTTAAAGCTATAGGGTGAAAAAAATACAGTGAGCTTTCTTGTGCTCTGAAACCTTGTGATTAGGCGATTGGACTAGAGCTTTTTATTCTGCCTGTTCTGATTGATTTATCTTAGACTTCTGTCATTTTCCTGAAGTGTTTCTTGAAGCAGCTTTTACTGAGGGTGTTGTATTTTCTCTAGTCTGCAGCAGCCCTGTGCGTTGCTGTTGGCAGCTTCTCTGATCCTGAAGATTTGCCTGGATTAGCACACTTCCTGGAACATAGTATGTATCTGCTCCTATTTCATCTTCTCCAACTGCAGTGCAAAATGACTGCTACCTAGCTCTGGATTTGTGTAGTATTTTAGTTATCATTTCTTATTTCAGCTACCCCATAACTTATTTTCATTAGTTCAACTAACTTGTGTTTTTATAAAAATACTGATTTAATAAGGAACTCTTAATATGGGAGAAGGTGTGTCATACTTTTTGGCAGGCAGTGCATTAAACGGGGTGGGGAAGCATGTTACCTATGTTTTTATAAACTAGGCTGGAGCTACAGACCTTTATCTCTCTAGTAAATGATGATGAGTTATTACTAACAGGCACAGAAAGCATGTGAAGTTTCTGACCAGATTTATCTTAAAATGCTACTCTTGACCGAGTGAGGCCAATCATGCCTAGAAAGGCACTGTTATTTCCAGTCTGCTAAAGGCAGATTACATTCTGTTGCATTAGTCTGTTGCTATTTAGTAGTTAGCCTCTGCACGTGAGCTGTGGGTCAGTTGTAGGTAACACTGTGCTGAAGAGGGGTTGCTATAGCTGCAATTAATGTCATCAAATTCATATCATCTTGGTAATTTTGCTGATTTTTGTTCCAGTGGTTTTTATGGGCAGTTTGAAGTACCCAGATGAGAATGGGTTTGATGCATTTCTGAAGAAACATGGGGGCAGTGACAATGCTTCGACTGACTGCGAGCGGACTGTCTTCCAGTTTGATGTGCAGAGGAAGTACTTCAAAGAAGCGCTTGATAGGTAACTTCATATAAATGGTGATTAGGTGTTAACGAATGTTTGTATGTGCCTCAAGAGGTTGGGTGTAGCTGTTCAGTTCTTAATTTTGGGGTGATTAAGGCTGTTGCTGAACTTCCATAGGTACTCCTACTATCACAGAGGATAAGGAATATATAAGGAAATATGATTTCCCTTTGAATATCTTACTGGTTTTTGAGATAGTGCCTATGTAGCTGCTCTGTGATTACTTAAGATCCACATGTAAGTCTTAATGCATGTAGCTTTTTGATTGTTTTACCACCCTTTAACTAGTAGCATTGATGACAGGAGAAATTTTAAGCAGTGTGACAGCTGTTTGGAGGGTAAATGCTCCCAGAATCCCAGTGATTCATCCTTTGAAATATCTGTCCTAGTAGAGTTAGTGGGGATTTTTAAAATTTTTTTGGTTTTGTTTTTGTTCCAAGTCTAATTCATCAAAGTGGGTGGAAGTGTGAAGGGTGGCCTGGAAAGTTGTGGTACAATGTGTGCCTCAGAAGGATACGTTTTAACCCAGTCCAGGTTATTCAATCAAGTATGTATCTTTTGCCAGGAAGTATTTAGCTTGCTCCTTGTTGCTGTGGGATATGTTAGTGCAACAGGGCTCCACCTGTTGGCTTGGTTTCCTTCAGTGAGAGGAAATTACTTGTTCACAGGGGTATGTCAGCAGAGTAGTCCTGCTCTCAGGAGGAGAGTGGACTCCACTATGAACTTACTCTGATCAAAGTACGTTCCTTTGGTGGCTCCAAGAACAATTGTTTGCACATTGTAGCTAGTGTTGCCTAAATTTTACTTTACTGGGCCAAATTCAGCTTCATTTACAGATCAGTTCAGCTTTTAGATGTTTGGAAGAACAGAAGAATCAAAAAAATGTAATTGCAATCTGTCACAACAGCTCACTTAGTTGAGGGGAACACACCAATTAGAGTTCTGTAGAACAGGATCTCATAGAAAGAAGATAAACGGATGCTGCTGCTGATTTCCGCGCATTCAAGCACTTGTGGATCTAAAGAAATTGAAAGACATCACCTTTCAATAGTCTTTATCTTAATGGGTCCTGTAGCCATAGAACTCTGTCAACAATGTATGACTGTTGACCTTTTGCTTCACCAAGTTCAGTGCATCATTAAAAAAATTCAACAAATAAAATAGAAATATTAGATTCTCTGGCAGCCTTCTGCAGAATCTCCATTCATTGCAGATTTGTCCCTCTCTATTGCTCTGCTCTGTATGGCTACAGAAGAAGATATGTATCTGGATGACAACACTGACTTTTATAGTAGATAATAAAATTGTAATGGATATAAAAACTTATGTTTCAGGACCTAAATCAAAAATTTGTTGCGTGGAGTTAGGAAGAGACTTTCCGTATGGTCATGTCGTTCCTAGTGAACAACCGAGGATTTCCTCTGAGGCATCTGATACTGGTCCCTGTTAGAGCCAGGAACCAGACTAGGTGGATCACTTGTCTGATCTGGTATGATCATGCTCAGGATGTAAAGGCAGATACTCCCACATCCATTAGTGTCATACCCTACTGTATCCAACCAATTCATTCTTACTCTGTGGAGCATGGGAGCCCTGCCCTTTGGTTTTTGATGCTATCACAAGACTGGCTTTTATCTTTCCTTAAGACAGTACAGTCAAGAATGACATAACAGTTGGACTTGATGATCTTAAAGGTCTTTTCCAACCTAAACGATTCTATGATTCTATAATTTGTAGTAAGACAAGCAACGTTCTAAAATAAAAATAGTGGATGTTGGTTTTAACTGTTGTTTTTTTGCCCTAGCTTAATAGACACTGAAGAAAAGCCTATGAATTTTTCTGTTTCGTAGGTGGGCACAATTCTTCATTCACCCACTAATGATCAGGGATGCAATAGACCGAGAAGTCGAGGCTGTAGACAGCGGTAAGACTATCTTTTTTGTGTGTTTGGCCTATCTTCTTAAAGAAACAGGGAACACCATGTCTATAGCTCCAGCAGAGCCCTAGTGCTCTCTACAGTCAGCTGTGGAGTAAATACAATAAGTCAAGGTCGTTGTGCTTGTCTCCTTATTCTAACACCTTAATAACTACAAATTTGCTTCACAGAAGGAAATTGAACCTTGCATAGAAGTGAGCAGTGTTCACTTGATTTTCAAGTATGTTATGAGTACTTCGAGGCTGCCTATAAAACTCCACTGTTTTAGAGAAAAAATGTTACTGGCAGATATACTGATGGGTTCAGATATGTATTCCAAATCATCTTCATCTGTCCTCTGACAAGGAAAACTGAGCAATTTGATCTTTGAATTTAAGTAAGTGTCAGTGTAAACAAGGACCTGTCTTTGAGTTAAGGTGTGGTTTCTTCAACTCTTATGCCTTTGCTTGCACTGCCTTCATCATGCAGATCCATTCCTCCCTTGTACTGACACTGTAGTAATGAGCTGCCCAGTAAACTGTGTCAGCTTGATGAACTGCTTGCAGACTAACCCAGGCAAAATAATTATTTTACAGCTCTACTGTGTATGTTTCTTATTACCAGCAAAAACAGGAACAGGAAAATGCAGTTCAAGAGAGTGAATTCCTGATTTTGGCAGAATGCCATATTTAGATTAGCATAAACTGATTGTGAAACTGTGTTTCTGGAAACTGCCTTGCTTAGCTTTCAATTTCTTATTTCATTATTAGGCTAAAAGTTGTTCTATGTAATATATGGGAGAACCAGGTTTATAACTGTTCTCTGGCCCTTTCTGCAGGGCCTGACTCTGTAGAATATTGATGGCCTTGTGTTCCTGTTAAATTTCTCGGATTAAGAGCATTCTGATGGGACAAGTTGGGACTTTACATGCTTCCCTTCCTTATCCCTTTCTGTACTTCTCAGCAATGAACTACCGTTTTCTCTTCTCTTGACTTATATTCATTACTGCTAGCAAGTCCTGTTTCTTATCCTATTTCACTACTTCATCACACATTAAAACAAAACTATTTCAGCCTACATCTGTGTGGTATATCTCCTTTTCAGTTTGATTGAGGTTGTTGTTTTGTTTTGGGGGAACATGACCTCAAATTTTGATGCATGCCACTGCAAATTCTTTAAATTAACAGAGTATCAGCTAGCAAGACCCTCTGATGCAAACAGGAAGGAGATGCTATTTGGGAGTCTTGCTAGGCCTGGACATCCTATGAAGAAATTTTTTTGGGGTAAGTTCTGAATTTATGATAATATGTAAACTTTTAACCACTTAAGAGGCACTAGCATGAGCTATCTTATCACACTAGCCTTGCTGAGAAATATTAGAGCAATTATTCATTTTACAGTAAAATGTTCAGGAATAAATGCAGCTGTCTGCTGCCTTAAGATACTTTTCATTCTGGTACTGGTTTTTGCTGATGTTAAAGCTAGGTTGCCCTAGGCATGTAATCATGTAGCTTTCTGTTAATATAAAGGGAGTCATCTCTGTCTTGCTTAAGCTTGTTTTTTGCTATTAAAATTTCCTGGAAAAGTAAAGTGTTTCTGGCTTTGTGTCTAAGGAGGCTTTTCAAAGTAAATAATTCACCGTTGAACTTGCAGAAGTAGACTTTCACAGCCATGTGAGTGGAGCAGAAAGGAAATTTGTCCTTCCTCTCCTGGATAATACAGAGTCCTAGCTCCCTCACCCTTGTGATGCTGGTGAGCATGTAAGTTGCAGTGTGATGGGCAATACGGTTAGCCAGCTTTGAAATGTAGATAACTTTTATAAAGTTCTGTAGTGACATATACTGAACATCATATTTTCCTTTCTTTTCCTCTCTGGAAGTTTCATTTGTGAGGGAGTATCTGGCAACACAGTGTGCTGTGCAGTATGCGGTATGGGTGATCTGAGAATGCAAGAGGACTCTGTCCTCCCTTATCTTATAAATATCAACTGTCCTTGTAATAGGAACCAGAAATTGGAAGATATTAAATTTCAGTTAACGTTCCTTTAACTCCAGATTTCTGTTAGGTATTTTTAATGTCCTTACCATGACTAGACTCAGTGCCAGGGGAGGAAAAGAAATTCTTGATATATCTGGTCTTGACGTAACCGATGTCTAGATAACTAACCACCTTTTAATGTTTACAGGTAATGCAGATACACTCAAGCATGAGCCTAAAATGAATAATATTGATACCTACACCAGACTGAGGGACTTCTGGCAGCGCCATTACTCTGCTCACTATATGACTTTAGTTGTCCAATCTAAAGGTAACATCAGTTGTTCCTTAAAAACAAGCTCATTGCTACTGTTGGTGTAGTGCTTTTGGCACCAGTTCAGCTGTAGCCCAAGCTGGTTTAGTGGGTTGTCCAGTCCTGAAGGAGGTATTTATATGTAGATTTTAGCCTGGTTTGCAAATGAAACTTGAGCAATTGTGCTGTGTTATTGTCATCCTGCCACTTCTTGACAAAATTTTAATTTAAACTGTTGAATAGGTTCCAGGTTAACATAGAATGTAAAATCTCAAAGATATATTTAAAAAATAATTTTGTAGGAATGTAGAGACAGACCACTTAAATGACTGAATGCTGCTGGTTTCTCTGCCATCAGCAGTGAACCTCCACAGAAAATTATGGGGAAACTGAGACTGGTTCTCTCAGTTGTCTTGTTATGTTTGGGGCTCTTTCAATTCAGGTCTTAAAATAAACACATTCCTCTTGGAAGAATAGAGATTCTAAGTTTTTTCCCTGTAGACTGAAAAATCCTGTGCAAATGGTATTGAGTTTCCTTTCAGCAAAGAGTTTCAGACCTATGGGTCATTTCTGCTGAGAATAAAAGAAATAAATTTCTTAGAAGTTAAGCATGTAGGAGAGACCTGTGCTGAAAATAAATAATTGTGTGCATTCAAGTTAGGTTTGTGCTTAGGGGTTTTGTTGAATGCTAAAGCTGATTGCAATTCCCATCTGTAAAATGGGGTTGGTAATAATAAAGGCGGCAACTCTTTTCTTCTATGCTTTTCTTTTCTGTCCAGACTGTAAAATTCTTAGGGCATTGAATGCCTCTTGAACAATCATTTACATAGCGATGGATTGTAATGTTGTTTCTTCTGGTGATTGGGAAGAAAAGCATGGGAACTGATAGCTAGCTAGGTCAACTTTGCATTTCTATCTCTGTTAAAAGAAAAGAAACTGAGTCCTGTCCCCTTCTCTTCTCCCCCCTATCCCACCTGCTGCATTATTTGTTGTTTAGCGTATACTGCATCACTCTTGGAATACAGAATGCTCACTTAAACAACCAATCTTTGATTGGTCATTTAAAAAAATATTAAACTGCTGGTTCTTGACACATTTCCTTTAGGAAAGAGAGGATGGGGGGAAGGAATTCTTAGCACTGTAGGACTGTGTTTAGCTGTGAAAACCGCTGCATATGTTCTGGATGTAGAGGGATAGAATGAGTCTAGCAAGTACTGGTGATTTCTTAGATCCTTATGATGGTAATTCCTTTTCACAGTCACGCCAGATACTACTGAACTTTAAATCCCAGTTGTATCTACCTGAGATTTCAGCAATATATACAAAACCAGAGCTATGACCAAAGATACAGTTTAGTGAATATTAAGAATTGTCCCAAACCGACAGCTTTGAAGCTTGTAATTTAGAACTTGGCAACTTTAAAATATACTGACTTGCAGCCTCTTTAAAATAACTGGTTAGATAAGATAAAGAATTTGTCTTAGATCTTCAGGCAATTACATTTCTGGCTTTCTTGTTTTCTCTCCTTATTAGAAACACTGGATACATTGGAAAAGTGGGTGACAGAAATCTTCTCTGAGATCCCAAATAAGTAAGATTCTTTTGATCCGTAAAGGCATGAGAAATTATAAAATTATCTGTTCTTAAAATGACTGTTTTTTAAAAACATTCCTTACAGGAGAAATTAAGGAAACTAACATTTGTTAATGAACATCCTTATCCAGAAAAAAAATGGGCAACTTTGGAAATTAAAGACTGGCATTAATTGTTTCAGGAAGACTTTGTTTTGCTTAACAATTATTTAGCCTGCAAGCTGTGTGGTGCTAACTTGCAGCAGTTTGCTTAATTCATACTGATACCTTGATTTTATGATAAATCATTCAAACCTAGATTATCGTTTTACGTTTCTTATCTTTGCTTTATGTCAAAAATAATTAGCAGCAAAATAAAGACCATACCTTGAATTTAAGCATCAACCTCAGGGTGGCAACTGGGTAGAACCTGATCTTTTTTTTAATAAATCACTCCAATGTGCTGTCTAAAAAGGGGATTCTGCAAAAGCTTTACTAACTTGAAAAGCATTTTATTTCCCCTTTCATTTTCTGCTTTTGCAAGATGTTTATTTCTGTGGTGCATGGAAATGCACTTGTGAAAGTCTAATGCCATACAGAGACACATTTGTCTCTCTCAACCCCTGTCCTTATCTTTCCTTCTTCCCCACAAGACAATCCATCAGGGTTCTGTGAATCCAGGGCCAACTCAGGAGGCTGTTTAGCGTGCCTGGCTTTCCTTTCCCCTGTTACAAAAGCAAGTTTTTTATTGTTACTGCCTTGGACAGAAGGAGAGGGAGGAGTTGATGGGGCATCTAAATCTTGGGTGATTACTCTGCTATCTGGGCAGAGTGCAAGTGAATGGCAGGTTGCCTTCCACTTTGGGCTGGGTGGATTTTGGGCTGCACCCTTTGTTAAGGGCCATTTTCTAGTTGTCTGGTGTACCACCTCTGTCATGTCAGAGCTATGGATGCTTACGTCTTGTGATTATCTCAGTGTAGCCTTGAGTCCTTGCCAGTAACATCACACTTTAATTTTGCTTTTAAGTGGCTTACCCAAACCCAGCTTTGGCCATCTGACTCAGCCTTTTGACACACCAGAATTTCACAAGCTTTACAGAGGTAAGTAAAATAGATGTGTTTAAATGTTTTGAATACCTAGCTTCATATTTTCTCTGTGAGAATAATTCTGTGTGGTTCTGAATAACTTTTAACCATTCTTTCTGCATTACGTAGATTTTCTTATTTATGTCTAATCATGTATATTTATATTCAATACATTTATTTGTGTTCAGTTGTTCCAATCAGGAAAGTTCATTCACTGAGTATCACTTGGGCGCTTCCTCCACAAGAACAGTATTACAGGTACGGTGGTGCTGCATTTTACTTCTACCATGTTTATGTTGTAAATAATTTATTGACTTTCACAGCAAACCAAAGAATCTCATTTGTGTTACAGATTACTTTGATTCAGCTAGGGGAACATTTTTTAAATTAATTAAACTGATGCAGATATGGTTCCTTTTATAAATTGAGTGGAATTGGTACACAGTTTATTTAACGTCATTCCTCACTGACTCAGATCAGTCATTATGTTCTGAACTGCTACATTTTTAGCTTATTATCCTAATGCTGCCAGAAAATGCAAAACTTGCCACGAAGAAACAGACAGTGTATATTTTAGTCATTTGTCTAGTGATTTGAGTTCTTTCTGTGAAAAGTATTACCTCTTGGCATTTAGTCTCCTTCAAATTTTCTTTTAGGGTGAAGCCTCTTCATTATATTTCCTGGTTGGTGGGACATGAAGGCAAAGGCAGTGTTCTTTCTTTCCTAAGGAAAAAGTATGTATTTTTTAAAGCATAGTTATTAAATGCTTTGCCATCATTAAAATAAAGGCAAACTCTATTTTGTGTATCTATATTTTGTCTATATATAAAAGCAGCCCAAGTCTGCCTTTTTGTATCAGCGTTTTGTAGTGATATTCTTTAAATTGAAAGACACAAGTAAGACATAAGTGGGTTTTGGTCTGTGATCCATGGATCAGCAGTATCTGTGACTGGAGATCTTGAAAAGGTAACTTAGCTTTTTCACTGTTTTTCATAAGTTCTGTATCCTGAGGTTCACATCTTTACGTTGGAGAAGCTTTGTGTAAACTGTAAACGGATTGAAAGCCATTGAAGTAAAGCTAATTGTAACTAAGCTCAAATAAAGCTGAAATGAGCAATTAGTAAGTAATTTTTAACTCTTCCATAGATTTTGGGCTCTTGCATTATATGGAGGAAATGGTGAGACAGGATTTGAGCAGAACTCTACTTACTCCATCTTCAGCATTTCTGTGACTTTGACTGATGAAGGTTACAAGCACTTCTATGAGGTATGGTTTACTGCAACTTGATTTTCTTACTATTTTCTTAATGTCTGGAAAAATTAATCTGTTCCTTTCTGTCTGCAGGTGGCCCATGTTGTATTTCAGTATGTGAAGATGCTGCAGAAAAGAGGGCCAGAAAAAAGGCAAGTGTTTGCCGCTACATCAGGTTAATTGTGAGATTGTCCTTCTCCATTAGCCTTTTATTTGTAGTATTTGCAAATTTTGTGGAGCTACTAGAGCATAAACAGTGAGTCAGTAGTAAAGCTTGTCTGTGTAGGGAATGTATCCGTTTAAAAAGGCTTAATAATGAATTTGCTAAATATTTATGCTTGTTTTGTGGTACTTTTAGTTTGATTTATTGTGATCTGATTTCTAATTTTAATGAGCTGAACTAGCGTAGATGTTAGGTACAGGTTTGTGTTTATTTAAATAAAATTGTTGAGTCAGATCTGTGTAAGTCAGGACTGTGGTGGTCTGGTGTTAGCCTTTATATTAATTTGGTATCAGATTTTGACTCCTTGTTAGTTAAGTCTGTTCCTCTTTGGAAAATAGCAGAACTTCAAATGCCCTTTTGTATGGAAGGGAAGTGTGTGTAATGCTGGCTTCTATGTCTTGTACCTCAATGAATCACTGAACTCACCCTTTCCTAGAAGACCACTTTTTTTCAGATTCCTGGTAAATGTTGTGGAATAATGGAGGAAATCCACTTCTATTCTCTTCTCCCTCCTTTATAGAATATGGGAAGAAATCCAGAAGATTGAAGCTAATGAATTTCACTACCAGGAACAGGTATTCATCCACTGTTTTGTGTTGATATAGGTAACCCATAAAAAAGATTTATTGTTAATTTTGAAACACGTTTTCAAATTTCTGTTCAACCAGAAACAGATTATGCACTTAATGAGGCTGTATTTTGCTGAAAGAATTTGTATTCTATGCAGAGAAATATTGTGACTTTTTCCTTATCAGAATTAAATGTTACTTTTTTCATTCTCTACCTGGTAGGTAGGCTCTTTTTCAGTTTTAATCATTAGTCCCTTGAGTGTGAAGTTCTGTGCCCATTAATAGTGCTCTGCAAATTGTTTTCAGTATTTTTGCCTAATTTAACTTCCTTTAAGCTGTTTTGGTACTGCTGATTTCTGGGAATAGAAAAGTAATGTTGTGTGAAAGGTGTGGCTTGCTGGTGACCTGGCCTTTGTGAGGATGACCCCCTTCTCTGCTGTTAACACATTACACAGCTAAATGTGGTTTTGTGTCAAATCTTCCTTGGCTTATTGAAACAGCAATTAACAAAAAGTCTTACTTGTTTTTATTAAAGATTAAGAAAAAGAAGGGAAGACAATTTAGATAGTTTGAGAAGTCTCACTTCATTGACTACATTTAGCCGTGTTGTTTCTTACTAGGTAACTTGGTTTTTTTGAATGGTGCTAAAATTTACTTTTGCGAAAACAGATCCATATACTACATATATGGCATGAAAGTGTCACTGAAGTTTGGTTTCTTTAAGGTACACAGATGCAGGAAGGAGAAAAAAAAAAAAAGGAAATACTGAAATTGGAGGGTTTTTCTTTCCAGATGCTCCAAGTATTTTCAGACACTCTTAAGACCTGCCAGTCTGCTGTGAGCATCAGGAGGCTAGAAATACCATTTTTAGCAGATCCTTGCATCTGTAGCTCTGCCTTCAAAATAACATATGGAGGATATTGAGTGTTGAGTGGCCTTTGGATAGCAGAAGTGGTATTTGGAAGTGATACAGACAGCTGGGACTGCTGCCAGCAACCCTAAGTGATAGAGCGGTGGATTTCTTTGGTAGGAACAAGTTTACACTGATTTACAAATGCATCTTTTTAAATTGCCATGTGGTGTTTTTTTTAGTGGAATACAACTTTTATGAATTCGTTAGCAAAGTTCAACTATTATAAGGTTAAAGCAGACTGTCTTCTCCTAACAAAAGCTTTCCCCAGAACAGTAGAGAAGAACTAAAAATGTGTGAAGGATGGCTATTTAGTAGATCAGACATAACAGGAATGAATGTCTGTTGCCCTACATACAGTTTTATGATTCTGTCTTTAATCATTGTCAACAGAGGTCCAGTTTAAAGTTTGACTTTTTCATCAAAGCAAAGCTATTTAGTCCTGAAAGGTTCTTACTAGTTGTCTTGGTTCTTCTTAGTACTCCCAGCTAGAATTTTATTTTCCCCAAAACTGTTACTGCTCTAACAGACTGTGTACTTCCCAGTAGCAAGCCAGGTGGGGATAGAAAACACCAGAGTTTACACTGAGGAAATATCTGCTGTTAAGAGTCCTGCTTTTTTGGCCAGTTGATTTTGAGTGATCGTTAAGAGGTTACTGACAGTGCAGGGATTTAATTCAGAAAGGAAGGAACAGAGATGTGTGTGTGCTTTTGTGACAGGATCATGCATCTTAGGAACAGATGAATGACTCAGTCATGGCACCCCACTCTCCTGGTTGATGGAAAGAGTTGGTACGTGCACATTCTAGAGAATAATGGTCACAGAGGCATGGCTTTGGGCTAAGCAGATATGTGCCCCAGGAGAGGTCTAATGTTTCCTCAGGTGTAGAGTGTCTTAAGAAATTCTTGGTCGTGTTTTCCACTACATTTATAAGACACAGATGTGTCAAACTTGCCTTTTTTCAAGCAAACTATGGTCTCTATCTGGACCCAGCATCTTTTACAGTATGATGCTGGCTGGTTCAAAAAAACCCAAAAGCACTCAGCAAAATGCTCTCCACTAGGCAATCTTACACTGCTAAAAGGCAATCTATACTTCCGTGTCTGAATAGGAGAATCTGTTCCTCCTCACGCTGTATGTTGTGGCTCAGAACTTAAGAAAGGAGCAGAATCTGAGATACTCATGCAGCAGCAGCAGTTCCTTGGCTTGCTCTTTCCAGGTTCCAGATCACTTTAAATCTTGAATTGCAGGACTCTGCTTCTGTTCCCCAGAGGCAAGGAGTGCATTCTACTGGGTCTTTAACCTAGTAGGTTTAATGACTGTAAACTGCACGCTCAAGGTTTATTCTACAAAGGTGATGTGTCTGATATTTCAGGATTCTCAGAGGAGTCCTGAGCCTTAGATATGGTTATGAAATATATTTAATTTAATAACTGAAAGCAAATGCCATAACAAGCATAGCATGCAACTCATGCTTAACGTACCCAACCAGTCAAGCTCTTCTCAGAACAGAAAATTGATATTTTAGTTTTCTGATTATGTGAAAAATAGCTTGCTTTATTTGCTTACAGACAGATCCAGTTGATTATGTGGAAAGCCTTTGTGAGAACATGCAGTTGTTTCAGAAGGAGGATTTTCTGACAGGAGACCAGCTCTTGTTTGAATACAAGCCTGAGGTAAATATTCTTTGAACTCTGATTACATGTTTTGATGTAAGGAAAATATGAGCATACTGTATAATATAGGCATGTATGTAGGCACTTATAATTAGGCATAATACAGGCACAGTTTTTATATTAATTGAAACACTTTTGATATTCAGAAAGCAAATCACCTTTTTTTGTAAGCTTGTTATGTCTTGTTCTTCCTGTGTTCCAACTGAGAAGTCTTTGCTGGGTCAGGCAGAGCCAGAGTTGAATTTGAACTGAAGTATTGTCTTGAACTTGTAGATCATTGCTGATGCCCTTAACCAGCTCAGTCCTCAGAGAGCCAACCTCGTTTTGCTGTCTGCTGCCAATGAAGGCCAGTGTCATCTAAAAGAGAGGTGGTTTGGAACACAATACAGTGTGGAAGGTAAAACAACAACAGAAACTTAGAGAATGTCTGATTCATGCAGTAGAGATATTAAAAGGGCGAAAACACAAAATAAAACCACAGGGAAATTAATCTGCAGTGCTAAACTGACCTCATCATTAGTCAAACACTCTGTCCTACTCAGTAATTATTCTTTGTTTGGTGTCAGTTGATTCCCGCTCCCTAGTTTACAGTTGGTTTAGGAGGTGGGAGCCCTCCCCTTGGCTGCCATTCAAGTCCTGGACAGGGAAAAGAACACAAACAATGAAGGGCAGGGTGTGTTGGTAGCTGGATCACTAATGCAGGCAGGCTTGATTTACTTTTTAATAGGGCTGCTTCAGGGGAGTTCGTGGGAAGGGATTTAGAAAGATTCAAGCTGAACCAGGTGACATTAAGAAACTCCTATTGTACCACAAATCCTCACAGAGATAGCCAAGAGATGAGAGAACTGGTCTAGGAAATAAGATAGCATTATCTTCCTGTTGAACTAAATGCACTTCACGTTTTTTAATAGATATTGACAAGTACTGGAGTGATTTATGGGCCAGTGACTTTGAGTTAAATCCAGATTTACACCTTCCAGAAGAAAACAAATACATAGGTAAGGCATCTGAGCATGAGTGAAATCTTCCCCCAGTAACTGATTTGGAATTTTCTGTGGTTTAGAAACAATCCTTAATTTCCATCTGAACATCAACCTGGTTTTGCAAGTTAAAAAATATGGGAGCTCTGTTCACCTGAATTTTATTTAATATTCTTTTATAAATAAGAACTGAGTTTTTTCTAAAGTGTAGACTTATAGGTTGTATAGCTATAAACAGAGCAGGCCTCACACAATCAGTGAGACTTAACACAGAGCTCCGGACACCTGAGAAGAGCAATTTTATTTGCTTAATCCTGCTCGTTTTGAAAGCATCTAAATACCATCTGGCTTTGTTGCCAAAACCAAATGAAAATAAACCCATAACTTGAATCCTGGATGGAATGCAACATCACCATTTCTGCATTGCTGCTGAGCCACTATTCTAATGTGGAACTGAAAAATAAATGTTCTTTGGGTCCAGGGAGGCATTATCATATAATCATATAATTTAGCAAACTAGGAGGGGGAAAAATGTGTTTTGTTGATAATTTTGAAGACTTTTATGCATGTAGCCTGGCTGTGTCTGTGAAACCTACTAACTTCTGGTTTTGGTTTTGGTTTTTCTTTTTGTTAGCCACTGACTTTGCTTTGAAAGTTGCTGACTGCCCTGAGACAGAATATCCAGTCAAAACACTAAGCACACAACAAGGCTGTCTCTGGTACAGGAAGGATGATAAATTCAAAATTCCAAAAGGTAAACACTGCAGGGCTTTCTAGAGAATAGGAAGTCCTTGTTTTTACCAGCTAGAATTTATTTAAAGGCAAATAACCCATGACCATCGTCATTTAAACCCAGTGTTTACTGTCAGCTCTTCTGTGGTCCTTTTGACCAGTAGAAGAGAAGCAGGTAAACTACGTTGCAACAAAGAAACCCTGCTGATACCTCAGGTTAAAAAGTGGAATCACTGAAACGTAGTGACTTCTGAATGTGTCAGACTATGGACAGAATTTGGCAAACAGAATTTGGCAGAGGTGATATGATACTGAGATAAGGGCTTGAAAATGAAGGAACACATTAACTAGAAGAGACTGTAGTCTGTTCTACAGAAAGAGAAAAATACAGCCTGGATCTGAGACAAATGGGGAAAAGACATTGCTGCTTTCAAGCAGAATGTCATAATTTTTAGCATCTGTTAAACAGATGTTTTGTGGAGTTTTCTCTTTTCATTTATATTGGTCACGCCACGTGAGTTAGTATTCTCAAAGCACACCTTTGTATTTTCTAATATTTGGTATTTTTAAAGGAAGATTTTGGACTGAAAAAGGGAAGATGGTTGATGATTACTTAATATAAGCAAAAATTCTTATAGCTGAATGACCATTTTTATTAGACGCAAATTGTGACCAAAGAACGACCTGATGGAAATATATTTAACCTTAAAAAGCTGTCACTTTTTATACAATTGCTCATTTAAGTTCTTTTTCTCCACCAGGTTATGTTCGATTTCATCTGATTTCTCCATTGATACAACAGTCTGCAGAGAAGTAAGGATTACAGTATTTATGCTTATCATGCAGAGTAACTAAATTACCATACCTAGTGAAAAACCACAAAGAGAGATTAATTTTAAACTGGAATAGAATAAGGCTTCCTTTTCTCCATGTTCTTACACTTTCTTAGTGGTTTTATGTGTAGTTTGATGAGGGTGGTCCCACGGCAGGTCAGTACTGTAGCAAACAGATGCATAGTTCCACAGTGTGTTACTCCCCAGTACACGTTTTGGGGAAAAAAAATCATAGAACAGCAGCAGTGCACATACCAGAAGGAATTGCTTGGAGAAGGAGTTGGTCCTGAAAAGAGCAGTCCACCATCGTGTCTTGAACCAGCAACTTGGGAGCCTGTAGGAGCGGGGGAAGAGGCTATCAGCAGCATTTAGAAACCAACTGTTTGTTACAGCTCAAGATTATAGCTCTGCACTTCTGCTAGTCTTAGGCTAGCATTGCCATTTGTAACAAATTTCACAGGGCTTTTGTCATAAGCCTGCTGAGACCTGCACATGTAGTATTTTGGGAAAGCCTTTATAGATCTGTTTTCATCTTTGTTAGTTTGAACTTTGAATTGGAATTCAGGCAATAACAAAAATCTGAAAGCACAGGCTGCAGTTTCCACATATTGTAGCCCGATTTGCTACAGCTTATTATTTTTTATCTTGATAAATAGTCATCTCATTACTCAAGTCTTCAGCGTAACTGAGTCCATACATCCCCCCTTCCTTTACACAAAGTGTAATAATCTCATTTTCTGTGATTATTCAATGTTTTGAGCATTGGCATGTTACAATGTGTGTTCCTACCTTGAAGAAATCTTAAATTATGTGAAGCTGGAATCTTATTCATTGCAAAGAATAGTTGAATGCTAAAATGTTAAGTAGTGTTATATGCTTTCTGGACAAAAGGAAACTTGCATTCTGTATTTCCAAGTTTGTTGAAAATTTCTTCTTGAGTCTCATTTTACTCAAATACTCATTTCTGTAGGAGAACTTGTGTGTACCATCAAACTCCTTGGGTTTGATTTTTAGCTTTCCTCTGTTTCTTCTTTTTTTTTTTTCCCTTTTTTTAAACCCTCTGCCTTTTTCTCCATCCAGCATAGTTTTGTTTGATACATTTGTAAACATCCTTACCCACAATCTTGGTGAACCAGCTTATGAAGCGGACGTTGCTCAGTTGGAATACAAGCTAGTAGCTGGAGAGCATGGCTTAGTCATTCGAGTGAAAGGATTCAATCATAAACTACCTGTGAGTACTGCTGATCTTCTAGATACTTCTGTGCATGCTGCTTTCCAGTGTATGTGCTTTTTGTCCTAGCAGCTGGAGCCTAGCCAGCTGGAGCTTGAATGTTTAGATGAGGTATTTTAAATTGGAAAATTTGTGTCTGTTCAGATACAGGATAATGCAGCAAATGCTTTTTCATGTGCTTACGTGTATAAAGGTATAGTTTTATTCACTAAATAAGCTCAAATTGTTGACCCTAAGCTGACTTAAAAGAAATCTTCCTTTAATTAATAACTGTGTCTCCATTAAGACTTTAACAGCTTTTCCTTTCAAAAGAGCTATGAGTCTTCCATGTCCCTTTAGAGCATTAGAGCCTCTCCATGTATAAGCTAAGGCTCTTTGCACACTGTCTGGAGAAGTAGGTCTGAAAATAGGCTTTGTTTACAATTTGACTTTGGAGATACAGCTTCCAAACATGTTCATTTTGGGTGTGGTTTTTCTTTGTTGGATTGCTAAGAGCTTACCTTACGAGGCTTGAGGGATCCCTGTTCCCATTCTCTGCATGCTGGCTGTGTAAGACATGGCACGCACAAACAGAGAGGACGTAGTGATCGAAGAGGGGAGGAGAGAACTACCAAACTCCCTCAGACTTTCATTGCAAGAGCTTGACTGGAGCTTTAACAAGACCATCAATCATCTATCAGGCTTATTAATGTGAGGTTTAACAGAAAAAGCCAGAGGTGCAAATAGCATCGCCCGAGTATTTTTTAATCACGCATGTTGCTTTGTTGCAATGCCGTCGTGCTGGTCATCTGTAAAAGGAAAAACGGGAATATCTAATACAGCAGTGTTGGAGATACAAGCTACATTTCTTTCAGGAGAATGTGGAAACTCTCATTGATTTGGGATATTGAGCTTATTTCATTCACTTTCTAAAAATGCAGTCCTTTTGAAAATTGACTGTAATTTGGTATAGAATTGTTTAGGGAAGAACAGCTAACAGAACTGAGGAATGTGCTTTAGTAACCCTTGCACGTCTCTTATGTTGACCAAATATTGATGATTTTTTTTTTTTATTATAGGATTAAGGTTAAATTGGTTCTTTTAAAAACCAACCAAACAAAAAAAACCCACCCCGACCTAAAACTCTTTTCTTTACAGCTTCTATTTCAGCTCATCATTGATTACTTGTCTGACTTCAGCTTTACGCCAGCAGTTTTTGAAATGATAACAGAGCAGCTGAAGAAAACATACTTCAACATCCTCATCAAACCCGAGACTCTGGCCAAGTGAGTTCTGGGGGAGGGCAAGAAGTGGCTGGGCAGTAGGTGTTGAGGCTGAGCTGAAGAGCTCAGCAATTGCTGCTCTGTGCTCATGGAGGCTTGTCCTAGGGTTAGCTTGTGGCTTAGAGAGCTCAAGCAGCAGCTCTGCAGCCAACATATCACGTGTGGGTAGATTGGACATCCAGGTAGCTGCTGTTCTGAAGTGACCTGTAGCCAACAGCAGGTGCTGAGGGAGGGCAGGATCACCCACAGCAATGCTCCTGGGGACCATCCACCACTCTCCAGTACAATCCCGCGTCAGGAACGGGATCTCTTACATTAAACAGCTCTTGACAGCCTGTGGTTTTGTTTTCCTTCTTGCATTGCAGGGATGTGCGTCTCCTGATTTTAGAGCACGGCAGGTGGTCCATGATAGATAAATACCAGACGCTGATGAACGGCCTTTCCATTGAGTCTCTCTCGTCCTTTGTTAAGGCTTTTAAATCACAGCTCTTTGTAGAGGGCCTCGTACAAGGGAACTTCACAAGCAGAGTAAGTACAGCTTCAGCAGCTGACACATGCTGAAACCTGGTCTGAAAACGTGCTTTAACACAGTCGCCACAACTCCAGCACTCGCCTGCCAGCTGACTGCCTCCTCTGTGCAGGCAATCTGGAGGCTTGCTGGTACAGGGCAGCTGCGCCTCTAACAACTTAGGAACGCTCGTCTAGATAAGCCACTGGGGAGGTTTTTTCAGGAATTTGGATTTAAACTGCAGAGAGGGAAAAATGTGGTGGAAATAAAGCCTGTAGGCTGTTGCCCCTGCTGCTCCCGTTTTTTGTATTGTTTGCTGTATTGAAATATTTGATATTGAGAAATTGCCATGGTGGTGCCACAGGAGGAGGCTTCCCTCAAAGTACAGTTATCCTGGAAATTTGATTGCCTGCATGGTTTGTTCAAACCTCACTGAGGTCCAGTCATCTTCAGTCTTGTTAAACACCTGCAGTATTCATCGAAGTCTTCTACCCTGGGACTAAGTCACACATAGTCCTGTCAGACTTTTTAAAATAGGGTCATAATGGGGCTTAGCTCCATGTATCCAGCCTCATTGAGTGCCTGTGTGTGGCATGGGAGAGAAACCTTCTGTAGTTATGATTTCTGCCAAAAAGTTTCTTAGCTGGTGGTGTTTGCCCTCAAACTGTTTAAAGCCTCCTAAAGAAAACGTGATAATGTCCTTTGGGAGGTCAGATTCTTGCAAGGTCAGCTGTCCCCTCCTGAGCTGTGGAACAGAAGGTCTGATAATCTAATCATGATTTGCGAAGAACCTTCATTCAAATGCTTTTGTTGCTGCAGCCTCTGTGTGAGCCAAGCTCCTTTCACAGTGTGGCACGTGCAACCTTGTAACTCCTACACCAGTTTTACTGTTTCTCTTACCTCCCATTTCTTCACTTCAGCCCAAGAGTCTCCTTCCCAGAGCTCCAACTTCATGCACAAGAGAGGGGCCTTATCTCCTCCTATGTGCACCCTTTGCTGTTGTGATGGCTGACGCTATGTCTCTGGCTTCTGCATTCTCCTTCTGGGGAAGTTACAGTGCAAGGAACTGCCTGGAGGCTCTGTTTGCTTTGCAGCTTGGTGCGGAGGTGCCTGGATAAGGCGAGGGGCAGGGATGTAGGTGGCATGATGCAGCTCGGCTGTTGTTTCCTCAGGGCGTCACCTTCTCAAGCTATGCACTGGTGTGTGGCTATGAACTGAGGTAATAATTCTCTTCTAAATAAAACTTACGTTTATGCTTTCTCTCCTAGGAAGCAAAGGATTTTCTGAATTACGTTGTTCAGTGAGTATCTCTTGACTCTTGCACTATGGGGAAACTATAATCAAGTCAATCTTTTCTGGAGGAAGGGGCCACGGTGGGAGCGATGCAAATTTCCTTCTCCCCTCCTGGATAGAGGGCTGCTGGTGTTTGCAGGAGGCAACTGTCCATTGTGGCAGTTCAAGCAGGACGTTGTTCTGGTTGGGGGAAAGGGAAAATAATGTCAGACTGTGTAAATGCTTGGGTGTTGTATTGGTTTGAGCTAAGATGTGAGCGGGTGTTTGACCCTTTGCTGTCTGCACTTCCTTCAGAAAGCTCCAGTTCGCTCCTCTGGCCCATCCCTGCCCTGTTCAGTTCCGGGTGGTGGATTTGCCAAATATGCATCTGCTCTGTAAGGTGAAAACTCTCAACAAAGGCGATGCCAACTCTGAAGTGACAGTGTATTACCAGGTAACGCGTTAGCTTGGTGCATGCTGGTCTGTTCCCTCTGGTAGCTGCTGCCGCTATGGCTGTACTTGCATCACAGCCTTGAGAGCAGCCTCTGGACAGGGGTGCTACAGAGAGTGCACTGAAACCTCACGTAAGCAGGTGCCCTTGGCCTAAGAGGCTAAACCTAGGTGGGCTCTTGCAGCCTATGGCGTTCCCCAAAACCGGCATCTTCCCCTCCTGGCCTGTGCTCGTGCTAGCAGCTGGGTTTGTGCCTTGGTGATTTACTGGTGTCCTCACCACTGACGTCATGGTCCTGGGCTGAGCCCCTCCCCTCTCCTCTGAAACCCCCACGGGAAACCAGAACTTTCCAGCTGTCCCTGCTGTGAATTGTAATTTGGTGCTGCAGTCAGGCTGAGATGTGTGCCACAGCCATCACCTTGGTCTGAACTATAGCACTTAACTCCACAAAATCACCCTGAATTCTTCATTTTCTTTCTAGTCAGGTGCCAGGAACCTAAGGGAATATACCCTTATGGAGCTGCTTGTGGTAAGTCAGTGTTTGTGTCTCCTGACTCTTCAGAGTGTCTCCCCTGAAGACGGTGCTTGAGGCCAAGAGGTGGCCCTGGGGCTAAATGGGGCAAAGGGGACAGCACCAATCTATTGCTCACTCTGCTTAAAATGCTGAGTGTTTGGTACGGGGTCCCCAAACTGCTGCAGCAATGGACAGTACAGAAGACTGTTCTTGCAGCTGCCCACCCAGAAGACTGAGACCTCTCTTAATGCAGTGAGTGCAGTCAGAAAGGCAGCACTTCAGGGGTTTTCACGTCTTGTGATCTGGGTGGAGCCCGAGGGGTGGCTGCAGAGTTGCATCCCTTCTGCTGTAATGCGTCTGTGCTTTGTTTCAGATGCACATGGAAGAGCCTTGCTTTGACTTCCTGAGAACCAAACAGACCCTTGGGTGAGTTCACAGCAGAGGACAGCTCCTACACACCCACTTTCATGGTTCCCTAGGACTTTTACTCTGGAAACCTTTCCAGCACAGTGGCTAATTCCTCAATTACTGTAATGGGGACAGCAACATGAACACATCAAATCCAAGAGCAGGCATTGACACAAGCTGCAGCCAAGTTGCTTCTGAGGCCTGCAAGAATTGCATCTCTTACCAGTGTGTTAGCTCAGAATTATTCAGCATCAGGTTGTTCCTTCTGCTTCCTAAATCGGCTCCCCACTCCCAGGGCTGGTTTCACAGCGGCTCTGTGGTGTGCAGCAGCCTCCCTCAGAGGCACCCTTCTACCTCAGGGAACTGGAACGGGCTTTTCACAGCTGTGGGTCTGTCACTCTGAGGAATTAAGTTTGCAGGAACACAAACAGAGATACTCTGCCAAGCTCAAAAGGATTTCCTAAAAATGAGAAAACACTGACGTGCAGTGATGCAGGAAATAAAGGAAGGAAGGCTACTGAGAATTTGTATCTGAGATTTTTCTTTCTAAAGTACCACAGTTTTAACTTGTAGTGTGTCCTGTAAATGAAATTTAATTGTGCTTGTGGAATGACTATTACAGTGTCATCCCCCCCCCTTTTTTTTTCTTTTTAAGCTACCACGTGTACCCTACATGCAGGAATACTTCTGGGATTCTTGGCTTCTCTGTCACAGTAGCAACCCAGGCAACTAAATACAAGTAAGTGCCCGCTCCGTGGCTAATGCTGGTCACTGCTACCAGGCTTGGGCTGCAGGAGTCACCCCTGAGCTGCTGGCACCCTTACTGCACCGTGTCCACTATGCCCACCTGGCGGCGGCTCAGCCGATGGGTCTCCTGGGTCTGCCAGCTGTAAATGGCAGCTGTTGCTGCTGTTGTCCGAGTAAGGATGACTTCAGCACGGGAAATTCATGGCAACTGGTTTTACAAAAGTCAAGGTTGACAAGGCAGCCAGTGGACTTTTTGCATGTATTCAGGCACTGAACATCTGAGCCTCACAGGATATAGTGAGGGATTAAACTATGTGACCATGTTAGCATGCCATGTTTTGTGTAAGTGGTGTATTTACACAATATGCAGCTGAAGAATTATTACTGAGTGACTTTCACTTAATTTTCTACTTGTTCTGTTGGATCGGGTCACAGCTGCTGTCAGGTAACCACAGTTCAGGTCCCCAGCAGCCTCACAGCAGCGACTCCTCTTGCTGTTGGTTGTCTCCAGCCCTGGTGTTGGAACAGGACTGAACAGCACTAAAGATCAGAGCCCAGGTTTTATTCCTGGAGAAGATGGTGTTCACAGCTGCATGAGCTTTTCAGGGGAGGAGGGAAACCAGCCTGTCCCTGAGCATTTCCTTGTCATTTGGGGGCTGTGCTGCTGCTTTACCCCTCAGTAACGGTTTTTTGTTTCTTCCTGCCTAACTGAATTCTTTAACTCTCTTTTAGTTCCGAATTGGTTGACAAGAAGATAGAGGAGTTTCTTGCTTGCTTTGAAGAGAAAATCAAGCATTTAACTGAAGATGCTTTTAGCACCCAGGTAAAACTTGATCTTGAAAAGCTCTTCCTTGAACTGCTAAATGACACCTAAACTGGAAGATTGGGTTACAGCTCTCTGGCCCATTTCTGAGGTTTTCTGGACAAAGTACTCACTTTCAGTCCTGTTCTGCAGTCATCCTCTAATCATTTGCTCTCTGACCACTTCTAGTTAAGGTGGAAAGCAATGAACCACCTTGTTAATGTAATTTAGGTTTTCTTCCAACTTCAATGAATGTGACAGTAAATTAAGGTAGTTTTAAACCCTTTGAAACTAATTGTTTTGTCTTTTTTAAATGTAGGTTACAGCTTTGATAAAACTTAAAGAATGTGAAGACTCCCATCTCGGAGAAGAAGTAGACAGGAACTGGAATGAAGTTGTGACACAGCAGTATCTCTTCGACAGGCTTGCCCGCGAGGTTGGTGGTCCCTCTGTGGTGTTGAGCAATGCCAAACAGAACCCTCACAAGTTCCTTCTTGCAGCAGTTTTAAATGCAAAACGTAAATCAGGCAATTCTAAAACTACATGCTATTTTAGATAAAAGAACATTTTAAATGGGATATAGTTTGTATTTTATGTTTAAAATTACTGGAATCGCCCCTGTGCTACTTAAACCTCATTCCTGTGGGTTTTAGATTGAAGCTCTGAAGTCTGTTACAAAATCGGACCTGGTCACCTGGTTCCAAGCTCACAGAAGCAACAAGAAGAAAGTGCTCAGCGTGCATGTGAGTGGTTGCCAGCTGCTGAAATACCAAACTTTGATAACCTCAGATTGCCCAGGAAGGGTGGGGTAGATGAGCTCTGTAATCTGATGTGGTGGCTATCTACATTGCTGTTCATATTTTCTGCATTTCTAATTATTATTGTTGTTTGTTTGAATCACATTTAAGTATCTTATTTAATTTTCAGGGCGCATGGACATTGAATCTAAGTTAGAGAAGCTTAGAGCCAAATTTCTTTTTTGGTAACTTTTTTCCAGGTGGTTGGATATGGCAGACATGAAGGGGACTCAGAGGTTACAGCTGTCTCAGAAGTACAGAATTCTTCATCTGGTGAAATACCTCATCTCATTTTCTTGCCCCCATCTTCTTTGATGGCTCATGTTACTTCCATCAAGGACATCAAAGCTTACACATCAACTCTGAATGTTCTCCCCTACCATAAAATATTAAAATAAAATTGACATCTTGCCCTGCAGCGGTGTGTAATACAGGTGCTTTCTGCAACATAAATGTTACAAACCTATTTTTATTAAAAGGGGGCCTGTAGTGTTAGCTGCGATGAAGATGCCTGTTCAGATACAGAGGAAGCTTTCCTAAAGTTTCCAGCCAACCTTTCTCATTAAGAGCAGGCCCAGCCCTGGCTTCCAGCTGGAAGGAAGGGAGAGTTTCCCCCACCACCAGAAAGATGCCACATTCTCCCCTCCTGAAGGGGCTGGAAGAAGGGGGGGGCTGTACCTTCCTGTTCAGGCTGTCTTCTGCCATGCTGTGGCAGCCCCTTAACAGCAGTTACAGCTCCTCAAAGGAAGCTGTCTGCAGTTCTCCTGGAGGAGTTACAGAGCAGGTGGGAGGGAGAAAAAGCCTAAGGCTTCCATCTGACACAGTTTAGTTTATTTTTTTAGTTTTTTTGTATGTGCAGTATAGACAAAACTGAGATGAAATCAAATAAAAGCTAGATTTAACTGTGGAAAGAAAAATAGGTTGAATACTACCCTTAGCTACTTACTCAACCATTATTTAACTTCGAGCAGAACCACAGAAATTCAAAGATTCCTAAAGTGCTGGTGAGCCAGTAGAGACCAAGGCTGGATGTAGATTCCAGAAAAACTCTCCTGTGGGTGCTTGGAAATTCTGCTCCTTTTGCTACTTCTGTAACTACTTGAAGAGGTAGGTTTAGCTGCAAGGATTGGGGGGCCGGGAGGGGGAGGGAAAACAAAAAACTAATATATTTCACATAAAACAATTGATCATCACTCAGCTGAAAACACAGTCTTGCTGCAAAGGTTTATTATGAAATAAATAAAAAGTCCATAAGAGAAGTTTGAAAAATCTATTTTATGAAGCTTTAAGATGCATTGAGTAGAATTATCTATGGTTACATTATAATCTCAAAATAACAAAGTTATTTTGGGCAAGACGCTGAAATGCCGAAAGATCTGATTATCATACAGGTGGAAGATAACATTTATGTAGCATTTTCTAACAAATTGTCCCATCAAAGGAATCCTCATATTTACACATTGCCAACATTAGCTAGATTGAAATGACGTCTTGCGGGTTTTTTTAAGTATGCAGGACCCAGGACTATTACACAACTGATACCAAATGCCATGGCCTTCACAGTGGTTGTGCAAAGTGTATACACTTCACAGCCCAGGTTCTCCCATGCTCTAGAAGCATCAGTAACAGGGCTCCGGGAGCCTGCCTTTGAAGCCCGAATACACTACCAGTCTAGCGGAGTCCAATACAAGTTACTGCACAGCCAAGACGTTTCTTATTTCATTTAATTGCTTATCTGCATCAGTAAGTCCAGTATCCCTGAGATAGGAACCACTGTAGTTGGAGGGGTCAGGATCTCCAAACGGTACGTACGTGATAACTGATGACTACCTTGGTATCAGATGTAAACTTTGCTAAGCCAAGGCTCGAATGCTTTCTGGTTTTATAACCCATTTAATGTTTACTGGCAGCAAGTCGTTTCAATAGTGGCTCATCATAAACCCAGCATTCTCCATCTTCATGGAATAACTAGAAGAAAGGGTATAATCAGATGTAAGCTTTTCATGACTTAATTGGAAAGGGACAAATGCTACAGGTTAGAGGGCATTTACACTGTCCAAATAAAGCTCACCCTTGTTTCCCATGAGGTCTCGTTCTCCTTTCTGGCTCTGGCTTCAGCTCTTTGTCTTTCTTCAAGCGCGTGCTTTGCAGCTGTGGCTGCATCGATGTCTCTAATTTTTAAGTTGTAGGTTACATCTTTCCATAAGCTTAAAAAAGAAATTTGAACAGAGACTGCTTTATAGAAGCACAGTGCTAATAGGTTGTAGAAACTTACTACTGGCTACTACTCATCAATATTTGACATAAAGCAGGCCTCACTTTATCAAAAGGGCAGAGAACCCCAATATATATTAAACCACCAGAACTGCACTGTCCAGTGCCAGGAGTGAGGAGGCTGTAGCAAGCGCTCTGGCCCTCCCAGGAACGTTTGGTCTCAACGAGGATGTGACCGAGAACAACCAGTCTCTTCTTCCCCCCCCGAGAGCCCCAACCTGCTGTACCTTGGCTCAGTCCCACAGCAAAGACTAATGAAGAACACAGTTTGTCCACGCAGCGAATAGATTAAGTGTACCGTTAGGCAGACTGTGTACTGAAAACTCAAGTAACTAAAAAAAAAAAAAAAAAAAAAAAAGAGTCTTAATTTACCCATTTAACTGAAGCTCTTACCAGCGAGACTCAAAGTCGTCTTGGTCCTCCAGTTTCCTTACCTTCTTCTTAATTGTAGGCATTTTCTTGGTATCTATAAAGACAGTGTTCTCCTAGAGAGTGAGAGTTAAAAAAATAAAATAAATCAGTTCTTTATCCAGATTTTAAATTTATATACCTTCACACTAGTACACTGGTTGTCAGGAAATATATGAAAACCCATCACTCTTTAGATTCTGTTCTTTATAGAAGGATCAGGTTACCATAATAATAAATTAACAAAGTAAATTCAGGACGTTTATGCTGAATTCAGCATTCTTGTGATCTTTTGGACAGCTTCATAGGAGTTCCCAACTATTAATATTTGTTTTAAAAAACCAACAACAACAAAAAAAACCCTTTTTAAGCACAATCTTCTATTTCTGATAAAAAAAAAGAAAAAAGGTGCTTTACCCCTGTTGTGTATTTTGCGTACATGACACCATTCCATTCTCCTTCAATTGAGCAGAAGGGTTTCTTGTCATTAGGAGAACTAAACAGAAATAAACAGCCATTTCTCAGTTGTATTACAGTAACTGAAAGACCCTGAAGGATCAAAACTTTATCGTAGTTGCTGTACAGTCCAATTTACATCAGCCCTTAAAGTGTTCATCACCAATACAGAAAAGATGAGCATTCTGTTTACTAGCTTTGCATGAATTAGTTCCACTGGATAAACCTTAAAAGGAAGTGCTGTTCCAGGATAAGACAGGTCTTGCCTTAGGGCTGTATCTGCATTTAGAGTTTAGGAAACTAGTTACAGGCTTTTGAAACAGATTTAGGGATAAGTTTAAGCTTAAAAAGGTTTCACAAACTCAAAGCTTATCCCCCAGACTACCAGGAAACACAACACTAGTTCACAGATGACGTCTATCAATGTGTGTCGAGAGGCAACTTAAAACCAAGTTACACAGCTCCCTCATTTTGTCAGCATCACTTACTGACATTACTGCAGATCTCCAAATCAGATGAGGATCTCCACTGAATTCTATGCTCTGGGCATGTGCACAGGGCCTAACCAAAAGCCGCCAAACCATGGGTATAAATAAATACGTAAAAGTTGGCAGCAGAGCTTTAAGGACACGCTACGAACAAGGCTTGCTTCAGTATTTTTATTTCTGGGAGAAATAATGATGAAGACATTTTGTATAATTCAGGAGTGAAAATTTAAATTTCTCTCTGTCAACAGCTGAGAACGTTTTGGAGAAGGTCAAGGTAGGATTGCAGGTTTCCTCTCATGACTCTTGGCTATAAAATGGCATCCTGTGACAAGTAATCATGAGAAAAGTTATTGGGTGTAGCTGTTCCAGTATTTTACACTCCTGACTGTTTTGAAAAAACACTGTCAGAATTTAAGTAGAGAAAAAACAAGATTAACTGAAGAAGCCTGCTTACAAAATTTCAGCTGTAATTCTGTGCTTCTTTCCTCCATAAAATGGTTTAGTGTGGAAGACGATGGAAGCATTATAACCTGTCTTTGAGCAATTAATACTGCATTCTCCACCAAGTTCTATCCATGGCACAGTGAGAATAGACCTGTAATTATAAATATATGTATATATTTACAATCTTTTGACTGATAAATATTAAGCATGAAATATTACAAGGCATTAAAAAAATGAAAATACTGAATAGAGCATTTACTTGCCTTCCATAACCATTAGGAAAGGTCAAAATATAGTGTTCATCATAATCTAGGCATGTGACACACCCTATCAAAGAAAAATAAAGACAGATTTTAAAAACCTCTACAAAACTTTTCATAACAATCTCCTGAAATAATTCACTAAAAACAGGTGCCATCAAAAGGAAAGGTGAAGAGCATTATTTAGATGCTGAGAACGCCTAGCTTCTAGAGCAGGCAGGCAGAGTTGTGTTTACATGAAAAACTGGGTCCTAAATGTTTTCAGCACATGAAGCATGCAGAAGGAATCACTTGGTTCCTAGATACATAAGCTCAAATTACATAAAATCAAACATTCCTTATGTTTAATAGGATGACCATTGGTCACCAACGCAAGTGAGCTCGTCGGAAATGTCAAGATTGGAGGCAGCTTGGGTTGCAGTGATCATGCGCTGGTAGAGCTCACGCTCCAGAGGGAAATGGGAAGAACGAAGAGTATAGTCAGGACCCTGAATTTTAGAAAAGCAAACTTCCAGCTCCTCGAGGAGATAGTCGGAAGGACTCCCTGGGAAACGGTCCTCAGGGACAGGGGAACAGAACAGAGCTGGCAGATCTTTAAGGAAGTGATCCACAGAGCGCAAGAGCTCTCGATCCCCAGGTGTAAGAAATCGGGCAAAGAAGGGAAGAGACCGGTGTGATTGAGACAAGAGATGCTGGTCAAACTAAGGAGGAAGAGGGAACTGCACAGGCAGTGGAAGCAGGGACAGGCATCCTGGGAAGAGTACAGGGACACGGTCCGGTTGTGTAGGAATGGGGTCAGGAAGGCCAAGGCTCAGCTGGAGCTAAACTTGGCTAGGGATGCAAAGAATAACAAGGGTTTCTACAGGTATATCAGCCGGAAAAGGATGGTTAAAGAAAGCGTACCCCCGCTGATGAGTGAGACTGGCAAGCTGGTAACAGCAGATGAGGAGAAGGCTGAGGTACTCAACAACTTTTTTGCCTCAGTCTCCACTGGGAACCTCTCTCCCCACCCCACCCGAGTTGATGGATGGCATGAGGGGGGCCGGGAGGGCAAAACCCTTCCTGCTGTAGGAGAAGATCAGGTTCGTGACCACCTGAGGAACCTGAACGCACATAAGTCCATGGGACCTGATGAGATGCATCCCAGAGTCCTGAGGGAATTGGCTGATGTAGTTGCCAAGCCACTCTCCATGATATTTGAAAAGTCATGGCAGTCAGGTGAAGTCCCTGGTGACTGGAAGAAGGGAAACATTGTGCCCATTTTCAAAAAGGGTAGAAAGGAAGACCCTGGGAACTACCGACCTGTCAGCCTCACCTCTGTGCCTGGGAAGATCATGGAACAGATCCTCCTAGAAGCTATGCTAAAGCACATGGAGGCCAGGGAGATAATTCGAGATAGCCAGCATGGCTTCACCAAGGGCAAGTCCTGCCTGACGAACCTAGTGTCTTTCTATGATGGTGTGACAGCATCAGTGGACAAGGGAAAACCAATGGATGTCATCTATCTGGACTTCTGCAAAGCCTTTGACACGGTCCCCCACAACATCCTTCTCTCTAAATTGGAGAGCTATGGATTTGATGGGTGGACTGTTCGGTGGGTAAGGAACTGGCTGGATGGCCGCATCCAGAGGGTAGTGGTCAATGGCTCGATGTCTGGATGGAGACTGGTGATGAGTGGTGTCCCTCAGGTCCGTACTGGGACCGGTGCGGTTTAATATATTCATCAATGACTTAGACAGCGAGATCGAGTGCACTGTCAGCAAGTTTGCAGACGACACCAAACTGAGTGGTGCGGTTGACACATCAGAAGGACGGGATGTCATCCAGAGAGACCTGGACAGGCTGGAGAGGTGGGCCTGTGTGAACCTCATGAGGTTCAACAAGGCCAAGTGCAAGGTCCTGCACCTGGGTCGGGGTAACCCCCGGTATCAGTACAGGCTGGGGGAAGAAAGGATCGAGAGCAGCCCTGCCAAGAGGGACTTGGGTGTGCTGGTGGATGAAAAGCTGGACATGAGCCGGCAATGTGCGCTGACGGCCCAGAAGGCCAACCGTACCCTGGGCTGCATCAGGAGAAGCGTGGCCAGCAGGTCGAGGGAGGTGATTCTGCCCCTCTACTCTGCTCTGGTGAGACCTCACCTAGAGTACTGCGTCCAGCTCTGGAGCCCTCAGCACAAGAAGGACATGGAACTGTTGGAGCGGGTCCAGAGGAGGGCTACTAAAATGATCCGAGGGCTGGAGCACCTGTCCTATGAGGACAGGCTGAGAGAGTTGGGCTTGTTCAGCCTGGAGAAGAGAAGGCTGCGGGGAGACCTGATTACGGCCTTTCAGTATCTAAAGGGGGCCTATAGGAAAGATGGGGAAAATCTTTTTAGTAGGGACAGCTGTGACAGGACAAGGGGTAATGGTTTTAAACTGAAGCAGGGTAGGTTTAGACTGGATATAAGGAGGAAATTCTTTACAACGAGGGTGGTGAAACACTGGAACAGGTTGCCCAGAGAGGTGGTGGAGGCCCCATCATTGGGAACATTCAAGGCCAGGTTGGATGGGGCTCTGAGCAACCTGATCTCGTTAGTGGTGTCCCTGCTCACTGCAGGGGGGTTGGACTAGATGACCTCTAGGGGTCCCTTCCAACCCAAAACATTCTATGATTCTATGACTTCAAATAATTTCTGGAAAAAATTTATTTGCAGAATATAAGTTTCTCTTCTATTGTAAAATGCATGCACACATACCTTGCCCTATGTTATGAACCCCAATAGACATTCCTAAGAACTTTGACTTGGTCCATATGTGAGCATTGAACTGTATCCTCTTGCTAAAACACTCTGCGTAAAATGCTGAAACTGAAGAAAAAGGTATTAAAAATAGCAGCACAAAACATTAATTCTGTTCCCAAATTAATTCATTAGGAAATATCTCAAAATGCCTCATACTTATGTGGCAACAGAGTTTGCAATTTGTTTCTCACAAAAACAGTTTATAGAGAAAACCTTCAGCTTTTAAACTTGGAGAGAAAATGTAAATCCAAGATTTAAACCAAGAGCTGACTTTACTGTCGCCATCTCCATTAGCAAAGTTATTGTCAACTTACTCGGAGGATGATGAGAGACCTGCTCTGCCACAAACGTTACACTGCTTTTACTGACCCAAGGAACTGGTCCTTCTGAAACTGGCTCCTGTATGACAGTAGAGAAAATTTTGTCATCACTGACAGTGTTTACAAAACACTGGATGCTTCCAAAAGAAGTTGCTTCCAAGTTTAAAGGCTTCTAAAAACGTATTGCAGCGATTTTAACATATTTGCCAGTTTGCTAATTTTATGGGGAATAACTCCTTACTCCTGAAACAATGATGCTTCCTGAAACTATGCAGCTTCTACTCTCTTGTTTTTAAATATAAATTGGGTATAAATATATTTGGGGAGATGCCCCCAAATACAACAGCTAAAATGAAAGAGTCGTGTATAAACCAGGTTACAAAGTAATATTTAAATCCACTTAATTTCTTATTAACTAATAAGAAATGGGTGGCAGAAATAATTTTCATTTTTGCTTCTGATAAAGTCTGATATGCATATTAACAATCAAGCAGAGTATATCTATCACAAAACCATAAACCAACATTCATTTCCTGTGGCAAATCACAAGAAGTGCGATTCATCATGAGAAGCAATGGAAGCACAAATACAGTATTGTCTTTATGCCAGCAAACAGGAGTCCAAACATTGACCTCAGAAACAAGAGAAAGTTTTGAGCAAACTAAGTGGGGGGGGCAGGAGAAGCAAATTAAATAGGAAAAACACATGGTTTATATCTAAACAATCATGAGTTTAGATACACTACACTGAGGCGACATGAAGTCTCTCACAACAGCACCTCCCACATCACCATTTGCAACTTCCCAAGGTGAGAAGCCTAAATGAGGTGTTAAAAAAACCAACCAAACAAAAAAAACCCCACAACAAGAAGAAACCCCCACACCAGGCTGCACTGCGAGTGTTAGAGCTTTTCTCTAGAGTCAGTGGGGCACTGTGTACAGTTCACGTACGTAAGTCTGATTAATCTGTGAGTCTCACTGAAACTTAGGCAAGTAAGAGAAAAGCTCATACACTGGTAGATGATTTCAGATTACAAGAGTGGCCCTACTGCTGCTGTGTCCTTCACTTCACCAGACATGCTCCGATGAAGTACAAAAGGAAGAGTAGTGGCCAGACACGGATGTACAACTAAAATATTATCCAAGCTCAGAATCCAAACTTCAGAAGTCTACAAAAAGATTTTAAAAGGAGAATTAAATATACTGGAGAAACTGGGCCGCTTTCTAGGTTGTAAGCGAGGAAAAGAAATCCCACTGTTAAAAACACAAGGGTTTCAAGAAATTATTTTAAAAAAAATCAGAACTTTGGAAAGAAAGGGATTCATACTCAGTGCTATGAAACTGTGCAGGGAAAAAAGAACATTTTCAAGATGTCAAATAGTTCATAAAAAACTAAATAACTCAAATTTTGTTATGCAAGATATTTCAAACTTCTGTCCAAAGAAAAGGAAGAAGGGGGAAATCAGTTAAGAAATCACCATAGTTTGTTGATTTTGCTACTTAAACATAGCATAAGCCATTTCAGCCAGTAAATTAATAAAGCTTTGGGAATTACTCGCATGCACTCTAGGTACCAAAAAACATACCACAAGAAACTAACCGTATCATCTTCAGTTTCGGTGCCTGGTAATACCCAATGACATCGGAAGATCTCGCCCAAAATGGGATTGTAAGGCTTTTTAGCAACTGACCCTTTTCTTCCTGCATGAAAAGCTGAGAGGTACCATTTAACCACTTGAACCATCCGTTCCTTTGGATCCTTCTGGTCACTAATGCTACATGAGCCAAAAAAGACAAAAGAAGTACAGGCAAAATGAAATACAAGCATGTACCTCAAATACAGGAAAGCTTTTTGGATGTTTGGTTGTTTTAAAACTAGAAGTTTAACTATTTTGACTATTTTTCAAGCTTAGATCAAAACCCAAGTAATATTCTTCTAAACTACCAAGTTATTTTTGGCAGTCCACAAAGGCCATAAACAATATCAGAACCAGTTAATGCTCTACTTTAAAAATCAAATACCTGACAAATAAGTCCGGATGTGCAAAAAAGTCAGCATACATTTCCAACAGTGATCTTCTTTCCAAGATAAAAGTTGGAAGAACCACCTGGGTGAAGAAAAAAACCTCTTATAGATCAAGATACTTTAACATCCTGCACAAAAGCATTCTACGTACTAACCGTAAATGGCACACAAAGCCCCCATGGCTTCACGTGCCTGTAAGCGGACTGTGTTCTCAAACTTGCCAGTAAGTTCTGACATATGCAGGTCAGTTGGCATTTCTATAAAACCAAAAATTTAAGAGGAACCGTCTCTTGTCTTATGTATATTCTAGTCCCACTTAGAGCATATCCAACTACATGGCTGAGCTTATCAAAAGCTGTTCTTAATTACAGTAACACTGATTATTTTATCTCATCTATATGTACGCTGCCAGTTTTCAATTATAGTCAAAATCTTATTCCATGTAGTCACATCTTCTTTATCAAGATGAAGGTTAATCTCCTTCCCTACTACTTTCTTCCCCAACAGAATTTGTAGGTTCCATTCTTGTGGATCTGCTGTCTGCTTCAGTGTGGTATAGACCACTGTTGAAAGCAGTGTTGACTGCTGTTGTTGACTTTAAAGTAATGCAGACAAGATGCATGCCCATGATGCCTCTTGGCAGCATAACTTGAGATCAGTAATTCTCAACTGTTCCAGTTGCCAAAACAGACAACCTTTGGATCAATTCCTATTCAGAACTGTCAGAAACCTTCCACAGTTTTCTCGTGAGCTGCTGGCTATTTCTCCAGGAAAGTTTTATCTTTTTATTGTCTATTGCGAGTTCCAGACTGGACAGTTAAAGTCATCCACCTAAGGAAACTAATTATCGGACTGATCTCTCCTACTGTTTTTCAGTCTGAAATTACTTGTTTGACTTTAACCAAGCTGCCTAGAAAGACCAACACCTTCAGAAGACTGTTCATTCAACCTTAAGACAGAGACCAACATGAATCACATTCACGAAAAATCCAACTCTTTACTTGCCAGACCTACATGTAGCATTTTAAAACACACAAGCAACTTACTCAAGATCCCAATTAAGCAAAGCATTTCACTATATGCTTAATTCCCCCTTTTATTTTATTTGTGTCTTATTGAATGTCACCATACACTGGGATCTTTTAGATCTTTGTTCTAGGAAGCTGAAGACAGGAGAAACATTACTACTGCATACAGCATTCCTCTCATCCCAGTTTTATAGGCACTCCAAGGAACAGGTTCAAAGAGAACAAACAGCTACTTTCCATAGCAAACTTATCTCAAACAGATTTCAGCAGCTGGATATATTTAGTCTGTATTCATTTTTCCCCTCCTAGTAACAATGCCAATTAAAAAAATACTATGCTAAAGAGATTATAGCTTAACCAGCTCTTAGAACAAACATACAGTTAAGTTACTACTTTAACATTGAACTGATTTACACAGAATTCAGGGTTTACTGTCCCTCCCTTCCCCGCAAACAATCAGCAAGTTTACCTTTGTTAGATCCATTCCTAATCGAACTTGCGACAATAGATGCATAATAACACTCTTGTGTTCTTCCACTGATTCTCCTTCCCCATCATCATCTCGATCATCAGGAGGATCAAAGAGATCTAGAAAGACCAAATTGCCTTTGTTTTTCTCTAACCCTTTGAAGACAGACTATACTTAATTAGCATATACATTAGCCATCAAAACGGTCTTATTTATAAAACTAAGGTTTTTAAGCCCTACAATTCTACAATCTTCCATTAGTAAAGAAACAGTAGATAAACCATTTTCCATATGTACCACGTCATATATACATGATCGTACATATACTGACACAGTTTATACACAGATTAACAATCAATCAAGAGCCCCTTACTGAAAGTTCATGCAGTCCACTTACCAGCATCATTTGTCCCATTAGACATGGAAGAATTGAGGGACTCTGTAGTATCTGGACGTTTCAGACTACTTCCTGTGCTGCTCCGAGTCAGGACTGCAGCAGACCCTGAAGAACTAAAGAAGAGTAATAAACTCTCACAATTCTCAATGAACTAATTCAGACCAAATTATTATAATTAGATATAAATAGACAAGGAGTTTACTGATAGACTTTAATATATGTGCTGCTCGCTAATTAAGAAAACTTAAAATGGACTGTGGCTGAACGCATGGGAAAGCCTGCAGTCCAAGATAACACCTGAAAGCGTAAACAAGCTAATTCCTCTTTGAAATGTATAGTATCTCTTAAATTTTTTTTTTAAGCCAATGTGGCTTATACCCTTATTTAGCTTAACTAACTTCTACGAGCAGACAAGCCATGCCCCTGTAGATAAAAATTGTATTCAGCACTGCATCTCTTCAGCTACTTACTCCATACATCGCTTTGGGGAAGAACTGCTCTGATAGAATTCATCAGCATCATAGAACTCATCCTCACTGCTTGAGTAAGAAAAATCTGGGACTGTATTTGGAGACAAGTTGACATGGCTTGGAGAAGTGAGACTGCTGCTAGGTGCTGATGGCCCACTTCCTATGGAGTATTAAAAATTAGACAATAAAACCAAACTAATTCTTTCAAAATCCACCACTTCTAGCTTATGAGCAGGATTGTTCAAATCAGTAAAGATTAATGTCAACTCAGAAGGTATGAGATCTTACAAAATTAGAAGCAATAATGAGCCAGGTTCATACAGAGGTTAATTTAATGGATAACAAAAGAAAGGTTACAAGGAGAATCAAGAACACAGAACAACAGTGAAGTACAAGGACATGTTTTCCCCAAAGTTGTCGATTAAAGGTAAAACAACAATACTGAAAACTTGTATAGATTTATAGTATGATTTATGTTGGAAGGGATCTCTGGAAATCATCTAGTCTACTCAAGGTTCAGACAACTTCAAAATTAGACCAGTTGGTTCAAGATCACGTCTAGTCAGGTTTTAAATATCTCTTCAAGATGAAGACTCCATAATCTTTCTGGAGAACCTATTCCAAAGTTTGAACCACCTCATTACAAAACCAAAACATTTATTAATACCTACTTGGAATTTCCATTCTCGTAACTTACACTGATTGCCTCATCCTTTTGCTGTGCACCTCCAAGAGAAGCCCAGGTCTATCTTCTTTATGCCCTCCCAATAGTTGCCAGAAGACAGCAGCAACATCCCTCTTTAGCTTTATCTTTCTAAGGCTGAACAAACCCTGTCCTGCCAGCCTCCAAGTACGTCATGGGCCCCAGCTTCCTAATCTTGGTGGCCCAGCTTCCTAATCTTGGTGGCGCACGTCTTCGTACTGGGGAAACCAAAACTATACATAGCATTCAAGATGTGGTCTTACAGATCCCAAGTAGAGCAGAACAATCACTTCTCTTAAGCTGCTCTTTACACTCTCACTAATCCAGCCTGGTATGCAGCAAAACCTTCATCACCACAAGGGAATGCTCCTGACTCATGTTCCACTTGTTACTCACCAGGACCCCTGCCTCCTCTTCTGCCAAGCTGCAGTTAGCCCCATGCAACAGGGCAGGCTGAGGCCTATACCCATTGTAGGTGGGTGGAGGACTTTGCATTTGCCTTCATCAAACTTCATGAGGTTTCTGTCAGTCTACATCCCCAGCCGATCACAGCCCCTCCGAATGACAGCCCTGTCCTATCCATTGTTCTCCCAATTCGGCAAGGTCCGTGTCTAGGTTATCTGAGATGTTATGCAGTATTGGACCCAGTATCAACCCTTGAGAAACACCAGTAGTCACTTGGTTGCCATTTGAACCTCATACAGCTGATCACAAGACTTGGGCCTGGCTGTCCAGCCAGTTTGTGAAAGCTAATGAATACAGTTTCTAAATTGGATTATGTGAATCCTGCCTCACCACTAACTCACCATTTTTCAAGAATCATAACAATAAAGACAAATCAGGTTAACACTGACACAGACCCTTTGTGGAAGCCTAAGTCACAACAAAGGTTATTAAGCAAGCTAAGGTATTTACACAAACAACAATCATCAGAAACTAACTGAAGATGAGATGCATTGAGTAAGACTGAAAAAAGGAACTGTCTGGCAGGAGAAAAGGCCAGCAGTGCGATCCTTCATTTTTCAGATTGGGGCAAATATTGTTTAACACATGTATTAGCATTCTGGGAAAGAACGGTAGTAATAAACTAACAACAAATCATTTACACACAAGCTTAGAAAAAAAACTTGGGAGAGAATTGAGAGAGTTTTAGCACAACTGGACAACATAATCAATACAACTGATCAGGAAGTAACAGTCAACATAGACAGATAATAAAAGAAATATGTTAAGTTTGTAGCTATGGTTTTAAAAAAAACAACTTAAAATATTACAAGAATTCTAAACAGATAATTATAGCAACTTCATATATATTATAGTAACTTTTGCTTCAAAGCATCTTTGTAGCTTTAAAAAGCCCAGTGAATGCTATTAAGTGGGAGAGGAGGGAATCAATGAATTAAAAAAAAAAAACAAAAGGCCAGACACAATTTACTAACTGCAAAGTTCTTGTGCCAGTTACTGCAAGATTGGAATGATAGAGACAAGAAAGCAAGCTGGTAATACTCCTATGGATTATGTATACATGAGGGGAGAGAAAGAGCAGAATTTAACACAACACTGAAATATGTGTTGATTAAAAGCAAGATGTAGGCCAGTACAATGCAGGCCAATATAATAGCTAATTACATTAGCTTACAGACAGTACATACTCAAGTTTTGTTTCTTGCACTTCAGTAAGACATTGACAGAGAACTGTACCTGTACTATTTGGTGTTGGAGTCTGATTTCCAAGCGATGCTACTACAGGTCCCACTGGCAAAGATGAGGGTCGCTGCTCTGACTTGCACAACTGAGCAGGTTCTAGGGGATATTTTGATACGTTAGCCAAAAATTCACATTTAAATATGAGAATTATACTTTTGTTGGGAAGGAGATTCCACGTTATTTCACCTCACCTTCAAAAATTAAATCCTTTTCTGTAAAAGCCATTCAGACAGAAAAACGTTTCCATCATTGTTATCTATCTTTTTTCATTATTAAGCAAAGATGTCATTTTTTTAAAATTGCAGTTATTTAGCTAGAAAGCATTTGTCTTTTCTGAAGATTATAGTTTCGTTTATTTTAAGAAAGTATATCAGAAATGTAAGGTAGTAACTTAGAAGAAGTAAAATATATCAGCTTATCCACAGAGCTAGAGGCAGATTCACCTGATGGCTGGGGAAGCTCTCTGCCTCCTGTTCCTTTCCCTTCCTTTGCACCACTGTGGTGGGTGCACACCACTAAATGCAGTGTGCACCCGCACTGCGTATGTGAAACAGAAGCTATCCACCATTATGCAGCCCCTCCATCTAGACCGCAGTTGCATCCTGCTCTGCTGATGAATATTTCTGCTGAGGTTCTTTCTGCACACCATACCTGGAGGTATAACTGCTTGGGAAGGCATTGTGCTGATCACTGACTGTTCCAAAGGACTGGGCTGATATACTGCGTCAACCGGGTTTATAGTGCTCTGAGACAAGAGAAAGAAAAGCACATTTTTTCCCAATTAAAAAGAAAAAAATAAAGCATAGCTAGCAAGAACATTGTGTGCACAAGAAATGCTCAAATGCAAGACAGCAAATTCCTGAGAGAGAAAGTAAAACACAAATTGACAGTTGAAGACATGAGTAATACTTTCAAAATGGTAATACTCTAATTCTTTATGCAGATTTTACACTAAACTGAATTTGCTGCAGATTTGAATTGTCCTATCAAGAATTCTTATTTCAAGTTCTAGCTTCTGGTATTCCTTCCAATGTCCGTTAATAAATATTGCATGCAAAGAGTGGAAAGTTAGATGCAAATTATCTGGTAAAAATTAGGATAGGTAATCTGTATTTTTAAGCCCTTTTTTTTCAAAAATTAACTTGTCCAGACCACACTAAATCAATATATAAATTAGATCAAGAATCATCAGCATGCTTACAGCCACGAAGCAGCTTTATTGCCAAAACTCTTTCCAATGCAAGCTAACAGTTTTCAGCGCATCTCCAGTAGAGGACATTTCAATATACTTGTGAACATGGGCACTTTGATAATGAAGCACCAATTCAACTCGACACTCACAAAAGTCACTGACTTCAGTGTATGTTCTTGGCTTTCATACAGCAAGCTCCTTGGGAATCTAAATTGCAAAGTCTTTTAATTCAAACTAGAATGATTTTGCCTTGCTTCCCTGGCCTGCAATTTTGTTATCATCTAAGCACTGTTTGTTATATTTGCTTACATACCACAACCAGTACTTCTAAGTTGTTCTGGGTTGTTGGTTGGATAAAAGACACTTGAAACCCTTTTCCAAACATCTTGCAATTTAAAACCATAGATCTATGTCAGAACTGTGAAAATCTTTACCTCAATTTGCTAGGAAATCTTGCTACCGTGCTTAAGTTGAAGAATATCAAGCACAGGAAGGTCATACAATACAGAGTTCTACTTTAAAAAAAAAGTTCTATTTTTAAAAAAGCTAGATGAGCTTTGCCTTTAAACTTAGTATGTTTATTCCTATCCTCTTTTTAGATCAATATTTAAAGCATTAGAAAAAGAAGAGAGTCTCCAACTGTTCTTTCCTCCCTCTAGTCTATTAATTTCTATTTGCCTGGAGACTGAGGGAAACAGGGTCATTTTAAACTTCCTCCTCCCATTTTTCTACAAAAGGAAGACTTCTTTCTTGCCTCCTTTCCTGGTTAACTGTTACTCTGAACTTTACACCCTACATTTAAAATCAGTGAAGCAGTGAAGATTTTTTTTTTTTATAGCACAGCATTTCTTTAATTGAAAGCAAGCCTATTTTTCCATTTTTTTAAAAATCTCCAGTTTAAAAAAAAAAAGGCATAAAAATTGCTTTCTACATATTTGTTGGTGTTTACTAACTAGTATACAAATGAATAATCCAGTACATATACTGTTACTCTGTATTCCAGCATAAAATCAATATCCCTTACACATCATTTCAACTGCTTGTGCAATTATGCATGTTGATACATATCCCTGTCCCACAGATTTCACAGTTTAAAATCACAATCTCATTTTTAGAGTTAAGAAACTTAAAAATCAAGATGATCCTATGATTCACAATGATCCTATGATTCACAGGATGCTATTGCTATCTCTATCTCCTCTAGTTTTTAGGGAAACGAACAATATGTACAATACACAACACTGGTGTGATAAAGGAAAAAAAACCCAAAGTAACCTTGACTTTGTATGCAGAATTGCACCTTACCCTTAAACAATTCTCCACACTGCAATATGAACTGGAGTTTCTTGTTAGATATTCTGGGATATGCCTTCATGGTTTAGAAACAGATGAAGGCAGACCTGAAAGTTTCCTACTCTGAGTTTAACAACTTAAAACCAACAACATAGAAACAACAAGACCATCATCCCACCACTGTATCAAACATTAATCATTTTCCCAAAAAAGTTGACCTCAATAGCATCAAAAATTCAGTCTTCACAATCACTGATGCATCAATTAATATATTCTTACAGAAACACTCTTCTCTTCTCCCCAGCATAAGCCAGCCCACAGACAATTAGAATAGTGGCTAATCAAATTCAGACTATAGTAAGTTGTAATAACTACATGAAATTTCTGAGTTGCAGATCTGATGTACATACACCTCTGCCCGTGGTAGCGTCTAGCTGCATAACCTCTCTTTTCCAGGGCATGCAACAGAACCTATTCCATTACACTAAGACCTGAATTACATGACTCTTGACAAGATAATAGTTTATCTTATTTGCAATAAGCATGAAAACAAAGTCTGTAGGTGCATTTTTATTCCAAAGTTCACACCAGAAAAATCATACTGCTAAAGCTGAATACAATGGAAGACAAATAAAGCTTGGGAATTATTGTCAGCTGTAATGAAAACAATGATTTTTAGAGTTGTTTTACTGAAACCAATCTATTAAAAGTATCTGAAATGTACTCAAAGTGACAAAAAGAGAATGAGGAAAGAGAAGTCACATGTGACCGAAACCAAAGATGACAGAAGTTACATTAAAAATGCAGAAGTTATATTAAAGAAGAAACATTGCTTAAACAGATACAACTTTGCATCAAACAAGCAGCACTGTAGAAAAGACAAACTACTTGAAGTACACAGATAGCTGATCTATTTCATACATAAAGATACTTCAGATGGAACACAAAGCTATTTCTATCCCAATAATTTCTCTTTCATCTGTTCACATGGCAGATTTTTATCTAAGTGTTCAGTCCTTACACTGCCATTTAAGACAGGATAAAACTGATGATTATATCATCTAAAGGCAAGGGTGTTAGCCAATCTCAGAAGCTAATGACTCGACAGTAATTTTAACAAGACACTCAAAGCAATAAATTAGAGAAAGAAAGAAGTATGTTGCAAAATGAGTGGAAATTCAGGTCTCTGTTCACATGTTCTGCAGAAATAAAGGGAGATAAAGATTAGATTTAAACTTACTATAAGTCCATCTGCGTGCTTCTCCTCATTATTTTGGTCCTTAAGGAAAAAATGTTAAAAATATCAACATAACAATCTTGTATGACTTATCAGTTCTGTGTTAAGTGAGAACAGCAAGTTTCTCTCAGGAATGTTTACATTTTCAGTGATAAAATGTTCCTCATCATGTGATACAGTAACTAAACTTGCAAGAAAAAATTCTATACAGTCACTGCACCTCTGAAGATCAGAGGATCTGTCCACACAAGTTTGAACAATTTTTAAAATAGCCTTTCTGCACTGCAGAATACAATTATGCTTTAAAACGTAGGTTCTTCCCAAATAACTAAGTACCCCAAAACATGGTTTGCAGAACCAACAAGTCCCTGAAAACCAAAAGACATGAAGTTCTCAGTTTCTGAAGAACTGCAACTAGCATACAGTTCAAGTTTTCAAAAGCATTTTTTGCTTTTGAAAGGCAGAAGCACCTTTAAGTTAAATGTTTTTAACTTTTGCTTCTTGGTATCCACTAGATTTTAAAATGTTTTTTATTATTTACAATCTAGCATTTGGGGTTTTTTTGCCTAGAAGCGTATGTGAAGAGCAGGCAATGCATGGAATAAAATTATCATCAGGGGAAATGCAACAGACAAGTTAACGCCAATCTACAGTTAGCATAGTTTTAACACTGTACCAATGGCAGCATAAATTTTACTGAACACTAAGCCAAATCTCTTAAATTCTGCTGCAAAGTTCATACTACCAGTATATTAATCCACAACTTTGTTCAGTGTAAGCCTTAAGACTTGTCTGCAGAGTATTTCCCCAGATTTCCAGTTCTTAAAGTTAAGAGGAACAAGGGGGAAAAAAAAAAAAAAAAAAGCTGTAAATAGTATTAAGAAAGTTGGGACATACTTATGGATACTTTATACATTCTTCCTTAGCTTATATAGTGGGCAATAGGCTGCTCAAATTTGATGTCTGCTAGCTGACATTTCTTAATCAAGGCTTTCCATGACAAAAATGACACCAAGGGCAATGAGTTCCATTGGGCTGCACTTTTACAAAGAGGAAAAAATAACACTGGAGTCCAAAGATTTTTTTTTTCCTCCAACATAGAAAATTTCTATGTTATGCTATCACCTCTAAGACCTAAGAAATACAACACAAAGATGCTGCATTTGTACTGAAGCTTGCTATCCAACCTCAGTAATGCACAATCAGCAACGTGGCATGTTGATAAGGTAAGGAAGGCAGAAATGCCACAAAACGAGGCAGGCAAGAATGACCAGAAATGATGGAGTGAAAAAGGAAAGGCAAAGACATAAGACTAAATATCTAAATTATAAAAGCTACTTCATAAACCGTGCAATATATATTTCCAAGACTAATTTACCAACTCACTGACAGACCATTAAACATGTTTTACAACACACACATCAGCAAAGCTGGACATCTTCAACTGTCATACACACAAAGGGGACAACACAAGCCACATGCTCCACCTACCCATCCCACTCGGTTTATTTTGATTGCTTTTTGATAAGCAATGTATGTATTATAATATATTCCTACTTACTTAATTATTTTGAAAATGCCTTGGGTCATCTCAAGTATAAGTAGCTTGACTACATGCTTGATTTACCAGTAAGTTTAATGACAAATGTAACTGTCCAAGTCCTAAGGTAGGTTGTTTTAAAAGTCCATGAAACAGCTCAACTTCACAGACTATAAAAAAAAAACCAAAAAAAACCCCACCCCCCCAAAAAAAACCCAGGTTTGTCTCAATGTACCAAAATAATCTGAATAATAGATGCCTGTGTGTTTGAAATGGAGAGATGTTCTGAGTATATAGAAGTGATAACAATTTTCAAGGTGTGCAGACAACCAGAAAGTAATTGTGAAGTCTGTCTCCTAGTGCAAAAGGCACTGTAGAAGTAAAAATGGGGGACAGGGATGGTGTTAATATGATTTATTTTCAGCAGTGTAAGTTAGCAGCCATACTTGCCTTACAGCTTTGGGAAAAAAACTTGCAGAATCTTAAAAGGTTCTATACTGGAGAACAGAAAGCTATCAGTCAGACACAATATATTTTTACAGATATAATGCTTCATACACATGCAACTTGCAGAACTGTAAAAACAAAGCAAAAACCCCTGTACTCTTAATTTCCTACAGTAGTAAGAAATCAGGATACCAACACAGTTTATGGAAAAGGGGGCAGGGGGTTGGGGGGAACAGAAGTGCTATGTAGTCAGCAAGTATAGTTGCCTGAGAGAGAGAGAAAGAAGATGAAGAGATGAAGCAGAATAAAGATTATTAAAATAGCAGGAAGATTTATAGAGGGTATTTTTCACTCTGTGTAGATCAACTTCTTCCAATTAGCTGCGCACAAACCACTCATTTAAACCACCTTATCTTCAATAGCTCTAGAAGAGCTTTAGATATGGTTTAACAAAAAAAACCAACCAAACAAAAAAATCCCACTCTCCAATGGAGAAGCCCATCTATTTACACCAGTTAGTATTTACTGGTGACTTCAAGGTCTGATTTAGCATAACAGAAAGCAAGTCTTAGCATCTTTGGGGGACCCAAATTCCACCTACCTTTATGCTTATATGATAGCTGGAGCAGTAAAGCACTGAACCTGATCTAAAATGACTGCAACTGCCACCAGAAGTTCAATTTTGTCCATCATCAGCAAACCACCTAACCAACTTCAAAATATGCTTAACATCAGCACAAGATAAGCAAAAATATTTGTCTATCCCCCAATAAACTTACCCATCACAGAAATGGAATTTGATATTCGATAGAAACAGGAAAGCTAACTCAGCCACCTATTACCAGCTTTGATCAAGAACCTGAAAAGCAGATTATAATTCTGCTCTTTCAGATTTGCTGAGTGCATAGCAGAGCTTTTTAAAAAAGAGCAAAATTTCATAGGAATTAAACCTCTGTGAAAATAATAACTATTGAATACATTTATATAGTAATTAATAAAAAATGAGGCAGTCATTTGTTGCAAACAGTTTCTCCAACGGCTGTCTTAATACAGCAAGTCACATACAGCTGTGTAAGAAAACTATCGTATTGCTATCTAAATCTGTTCATAATGGACTCCACCAAATCCTCAAAGAATGACATATAATCTACTGGTTTCACTGTATTAAACCAATTCTAAATATACCCAGTACTAAATAACAGCAAATTATTAAGTGCTGACAAGGCTTTTCTTCCTATCACCACAGTGAAGGATTCAAATAGTATCACTGTATGTTAAATAAAGACTGTTTTAACTCTAGATTCATGTGGCACAAAACTATTTCAATGTACCCTATTACTTGTAAAATATTTTTTGTTTTGTATAAACCTGTTAACTAACAAACCTTTTCTTCAGAATTTTTAAGCTACTGATATGAAATCTGAATTTCATAAAACATACACTGATCCTTTTAGTGAATGAGTTCTGATCCTGCAAGTTTCTACATACTTCAACTTTCACTGGCCTCAAAATTTTGTACAATGTATCTGGCACCTAGAATGAAAACAAACAGCAGTATTGTATTTGAAAGCTACCAAAAAAAAGTTGACCTAGACTTCGGGAAAAAAAATTGCAGTGCCTATGCCTATTTCTGAATAAATCAGAACATGTTCTGATTAAATTCAGCCTTAAACTCTGAAAATACCATAAATTCATTCCTTTGCAAAACACTATCTTCACTTTGGTCTCAAGATATAAGTCAGCAGCTCATAATTAACATATCCTAAATACAGTATGTGAAGGCCTATAAGAGCAGGACTTAACAAAAAAAAAAAATCCAAATCTCACTAAATTTTAAAAAGTAACAAAACATTTAAGTGAAAAGCATAAGTGCATTACCCATATTGTATTCTCAAATAATACAATTCATACTTCAAGGAATCCCAACATCATGAACTTCAGACCTATCAAAAACCTTGCCAAACTAGTTTAAGATTATTATCATCACAATTTTCCCTTTTTCTATTTGTGTTAGTCATATTCTTAAATGAGACAAAAAGAAGAGTTTTGTTAAGTTTCTATTCCATCACTGTTATGTTTGTTGAAAATCTTATTTAGCCTAATAGCAAACTCCACAAAAGGAAGTTTATCTCAAAAGAAAAGTTTTCTCATCAACACAACTGTTACCAGGAACATGAACAGGACTATCTGCTATGGAACTCAGTATTTCAGAAACGTCACTGAAATAGTAGCATAAATCAACTTATACCAATTTTTTAATACATATATATATATCCTAGATCACACAGAAGGCACTTTTAGATTTCAATTGTTTGCACACAGATTAATGCTGTATAATTAAAATTCAAAGTACTTTATAGTGTACTTACTTTAGCAATCTGTAGCAACACAATGCAGTGTTTTATTGATTCTACCATGCTCTAGGGAAACAAAAATAACAGGAAAAAAAACCCTTGTATTACTATCCTATCATATTTTGTATTTAGAGATATTTTTATTAGTTACAGAGAATATTAACTGAAATATTGGGTGAGAACTAAATGGACACTCATTTCTGCAGAACGCCTACTTTCCCTTCCCCTTTTTTTTTTTCCAGAGACAAAAGCACAGCAGTAGAAAACTGAAGTTTCCAAAACCCACATACAACACAGGTTGTCAGGGTGAAATGGAGGTCAGCTTCCAGCTTTCAGAGTGCTACAAGTAGGTAATCTGTCATGTGAAGAGAGGCTGAGAGAGCTGGGATTGTTTAATCTGGAGAAGAAAAGGCTCAGGGGAGACTTTATCAATGGGCATCAATGTCTGATTGGGATGGCAGGGTGTAAAGACGACAGAGCTAGACTCGTCTCAGTGGTTCCCAGTAACAAGACAACAGGCAATGGCCACAAATCGAAATACAGAAAATTCACCTTAAACATAAGAAAACACTTTTTTACTCTAGGGATGATCAAACATTGGAACACATTGCCCAGAGAGGCTGTAGAGCCTCCATCCTTGGAATTACTCAAAACTCAACTAGATTTGGTCCTGGGTAACCTGCTCTAGCTGGCCATGCTCTGAGCATGGGGTTGGACTACAGACCTTCAGAGGTCTCTTCCAACCTCAACTACTCTACAATTGTATGATTCTAAGGTGCTAGCCATAAATCTAATACAGCACCAGAACCAGGCTGCCTCTGCCATCACACTGATGGATCTAATATGGATTCTCACTTTTCTGTAAAAAGCTTTAAAAATGTTCCCAAGAAAATAAGGTGAATTTCAGAATCTCTATGTAATAGATATAAAAATTAAAGAAACTTACACTGGTTGTTTCTTTGAGACTTTCAATTTTCTGTAAAAGAAAAATCAAAACAGTGTGTGGTTAAAGACAGAATTTCCAGCATCTAGTTTGACCTAAATACTGTACAAACACTGTATTTTATTCTTAAATTGAAAGAGGAAAAAAAAGCACCCAACATGTTAAAAGACTGTTTCTGTATATGGACACAATTTTCATTTTGTAATTGACAAGACAGAAGTCAAACTGATAATTAAAGCATAAAGATGACAAGGTTAGGAATTTCTGAGCAGTTTCATTATACATATTTACCCAAAGTCTACATTTCAGTTTTGCATAGGATCAATGCAAATGAAATGCGGTATGAAGATTCAGCCCAAGTTCAGTTTGTAGTCTTATATAGTGTACTGAATGGTGGCACATTTCAACAATCAGTATTTCTTGAAATTACCATCATTCAAGTATAATAAACATATGCAGCTAAGCACAGCTTTAAAAAAAATCACAGAAAATAAACAGCACACTCATGTTCTTGCTCTTTCTAAGCCTCCAGTACAAGTCCATCTGGAAATCTGCCTACTTAATTTTATCTAGAAACACTGGTTGATAAAGATTTCCTGTGTGGAACTGCACTTCAGGCATGGAAAAAGCATCTGCATGCCATTTCACACATAAGCATGACCTATCTAAGAAGCATATGCATCCTGTTGATGTCCTTGGATCTGTCTGCAGAAGGCAAAATTATTAAATTGGACTCAGCACTGAACCCTTACTAATTCAATTACAGGACCTCTTTGCTTTGATTAAGATGAGTGTCTCGTGTGACTTGAGTCACAGTCTTTTTGATTACTGAATAATCAAGGTGTGTAAAGGAACTTTTTTCCTCACACAGCATTGCAAGCATGCATCTATAAGTCTACAGGAATGAAGAGTCTCAGCTTGTGGATTAAAAAGAAAATAAATGCAGTGATGGCTTCCCAGCCAATACCTGGAGACATTTTTTTCAGTTATATTCTGTTCTATACACTATTCATAAGGATGCTATACATTTTCTTCATGATTAATTGGCAAGAGGTGGCCACAGCCTCAGCCTTTTCCTTTGGAAAGACTGGACCACGCTGATCTAGCAAATAGCATATCAGGGATGTTATATCACAAAGTTCTATTATATTTACTTCTGCTGCTAGCAGAGAAACATGACAACAGCTAAAAATTTTGGTTTCGTTTGTTTTCCATGTCTCTACTATACTTCCAGTCCAAACTTTATCCACACATATTGAAAAAAGCATTTAAAAAAAAAACTTCACAGCAGTGAAGTTTTGAGCCTTTTAGCACCAAAATAGAATAGGCAACGTACCCAAATATACAGATCTTGTCAGATTAAAGATTGTGCAGCTGAAATACATCATCCAGTCTCAAAGCTTTATAGCCAACTATAGGCAGCCATCAGCAGTTTAATTATTATTTACCTATTTTTTCCCCCAACATGTTTTAGAGTATTTACACACCAATCTCATTTCCTTCACAAAGATATCATCTTTGCTAAAAATCGAAAGTGATGTCAGACCCTATAATGTAATTCAGTCACACTGTTTTCCCCCTACCCACTTGTAATTTTCCAAACAATAGACTAAGACATTGTTATTCTTACACACAGGTATAGACAAAAGGGTAATTTGTCCAAGATCATACAGATCTGAGGTGGGAAAAGCTTCAGGATACCTGGTTTCCAAGGCCTATCCACAACTTAAGCAATCATCATTTTTTCCTCTATGGAAATGAATTCTTTGTGAGCTGGCCAACTTAAGTAGTAACTATGTATTAATCCAGTATCTTTCACATTTGTGCTGTAGGGCTACCTTGGAAGAATACAGCACACAGAACCAGAATATTGTCTTCTTGATATGTACACAAAATTATGAGAACAATGGAGGCAAGTCAGAGAGACTCGGTCCCTGAGAAGGCCCTTCTAAGGAGCATCATCCCTGTTCTTTAGGGTTAAGCAAGCGTTGATATGGAAGTCTCTGGATTTTCATCAACAATATGTTATTCTAGAATGGTGATGTAAGCAGGCATAAAATAAAGTTTGTGGACTCTCCCTCTGTAAGATCTTATACAAACACACTATAGACATGACACTGGGGAGAGAAACAAGTAGACAATCACTAGCAACAAAACTGGAGTGCTTACAAGAGTGAGTGGTTTGTAGGAGAAGTTAGGAGAATGCTTGTATCTCATCTCATCAATTGTACAGAACTATGTCATTATGTATACCCGCTGCTACAACCCTTCTAACTTTATTCTTATTATCTTTTGTTTAAACTTATATTAAAGTAATATAGATAATTTAGAAAATACAAAATTGTAAGGAAAATCATAAGCAAGTGAAAGAGAGGTATGTTGAAGACAAAAAACATTGCCAATAAAAATAAAATCAAAGAATATAATTTACTACTAAAAGTCATCACAATTTCCTCTCTTCAACATCCCTACTCTTTGAAAACTGATAAAGATAAAATTTCAGTAAGACAGTTTCCCCTAGTTTTAGGTAATGAATACACGTCTTCAAATGAAACAATTTCCTGCAGACTTACATTTGCAGAATGCAGCCACATGCTATATCTAATCTAAACGAATTGCAGGCTGCTGCCAAAACTATTCCATCTACTTGCTCCTTGTTACACCTCCTTGACATCTGATTTTTTATGAAGCCACTGGCAATCCAATAGAAAACTAATTTTATTTAATTGAACATGATTTTTGCCTCATTCAACAATCACATGACTACAGAAGGATCAGCTCGCCCAGCAAAGAGGGGCACGTAGGGGTAGTGGACTCCAGGTCAGAATTGGCAAGGTGCAATCTGAATCCATGTGGTCAGCCTTGGATTTACTTCACAAAAAGTACTCGTCGTGAACCAAACAGCTTGAGCAGGCTACACTTCCCTCCAAAATCTTGTTAAGTAATGTTAGCTTTGTTCTAGCCTGCCAAATATACACCTCTTTGCTGTTCTGATGCTTTTGAATGCTTACAGTTTTATTCTTCCTGATATGTATGGTCAAGATAGTTTCACAAAAACTGAACAGAAAAGTTTAGAGTTCTCACCAACAATGCTGCTAACACTAAGAAAGCAAAGTCCTATCTTGTCTTCACCTTGAAGTACCCTCAGATCATATACCTTCCTTTACTTCATATGTAATCAGATATATACATTGTACTCCATCAGTAGATTCAGCAAAACTGGCAGCACTGCTAGTTACAGTATGTTTGCAAGAGAGTATGATCCCACTATAGTTGTACTTCTGCCAGAAGTATCAATGTAACACAGGGAATTAGTGATAATCACAATATTTCTCAGTCTTCAAAGTTCATCAAGTCTATGTCTGCACTGTCTTCTTTCAAGTTCAACAGATCACCCTGTCTCAGAAAGAAGATATCCAAGAGAACCTGAAGCATCTTGAAAACCTATACCCTATGCCTTTATCTTCAAAAGACCAAATATTCTGCAACTAAAAACCAGGTCACCCACTGCTCCGTACACTTGCAAAAACAATAGCTCAGGTTTTAAACACCTGGCCATAAACAGTTGCAGAAAACAGCACTCAGCTAGTTGGGAAGCACGTAATACTCAAATAACCAAATCTTGTTTCCTCAGAGGAAAAAACTATGGGTTGAATGGAAGTATCCTGCAGGTTACACTCAGCCCATAGTCTGATAGCCGAAACATACTTCCATAAACAAATAGGAAAACTGCTAAATACAGTATCAAAAACCCTCTTAGCTGCTTCAGTACATGAAGAGACATGATCAAAAGAGTGCTTTGCCAAGTCTTTTTTATTTTTGATAGAGAATAAATGGAATCTATAGTAATAGCAACACTCATCAAGATTTAAAACCAGAGGAAGCTGACCTCTTCTAAATGAGCCTCCTGCTTTCTCTGTAAAGTCAATCTGTCTGTTCCATAGATACCTTGCAGAGATAAAGAAATAAATCAGCACAACATGCGGAAAGTCTCCAGGGATTAGAAGCACTGTCACAGGGAAAAAGAAAGTACTGCCTGATCTGCAAAATAGCATCTGGAAGGAGGTCAAAATTGAAGGACAACTCTTCCCAATAAGATGCACCGAAGGAGAAATACAAATTCTTTAGATCTTACTCTTTTGGTCAGTTGTCTACAGATTAAACATATTTACACAGACAATGCTTGTACTTCAAAGATATTTTAAGTCTGCACATGTAAAAGAACTCCAGAAAGACCATCACTTGTGAAGCCCCTCAGACGCCACATAAGACATCAAACAAGATGGGTAACACATGAAAGGTCACAACCACTATGAAGAAGTAAACTAATCGCAGAAAGCATCAAACTGTTTTCAAAACTGAAACCAAACACCGAGAGAACATCAGCTTGTTTTTCACAAGTGAAATTGGGGGCAGGGAGAAAACTAGGATGAAACACACTGCTACTTTGATATTGAAATTACTTTTGTTTTCAGCAAATGCAGTAATTCATCAGTAATAAACCCTTCATAAGGACTTGTTAAACCCCTCAAATTAACGTACAAAACCAGCATGCTACTTAATGCCAGACCCACACCACCAAAGGTATGGGCTAGCCTTTATTAAACATAGTGGTTGAACCCTGACCTACAAACTTGACTTTGAAATGGAATAGGAGGGGATGCAAAAAAATACACAACACTTAAGCGATACACAACCTCACTAAAAAAGTAGTGTTCACCACATAGCAAGTTACATTTTTGGCATCCTCACCTAAGGTGAATGAATTGATATTCTCAGACTTCCAAAATGCAATATGCTAGTCACAGAACTGTGCAGCCTGATTACGTGAAATAGATGGGGTTTAGTATTTTTTTTTCCTTCAGAATAGCTTTGCTATTCCTACAAACATTAAACACTCATCCTTGTTAAAGATTAAAATAAGTTAAAAATGCTTTAGATGGCTGGATAACAGAGTAAGCATTTCCTACAGACTGAAACCTTTTTTAATGTTATGACACCAAGTATTACCAAAACTTTTGTTTGCAACATATTCACAACACAATGTTATCCATTATTCAAATTGCTTTAAGTGATTTTAATTGACGAATTTGAACTGTACTTTGAATTTCTATAGAGTATAGCAAATTGATGCACAAAACCATATGATTAAGGAAAATAAGGAATATTTAAGACAAAATGTACTTGCTTTTCTCTGTTCATCATCTTTGCAGTTCTGGAGTTTTTCGTCAAAGAGCTAAAAGAAAGAGATATTTGTGAAAATACTGAAAGCGTTATTTTTTCCTATAATATCAGCCAGAAAAACTGGAATTTCAAACCCAAAAGCATTTAATAAATACTTAAGTTATACTATCTTGGTATTATGAGCCAAAGCCATTTTTGCCTAATATTTCTTTACAGCATTTGTGACATAACAGACTTGTAACTAATTTCTCACATTATCCCATCCTGCAAGAGACCAAATCTCAGATGTCGGCTAGCTCCAGAACTCAGTCTGGCATAGTTTGAACAAAAAGGTGAGATTAAGTGATAAAAGTAACACTCCTCAGAACACCTCAAACTGCCTTTCTTTTATTTCAAAACCCTTTGGGGCATACAGAGTGCTTACCAAAACAGCCTCAACCCTTATCAACCCTTCCAGGTACCTTGTTATTCAGGTACATGATTCAAATCATGTAAGATTTGTAAGCACCTTGTTTACAAAGATATGTAGTGATTTTCCAGCATTAACTTCTATTTATTTTCTTAGAAGTGGAATACGAGATGCAGCTAAGCAAAGTGAAACAAATTCTTAGTGAAAAGCTTGCATGTGTATTTAACACAAGCGGAGTTCAAACAGTTAAAAGTTGCCTCCAAGAGCACTCTACGGTGCACATACAAATAACCATTAAGTGCAAGTTGTTCAAGGAAGACAAAAGATTACGGTTAATGGTCAAAAGTTCATCACATCCACCCTTGCTCAGAAAAGAGGCTGTAATTTTTAGTAAGTGAGCTATAGTTCTTCATTAGCCTGCCTAAAACCTACTCATGTGTTCCCTTTCCCTTGAGGGCTGATTTCTGGTTCTAAAAGACAGACTGTAGTCTTGGTCTCTGTCCATCCCCACATTCACTCTTCTGTCATTTTTAACTAATTCCTATACCCCCCCCCCCCAGTTGGCCTGCAATAACAATTAGAATGTGGAAAGATTTAATACCTTCCTTCAGCGAAGCATGCTAGATGACTCCAGAGTGGGAGACAAAGCTAACTCCTGATCAAGTCTTTGCAGTTTAGCTTTGAATTTTGTTTGCATCTCTTTTGCCTACCTCCATTTTTGCTGGTAAGCTCTTCCCCCTCTCTGCCCTTCCCTGCAACTGAATTTTTGCTGAATATCCCACACGCAATACTTGCCCATTGTATCAAGAAAAAAAAAAAAAAATCCAAACCAGCAGAACTGAAGCAATCTTAACAGCAATTTTAACCTGCTGAGTCATGGGAAAAAGTGTCCTAACCAGCAGCAAAAACTGTTTTTCTCAATAAGGCGAGTACTGCAAGATATGACCTCATCATTCCTCACCTTCCCACCTACTCTTAAAATACATGTACAAAGTGTAAGAGAACTGTATTTGTACAAAATTTCTCCACAATGTTTTCACTCAAGGATAAAGGACAGATTATCACTACTGCAACAAAGTCTGAAACTATCTGCAACTGCAGTTACATATTACTTGACAAAATTTTCTCAAGGTAAATTCTAAATGCTATGAGCCATACAATGATTTAATTATGTTTTAAAATTAAACTTAAGTCATCTCTGCCATTTCCATGAAGCTATATATACACAAAAGAATGTTTCAGCCATTGTAAACCGTTCCTATAAAACCCATTTGAGCCATTCTAATTTTCTAACTCTATTTTAACAATCCCAAGATCCATTCTAAGAGAAAGCCATTTTCAGTTTATAAGCCCTTAGCTTATAACTTTTAATTTTTATACTCCTAGTAAAAATCTCTTCATTTCAAAAGTAGTTAGAACTTATGCAAGATCCTAAGCTAGGGAGAAAGAGAAAATAAAATTCTATCATCATCAGACTTCATCTACAAAAAAAAGGTATGTTTTCTCCAGTTCACAGTCAGCTCAGCCAGATGAACTTGCTCTGCCTCCCACATTGATCAGAACACGTGCCAAGCATAAAACATGACTTTCGCCCTCTGTTGAGCTTCCTTTCAACCACATCTTAAAAATCACACTGACAAACAGACTCCCAATACAGTAAATACACCAGTTAGTTACCATACCTTCAACTGGTCTATCAAGATCTGTAAGTAAGCATCAGCCTCGGTGAGTTTCTTGTCAAAATCATGAACACTGGGAACAAATCCTGAATCCACACCCTAGAGATAAATAAATAAATAAAAATCAAATATATAATTAGAGTTTCAGAGGCAGAAAAAAAGTAAGAAAAATACGGTTTTGCCTGCCAACTGACTGAGAAAATGTTGCCTTGCCTCTCATCCTGCCGTGTGCAAACAGGCACACAGCTGAACACATTTGTCTTTTATTTGCAGTTAAATCAGTAACAGTAAATTGCTACACATTTTCAGTGGGGTTATAATCATCACACACCAGAGTATTTCATTACTTATGATTGAACAAATCCCCTTACATTACACTAATTAAAGATTCTTTGGAAAATAAAAAGAATTCAAGTTTTTCTGAAGACTCTCTTGTGATTCCATATTCCTGCATTTCAGTTAAGGAAGATAAAACCATAGCAAATTGGATGACTGCACTTTTCAGGCCAGACAATATTGGTCAATTCTCAGCTTCTTAGCTAAGAATTGAACTAATGAGTGCTAAATCTCTTCTTAAATATGGACCCACCTTTGAGCTGAAAAAAAATCAAAATTATTATTCCTGGTTGCCCAAGTTCCTTAGCAGCTGTAGTGATTTGCATCCTTGTCACTATATACGATGTCTTATATTTTGTTGCATATATGCAAACAAGGACAAAGTATCAATGCCGGGAGAATTATTACTTTTGTATGTTCTTGCTTGCCAATTCATTCCCCTTAATAACGTAAGACTCAAAGTACACTTCTGCATATAACACAATTCCTACCTTTAAACTGATAAATCATGTATTTAAAGACCTGAACAAACAAACCCGCTGGGTTACCACATCTTTAATTATAGGAAAGAAAAGAGGATTCTTGAAATTGATTACTTTTGACTTCATGCACATATGCTATGTAAACACATTTAAGGTTTATTTATATAATACCTTTAATGCAAATGGAACTGTAAAACAAATATTGAAGCACTCCCAGCTTAAAAAAAAATTGTACAATGCAAGTTAAATATATATAGGACAAGAAAACCCATGAAGGATAAAGAAGCAATTGTCAGTTATAACAGAAACAGAATCCTGAGAACATCACAGCAGTGACAAGACTTTCCTACTAGCCTAAACACTTTCACCCTCATTCACATTGATCTAAAATATGACATTGATACTTCAAACTCTTATGAAGCCATCAACTGTGCTGTTTTGACTGCTGAGAATCTCAAGAGTCTTAATGTGTTAAGATCAGCCAGTGGGGGGAAAAAACATTGGGGGGGGGGGGGAAGATGGGCAATCCATATTAGTATGTTTTCTTTGACATTGTTTTCTCTGTCAATACAGTTAGTTTCTTTTATTTTTGTATGATAATGGGCCATCGTATTAAGAGCTTTATTGATGGCTCTTCAGAGGTGTGAACACTTGCATGCAATAGAGGGATGACTTGCTCTTATCTTTGTCAAGCTTTGTGCACAGTATCACGCACACCCTAAACCATAAAGCCATCTACTGACTGTAGAAGATACTCTTTCTTCATTTGCCAAATCTTAAACTGTGCTACAGACTGACACCCAGATCTTGGCAACAGTTCTACATGAGTAAATCTATCCATACAGGTTAGTTTATAAACCAGTATAAAAAAAAACGATACTTCACCCTGTATTAGACAGTCCACACTGAACAAATTTAGAAGTAGTGTTTTGAAACAAGGATGAGGAAAAGAAAAAAAAAGCAACTATTTTGACTATGCCAAGAAATTAGGACAAAAACACCAATGTAACAAGTTATCAAAAAGAAACTAATCGGCAGAAGGGACAGTCCTCTCAACCAAGACATTTTTGACAGTCCAGTCCTCTCAACCAAGAAATTTTTGACAATACCTCAAACTAGACAAGTTTAAATTACACTGAAACTAGATATGAAACTATATGAGATTAGTATTCTATTTCCTTGCTGCAAATGGAATTGTCTGTACAGCTACCAGCCAACTCCATCATTTCAGCAAACAGTCTAGCATGCTCAGGTAAAAAATTCTTGAGGTCAGGTTTCATATATCAAAACTGCATGAACTACAGAAAATTTCTGCTGAAGATACTATAAACAGAAATATAGTTTACGGTGCAAGTTATCTGTATGCTACATCAAAATGCTGAAATTTTTTTTTCAATCATCAGTCTATGACTACTAACGTGTAACAATCTGGTATTGTTAGTGGTGGCTTCAAGATAAAATGCCATTCTTAAATTTCAGCCTCTTAAAACTAAGGGAAAAGCTGATTAAAACATTTAGCATTACAACTGAGTCAGACATCCACATCAAATACAGAGTAAAAACTGTGACCTAAAAAGTTCTATTAGAAAGTTAAAATTTCCATCAATGTAAAGAGAAAGCCATAAAACCAGGTATGAAGGATGTCAAGCTGACATAGCACAGAGATGAAACATGAAAATAATTTTGAGAAGGTACTTAAAGCTGTAGCACTTCACTAGTTTGCTCCTGGTAAATTTGACAACCAACAGAGCAAATTTACTAGTCTGTGTTATATGCGATTAGGTTAATAATTTTAAGTTCTCACAGTTTTAGATTTGAAAACCAGAAGATAATTGGAAAGTTAAAAATGTTGAGATTAGCAATAGCACAGAAAGAAAACACAGTATAAATAGCAAAAAAAAAAAAAATTAAAAAAAAAATCAATATTTCAGACCCAGCAGTAATTTCAAAAGAGCAGATATACAAAGTGTAGATTTGCATAACAAATCCTTATTTCTGCATTACCTGGTCACCCAAAGACACAGTAGAGGAGAAAAGGGAACCCTTTCTCTTGCTTCCCCTGCCATGTAGGAAATGAGGCTTCAAAAGAAACGGGTGAGCGGAGTCAACGGAATGGCGTTTAACAGCTTGTTAAACATGTAAATTAGGAAACTGCACATCTGAACTAGCAACCAATCTGAGAAACTTGCATTATATGTCACCCACCTATTCATAAACTGACAAAAGAAGTTGCTGCAGATATTGTTGAATATTGTTGAACTCTGCTCCCCCTGCCTTGGAGGGCAGAGTTCAAAACTCAACTGGATTTGATCCTAGACAACCTGATCTAATGTAGTTGGTCTCACAACAAGAAGGGGCTTGGACCAGGTGACTTCCAGGTCTTCTCCAGCTGCAGTTATGCTGTGATTCTAAAATAAGTATCTTCAAATTACAAAAAAGAATAGGAACCCAGACTATTTTAGATCTTTAGAAATACACTGATTCTTTCTTACTGTCAGTACCAATCCAAAGTAATATAATCTGTTTTGCCATTGAATAAATAGATCTATTGGTAAGTACACTTTATTTCCTCAGATACGACTACTCTGTGTCATGAAGGTTTTAAGGAATTAACAGTTATATTACTAGACGAAATAGCTGCAGAAGCAAGTGATAACTCAGTCTGCCCACCATCTCCCAAAACAATACATTTGGTATCTGACTCCTCCTCACAAAGAAACCCATATTAACAACTCCAGAGAAAAGAGGGAAAGGTAACACAGCATTCTTTCCCTCATCCCTCCCTCCCTCCTGTAACTTCTGGGATGTCCCCTTCAGGACATATCAAAAGCTTAAAGACTAGACTTTACAGGGCACATGCCAATCCTAATGTTTGTAGGTAGAAAGGAGAAATCGGGGCCCAGCAGCACACTGACCTACCCAATTAGCGGTCTCCCAGTGTGATCTGCATGACACCCAGTAACTTGGAGTGACCAGACAGGATGGTTATCCTAAGAAAGGGACCATGCTGGTCTGGGGTTGAGTAAAGAACTCTCATGCTAGGAGTCCTGCAAAATTATTCCCTTCATACGCAACCATTTTTTTGGAGGGGGTAAACAGGAGGGCAACACCAAAATATAAAGCAATTTAAAATATGTATTTTGAGCCTTATTTCCATTACATAACTGCTAGCACTAAGGGATTTCATATGTTGTTTCCTTGTCCTCCAAATCAGAAGTCATGCATATCACTAATGCATTTGTATTCAACACTTGTCCATGCTGAGAAGTAATTCCAGCCTAATTTAAACTAGTTCTTTCAAACTAGGATGGGATGAAAAGATTGCATCATCCCTAGAAGCACCATACCAGAACAATTCAAATATATTTCTCAAATAAAAGCATTACAATAATGAACAGTAAGGAAAGCAGGGAAACAAAGAAAAAGATAGAGGCAACAGCAAAGACTTGACAAGAACTGTCCTTGTAGAATAGCTTTACTAGGGGAGGAAAAGAGAAAGCTGTACAGAGCAGGCTTTCTTATCTTTTTCAAGATACTTATGCTATATTCTTCATCTAATTAAGATTCCAAGTCCAACAAAAAAATCTTGTGGGAGTTAGTTTAAAGAAGTGAACAAGAATGTTTTCTCTCCATCCACAATACCTCATCAGAAACACATCCCCTGCCTACAGCGTGTTTGAGTTTGTCAAGTAGGACATTGCCTATAAGAACCACCGATAGAAAACTGGAAAAAAAAAATAACAAATCAACTAGTAAGCCAGTAAAGAATGGCACCTTCTTGCCTTTTTGTTTGTGGCAAAGACAAGCATTTTTTTTCCTCTGCTAGATTTTTAAGCAATATTTAAAACTCAGAATGCAAATGTCTCAAAATAAGTT